>JAEOAD010002568.1:1445000-2060000 GCA_036365145.1 Orientallactaga sibirica | reverse complement strand
ACATCGAATTTACAGAGATATTTCTACCTCTGCCTCCTTAGTGCTAGGATTAAAGGTGTGCACAACCACGAGTGGCAAACTTGGCATTCTTTTATTTATTTATTTATTTATTTATTTATTTATTTATTTATTTTGGTTTTTAGAGGTAGGATCTCTCTCTACTCAGGCTGACTGACCTGGAATTCACTATGTAGTCTCAGGGTGGCCTCAAACTCACATGGGTCTGCCTACCTCTGCCTTCCAAGTGCTGGGATTAAAGGTGTGCACCACCTCGCCCAGCTTCCATATTATATTATGTCTGTTTCATTCACCACAATCTTGCCTATCTTTCATTTTGAATCATCATAAGGTATCTGTCTTCAAACGTGTTTCACTGAGCATTCAAACTAACACTGTCCTAATCTCCCTTGACATTTAAGCCTTTCAGATTCTCTTTATCTTGTTACTATTAGATGAGGATGATGATGAGTGAGTGAATGTGTGTGTGTGTGTGTGTGTGTGTGTGTGTGTGTGTGTGTACAGAATCCTCAGCAGGTATCACTGCATTACGCCACATCTGATCCATTACATGTATGACATTCTTTTTTTTTTTTTTAAAATTTATTTTTGGAGAGAGACACAGAGAGAGACAGACAGAGAGAGAGGGAGGACAGATAGAGATGGGCATGCCAGCAGTCTCTCAGCTGCTGTGGATGAAATCCAGATGTGTGCGCCCCCTTGTGGGCAAGTGCAGCATTGCGCCCTTGCGGCACTTTGCTTCTGGCTAAACATGGGACCAGGAGATTGGAACCAGCGTTCTTAGGCTTAGGAGGCAGGCACCTTAACCGCTAAGCCATCTCTCCAGCCCGAGATTCTTTTCCCTGATCTGCTTTCTCTCTTTTTCTCTTGTATTGTTGCCTAGTGACATTATATACAATCAGGCTAACTTATTTTCTGAAGCATTTTGAAGTAAAATAACTTTAAATTAATAAAAATATAGAAAGGACATCATATCTAAAACACTGAATGCATGCATATCTTATCTTTAAATATAGAAATGTAGGCAAAACATGCTAACAGCACTGGAGACAATTTTTACCTGTCTGTTTAAATAAACCAATTTAATAAATATGTAATAGCACCAAGAAATTGTTTTTGTTAAAAAAAAAATCCACTAGCACAGGATAATGACTTGGCATCTCTGTTTCAAAAAAAAATTTTTTTAAATTTATTTACATGTGTGGATAAACATATTATTTACTTAAGGAGAAAATACTAATTGCTTAAAGAGAAAATATATAGTTGCAATTTTTGGATCCTAGTAATAGTAGAGCTTGAGAAATCTTCCTACCCAGATGAGGGTAAGTTTTTAATGAAGATGAGGCTGTTTTCTGGGACAGGAGACACCCTGTCCTGAAAGTCTTTCCTGAAACAATGGGGGCTTTTTGGACCATCTAGTGAAATCAGAACTGAGACAATGACTAAAATAAAACAATGTTTAATTGTATATACCTTTTCTTTAAAAATTTAATTGCATTATGATTTAAAGGGAAACTGGACTCACAAGTTTCAACTTATATGACCATTTACTTAATCAACTTCATATTATGTAAACATTTTAAAGTATAAGCCCAAGTAAATGATATTTATATATAATATACAAATGTGTATATATACATACATATATAACATAAAAAGATACATTAAGTAAAAAGTAAAAATTTTGTGCTTTGATTTAGATATACCATTGTTAATTTAGACTATTCATTTGGTCTATATTCTTTCCTCTTCATTTCTTTCTTTGTTTGTTTCTTTCTTTTTGTTTTTTTTTTTTTTTTTTTTTTTTTGTTTTTCAAGGTAGGGTCTCACTCTAGCCCAGGCTGACCTGGAATTCACTATGTAGTCTCAGGGTGGCCTCGAACTCATGGTGATCCTTTTACCTCTGACTTCTGAGTGCTGGGATTAAAGGCATGCACCACCATGCCCAGCTTGGTTTCTTTTCTGTAGTACTAATTTATAATCTTAAACATGCACCTTTGCAGACATGAGTTAGTAGAACTACAAAAGAAAGTGTAGAACATATAGAGATAAAGCCTTTAATATGATCTCTTTTTTGTTAAATTAGACAAATTTAAAACTTTAAGTGGCTTGAGAGATGACTCAGTGGTGGAGGTGCTTGCCTGCAAAGGCTGATGATCCTGATTCAATGCCCCAGTACCCATGTAGAGCCAGATTTACAAATGGGCACATGTATCTGGAGTTTTTTGTGGCTGGGGCCCTGGCATGCCCATTCTCTCTGTCTTTCTCTCTTGTATCTTTCTGCTTGCAAATAAAGAAAAATATTTTTTAAAAACCTTTAAAAAACTGTTGAAAAATAGACACAGATAGAAAAGCAATACTCTTTTATCATAATGCCACAACTATGGGTTAAAGTTTTCCTAAAATATAAATTATTAACTGAAGACTTAGTAATATAGCCATTTTTCTTATATACACAGAAGCTTATCCAGTTTCTTAACACTACTGTTGTTGTTGTGTTGAGGTAGAGTCTCGCTGTAGCCAAGGTTGTCCTGGAATTCACTATGTAGTCTCAGGGTGGCCTCAAATTCATGTCAATCCTTCTACCTCTGTCTCCCGAATGCTGGAATTAAAGGTGTGCACCACTATACCCAGTCTGATTTTTGAGGTTACATTTTCTGTTATTTTTATTGTGAAATGAAAATGTAGTATAAAGATCTTTGACAAGCACAGAAACTGAACATTTTACATTTAGAACTTATATACTAATTCTACAAAGAAATTAATTCCAATCTAATAAAAGCTTTTACTGTACATTATATAGAGGAATTTACCATTTAGCAATTTTCTGTCATACATTTGTCATTCATGACTACCTAAAAATGAGGTAGGATTAATTAAGTATTTTCAAACCGGTTTTGGAAAGAAATCACTACCAAAATCTATAGCCTGATTAAACTGTCTTACGACCCCAATGAAAAATTTCCCACAAAATTAAGTAGCATTTTAAGGTTTCATGCAATATTTAATAAATCAATGATGTCATTTTAATAGGTTTCAAGGATATATCTAAGCTTAAGTAAGTTATTTTTAGGCCTTTTATAGATCTGAAATGCATTCTAATCAAGTCACACATCTTAAGTTGGCATACCAAGAAATAAAAATAATTCAAAATAAAATTAACAAGTAATGATGAAAGTGTTCTATAGAAATGCATGGAGGAGATTGATGTGGCCACAAATTGTTTTCCTCAGTCATTTGGGGACTTTTAGGAAGCAGGCTAGGGTTTGTGTTATGTTGTGTGAACACAGCATAGCATACATGAAGACAACTATGTCACACATGACACAGACACATTGACAATGTAGGTTGTTATCTTTGTTCCTCTTTGAAGGGAATGGGGTTCACTCTTGGGGATCTTTCAGGCTGTCATTTGTTTTCATTTCCTTGGCTAAGCTATCTGGTGGATGCCTTTGGTCCTGAGAGCTGTCATGTAGAGCTGGCATTTCTCTGGATCCAGCAGCTGAGTTTGTGAGGCTTGGGGTTCTTGTAGTATTTAGCAATCTTAGCATAGTCACTTTGGATTAGTAAGTGTGAGAAATATAAAGATAGAAGTAGGCCTGATATGAGGCAATGCATGTATCTCTTGAGGGTCTAATGCATGAGATATTGGCTTTGTGTATGAAGTCTGTGTTCTATCATTTCCCTCTCACACCATTAATTGGTGACTTCAGGATCTCCTGAATTTTCTTCCTACAACTGTCATCTGTTGCAGTCATCCTGTGTTTCTGAAACCAGAATTCAGTCCTTGATACTTGTACTTTCAGAGACAAGTGAGCAAAGACAAGAATTCCACCTTAAATCTGTGCTGTATTGGGAGAGCTGGAAATTTGGGATAAGAAAGGACTCTTCTCTTGGAGAGATCTTGCATTTCATCTATAGCTAACAGTAAATATAAGAGGGGAAAGAAAGGCAGTAATTTTAAATATTTTTTGAGAAGTAATCAGTCATGACTCTGAGATTTATGGTGTTACTCGTTCTACATGTCTTCTTGTGGACCTATGGACTCTTCTCTCCATGTAGTGAGGGTTTCATATAGACCGAAGCCAGTAGCCCATGCATTCCTCTGACTCTCCATTTTGGTTACTTCTAGGTCAAAAGTTAACACAGGACAAATCAAGACCAGTGTGTGTGTGTGTAGATTACTTCATATAAAACATGTCTCCATTTTACCATTATCACTCTGTTTAAAAAGATATTTTTATTAGATACAGCCATAATTAGTATGTAAACAACACATGATTGTACCATCCTTTCCCACTTCCCTGCCCCTTTTCTGAAGAGGCCTTCCTCATTGGTGATGCAGGTCAGTCTCTGGGGATTGTGGGTCATGCATTTTGGGGCAGCAATCAGTTATGGGGGAGAGGCAATGTCTCTATACAAAATGTCCCAACTTGTGGCTCTAACAATCTTTCTTTCCCCTCTTCCACAAAATTTCCTCAGCCATGTTGGGTGGGTTTTAAGTCTATTTCAGTGAAGGTTTCTGAGGAGCCTCTGGATCTCTGGTTTGGTAGGTGTTGAGTGTCCTCTGTGTCTATCTCCTTCACCCTTGTGCTGGTATCAGGTTCACCAATAAAGCAGCACTCTTTTTTATTTCCCCAATTCCTCTGTGGTGAAGTGCGCTGGATCGTTTATCTCCTCAAATCCTGCTCCCATCTGAAAAAGAGAAGCAGAATTTCCATCAGAGTGAAGTCAGCATCAGTTAAATTAGATAACAACTATTAATTTAGAAAGAATTTAAAGGTTTTAGACCCACTTATATGCCAACATTAGTGGGAACTTGATATTGGGAAGCAAAATTGTTATCAGGATATGATTATGACTTGTTTCCCAGTTGCCAATATGGTTTTCTTTCCATGGAGCGGATGTGTTAGCCAATCCAATAGCAGTTGGTCACCCACCATAGTTGTGTGTGACTATTGCACTTGTGTGAGCATCATGTCAGGTTGTTGGCTACTGAGTCACTTAGACTTTTAGTTGCTCAGACGGATGTTGGCCACTTTTCCCCGGAAGCTCATGTGTTCACCTTTCAGCACTAGATGGGTTAATTGTCTGGGGAGTGGCTCACTTCCAGGTTCCAACCAGATCTCTCCATGGTCCATGCCAATAGCATATGGTGTCTCAGCAGTAGGGTCTTAACATTAACCTCTGGTGGGTAATCAAGTTCTCTGTCAGAAGTCTGTCTTGTTTGCTTTGGGAGAGCTAGTAGGTCTCTCTGATCAACAGTTCATTGTGGATGTAAACCACATCCTGGTACAGGGAATTACAGACCAGCACCAGGGGAAAAGAGAAAAGGAAAAAATATGGAGAAGAGAAACAGGAGAAATTTAAGGTTAGGTTTCATCTCAACCTCTCCAGGGCCTTTGATTCAGGTGCTCAACCTAAGGTCCTCTTGAGGGTTCCACCTTTAATCTGACTTCCAGGTTATAGGATTGTATGGTACCAGTTCAATTTGGGTTCAGTTTTGTGTACCCTTTCCCTTCCCCAAGCCCTACCTTCCCTACTGTCCAAGCTTCGAGATGCTATTCAGGTATGTCAGCAACTCAGGCTGTTCCAGGTTAGAAACAGCAGAGGAGTGAGACCATGTGATGATTGTCTTTCTGTGATTGTGTGAGCTCACTTAGAATGATCTGTTCCAAGTTCGACCATTTTTCTACAAATGCCAATATGTCATTTTTTCTTACATATACTACATATACTACATCTTGTACATATACTACATCTTGGTTATCCATTCATCCAATGATGGGCACCTGGGTTGATTCTAGTTTTTAGCTATTATGAATTGAGCAACTATAAACAAGGCTGAGCAAATATCTCTGAATGTGGAGCTTTTAGGGTAAATATCCAGTAAGGGAAGATCAGGGTCTGTTGGTAACTCTATAGTCATCCTTTTCAGGAGTCTCCATATTGCTTTCCATACTGGTTGTACCAGTTTACATTCCACCAACACTGAATGAGTGTTCCTATTTCTCCACATCCTTGACAACATTTGTAACATTTGTTTTCTTTTTTCTTTTTCTTCTTCTTCTTCTTCTTCTTTTTTTTTTTAATTTTTCGAGGAAGGGTTTCACTCTTGTCCAGGCTGACCTGGAATTCACATCTATGTAGACTACATCTATGTAGTCTCTGGGTGGCCTTGAATTCATGGTAATCCTCCTACCTCCACCTCCCAAGTGCTGGGATTGAAGGTGTGCACCACCATTTCTGGCTTCATTTAATTTTTTTAATGTCTGCTATCCTTACTGGGGTGAGGTGCAAATATATATATATTTGTTGAGGTAGGGTCTCCCTCAAGCCCAGGCTAACCTGAAATGCACTCTGTAGTTCTAGGCTGGCCTTCAACTCTCAATAATCCTCCTACGTCTGCCTCCCAAGTGCTGGGATTAAAGGCGTGAGCCACCATGCCCAGCTTTCATATTTGTTTTAATTTGCATTTCCCCAATGGTTAGGGATGTTGAACATTTCCTTAATTGTGTGTTAGCCATTTGTACTTCTACCTGAGTACTCCCTATTCAGTTTTCTGTCTCACTTTTGGAGTGGATTTTTTTGATTAGTTTTTTAGAGGTTTTTTTTTTTTTTTTTTTTTTTTTTTTTGTAGATTCTAAATATTAGGCTTCTGTCAGTGCTACAAATAGTAAAGGATTTCCCCCATTCAGTGGGTAATCTATTGGCTCTGCTTGTGGTATGTTGTCTGTCTGTGCAAAAACTTTTCAGCTTCATGAGTTCCCAGTAGTTGAGTGCTTTTTTTATTTTTATGGTTTTTTTTTTTTTTTTTTTTTTTTAAGATTAAGTCCTCACTCTAGCTCAGGCAGACCTGGAATTCACTCTGTCGTCTCATGGTAGCCTTGAACTCACAGTGATCCTCCTACCTCTGCCTCCCAGGTGCTGGGACTGAAGGCGTGTGCCACCACACTTGACTGAGTACTTGTTTATCTTACTGGGTTACTGGGGTTTTGTTCTGGAAGCCTTTTGCCAGTCCTATATTGTGGAGAGTGCCTCCTATTTTTTCTTCCATTAGTTGAAGAGTTTCAGGTCTTATACTGAGGTCTTTAATTCATTTGGAGTTGATTTTTGTATATGATGAAATGAGTGGGTTTAGTTTCATTTTTTTGTACATATGGTCATCCAATTTGTCCAGCTCCATTTGTTGAAGATGCTGTCTTTTCTCCAGTCCACATTATTGGAACCTTTGTCAAAGATCAAGCAGCTGCTGGGCATGGTGGTGCAGGCCTTTAATCCCAGCACTTGGGAGGCAGAGGTAGGAGGATCACTGTGAGTTCAAGGCCACCCTGAGAATACATAGTGAATTCCAGGTCAGCCTGGACTAGAGTGAGACCCTACCTCGAAAAACCAAAAATAAAAAAATTTAAAAAAAATAAAGATCAAGCTACCTACATCCTGGGTCTTCAATTCTGATCCAGTACCATGTTGTTTTTGTCACTATGACTTTGTAATATAGCTTTAGATCGGGTATGGTGACACCACCAGAGTTTTATTTATTTATTTATTTTTGGCCGAGGATATGTTTGGATATCTGAGGCCTTCTGCCATTCAATATGAATTTTGAGATCTTTTTTCAATCTCTGTGAAGAATGTTGCTGGGTTTTTTTAAAAACATTTGTTATCAGGGTATTTTATTTCAAGAATTAACACTTTTTCTTCAAAAAATAGAATCACTAGGGCTGGAGAGATGACTTAGCGGTTAAGGTGCCTGCCCACTAAGCCTAAGAATGCAGGTTCCAATCTCCAGGTCCCACATTTGGCCAGATGCAAAGTGACACATGGGCGCAATGCTGCACTTGCCCACAAGAGGCTGCACGCATCTGGAGTTCGTTCACAGTGGCTGAGAGGCTGCTGGCACCCCCATTCTCTCTCTCCCTCTCTCTCTCTCTGTCTCTCTCCAAAAAAAATATAGAATCAATAGTTATTTCCCTGAGTATGAAGAAGTAATTTTTTTTTTTTTTTTTTTGTTTTGCGAGGTAGGGTCTCCCTCTGGTCCAGGCTGACCTAGAATTAACTATGTAGTCTCAGGGTGGCCTCGAACTCTCAGCGCTCCTCCTACATCTGCCTCCCAAGTACTGGGATTAAAGGCGTGTGCCACCATGCCCAGCAAAGAACTAATTTTACAATAAAAAGACAGTTACAAAATTAAGCAATTAGATGTACATTATTTCTGCATTTAATTGGACTCCATTACAAACTTACTCTAAAAAATTCATGTCTTTTGGAACATCAATATTTTGAAACATAAAACATCTCATTGTGTACTTGTTATTTTAATGTGTCAGTCTGACCTGTCTTTATTGAATTCCAGGGCAATCCTCAAAGCAATGCTATTGAGGCCAACAGGCTGCATGTTACATATACTAGAAACAATTATTCCTCTTGGGGGACCCTTGTTACTTAATGGCCTCTGTGTCCAATTCTTCAGGAAGAACCAGTAGGATGCTACTGGCCCCCAGTGCACCACCAGTATGTGAAGCATAATGCTGTTGCTTCCTGTAAGAACCATACATTTGCTTCTTTTAATCACGCCCCATGCCATTTCACTATTTACACTCCTTATACCAAGACATCTCTGTGTTAGGGACAGGTGTCCAGATCATAACCATTGTTTCTGGCTTGAGATATCCAGGTAAGAGATTTTCACTGGAGTTCATAAACAGGCTGACTTGGTAGCCATAGAGCATTATATTCCCAAACTTCAGAAGGTACCCACTGTAGACAGAAATTCACCACCAGCCCACTTACAGGAGTTATCCACACCAAGGTGTGTTGACAAGACATTTCTTTTTATTGTAAACATAAAATCTAAAATGAAATAAGAATGGTAATTAGTTTTTTAATCTATTATTGACTTCACATATGATAATAAGTAGGAAATTATGTACAAGTCAGATTGAATTTCAATGTAGTGATCATACATTAAACCACCAGCTTGCCACAAATTTTCAGTATGATTCAGATGGTAATGACACACAGATATCTGGGTAGGTTATCTACCTCATGAATTAAAGTGTATGTTTTATTTTCTACCAGTATGGCTTTTGCATATTGAATATATCAGACACTTAATATTCCAGAATGTACTGATCAATACTATACAGTATATTTATTTGCCCAGTGCATAATGGAGTAATACTTCCCAGTCGTTGTATATTCCTAATTCTTGGGCTTGATGTTGAATCACGTGCCACACATGAATTTTATAACTCAAAGTATGTATACTCTGAGATGCTTAGAAATAAAGTTCATGTTTGAAGGACTAGATTTCTTGGATAAAAATCCAGTGCAAATGTCATGTATAAAGGATATGAAGTGGTCCTTCCTTGGTGTTGTGGGGGAGGCTACACTTAACAAAGCTCAGTTTGAATCTCCAATTCTCACTTTCAGTACTAAAGTTCTTTTATTTGAGCAAAATATACTTATATAGTACTTGCTATAGGTCAGGTTACTATAATAAGAATGCAGATAGGAGTTAATTTGTTCTCATAGCAATCTTAGGAGGTAGGGATTGTTGATTTCACAGAGAGCAGCAGGGCTGGATTTAAACTAAGGGAGGCTGTCATTCCTCTCTGCTTCCACATCTTGATTTGTCATCTAAGGAGTTAACTACCTACCTTGCAGAGTTTGGAATCTGTGTATAAAGCAGTTTGCATATTTCTGACAGTTAATGGATAGAGCCTCAAGTTCATAACTCAACTGTGATCTATGGTAAAACCCTACCACCATGACATTCATTCACATCCTGCCAGACCCCACTAGATAGTCATCAAATAGTTTGTTTACAACTAGCAGAGCCTTGAACCCTTGAAGATTTTGTTAAAATAATGATATTAATTCTCATTCTCTGACTCTCTCTCTCAAATAACTAAATGATAAAATATCTCAAAAAGTGTGGACTCAAGAGATGGTTTAGTGGTTAAGTAACTTGCCTGCAAAGCCAAAGGACCTATGTTTGATTCCCAGGACCCATGTAAACCAGATGCACAAGATGTTGTATGCATCTGGAGTTCATTTTCAGTGGCTGGAGGCCCTGGCATGCCAATTCTCATTCTTTCACACTCTCTCTGCCTCTTTCTCTCTCAAATAAATAAAGAAAATAAAGAAAACAATGATGTTGCTTCAGTAAATCCATAGTAGTTCCTCTACAGAGTATTATACTACTCAGTCAAGAAATCTGTAGGCAGATTCCAGACTTTAACCTCAAAATTCCTTTAGATAGAAAACAAACTACCTGGCCATCATGGTGCATACCTTTAGTCCAGCACTAGTGTGGAAAAGGTAGGAGGATCATTGTGAGTTTGAGGCCATCGTGGGACCACAGAGTGAGTTCCAGGTCAGCCTGGGCTAGAGTGAGACCTGCCTTGGAGGAAAAAAAAGAAAGAAAGAACAAACAAACTAGCTACTTGAGAAGGCAATTTTGTTGTTTAGATAGAATGATAAACTTTCTGTTTAAATTCCTAGGGAATTTCTACTTAACAAATGGATGTAAAGCACAAGTTCTTGTATAAATGTTGTAATTGACTAAGTAGAATGATGCCAGACACAATGGTCTCTTCAAGCTTAGAATCCTCTGGATTTGGAATATATAACCACAGAACTCTACATTTGCAATCTTAGAAATTCAAGATGTGTTATTTTACTTGATTACTGTATTTATGCATGGATGTATATAGTGGGTGTGTGGGTGCGTGTATCATAGTGCACATGTGGAGGTCTGAGGACAACCTTGGGGTGTTTGTGTCTCCTTCCACTTTTGCTGGAGGTAATTTCTCCCTTGTTGTTGCTTCATGTGCACCAGCTTAGCTGACCCTGAGTTTCTGGATTCCACTGGCTTTGCTTCCCAGTGCAGCAGGTGAATTGGGATCACAGATGCACAGCACTCCTTTGTGTCTGGCTTTATGTGGGTGCTGTAGAATAGGACTTAGGCTGGAAGACTTGTAACATCTCTCCAACTCCCTTTTATTTTAAAAATGCTTATTGAATATTTTTAAAAACCAAATTGCATTTTTATTGGTATGTAAAGCTTAGAAACCAAAGCATGTATAATTCATATTGTAAGGATCTGGGGTGTGCACCTTAGGGGCAAAGCTCTGCCTTGCTGGGTTGTATCACTAGTACCACAAAAATCAAAATTACACAACATAGAATGCACACTGCAAAATACAATCCTGGGGCTACGGAGATGGTTCAGTGGTTAAAGGCACTTGCTTGCAAAGCATGTTGACCTGGGTTCAATTTCCCCCATACCCACATAAAAGCAGATACACAATGTGGCCCATGCATTTGTAGTTCACTTGCAGTGGCAAAAGATCCTGACATGCCAATATTCTTCCCCCCCCCACAAACAAAATGAAAAACCAATCTGACTTTAACATTTAGCATTAATACTTAAGCTGCAATCTTCTAGTACAGAGAATGCCCTAAAAGATGAAAGAGATTGGTAACAGGAACACTTGAAGACATGAGGAAAAATAAAACAAAAGCAGAAGGTTTAGCCATATGAAAACTATTGAAATGTAAAGCCAGAGGGTTTTCTTTCTTCTTTTCATTTTGCAGTGCTGGGGGCTGAACTCAGGACCTCATGTATGCTAGACAGACACTTTCACGCTGTGCTATTCCTCACCCCTAAACTAGGTCAGGCTGACCTGGAATTCACTGTGTAGTCTCAGGGTGGCCTCGAACTCACTACAAACCTCCTCCTACCTCTGCCTCTCAAGTGCTGGGATTGAAGGCATGAGCCACTATGCCCAGCTGCTAAATTAGAGATTCTTGTTGCAAACATGGTGCCAATAAAAACGACTAACAAACCTAATAAGCCAGTTAACTGACTAAGGATTTCCTATCAACAACCTTTCAATGGCAAGAATATTCACTCTACACTCTTGCGGATGTTTGCTTGCCAGTACAGAGTGTGCTTGCTATACAGAATCAATAGTTATTACCTCTCCAGAATCGCGGTTTCTTTCCTTCCATCTAGGGACGCTTCAGTGTTATTCACAACAACCATGTGCTCAGCTGAATATCATTTCCACTCTTCCCTCTTGTAGAAAAATAGGGACTTAGGCTAAAATTCTGACCATTTTTTTAAATTTATTTTTTTAAATATTTTAAGGTGAGATGAGATTCTGAGAGAAATACTTTAAACAGGTGATTGGCCTCAGGTGTCACTATTGTGTGTGTGTGGGGGGGAGGACAAGGCCCTATGTACACCCCAGGGTGGCCTGGAACTTGCTCTGCAGCACAGTGTGGCCTGGCAGCCTTACCATGTATTGGGACTGCAGGCATGTATTACTGCACTCTACCTGGAGTGGCACTATTTTACACTCATGCATATGCACACCTAAGTCATAAAGAAGATAACTATTTACTCAGTAACTCTAGAAAGGCTTGGTGAGGATATTATAAACAAAATTATAACTAAGCCTAAGAAATCAGTAGAGCAAGAGAGCTGGAAATATCTCATGTTGTATAAACTAGTATTAAAAACAAATAGAAACACATGTGGTTAGTAAGTTTTTTAAGTTTTCCTAGATATATATATATTTGAAAAGACTGCTTTTATTTTCCAAACTCCCCTTACAAATGACTGTTTCTAAACTTTAAAAATTATTACAAAGCTGCCAGGTGTGGTGGCACACGTCTTTAATCCCAGCATTTGAGAGGCAGAGGTATGAGGATAGATGAGAGTTCGAGGCCAGCCTGAGACTACATAGTGAATTCCAGGACAACCTGAGCTGGGGTGAGAACCTCCCTCAGAAAACTTAAAAAAAAAAACAAAAACAAGATATATATATATATATATATATATATATATATATATATATATATATATATATATATATCACAAAGTGGGCAGTCTGGTACCTAGGGTAGGACAATTTCTGTGAGTTTGAGGGCAGTGTGAAGCTACAGAGTTGAGTTCCAGGTCATGCTGGCGAGAGTGAGACCCTGCTTCAAACAAACAAAACAAAACAAAACAAAACAAATATAATCACAAAAAAATCAAAGTTGTGTTTTAGAGGCCCATATAGATATGGTACCATCAAATAAAAACAAAACAGATGACAGAATGGTTTCTTAGTAAAGTTTTAGTGCCTTATTTTACCTCAGCAGTGCATTTTGCTAACATGAATCAACTACCCCTTTAGGATCATTGGGTCCTATCTCAGGGTAGACTTGAATTCACAGCACTCCTCCCACCTCTGCTGCCTCCTGAGTGCTGGGATTAAAGGCCTGTGCCACCATGCCTGGCTCCTGAGATATTTTTACATGACAATGCAAATGCTGAAATCAGTGCTTGAGCTGCTGGCTCACTTTGTAAATCTCCCCTTTTTTCCTGTGGCTAGCTGAGGCCTGATTTCATCATTTATGTTGACAGTCCTCATAAAAAAGGAAAGTACCAATCCCCCCTTCTCCCAACAAGGTCTCACTGTGAAGCCCAGGCTGTGCTCAAGTTTTGATTCTCCTGCCTCAGTCTCCCAAGTGCTGGGATGACAGGCATGCACCACAGTGGTCAGAAAATAGCAACATGATTATGAATTCTGACAACTCTGTCCATTCTTCTGAAATCATCTTGCATTCTACTTAGGCTTGTTCTCAAACTGCTGGAAGTGCCTGTATTTAAAATCCTGCTGTGAAGCCGGGTGTGATGGCACAGGCCTTTAATCCTAGCACTCAGGAAGGAGGCAGAGGTAAGAGGATCACCATGAGTTTGAGGCCACTCTGAGATGACATAGTGAATTCCAGGTCAGCCTGGCCTAGAGTGAGACCCTACTTTGAAAAAAAAATATCCCCTAAACATCCTTCTGTGAAACACTGTCCTTCAGGTATCGTATGGTCTCCAACTCAATCCTCCACGTATCACTTGGTCTCCAACTCAAAACCAGAGCAGCAGTGGATAAACCCCAGGAGGCCATCACAAGATTAGTCTTATTCTTTCTTTTTTGGTATTTTTAAAAAATATTTTATTATTTATTTATTTATTTGAGAGATACAGAGAGATACAGAAATAGGTAGAGAGAGAGAGAGAGAGAGAGAGAGAGAGAGAGAGAGAGAATGGGCACGCCAGGCCTCCAGCCACTGCAAATGAACTCCAGATGCATGTGCCCACTTGTGCATCTGGCTTACGTGGGTCCTGGAGAATTGAGACTCAAACCGGGGTCCTTAGTCTTCACAGGCAAGCGCTTAACCACTAAGCCATCTCTCCAGCCCTTTTTTTTTTTTTTTTGGTATTTTTAAAAAGATTTCTTTTTATTTATTTATTAGAGACCAAGAGAGGAAGAGAAAGAGACAGTGATAATGGGCATGCCAGGGCCTCTGTCCACTGCAAACAAACTCCAGATGCATGTTCCACCTTGTGCATCTGGCTTATGTGGGACCTGGAAAATCGAACCTGGTAGGCTTCGCAGGCAAGCACCTTAACCACTAAGCCATCTCTCCAGTGCAAGACTAGGCTTATTCTTATTCTCTAGTGGAGCGGGGGTGGTCATCAGTTCTTCATGTGTGACAAAGGCCATTTCTTCTCTCCTACCCAACCAGCTCCATGTCATCCTGCCCCAGCTCCACAGTCTCTGGCCATGCTGCAATCTACAGGAGGTGGAAGGTTAGCAAAGAGTACACTGTAGAGAAGCAACTTTCTCAAGTCATCACATGCACTGCTGAGGCCTTCCATAATGCAGCTGCCACAGTCACTCCCCCTCTTACAAGTGACCCTAGTAAACTCACTGGCTTGCCAAACAAGGCTTGAGTGGAATCATTTCTTATTGTAACCCTCTCTATCTAGGATGAGTAGAAACGGACTTTCTGACGTGTCAGATAACAACTTTAGACATTCTTAAATATTTCAATTACTGTCATCTATTTTTTTTTTTTTGAAATAGGAACTTGCTATGAAGCTCAGGTTGGTCTTGAACTTGCGGCCATATCTCCTGCCTCTCCCTCCTAAGTTCTAGAATCAGAGGAGTTTGTCCCCATGCCAAGCAAGTGCTATTATCTTTAAAGTAAATACAAAATCAAATGTTGATAAATTGGTATTAAAGTGATAACAACTCTCTCCAATTCCACTTCTACTTCCTTTGGGCATCTTTGTCCTCATTTAAATTCTTCTTTCATTCTTTTGCTTATAGGTTTATTTTTGGTTGAACTCACAGCAGTCTTCCTGTCTCAGCCTCCTGTATTATAGGCACACAGTACTACATCTGGCCTTCTTCTAGAAACATTTTTATTCGATTCTTCAGGGTCCTGTCTTCCAACTGCTGTCCTCCCCCATCCTGAAATCCTTACTGGACTCTTTGAGGGAATTCTGTCCCATTTCCAAAAGTTCAGGTGTTTTCCTTCTTGCTGGTGACTCCTGGACTTATAGTTTTAGCTCTGTAAAGCAATTTTATTTCATGCCTGCCTGTTCATATTTTCACTGGGGTTCCCAACAGACATGACAGATGGAGCAGGTCTGTATTGTGTTCCCATGCTGCCCTAACACCATTGCATTGTAAATAAAAAGTTCCCACATCTGTGTTCATTTTAGGGAGTGTATCCTACTCATTTAAACAATATTGTAAGGAGTCCTCCCCTTCCTTTGACTCTTACATTCTTTCTGTTACCTCTTCTGCAATGGACTCTTTGCTTTGGAAGGTGTTTTAGAGATCTTTCAGTGCTGAGCACTCCTCTGTCTCTTCTTCTGAACTCCATGGTGCCTTCTGAGTCATCCTAAGGTCACCACCATCTGAAAAGAGAAGCCTCTTTAACCAAAAGTGAGAGTAGCATAATGGGTTGGATATCCATGACCTCACAGTTCCTGGAAATACCTACAAAAGACCATCATAATAGGAGGAAAAGCCGGGCCCCCAAGGTGCACACCTTTAATCCCAGCATTTGGGAGGCAGAGATGGAGGATCACTGTGAATTGGAGGCCACCCTGAGACTATATAGTGAATTCCAGATCAGCCTGGCCTAGAATGAGACCCTATCTCAAAAAAAAAAAGAGGAAAAGATGATGACATCAAAATTAAAAGAGAGACTGATTGAGTGGGGAGGTGATACAATGGAGAGTGGAGTTTGGAAAGGGAAAGTGGGGGAGGGAGGGTTCCCATGGGATAGTGTCTACAACTAAGGAAGTTGTCAATAAAAGTAAATAAATAGGGCTGGAGAGATGGCTTAGCGGTTAAGGCACCTGCCTGCTAAGCCTAAGTACCCCGTTCCAATCTCCAGGTCCCACATTTAGCCAGATGCAAAGTGACACTAGGGCGCAATGCTGCACTTAACCACAAGGGGGCGCACACATCAGGATTTCGTTCACAGCAGCTGAGAGACTGCTGGCGTGCCCATCTCTATCTGTTTCCCTCTCCCTCTCTCTCTGTGTCTCTCTCCAAAAATAAATAAAATAAAAAAGTAAATAAATAAAATAAAATAATATAAATAAAGAGCAGTCTGTTGGGCTTGCCTCAAAACTAACTAACAAAATAAGTAAAATCCAGGTGTTTCTAAAAAATCATATTGTTTTTTGTGCTGGTCATGGTGGTGCACGCCTTTAATTCCAGCACTTGGGAGGCAGAGATAGGAGAATCGCTGTGAGTTTGAGACCACCCTGAGACTACCTAGTGAATTCCAGGCCAGCCTGGGCTGGAGTGAGACTCTACCTCGAAAAACTTAAAAAAAAAATCAGTTTAGGCTAAAACAAAGTAAAATGGAGTTCATTGTTAGGGTGTCCTGACTATAAACATGATTGATATGCAAATTGTCATATCTTGCTAGTTCACTTGCCCCTCCCCTTGACTATAAAAACTATAAAAAAATAAAATCTTCAGTTGGGGCCACAACTAAATTAAAAGCTACCTAAAGTGCCCAGTTGTTAAACACCTCTGTCACACCCTCCAAGGCTCAGGGACCATTTAGCCAGAAAAGCAAAGCAGATAGAATGGAAGAGCCAAAGGAATTGTAAGACTCCTTACAATGCAACTGTCCAAACAGAAATTGGCCTTGGTATCCATGACCTTGCAATGCCTCCAATACCTGTCTGTCTCTCCCTCAAAAATAAAAAAAAAATAATGAAATCAAATTAAAAGAGAGACTAATGGAGAGAGGGAGGGGAACAGATGGGGAATGGAGTTCTAAAGGGATATGCTGGGCTCTGGGATGGAAACATGCATTTTTGTATGTAAGTATAGAAGCCAATAAAAATTTTAAAAATAAATATGTGTGTCCTCTGAGATGGATGCCCAGGGAGGTGAGTGCTAATCTTTATAAGTTGTTTACCTTAAACCTACTTGTATATTTGTTCTTGTGATGGGGAATGTGGTGGGTGTGTCTATGCATTGGCCACCTGTCATCTGTGAGGATGGGATGGGGGTCACTGACCAGCAGGGAACAGGGGAATGTTGGGCATCCTGCTGTGGCCACTTCCCCATTCTGGAAGAGGCTCTTACTGACTCTGGGAATTTTCTTTTGATTTGCATGTGGGTGTGCTGTGTGTCTGAGGTAGAGGAGAGGGGGCGGGGTGCACATTACAATATCCTGGCCCAAGGGCACTTTCCAGGATGACCTAAGTTGCTTCTAGAGGAGGTTCCACCGCCTCCTAATAGTACCACAGGCTGGGGACTTCCCAATGACAGCAGCAACCTAAGACAGTTAGGACAACTATAAGCGATTGCTTTGTAAATTAAGGTCCAGGTGGACGGTTCCCAACCGGGTGGAGGATGAGGGCCAGGCCGGGCGGGCACCCTGTGGGTGGGCCACCAGCTGGGGATGGGGCAGGGGTGGGGCTGCGGTGGTGAGTGCTCCCGGGGAGTGCACATGTGCAGGGTGGAGGTCCCCCTGGTGCACAGGAATGGGAGTTGTCCTTTCTCAGTGCCCTCCCAGACCCCCGTGTGCCCCAAAGCCTGCTGAAGGTCCCTAAAGGCCTTGCCTTTGTCTCCGTGCTGGCTGAGGCGTGCTTCCATGGACGCCATCGGGACCGGAAGCCTTAGCTCATTTTGACAGTAGCGTTTTTACTATATGATACTCAGTAACGAGTGTTTCTCACAAATACTGTGTATCACCTGCATCTTTTTGTAAAGAGCAATTATTCCCAAGCTCTAATTATTTCAAATTTTACCCTTCCCATAGTTATTTTTCTTTTCTTTTCTTCTTTCTTTTTCTTTTTGGTTTTTCGAGGTAGGCTCTCGCTCTAGCTCAGGCTGACCTGGAATTCACTATGTAGTCTCAGGGTGGCCTCGAACTCATGGCGATCCTCCTACCTGTGCTTCCCAAGTGCTGGGATTAAAGGCGTGCGCCACCACACCCTGCTTCCTTCCTGTAATTATTAACATATTTGCAATGTAGTCAGAAAATTCATTCAGCATGTGTTTGTTGTACTCATTTAAAACTATTTTATTTATTTGAGAGAGGGGGAGAGGGGGAGAGAGGGAGAGAGAGAATGGTCCTCTGCAAATAAACTCCAGGTGCACGTGCCACCTTGTGCATCTGGCTTTACGTGAGTACTGGGGAATTGAATTTGGCTTGTTAGGCTTTGCAGGTGAGCACCTTAACTGCTGAGCCATCTCCCCAGCCCTGTTATACTCTCTCTCATTTTTTTTCATTTTTTGGTTTTTCAAGGTAGAGTCTCACTTTGGTCCAGGCTGACCTGGAATTAACTATGTAGTCTCAGGATGGCCTCGAACTCACGGTGATCCTCCTGCCTCTGCCTCCTGAGTGCTGGAATAAAGGTGTGCACCACCACGCCCAGTGTGTTTTACTCATTTTTATTTGCTGTTCATTAAACATATAAGTACCTTTTTTCCACATAATTAGTCAGAAGTAGATTTTCTTTCACTGAAAACAAGAAGGTAAATTGCAAAATGTTAAGTCAAAAATGCAAATAATAAGCCGGGCATGGTGGCGCATGCCTTTAATCTCAGCACCTTAACCGCTAAACCATCTCTCCAGCCCAGTCTTCAGCCATTTTGCACCCCTGGTAATGACTGGTGTATGGTCATTGTCAGCCTTACATTGACCTTCCCCAGTGAGCTTTAATGGCAAATAGTGACCCTTCAGAGCATTGAACTTACATTAACATTACTATATGAAACAAATATTTTATATAAAACCTTGTTTTGGTTACTCCTCTAATTAAATTTGAAAATTCATAGGATCCATTTCTTTGGTGAGAAGTACAAAACATATATAGCTAGAAACTTTCATAACTGAGTTATGCTTTCATGTGTTAGGTCATAAAGATCAGAGAATTATTTCTGTGACTGATGTGCTGCCTGCTGCACTAAAGAAGCACCTCAAAAGACTCATTTAAAATAAACTTTTAATCATTTTTTGAATTGTTCTTGTTTTAACGGGTTCATCTGTTATAACAGACTTCATCTTTCTTTGGATAGATGGTCTGATGATAAAAGCACATTACTTGTTTAAAAAGACAGAGTGTCTGCATTAGCAACTGAAGTAGCCTGGGCTTGAGTTTTTTTTTTTATTTATTTATTTATTTATTTATTTATTTATTTATTAGAGACAGAGAGAGGGAAAGAGAGAGAGGGAAAATGGGGGTGCCAGGGCTTCTAGCCACTGCAAACAAACTCCAGATGCGTGTGCCCCCTCGTGCATCTGGCTTACATGGGACCTGGAGTATCGAACTGGGGTCCTTAGGCTTCACAGCATGTGCCTTAACTGCTAAGCCATCTCTCCAGCCCTGGGCTTGAGTTTTGTTCGTGTACTAATAGCTATGTGAATTTACAAAGGTTTTTTGTTGTTATTGTTGTTGTTTGTTTTTTCCAGGTAGGGTCTTGCTCTATCCCAGACTGACCTGTAATCAGTCTCAGGCCAGCCTTGAACTCACAGTGGTCTTCCTACCTCAGCCTCCAGAGTGCTGGGATTAAAGGTGTGGCCTGGGAAGTTTTAAAATCTTCATTTAATCCCAGCACTCGCCTTTAATCCCAGCACTCGGGAGGCAGAGGTAGGAGGATCGCTGAGAGTTCGAGGCCACCCTGAGACTACATAGTTAATTCCAGGTCAGCCTGGGCCAGTGTGAGACCCTACCTCGCAAAACCAAAAAAAAAAAAAAAAAAAAAAAAAATCTTCATTTCAGATTCATTATCTATCCATGGGGGTAGTTGTGGCCATTTTGTAGTTTTTGTGCTGAGCAGATAAACAAAACTGTAGGTTAATGGACCCATCACTCTCCCTTGATTGAAAGTTGCTCAGAAAATGTGAGTTAAAGGCACATGAGACTTGTAGGTATGCAAGCAAAGAGAAGGACAAGAGCCTGTGCAAGACACGTCCTCTAAAGACAGCACTTTGGATCTAGGTTGGTAAAGGCCAGTTAAACACATGTGATTATTTAGTGTGATTTGCACAATAACTAGAAAATATACATTTGCAGTGTCTTAGTTTGTTAAATATAATTTTCACTATCTTTATTATTTTCAGGCACAAAAGGCCAGCTTGGCTCATTTGCTGGATGTCCTTGGTATTATTTTTCTCACAATGATATGGGCCATTTGTCCATGAGATATTTGGCAATTGTGGGCCAGTGGATACAGTCCAAGTTACAGGAGGTAAGTGTAAAATAATTTGTATTTGTAATAGTCTGTGGTGAAGGTATTATGTCATCTTTGAAAAGCAACATGTTTTAGAAATGCTTACACGTTTTGTCATGAAATATGGGTCCTTTATTTTAGTGCATTTTTCCCGTTTTTTTGGTTTTTCAAGGTAGGTTCTCACTCTAGCCCAGGCTGACCTCGAATTCACTATGTAGTCTCATGGTGACCTCGAACTCACTGTGATCCTCCTAATTCTGCCTCCAGAGTACTGGGATTAAAGGTGTGTGCCACCACACCCGGCTAACTGTGATTATTTTATTTTATATCATTCCTCACATATTTCCTCAAGGCCTGGGAGGTTTGGTTATTAAGGAGCAGTCTGATACTTGTTTAACGATGTGTTGGAGCACCGTCTATGCACCATCTTGGTTCTGTTCAAGTCTGTGGTGCAAATTCTATGAGAAAAATTGTTTTGGAGATTGAGGGGATCATTTACAGTGTTGGTACTTAAATGGCTTCATTTATTGTGAAACAAGGGTTCTCAAATTGAAGAAGGAAATATAGCGCTCAGGTTAGAGTACCATGTATGTTTTGGAAATATCACTAACTTGCTGGGCTGTCAAAGGAATTTCTGTAATTTTCCCATTAATGCATAGATGCTTTTTCTTTGCAATGGAATCAGAAGGCTTGGCTATAACACAGGAACATTGCAGCTGTAGTATTCTTAAAATACTTGGTGAAGCCGGGCGTGGTGGCACATTAATCCTTAAAGTTCGAGGCCACCCTGAGACTACATAGTTAATTCCAGGTCAGCCTGGACCAGAGTGAGACCTTGCCTTGCCTTATCCCTGTAATTTTTCAGTTTAATAATTAACCTGCAAATGAAATAGATTGTCTTCAGTGAATCCCTTTCCCCTGAGCTGAGGTCCTGCAGTGATTTTGTTGGCATGGTGACTTTCCCTCTGCAGAGTCCCCCTCATTGTGTTTGGAGACCAGAAGGGAAGGTTGGTATTAAAGACATTAGGGAGTGGGGTTCCTTACATTCTTCTGTCAGTCATTCATTTGCTGGGATGGTTGAATGACACAGGAAGGGACGATTGACTCAGAGCTATTGATATTTGGTGTGCATTATAGCTTGCTGCTGTGTATTGCAGATGTTCTTCTGCCCACTAGATTCCAGTGGCTCTGTGTCCCCACAGCAATGACATTCAAAACTGCCTCCCAGAGGCTGTGGATGGCACACTGCTGTATTCTTGGGTCCTTGAGAGTCTAAGGCAGGGGAAGCGCTGAAGCCCATGAGTGTGAGACCACTGGGGAAATGCTGTGATTCTATCTCAAAAATAAAAATAAAAAGATAGACAGTTATGAATATCCCCAAGGAACAAAAATCACACTGGGTTGAGAACCACTGAGTTAAGGCATGTGGCACAGTACTGCGTCTGAAGTTAGTATGAGCTACTGATTTTAGTACTGGTTCATCTTGTCTTCCTTGCAGATCTAGGGTTTGGTTGTGTTCCCAGCTTCATTTTGCCTGGGTTCTCTGTCATCTTCTTTCTAAGCCAGTGTTTGAGCAGAGTACTAGCACCCTCCATGGGGCACATGTAGAGTTCCTAATGAGAGTGAAGGTGAAGGCTCTATGTGATGTAGCTCTTCACTGAAAAACATGTAACTGAGAAGGAAGGAAGTCCTATCTAACCCTCTCATGTCGGAGGGTTGATTCATTGCATTATTTCTAGCCATCACAAACATGTTGCTACCTTTGAAAAATGGCTTGGTTGATTAATTGCACTTTACTCAAAAGTGTTGCCTATTGATTTAGTATTTATTGAAAAGTATAATTTAACTGGGGAGCATTCTTATAAATACAAGCAATTAGGAAAATTAAATATATGATATTTCTTGTTTTTTTTTTTTTTTTTGAAGTCAGAAGAAAATTTTATTTTTCCAACTAATCAATACTTATGAAAGGCAAAGGAAATTAAGAAAACTTATCAAAGAATGAATGTTCTGCTCTGTGGTTAATTTTCTTACTGAAATACGTTGTCTAGTCTTGTCATTGACTATAGTTTACCTGTATTGTTTTCAATTCAAACTGAAGGATCTGAGTGTTTCTTGGCCTTGTAAACAGCTGAACTAGTGAGCTGTCTTAGGAAATACTCTGTTCAGTAGTGGAGATTGTAATTGAGAAGAAAGAAGTAAGCTAACAATACTACAGACTTTCCAGAATTTGTTTGGAGGACTTTTCTATTTTTTTTTCATTTTTTCCAAAGTATTAAACTATAATGAAAAGATAAAACCTATTTTAGAAAATATTTACTAGACAGAGAGAGAGAAAGACAGACAGACAGACAGACACAGACACAGAGGCAGATAGAATAAGACTGAGAATGGGCACATCAGGGCCTCTAGCCACTGCAAACAAATGGAAATACATGCACTATCTTGTGCTTCTGGCTTACATGGGTTCTGGGGAATTGAACCAGGGTCCTTAGGCTTCATGGGCAAGCACCTCAACTACTAAGAAATGTCTCCAGCCCCCTATTTTTTATATTTTATATCATGATGATCTGTAAATATGAGTTACCAAGTGTATAAATTTTATTCTGGAGCTTGGGAGTTGGCTTGGCAGTTTAAGGCATTTGTTTGCAAAACCTGCAGGCCTGGGTGTGATTCCCCAGCACCCTTGTAAAGCCAGATGCACACAGTGGCACATATGTTTGGAGTTTGTTTGCAATGGTAAGATTCCCTAGTGCACCTATCGGCTCTTTTCTTCTCCTCTCCCCTTCATGCTCTTCAATAAATAAATAAAAATATTTTATAATTGGAAATTTTAGCTGGGTGTCATGTCAGAAGGCAGAGGTAGGAGGCCATGAGTTGAAGGCCAGCCTGGGACTACATAGTGAATTCCATATCAGCATGGCCTGGAAAAAGACCCTACGTCAAAAAACAAACCACAGAAAGATAGAAATTTTATCCTACATTCTCCATGCAATTACTTTTAAACATATTTTGTTATTCTTTTTGCCATGAACTAAACCACCTTATCCTTTTCTTTCTTAGTATATATGTTTGACAGAGCATACAGTAGAAGACTGGAGGCTGAGGCTGACAAAGTTGGACTACAGCTTCCCGCAAAGGTAGTGTGATTTGTAGTTGAAAATACACTGTCCCTCATCTAGGAGAAGACAAATGTGTACGGCCTTCAGGTTTGGAATGGGGAATAAGGGATAGGTGCACTGTGTTAACGCAGTCAGCTTCACTTTACATTACAAAATGCTCACTTACAATAAGAAGCAGCTCCCAGTTTTAGAGATTTAAAGGCATATTGTCTGCATAGACTCAACGTGGGTTAGGGTAGAAGATGGTGCCATAGGATCATGTATAAAAGCAGATCAATAATATCCATACCCAAAACAGAGAGAAAGAGAAGACAGGCAGGCTCTCACAGAGTCTTGAAAGGGCCCAAAAATCTCTTATTAGGCCCCATCTTCAGGCTCTGCCACTTCCTACCTTGAGGCAAAGGCTTTAGTCACAATAGATTCTTAGGGACTACACAGACCTCATCAAAATCATAGTACTCTTGATGCAATTTTCAGTGACCCACAAAACTTGCCAATCCATTATTTCTTTTGTTATTGTGATAGAATACATGATGAAAGCAAGTAGGGAGGGAGAGAGGAAGGGTTCATTTTGACTAACAGTTTGAGGGTGCCATCCATGATGGCCAGGAAGGCTTGGTGGCAGGAGCTTGAGGCCTTTGTGTTGCATCTGCAGCCAGGAATCAGAGATTCATGCTAGAGCCCATCTCGCCCATTCTCCATGTTATACAGCATGGGGACCCCCCCACCCCCCATGGAATGCACCTCCCATAGGTAGGCTGGGTCCTCCCAACTCATTTCACTTACTTAGCAAATTCCTCACCCTCTCATGCAGTCAGTGCTTTCTGTGGTCATTCTAAGTCCTGTGCAGTTGACAGGCGAGATTATCAATTATGACTCTCTTCTCCATATTAGGCTGGTGTCATGCCTTTGATAGCGTGTACAATTATAGTGTTGTAATTAGTAGGGTACCTTTTTAACAACAATAGTCTTTTATTAAAGTGGTTTTGCATATATAAATATTTAGGTTAGAGACATGAAGTTGGTACATTGAAATTTTTCACCATATGGGTCTGTCAAACCTCAGCCCCATTTTAAATGTGCTTCTGGAAAGGAGTGTTTTTGTTTCACTCCTCTCTTTCACCTTGTTGATGTAGGAAGCTGTGTGTGTGTGTAAATGTGGTATACTTTCATGTGTGTATGCATTGTTTTCAATCTTGCTAATTTTTTTCATTGTCAGAAAAAAATATTATTTCATTGTCTTTTGAAATTGTGGGATATTTTTCCTGTTAAATTGAACATATCATCTGTGGTAGGTTGATTCAGGTGTCCCCCATAAACTTAGGTGTTCTGAATGCTTGTCTCCCCAGCTGATGGCAATTGGAAATTAAAGCCACCTGGAGGTAGAGTATTGTTGAGGGCAGGCTATATAGCCAGCTTCCCCTTGCCAGTGTTTAGCACACTCTGCTGTTGCTATGGTCCATGTTATGTTGACCAGGGGGTGATGTCCACCCTCTGATCTTGCCAGCATTTTCCCTGCCATCATGGACCTTTCCCCTCAAGCCTATAAGCCAAAGCAAACCTCTTTTTTTTCCACAACCTGCTCTTGGTTGGGTGATTTCTGCCAGAAGTGTGAACCTGACTGCAACAGTAAAATGGTACTAAGGAGTGTGGTTTTGGCCTTTTGGAGTTGATTTTCAAGAGGATTTGAAACCTCGGCCTAAGAGACACCTTGCAGTGCTGTAAGTACAGCTTGATGGACTATTCTGCTCAGAGTTGAAAGGCCTGAATGCAGTAAGAACTATGGACTGTGAGGTTTGGCTTATGAGGGAGAGAAGGAGCTTTACTTGGACTTGGCTAGCGATTGGTGTGAGACGCTTGCTGTTATGCCCGTGTCCTGAGAAGTTGTGCAGGGTTGCTTTGCTTAGAAATGAACTGATTTGAGCAGAGGGATGTGACACAGAAAAAATGAAATTTTGGGGCCTAAACTGCTGCCCGTTCACCTGCAAATTTTTTGAGACATTATAACTTTTGAGATTGAGCCAGCCGACCTGCACTGGGGCAACAGGAAGGATGTAGACTCTTTTGAAGGCGCCTGAATGCTGAAGGAGTGTCCTGTTCTTCCGAGTCTGCTTTATTCCCCCCTGGATTAACAAATTGTCACTCTACCTGGTATTATGGTGCATAAGAAATGCAGGAAAGAGAGAGTCATTGAGTTTGCAATGCGATCTTGTAATTTAGAAGTGGCCATGGGCAGTGTGAAGCAGGTTTGCTGGATGGCTGCATGGAGAGCCCATGGGGCCATGAGGATGGACCTTGGGTTGTAGTGGAGACCCAGTGGAGATGCCAGGACCATGAGATGGCTGCCAAGGAGGACTGCTGCCCCAGATGAAGTTTTCCAGGACCGTGAAAAGCCTAGATGGAAAGGCGGAATTGGAACTCAGAGACTTGTTGTTGGTTAGAATTCTCGCTCTTGGAGATTTGTCATTGACTAGTGTTGTTGGACTTAGAGCTACAGAGTTGTTTTAAATCTTGTATTGGTTGAATATTTCTTTGCTTTGCCCAATGCCATCCTTTGCAGTGGGAATGTTTATTCTGTGTCATTATGGGATTAGGGAGGACTTTTTTTTTTGGTATTATGGGTCAGTTAAAAGACCTTGGATTATGGGGATGTATGAACATCATTAGGATTGATAAAAACTATGGGGACTTTGAAAGTTGCATGAATGCATTGCATTTTACATCATGTATGGTTATCAGTTTATGGGGGCCAGGGGCAGACTGTGGTGGTTTGATTCAGGTGTCCCCCATAAACTTAAGTGTTCTGAATGCTAGTCTCCCTAGCTGATGGCAATTGAAAAGTAAAGCCTCCTGGAGGTAGAATATTGTTGTGGGCGGGCTTATGGGAATTAGAGCCAGCTTCCCCTTGCCATGTTTGACACACTCTCCTGTTGCTATAGTCCATCGTATGTTGGCTGGGGATGATGTCCACCCACTGCTCATGCTGTCATTTTCCCTGCCATCATGGAGCTTTCCCCTCAAGCCTGTAAGCCAAAGTAAACCTCTTTTTTTCCCCACAAGCTGATGTTGGTCAGGTGATTTCTACCAGCAGTGCGAACCTGACTGCAACATCATCCCATTAAAAAATATTTTATTCACTTGTTTGATAGAGCGAGAGAGAGAGGAAGAGGCAGATGGACAGAACAGGCACACCAGGGCCTTCAGCAACTGCAAAGGAATTTTCAGGTACATGCTCCACCTTGTGAATCTGGCTTATGTGGGTCCTAGGGAATCAAACATGGGTCCTTAAGCATTGCAGGCAAGTGCCTTAACTGCCAAGCCATCTCTCCAGCCCTATCATCCCATTTTTATTGGCTATTTTATTTCCTTTATTTTTCTCTCAGGATTGCTTGAACTATCTGAGGTCATTCGTGCTTCCAAATTAATTTTAAGAGGTTTTTTTTGTGTGTGTGTGTGTGTGTGTCACAAATGGTGGTTGGGTCTTGGTGGGGATTGCATTGACTGTGTAGATTGCTTTTTTTTTTTTTTTTTTGTTTTGAGGTATGGTCTCACTCTAGCTCAGGCTGACCAGGAATTCACTTGGTAGTCTCAGGGTGGCCTCAAACTCACAGCGATCCTCCTACCTCTGCCTCCCAAGTGCTGCAATTCATCTCTCTGTCTACCTCATCTATTTGTGGCAATTGTGAATGGGATTGTTTCCCTGGTTTCATCCTCAGCGTGTTTGCTATTGCCTTTACATGGGTACTGGGGAATCCAACTAGCGCCAGCAGGCTTTGCAAGCAAACACCTTTCACCTCTGAGCCATCTCCACAGCCCATATTGAATATTGGTATATAGGAAGGGTACTTAGTATTTTTTTGTTGTAAACTTAAAAAATAATTCATGTGTTTATTTGGGGGAGAGAGAGAACAAATGAATGAACATGAGCAAGCCAGGACCTCCAAGTCATCAGGCATTACAAGCAAGCATCTTTGACCACTGAGAAATCTCCAGCCCTTTTAAAAACTTTTCATTGAGGCTGCAGCAATGGCTTAGCAATTAAGACGCTTGCCTGTGAAAACCTAAGGACCCAGGTTCGATTCCCCAGGACCCACATAAGCCAAATGCACAAGGTGGCACATGTGTCTGGAGTTCTTTTGCAGTGGCTGAGGCCCTAGAGTGCCCATTATTTCTCTCTCTCCCTCTTTCTCTTAAATAACTGCATAAAAATTTAAGTACCTTTATTGACAGTTTCCATAAATGAAGACAATATACCATGATCATGATCCTCCCTTCCCCCACCACGATCCTCCTCCATTGAATCTCTTCTTTCTAACTAGTTTCTGTGCAATGTTGATGTCTTCATGTTTTTCCCTCCTATCATGCAGGCCTTGTGGAGGTAACATTAGCCACCTTAAAAATCATGAATATCCTAGACACTTTGTGTGATAATTTTTTTAGCTTAATTTTATTTATTGGCAACTTTTGTACATGTGTATAACAGATTTTGACCATAATCATCTCCCATTACCTTATTTTCTTTGTCCCACTGAACTCTTCCTCCTTCCCACCTAGTAGTCCCTCTTCTACGTGGATGTCTTTGCGACTGTGTGTGACCATGTGTGTGAATGTTTGAGTTACACAGTTTAATGAGGGTTGCTTACACAAGCATGGTGGTGTTTATTTTCTAGAGTTCATGCAACCTTCCAGTCTCTGCAACATTGAATAAATTGTCTTCCCCTTCTCCAGCAGCCACTATGTTTTAAAATATTAGTCCTTTTTATTTCTTTTCATAGCCCGTGTTTAATTGGGTGATTTGTCTTCTTGATGTGTAGATTTTGGAGATCATTACATATCCTAGACATTAATACCCTGTCAGATGTGTCACTTAGAAAGAATTTCTTCATTCTGTGGTCTGGGAAGATGGGTTCATTCTGGTGTATATTTCCAAGAGGGTAGTCTGGCATAGTGAAGAAACACATTGGCAGAATTGTGAAGCGCCTGCTCATATCACATCACATCCCCTCAGCAAGCAGAGAGGGGACAGGAAGTGAAGTTGAGCTGTAAGACCTCAAGCCTGTCCTCTAATGACTGACCTCTTGTCCCTTCTCCTGAAGGCTCCACAGCCCTCCAGTGCAGCCCCAACATTTGAGACATTCAGATAGCAGCATGACCCTTATAACTTAACCAACTATCAGACTACCTAAGCCTGTCTGGAGTCACAAAGAAGTGCTGCAGTCAAATGATAAATGATAGGCTGTGTGACGGCACTGCCCACACTTGAGAATCTGCTTTGCCAGAGCGTGATCTCCAGCAAGTTGTTTTTGTATTTTCGTATGTTTTTTGTTTTTTGAGGTAGGGTCTCACTCTAGTCCAGGCTGACCTGGAATTCACTCTGTGGTCTCAGGGTGGCCTGTCTGATCCTCCACCTCTGCAAGTGCTTGGATTTTTGTTTTTATACCTCAACTTCTCTCATTCGTGTGATATGACCAGTAAATGGACCTTTTTCATAAGTCGAGTTCTTTGTGTTCAAGTCTTTTAATTCTTTATATTTGCATGTCTTTTATTTTTCTTCTTCCTTTCACAAGGACATCAAACATAATATATTTCATATTAAATCCCTGTTATCTCCTCACATGATTTAGTTTTCTTTCCCCTCAACCAGATGTACCACCTTGTATTCACTTTCTTTTTAAAAGCTTGGGGTCCACCTTAGCTGATCCCTAGTTAAGCCTTACATCTGTTCTTTCACCCAGTCTGGACCAGTTCTGAGTCCATTTCCATCTCCACAACTGGCATCTTTTACCCAAACTTTTGACTACCCTCCTTCCATTATTATTCCAGTCATTGTCCCGTCCCCCCCCCCGCTCTACCCTCCACCCTGACACATAAGAAGCCACTCAAATTGAGACTTCAGTGGACCTTGGCGAGCATTCATCTCCCAACTTCAGTTCAGTTTCTGGGCTGAGCAAAAGTCCGTACTGATGAAGTGCTCCATGACACTGATTTTTATTTATTACTTGAATACCTGTTTCCTGTGTGTCCAGCACCTGCCAGATTGTGGAAAGACATTCCAGTTTCATGGGAGACAGAGTGTGCAGTATCAGGATGGACACTTCCAGGTGACAGCCGTCACTCCATGGGACAATGAAGAGGTTTAACTCCTTCCAGGGATCGAGAAAACTATCTGAGAAGTACATTTAAAAGAGGCCCAAAGCACAGGGAGTCATTATCCTGGTGAACGTGCTGATGAGGGAAGTGTTAGGGGGAGGTTTTGACACAGAAAATAGTTTGTTCAAAGGCAAGAATAATAGTGGTCTATTCCAGGAATCAACATTTTAGTATAGCTGAATAGAATCCAGATTTTAAGATCAACAGTAGCAAGAGACCAAATGGAAAAGAAGGCAGGGACTTCTTTTGCCACCGATTTCAGTGATCATAGGCCTTGAGCAGCATAGCAGTTGGGCTCATGTCAGACAGATATTTGAACTCTGAATTTCTTCCCCATGGCCATAGGCGTATAATTGAATGTCTTTACACCTGTGTTCTAGTTAGAAGAGGAAGAATGGGTACCTTGGACTTAATTTTTACTTGTGGTCTGTATCCGCTGTTTTGGACATTGGTGTATTGGGCACTTCTCTGTGTTTGAGGCACTGGGACAGAACCCAGAGCCTCTCGTGTGCTTGGCAAGTGCTCTACGTTGAGCTATACCCCCAGTTCTCTCCACCAGACTCTCTGCTTTTTACCATTTAATATTCACATCATGGAATAGCTTTCCTTTTCCAGACCTCCTTATTATAGCCTGACTTCCTTTGCCACATGCCTATAAGACAACAAGTGTGTTGGCCCTCTTGGGTCAGGTGCGTGTGGAGGTGCACATGGTGGGTCTGGCAGCTGTTCTTTCCTCTGCAGTTACTCATTGGCATTGTGGGTCTGTGTCCATCTTGCAAGCATAGTTAATGGGAAGTGTTCTGGGAGCTCGATCATTGGTTATGTGCTGTTTCATTGGAGTTATGCTCTTTCAAGGCTGAAGGCCAAAAGCACATGGAAAACTCACTAAAAGAAAGTTACTATGAGGACTTGCTTCAAAACAGTCAGCTCTCATTCCCCAAGGATCTTTGTGCCCTGCTCCACTGTGGCTGTGAGTGAGTTTGTTTTTCACGCTGACATGTTTATAGTCTAAGTTTCAGCTTTGGAGATCAGCATCATAACAAGCATCAGGGTGATGTCTGCAGAGTTCATATTCACTACTAGGACTGATGTGGGAACTGAACAGACAGTAACAGCATTCTAGTCGTCCACTGACCAGAGATGTCCGAAATCCATGGTTTTGTGGTCTTTATTCATTCATTGCCACTAGAAGAAAATTTTGACACTTTACAGTTACTTACAGAAATGGTTTTCAAAAGATAATTTCACAAATGACCAAAACATCCAGTTTCACTTTTGAGTGTCTGATACTGAAATAAGAAAAGGAAAACTACTTTTTTTTTTTTTTCTCAGCGGACCTGCACTAGGGCAGTCCCCTGAAATGGCATCATGTGATCACCTTAAGTGCTCCAATGATGAGGTATGCTCCTTTGTTACCTGAGGGTAGGGTAATGACTATACTACAGAGGCTTGGAGAAACTGGTCATTCCTTAAGAAACCTGAAATAGCTTTGCAAATAGCACCATCTAGTGAGGGAAGTAGGTCACTGCAGATTCTACTTTTGTCATAGAAAAAAAGAGAAAATGCATTTTCAAACTTCTTGTTAAAAAAGTGGATTACTTTCCCCACTCCTATGTCACGGAAATTTCCCATTTTTTCTTCCAGTAGATGCAGTGTTTCTGGTTTTATATTAAGGTCTTTGATCCATTTACCCTAAAGGTTCCAAACCTCAGACCAGAGACATTTGCTCAACCGTGTTTATAGCTGCTCAATTCATAATAGCACAAAGCTGGAATCAACCCAGGTGTCCATCACTAAATGAATGGATAACAAAGATGTGGTATGTCTACACTATGGAATTCTATGTAGCAGGAAGGAAAGATGAAATAAGGAAATTTGAAAAAAAAAAGGTCAAACATGGAACAGATCATCCTCAGTGAGCTCACCCAAGAACAAATGAGACCATGTGACGATTATCTTTTTATCTGTCACTCCTAACCTGAATCTATGTGACATGCAGCCAAACCTAACAAACACTCTGAGGACCAGACAATGGGGGGGTGGGATGGGCAGAAGGTAAGGGTGGGAGGGAACGAGAGGGTGGGGGAAGGACAAAGGGAGGGGATACAATTGGGACCCAAAAGGAAAAGATGCTATAAAAACCTTTACTCTGAACAACAGGCTAAAACATTGATCCTTCAGCAGGCCCACAGAGGGAACACCCAAATTGCAGGAATCTGGAGAGAGCATCATGAAGGCTAACTCTAATCTTGTCCTGCTTCTCTCTCTCTCCCTCTCTTCCTACCTCTCCTCTCTATACTCACTTCCTCTACAATATTATCTATCTTTTTCTTCCCTCACCTTTCTAGGTGCAGACTTGAAACTCCCAGTGCCAGCACGGGGTTAAACTCCACAATGAACTCTTGATCCAAGACAACTACAAGGTTACCTCCCCCACACAAACAAAAAAAGACAGACTTCTGTCAGAGTTCTTGGTGACCCACCAAAGGTTAATGGTAAGACCCTACTGTCAAAGATAGCATACGTGTGTGAGACCAAACACAGAGAGACCTGGCCAGAATCTGGAAGAAGGTCAGTCCCCAGACAGCTAGTCTAGTACCAGAGGGTGCTACACGAGCAACTGGGGGAAAATGTCTGACATTGGTCCAAACAACTTGCAGTCTAAGATACCCAGCAGGAAACAACTTGACGTAATGCTCAAACAAGTGCAGTAGTGGCAAACAGCCATGGTGGGTAACCAACTGCTCTTGATTTGGCTAACAGATCCACTCAGTGGAATGGAACTCATTGCTGGAACTGGGAAATAAGTCAAAACTAGGTACAAAAAATAAGCTCAGTCTCCAAGAGCAAGATACCACCAAATGTGGGGTAGAAGAGAGCCAACGCATAAAAAATTCCCTCCAAAACATAGATGGTCATCCCTTCTACCTAGTACTAACTTTTCTCTCCGTTGGAGAATTAGCTTATCTTTTTTCAGGTGGACAATGAACCTGAAGGGAGGATCAGCTAACCACACCTCACCAGGGCCCCAGCTGAAACCATAGAACAACGCAGGGGAAGGGCAAGAGTTCATGGCGATCACGACACCAGAAAAAGGCTGAAGGAGATAAACACAGAGAACATCCAACTCCAACTAAGCCAGATATCCAGAGACACAGAGGCTCCCAAAACCTCATCACTGAAGCAGAACTAAAATGACCCCAATGTGGCTCAGGGAAACTCGCGGAAGAGGGGGTGGAAAGATAGTTAGAGTCACAAGTTGGGGCATTATGCACAGAGACTGTGGCCTACACCCCAGAACTCTTGACTAACCTCACAATGCACGACCCACATTCCCCATTGATGAGGGTCCCCTTTGAAAGTGGGAGGACAGGGAGGAGGACAATGGAACAAATACTATGAATGTAAAATCAGAATAATATAAATTTAAAAAAAGTGATTACTGAAGTATAGACTTTTGGAAAAGCGAATAAATGGAAGGTAATTTAATCTATCTTGTCCCTTTACATATTGGGACTACAGTCAAAAGAGGTGAAGTGATTGATCTCATATTGTGGCTTTAGTAGGAAAACATCTGGCTCTTGTTTTCCAGGTTAGCATTTTGCATCTTCATTACAGCGAACTACGCTTGTATTTTACAGGGATTACTGTCTTAGGCTTGTGGCTTAGACATTTAAGGCAAACACAGTAGGTAAGGAGAATGTAAAGAAACATGCTCTTTTGAACCTGATTTCATCACCCAGAGAAAAGCGTATTTATGAGAGAGAAAGAGGGAGGGAGAGAATTGGCATGCCAGGGCCTCTAGCCACTGTAATCAAACTCCAGATGCATGTGCCACATTGTGCACATGTGTGACCTTGTGTGCATGCATCTCCTTGTGTGTCTGGCTTATGTGGGTTCTGGGGAGCTGACTCTGGGTCCTTAGGCTTCAGAGGCAACCATAGTAAATGCTAAGCCATCTCTCCTACCCTGAGTATTAGTTTGTAGTTGCCATGATTAAGACTGTTGAACCTCATGATAAAACTTTTTTTTAATTATTTTTTATTGACAACTTCTATACTTACATACAAAAAGTGCATGGTATTTCCCTCCCCTCCCCCCATTCCCCTTTAGAACTCCACTCTCCATCATATCCCCTCCCTCTCTCCATTAGTCTCTCTTTTAATTTGATGTCATCATCTTTTACTTCTATTATGAATGATAAAGCTTTTAAGAGAGAGAAAGAATTGTATGTGAAAATTTATTTGAAATGTACTTTATTATATTGATTGAAGAATTGACATCTGGCAATCAAAAATGCAGAAAACATGAATAATAATTTTATAACTCTTGTAATTTCAAAGTTCTCCCCATGATTTCTGCAAATTTCATGAGAGCTTGTGCTTTTATGTTTTTTTTTAATTATTTATTTCAGAGAGTGAGAGAGAAAGAGGCAGAGAGAGAGAGAGAGAGAGAGAGAGAGAGGGGAGAGAATGTGCATGCCAGGACCTCCAGCCACTGGAAACAAACTCCGACACATGTGCCACCTTGTCCATCTGGATTACTTGGGTCCGGCGAATTGAACCAAGGTCCTTTGGCTTTGCAGGCAAACACCTTAACTGCTAAGCCATCTCTCCAGACCTGGCTTGTGCTTTTATATTTACTCTGCTTGTACTCTCAAGATAGATGAAAGACAGCCAGGCATGGTGGTGCACACCTTTACTCCCAGCACCTGGGAGGTAGTGGTATGATAGGAGTTCAAGGCCATCCTGAGACTACATAGTGATTTCCAGGTCAGCCTGGACTAGAGTGAGACTCTATCTCCAAAAAATAAATAAATAAAAAGATAGAATTCACTCACATCACATCCTCACAATTCCCCTTTCCAGAGAGAATTTTTACTGACATGAGAGCCATGGTCCATTATATGCATGACAAATCACTTGTCCCATTTTATTACTTACATATTTTACTTATTTGTGTGAGTGACAGGCAGAGAGAGAGAGAGAGAGAGAGAGAGAGAGAGAGAGAGAGAGAGAGAACGTGTTTGCTAGGGCCTCTAGCCACTGCAAAGGATGGCATCTGGCTTTATGTGGGTACAAGGGTATGAAACCTGGGTCCTTTGGCTTTGCAGACAAGTGTCTTAACTACTAAGCCATCCCTCTAGCCCAAACTCATCCCATTTTAGACATTCCTGTGGGGTCCACCCCTTTGCCAACCTACCAGAGGAGGGTTTCATGGGACACTTTGACTCATGTGGCCTCTACCGGGACATGGACTGACTTTCCTACATTTTTGGGGGTTTTTTGTTTGTTTGTTTGTTTGTTTGGTTGGTTGGTTGGTTGGTTTTGCAAGGTAGGGTCTCTCACTCTGGTCCAGGCTGACCTGGAATTAACTATGTACTCTCAGGGTGGCCTCAAACTCTCGGCGATCCTCCTACCTCTGCCTCCCGAGTGCTGGGATTAAAGGCATGAGCCACCACGCCCGGCTTGTTTTTTTTTTTTTTTTTTTTTTTTTTTGAGGTAGGGTCTCAATCTACCCCAGGCTGACCTGGAATTCACTATGTAGTCTCAGGGTGGCCTCCAACTCATGGGGATCCTCCAACTCTGCCTCCTGGCTTCTGTGATTAAAGGCATGCACCATCACATCCAGCTGTTTTAGTTTAAAACAGTCTCATCAAATTCACTCTGTACTCCAGGCAGGCCTGAAGCTTGCAATCCTTCTGCCAAGATGATAGGCTTCTACCTCCAGATTTTTCTTGCTCTTCTTTTTTTAATAGGTTTTATATTAAAAAATATATTTTATGTAGTTATTTGAGAGAAAGAGGGAGAGAGAGAGAATGGTGTGCCAGGGCCTCCAGCCACTGCAAATGAACTCCAGATGTGTGTGCCCCCTTGTGCATCTGGCTTACGTGGGTCCTGCAGAATTGAACTGGGATCCTTTGGCTTTGCAGGCAAAAGCCTTCACCACTAAGACATCTCTCCAGCTAAAATATTTATTTTTATTGACAACTTCTTTAATGGTACTTCCCTCTCATCCCCCCCCTTCCCCTTTGAAACTTCACTCTCTGTCATATCCCCTCCCCCTCTCAGTCTCTTTTCAGTTTGATGTCATGATCTTTTCCTTCTATTATGATGGTCTTGTGTAGGTAGTGTCAGGAACTGTGAGGTAATGGATATGCAGGCCATTTTGTGTCTGGAGGAGCACATTGTAAGGAGTCCTACTCTTCCTTTGGCTCTTACATTCTTTCCAACTCCTCTTCTGCAATGGGCCCTTAGCCTAGAAGGTGGGTTTGAGATGTTTCAGGGCTGAGCACTCCTCTGTCACTTCTCAGGACCATGATGCCTTCTGAGTCATCCCAAGGTCGCCACCATCTGAAAAGAAAAGCTTCTCTAACCACAAGTGAGAGTAACATTAATATATGGGTGTGGACATTAAGAGAAGAGTCTACTGGGCATTTTGGTGAGCATTGTATATACTTTTAGTGTAACACCAGCAGACATTACACCCCTAGGGCTCATGACTATCTGTGTCATAGGTTTTCAGTATCAGGGATGTATTCCCTCCCATGGAATGGCCTCCAGTCCAGCTAGAGAGCTGGTTTGTCCCCCCCCCCCCATAAGAGACATGCCACTATTGCACCCATTGGCTCATTTGGCCTGGCTGACCAAATTTAAAGCTTGCAGTGTTCACTGTTGAGTACCTTCACTGGTGTTTTCTCTCTCCCCTTGAACTGCATGCAGGGTAGCTTTTTCCAACTTTCTGTCAGCTGGTCCACATGGAGGAAGCTTGCAGCTCAGCTCCAGCAGGTTTTTGCAGTAGCTAGAAATCCTGGCATGCCCATGTTCTCTCTAACTCAAATAAATAAAATAAAATCCTAAAAATACTTTAAAGGGGCTTGGGAGATGGCTTAGCAGTTAAGGAGCATGCCTGAGAAGCCTAAGGACCTCGGTTCGATTCTCCATGTCCCATGTAATTTAGTTTATATTCCTGGAATAGATCTGGGAAGAGGTAAATTAGGTTATTAACCCCAAGCCATGCAGACCTTTTAGAAAACTCTTAAGTAGCCCAAGAATTCCTGCTTCCTAATATCCATCAATGTGAGACAATTTCCTCCATCCCCAACTTTCCTTCACTTCCTCCATTCAGCACCATTTGATGTTTTAAAATCATTTTTAAATCCCCAGAGTCCCAAACATCAGCACTGTGATGGCAATGTAAGTAATGGGGTAAACGCCTCATGACATTAGGGAATATTTATGAGTAAAAAGCTGTAATGAGATCATAGTCACGTATCTCATTTTAAACTGTCAGTATCCCTGGGAGGACATATGTGACCAGAAAGTTAAGCCCATGCAGCTGAGTACTCCATGACCCCTTAAGGAGGAGAGCAAGTGAGCGTACCCTTATGACCTTACCTTGCCCAATAAATATCAGCTGCCACAGTTAAAGAAGTCAGAGCTTGCCAGACACCCTGTGCTGCCACCAAAAGGGGACCCACACTTGCAACCCATTCCCCCAGTGTGGACCTATGGCTGCTCATTTCAGCACTTTTACAGAGACAGAGTAGCTTCCTCCCCTACCAGTGCTCTCCCTCCAAGTGTTGTGTCCAGTGTCGGGAGCCATTTACCTGAACACCCGTTTGTTCAGGGCCTGTGTACATTTTTACAGTGGGCTAATGAGAAGCAGGAGGTCTTGTCAAGCATAAGATTAGAGACCTGCTGAGGCTCTGGGGACTGAGAAGGGAGTATCTTCTGACCTTGAGGCCAAACTTGACTGTTCTCTGATTCATGTTGGAGGACGTGGCTTTCTCAAGAAATCCTGTGAAAATGTTATGATTGTTCTGCTTGCATTCTTGTGCTCTGAGAAGAAGTATAAAAAAGCTAAACTAAATAAAGTCGGAGCCTCAGTATTCACTGACAGCCCTCCTGAGTTTATCTTTTCTCTCTTGTCTTTTTTCTTAACCCTCACTCCCCACTCAGGTACTGTTCGATTCTGCCGGTGGGCTCCAGCAAGTGGCGCCTGAACAGTGGATCTGAAAACTGGGGAAAGAAATGAAGGACACCGCTTAGTATTTGAGATCAACGGAAAGTAAAGAGGAGCGGTGAATAACTTCTCGACAGAAAAACTGGACAAGGTAACAGTCGACTGCTGTTCATACATATGCTTAAGAATATGCTTTGTGCTCGAGGTGCAAAAGTAAGACAGCAACAGCTGTGTAATTTCTTAGATTTTGAGGAGAAGGTATATCCTTGGTTTCCAGAAGATGGGACAATAGATTTAAAAACCTGGCAAAGAGTAGGGACCAAACTTCAAGATTATGATGATGCCCATGGACTGAGTAAGGTCCCAGCGGGTATTTTTAGTTTATGGACTCTAGTTAGGGATAGGTTAGATCCTAGACATGAAAGGGATGAAAGTTCAGTCAGAAAAATCATTCAATAAAGCAAAATTGCCGTTTTTTTGGCGCTGAGGAAGGAAGTGAAACTCAACCTTCCACTCCGTCTGCAGAGCCAGAACATGGGCTCAAACAACTGTGTAAAGATAATTATTTTGAGCCCTTGAATCCAGTAGATGTGAAGGAGTTAGAGGAGGAAGATGCAAAATATCATCAAGAGGAGGACTTTTACAAAGCCTGAGGGTGAACAAAAAATGTTCAGGGGAGGTCCACCGCCTCCAAAGCAGTCTTGCCTCAGGGTATGGCTAACAGCCCCACCTTGTGTTAAAAATTTGTAGCTCAGGCTATAACGAAAACTAGACAGGCTTTTCTCAAGTGTATATAATTCATTATATGGATGTGATCCTCTTGGCACATAAACAGGAGGGATTACTATTAGCAGCTCATGCTCATTTACATCTCTGAAGGAACAAGGTTTAGTTGTAGCCCTGGAAAAGGTACAAACTGAGCCTCCTTATTCTTATTTAGGCCATAAATTGTATCCAAAAACTATCCTCCCACAAAAAATACAAACTAGAAAAGATGGGTTGCAAACTTTGATTTCCAGAAGCTAGTGGGAGATATTAACTAGCTTAGACCGCATTTGAAGATTGCTATGGGTGAGTTAAAACCTCTTTTTGATCTTTTAAAGGTGATTGAGACCCAAAATCATGCATCTGCATAGATTCTGGCTACTAGACATACTCCAACTTCAGTCTTGTGGCAAAAAGGACCTTTATTGTGGCCACATTTGCCTGTGTCTCCTGCTAGAGTATTAACCCCTTATTATGAAGCTGTAGCTTGTTTAATTCAAATGACTCGATTAGAATCTAGAAAATATTTTGGGAAGGAACCAGCCATCTTAGGGGTTCCATTTACAAAGCAGCAAGGTGACTGGCTATTTCAAAATCTGGACTCCTGGGCTAGAGCTTTTGCACATTATCCTGGTATTATAATCATCACCCTAAAGATAAATTATTACAATTTGCAAATTCTCATGTTTTTATTTTTCCACAAACTGTTAAGCAAGAACCTATTGAGGGTGCCTCAGAAGTATTTACTGATGGGGCCTCTAATGGTGAAGCAGATTCTGTGTTTCAAGAGCAATCTTATTCATTTTGGAATCCTCCTGCATCAGCTCAAATAGTAGAACTTAGAGCTGTAGCTACTATATTTCAAGTTTTAGCTTCTATTCCTTTTCATTTGTATACTGACAGTCATTATATTGCTAGAGCTCTACAAGTGCTTGAAACCATGCCTTATACTGAAACTGCCAAGACCAAGTTCAAGAATTGTTTAAATACAAAGCTGCATGCATGCTTGCTCTCATCCTTGTTTTGAAGGTCATATACAAGCTCATTCAGGACTTCTAGATCCTTTAGCACTAGGTATCGATATGGCAGAGAAGGTTACACAGATCACTGATCATCTCAATTAGCATTAGCACAAAGATCTCATAATTTGCATCATCAAAACAGCCAAAGCTTAAGAAAACAATTTCAAATCACCAGAGAGGCTGCTAGACAAATTGTGCGACAGTGTAGTCCCTGTCGTGAATATCACTCAATCCCACAATATGGGGTAAGCTCCAGAGGACTGAAACCAAATCATTTGTGGCAGATGGATGTACCTCATATTCCTGAATTTGGAAAATTAGGATATGTGCATATATCCATTGATACTTAGGATTAAAAAATTTTTTTATTATCTTTTATTTATTTTTGGAGATTGAGACAGACAGAGAGAGAGGGAGAGGGCGACAGATAGAGAATGGGCGCGCCAGCAGTTTCTCAGCTGCTGTGAATGAAATCCAGATGCCTGCGCCCCCTTGTGGGCAAGTGCGGCATTGTGCCCTTGTGTCACTTTGCATCTGGCTAAACGTGGGACCTGGAGATTGGAACCGCTGAACATTGGAACCAGCATTCTTAGGCTTAGCAGGCAGGCACCTTAGCCGCTAAGCCATCTCTCCAGCCTGATACTTAGGATTTTTGATGGCTACGGCACAGACTGGAGAAGCTACTAAGCATGTTACAGCACATTGCATTAAATGTTTTGCTGTAGCAGGGACCATTGATTATAAAACCAGGTATTGGTACAGGTTACACTAGTCAATATTTTCAGCCCTTTTGTGCCCAATTATCAATTGTTCATAAAACAGGTATACCTTACAACTGACAGGGGCAATGAATTGTTGAACATGCCCATGGAGCTTTAAAGAATCAATTACAAAAAAATAAAAAAGGGGGAGTTATATCCTTGGTCCCCACAGAATCCTTTAAATCATGTACTCTTTTCTATTTAAAATTTTTTAAATGTAGATGCATTTGGTTACTCTTCAGCAGATAGGTTATGGCATCCCAGAATATTAGATACCTATGGACAGGTTAAATGGAAGGACCCCATTGATGGGCAAGGGCATGTTTGTGTTTTTCCTTAGGATGCTGACAATGCCAGGTGGCTGCCAGAGAGTTTGGTCCAGTTCACGAGGATTGAACATAACGATGCCTCTGCTATTGATGATGTGGACTCATCAGCAAACTTTTACATTTGGAAAATCGCTGTGGCAATGGGTGAGGTGAGAGCCTCCTCTGCTAAGGCAAACAATAACTCATCCCTCCCCCTTATGCAGTAGTGGTGGGACAGTTGAATGTTACTTGGAATGAAGGGATGTTTAATGTGACATGGACAAAGTGTACTCTGAAACTCGACTCGTGATAGTTAAACAACCCTCATTTGCTATGATTCCTGTTAATATCATGCAGGAATTTTAGCTTTTTTTTTTTTTTTTTTTTTTTTTTTTTTTGAGGTCAGGTGTCAACTCTAGTTCAGGCTGACCTGGATTTCGCTACGTAGTCTTTCAGGGTGGCCTCGAACTCACGGTGATCCTCCTACCTCTGCCTCCCTAGTGCTGGGATTAAAGGCATGCGCCACCACACCTGGTGAATTTTAGCTTTTATTACGCTTCTGGCTACTGCCACTACTACTGTTGCTTTAGCACAGGAAGGGCAGACTGCACGTTTTGTCAATCTGCTATGAAAAAAAAGTCTCATTTTGGGAACTCAAGAAGACATAGATAGTAAATTAGAACAGAAAACAGATGCTTTATATGATGCGGTTACATATTTGGGGGAAGAGATACAAGAGTTGAAAATTAGAGCACATTTAGAATGTCATGCAGATTTTCAATAAATTTGTGTTATGACAAAAAACAACAGTGCTCACTGGGCATGGTGGCAGAAGTAGGAGGAAGGCCGTGAGTTCAAGGCCACCCTGAGACTACATAATTAATTCCAGGTCAGCCTAGACCAGAGTGAAACCCTACCTCGAAACACCAATTCACTTGGTAGTCTCAGGGTGGCCTCACACTTACAGTGATCCTCCTACCTCTGCCTCCCAAGTGCTGGGATTAAAGGTGTGTGCCACCACACCCGATTTGTAGATTGCTTTTGGTCAGAGCCAGTTTCGCAACATTGATGCTTCCAATCCATGGGCATGGGAGGGGAGGTCTGTTACTAGTGTTCTCTGGAACTTTCCAGGTTCTTGGCCTATTACTCAAAGAACTGGAGGACGGTGCACACAGGTAGTTTAGCAACAAGAAACTTCATGAGGAGCAAAATGATGATGAAGGATTAGCACACTGCCCAAGTGGCAACAAGCACTGGAGTGCAGAGTGCTCACAGGCCCAGGGACATGGTTGGGCCCATTGATAGGGCTGGAGAGATGGCTTGGCAGTTAAGGCACTTGCCTGCAAAGCCTGAGGACCCACGTTTGTTTCCCTAGGACCCACATAAGCCAGATTCACAAGGTGGAGCATGTGCCTGAAATTCCTTTGCAGTGGCTGAAGGCCTTGGTGTGCCTGTTCTGTCCATCTGCCTCTTCCTCTCTCTCTCCCTATCAAACAAGTGATTAAAATATTTTGTAATGGGATGATGTTGCAGTCAGGTTTGCACTGCTGGTAGAAATCACCTGGCCAAGAGCAGCTAGAGGGAAAAAAGAGGTTTACTTTGGCTTACAGGCTCAAGGGGAAAGCTCCATGATGACATGAGCAGAGTGTAGATATCACCCCTGGCCAACATATGGTGGACCATAGCAATAAGAGAGTGTGTCAAACATGGCAACGGGAAGCTGGCTCTAATACCCATAAGCATGCCCCCAACAATATTTTACCTCCAGGAGGCTTTAATTTTCAATTGCCATCAGCTGGAGAGACTAGCATTCTTAACACTTAAGTTTATGGGGGACATCTGAATCAAACCACCACATTCCCCCATAAACTGATAACCATACATGATGTAAAATGCAATGCATTCATGCAACTTTTAAAGTCCCCAAAGTTTTTATCAACCCTAATGATGTTCATACATCCCCATAATCGAAGGTCTTTTAACTGACCCATAATACCCAAAAAAGTCCTCCCTAAACCCATAATGACACAGAATAAACATTCCCACTGCAAAGGATGACATTGGGCAAAGCAAAGAAATATTCAACCAATACAAGATTTAAAACAACCAGGGCAAACATCAAACTCTGTAGCTCCAAGTCCAACAACTCTAGTCAATGACAAATCTCCAAGAGCGATAATTCTAACCAGCAACAAGTCTCTGGAGTTCCAATTCTGCCCCTCCAGCTAGGCTACTCACAGTCCTGGAAAACTTCATCTGGGGCCGGCAGCCCTCCTTGGCAGCCATCTCATGTTCCCAGCATCTCCACTGGGTCTCCACTACAACCCAAGGTCCATCCTCATGGCCCCATGGGATCTCCATGCAGGCATCCAGCAAACCTGCTTCACATTGCCCATGGCCATTTCTAAATTACAATATCGCATTGTAAACTCAATGACCCTCTCTTTCCTACATTTCTTATACACCATAATATGAGCTAGAGTGACAATTTGGTAATTCAGGGGGGAATAAAGCAGACTTTGTAGAACAGGGCACTCCTTCAGCATTCAGACGCCTTCAAAAGAGTCTACATTCTTCCTGTTGCCCCAATGCAGGTCAGCTGGCTCAATCTCAAAAGTTATAATGTCTCAAAAAATTTGCAGGTGAGCGGGCAGCAGTTTAGGCCCAAAGATTTCATTTTTTTCTGTGTCACATCCCTCTGCTCACATGAGTTCATTTCTACGCAGAGCAACCCTGCACAACTTCTCAGGACACAGGCATAACAGCAAGCGTCTCACACCAACTGCTAGCCAAGTCCAAGTAAAGCTCCTTCTCTCCCTCATAAGCCACACCTCACAGTCCATAGTTCTTACTGCATTCAGGCCTTTCAACTGTGAGCAGAACAGCCCATCAAGATGTACTTACAGCACTGCAAGGCGTCTCTTAGGCTGAGGTTTCAAATCCTTCCACATTCCTCTTGAAAATCAACTCCAAAAGGCCAAAACCACACAGTCAGGTGTCTAGCAGCAACCCCACTCCTCGGTACCACTTTACTGTTGCAGTCAGGCTCACACTGCTGATAGAAATCACCTGACCAAGAACAGCTTGTGGGAAAAAAAGAGGTTTACTTTGGCTTATAGGCTCGAGCAGAAAGTTCCATGATGGCAGCGAAAATGATGGCATGAGCAGAGTAGACATCACCCCCTGGCCAACATAACATGGACCCTAGCAATGGGAGAGTGTGCCAAACACTGGCAAGGGGAAGCTGGCTATAATACCCATAAGCCCGCCCCCAATACTCTACCTCCAGGAGGCTTTAATTTCCAATTACCATCAGCTGAGGAGACTAGCATTCAGAACACCTAAGTATATGGGAGACACCTGAATCAAACCACCACAGATATGTTCAATTTTAACAGAGAAAAAAAATCCCAAGATTTCAAAAGACAATGAAATAATATTTTTTCTGAAAATGAAAAAAATTAGCAAGATTAAAAACAGTGCTGGGCTTTCTGAGTCACAACACATCCTTTGACTTTTGGAGTACAAGTCACACTAGAAGACAGAGTCACTGAACTTGGATACAGAAGCAGGTCCAAGGCAGCTTCAGTGTCCAGCACTGACTTCATGACAGACAGGATCAAGGAGCCCTTACCTGGTTGACAGGCAACTCCCCAGCAGCAGCCAGCCTGGCTTGGCCTTCCAGAGACAGGTGCTCAGGTGGACAAGGCTTCTGGTCCTCATCCCAGAGTTCCCATCACAGAACGCCACAGCTGCATGCTCTCTTGACTTGCAGATCCGAGCTTCAAATTTCTAGATGAGCAGCTGAAAGTCAGAGTGTCTATAGAGAACAAGATGCCAGAATGAGGCAATGGCAGGTACTGTGAGAGGACACTGGAACACATGGGACCTGAATGTGGTGGAGGAATTGCAGTAGGGCAGGGTTTAAATAGGGGTGGGGGCTGAGGGAGGGATGGGATGGTGGGAGGATGAATCAAAACCAAGGATATGTGAATAAGCCATATGGAAACCTACTATTGGTAAACCAATTAAGATATCATTTTTGAAGAAGTGTTTCAGGGGCTGGAGAGATGGCTCAGCTGTTAAGCACTTGCTTGCAGAGACACTAAAGACCTGGGTTTGCTTCCCCAGTACCTACATAAAACCAGATAAACAAAGTGGCACATGCATCTGGAGTCCATTTGCAGCACCTGGAGGTCCTGGTATGCAAGTCTTGCCCTGTCTCTCATCTCCCACTGCTTGCAAAAAAATAATTTTTTTAAAAAGAATTAATTTTAGGCTGGGTATGGTGGTACACGCCTTTAATCCTAGCACTTGGGAGGCAAAAAGTAGGAGGATCACCATGAGTTCAAGGCTACCGTGAGACTACATAGTGAATTCCAGGTCAGCCTTGGCTACAGAGAGACCCTACTTTGAAAAACGAACTCAGATAATAATAATAATTGTGCATCTGAGATGGCATGGGTCCTGCAAAGTTGAACCTGGGTCAACTTGCCTTTGCAGATGGCTGGGGCACCATCTGGAGTTCAGTGGCTGGAGTCCCTGGCACTCCCATCCTTTCTCCCTCTCTCTCTCTCTCTCTCTCTCTCTCTCTCTCCCTGCCTATTTCTGTATCTATCTCTCTCTCAAAAAAAAAAAAAAATATTTTTAAATTTTTATTTATTTACTTACAAGCAGAGAGAGATAGAAGAGAGGCAGACAGAGAGAGAATGGGCACGCCAGGGGCTCTGACAACTGCAAAAGAACTCCAGATGAATGTGCCCCTTGTCCATCTGGTTTACATGGGCAAAATCAAACCAGGATCCTTTGGCTTCACTAAATGCCTTAACCATCTCTCCAGCCCCCAAATAAATGAAAATAAAATATTTTTTTTTAAAATTAATTTTTAAGCCTGGTGTGGTGGCACACAACTTTAATCCTAGCACTTGGGAGGCAGAGGTAGGAGGATTGCGGTGATTTTGAGGCCACCCAGAGACTACATAATTAAGTCCAGGTTAGCCTGGGCCAGAGTGAAAGCTTACCTCGAAAAACCAAAAAAAAATTAATTATTTTTTAAAAATTTACTTAAATAAATAAGTGTGTTTCAGCAAGCTGGAGATATGGCTCTATGGTTAAAAGTGTTTCCCTGCAAATCCTTGTAATCAACCCTCTATTTCCCCACACCCACATAAAGCTAGATGTACAAGGTGGACATGTTTGTGGTGACAGGAGGTGCTGGTGTGCCTGGTCTCCACCCTTTTACTTAATGTACTTGCAAATAAATAACATTTTAATAATAAGGTGGACAATGAGACACCCACCATCAAATGGCCTCCACACACATGTGCACCCCACACACTTGTGCCCACATGCACAAACATGCATACACACATGAAAGTATACCAAATTCACATACACACAAAAAGCTTCCTACATCAACAAGGTGAAATGGAGGACTGAAACAAAATCACTCCTTTCCAGAAGCACATTTAAAATGAGGCTGAGGTTTGACAGACCCATATGGTGAAAAATTTCAATGAAATTTGACCTATGATGCAATCTCGGGATTTTTATCTGTGATTTTCCACCATCAGGAGGGATGAATATACTAAATCCCTTGAGCTAAACGTGGTTCAATGCACCTTTATCCTCAGCATTGACAAGGCAGATGTACATGCTTAGGTGTGAGTTCAAAGCCAGCCTGAGATAACATCGTGTGTTCCAGTTCAGCCTGGGCTAGAGTGAAACCCGACCATGCAAAACCAAAATATAGCCGGGCATGGAGGTGCATGTCTTGAATCCCAGCCCTTGCGAGGGAGAGGTAGGAGGATGGCAGAGAGTTCGAGGCCACCCTGAGACGCCATGGTGAATTCCTGTTCAGCCTCAGATCGAGTGAGACCCTATATCGCAAAACCAAAATAACAAAAGAAAGAAAGACAGAAACCAAACACGCAAGCAAGCAAAAGAGAAAGAAAAACCAAAATATAAAATAAAATAAAATAAGATAAAATAAAATATGATTGAAACGGTCTGAAGCTTTGATCTTACATAGCCTAAATGCTGGGAATAGTTGGAAGCAAAGCGATTACATGAGGCACTTTTTTTTTTTTTTTTTTTTTTTTTTTTTGTATTTTCAAGATAGGGTCTCACTCTGGTCCAGGCCATAAAGCATATTTGGCAAACGTCTATTGGGTCCTGCTAAGGAGAGGACTTGATATGCTTTAAAAATTACAGTAAAACCCTATGAGCTCTATCTCTGCAGAAGAGACACAGACGGCTATGCAGGCCTTTGTCATGATAAAGAAAACTCAGAGTTGGTTTCAGAAGCTTTCCAGAAGATCTCCTGGGAAAGAAAATTCTACAGACACAAGGCCAGTGTCACCTGGTGTCATCACGTGAAAAGTCGACAATATAAAAGCCTCCCTTCAACTTAGATTCAAAGAATGCTCGCTGGCACTTACTCTGTATGTTAGGACATTAGAAAGATTTAATTCTGAGATTGATACTTCTTAGAAGTTATTCTCACTTTTCCTGGAAACCAATTGTGGATAAGTACATGTTAGAAGGGTCTTGGCTGTGAGTTCAAGGCCAGCCTGAGATGCCACAGTGAATTCTGTGTCAGCCCGGGCTACAGCCAGTCCCTACCTTGCAACCCTACAAATGATTATACATATATATAGTATTTATGGATACAAATTTACATATGGCCTTAAACCTAATCCTATTATGATATATATATAAAATTTATATATTTACATATAATTATATATATTTGTATATGCATATATTATGTAGTATAAATAATGTATAATAATCTATAATATGTGTAATTATATTTTATACATGTCATATATGTAAATATATATCACATATATATTTATACTTATATATATGTATAAAAAAATTTACATGTATATTCATATATGAACTCACATATTTACATATGGTTTATACATAAATTTAAATATATATTTATATGTGTATATATTATGTATAATATATAATATATAAAATAAATACATATTATACATTAAATGTGTGTGTGTGTGAGTGTGTGTGTGTGTGTGTGTGTGTGTGTATGTATAGATCATGCCCTAAGCACCTCCTCCTGCTTTTGGCTACATGACACTGTACTTACGGTAGATGTTACATTTATTTCTTTGGTTTTTGGGGTTTTTTTTGTTTTCAAGGTAGGGACTGGCTCTAGCCCAGGCTGAGCTGGAATTCACTCTGTCGTCTCAGGGTGGCCTTGAACTCACAGCCACTACCCTCCTCACTCTGCCTCCCTCCCAGTGCTGCTGGGATGAAAGGTGTGGGCACCACCATAAATATATTTGATTTATTATTACTATTATTTCATTTTATTATTTTTATTATTTATAGGAGAGATAGAAGGAGTCAGACAGAGACAGAGAGACAATGGGGGCGCTAGACGCATGGCCCCATCTTGTGTATTCTCCCTCTTTCTCTCTCTCACACACACACACACACACACACACACACACACACACACACGTTTTAGGCTCACAACTTGACTAAAGTTTAGCTAGAATGGGTACCTGTGATCATGCTCCTGGAAACTCTCTGGAGACAAGATGGCTCAGAGGTTCACTGCTGGCCTGCGAAGCCCGTGGACCACTGTTTGAGGCTCAGTTCCTCAGGAACCACGTCAAGCCAGATGAAAAAGGAGGTGCACTGGTCTGGAGATCGTGTGCGGTGCCTGGAGGCCCTGGCACGCCCATTCTCTACCTGCCTCTGTCTCTCTCTCTGTATGTTGCTCTCAAATAAATAAAAAAAAAACAAAATAAGATGAGCGTGGTGGCACATGCCTGTAATCCGAGCACTCAGGAGGGAGAGGTACAAGGATCGCAGTGAGTTTGAGGCCTCCCTGAGACTACATAGTGACTTCAAGGTCAGCCAGAGCTACAGTGAGACTATACCTCTAAAAAACAAAACATAAATAAAATATAGAAGGGCTGGAGAGATGGCTTAGTGGTAAAGGGATTTACTTGCAAAGCCTAAAGAGCCAGGTTCAATTCCCCAGGTCCCACCTGACTCTATGCACATGCATCTGGAGTTCATCTGAATTGGCTGAGGGCCCTGGCGCGTCCATTCTCTCTCCCTCTCTGTCTCCTTCCGTCTCTCAGAAATCAATCAATCAATCAATCAATCAATCAATCAATCAATAGAATCAACAAGTGATTCAGAAACACATTTGGCCAAGGTCTATTAGGTCCTGCTAAGGAAAGGACTAGATATTCTTTGAAAATTAGAGAAAAACTCTATGAGTTCTATCTCTGCAGGAGAGACCCAGACTGTTATGATCAAGAAAATTCAGAGTTGGTTTCAGAAGCTTTCCAGGCAAGAGAAAAGGGGTCAAGATGGTACAGAAATGGCAACAGTGGCTCTCCTTTAAAATCCCACTGCCTTGTGTGGCATAGAAACCGATTCGCCAATGCAGACTGCGGCTGACTGCGTGTTTTGTTTTTGTTTTTTTTTTTTGCACAGAGGCAACGAGATCCGAGGACAAATTCGACAAAATTCATGAAAAGATACCTGAACCCCTATCAAAAGAGAAGTTGAGCTTGCCAGCTGAATCAGCAACCCAGACACTGCACAGAGATCTTGACGAGAAGAGCCACATGGCAGACTTTGGAAACCTACGCCAATGTGATGGGGAGGAAAAATAAAATGTACGACAGAGCAGAGTTCTAGAGGGTGCTAAATAAACTCTGAGTATTAGAATAGACTCCAACCAGCACAAAGGTGAAGGAGATAGGCACAGAGAACACTCGACTCCCACGGAGTCCAGAGTCACAGAGATCCAGAGACACGGAGGCTCCCAGACCTCATCAGCAAAGTAGGCATAGCACTCAACCAGGCTGGCTCAGAGAGATTCATGCAAGTGTGGGCTGAAAGACTGTGAGAGCCACAAGGCAGGACAGAGACATGGCCTTGCCCTGATAACTGACGGCTACCCCGAATGCATGACCCACCATACCCATGGGGATGTAACTGGCATCCCCAGGGAGCACAGTTCCTTGGGGGTAGGGATGGGGATGAGGGTGAGGATGGAACCCACACGTGCTGTTTACACACTCACTGAGTGGGTCTATAACTAAAAAGCAAACACGCACCACTAAAAATCAAACAGAGCCACCAATGCTCAGGAGATTGTGCAGAAGAGAGTGTGCAGAATCCAGAGGGTGTGGGGCAACACGGAAAGGCACTGAATGCCACCACTGGTGGACTGCTGCTGCCAAAAGTTAGGAACGAGAGCAACATGGGGAATGCCCACCATCCCACAGCGACACGTCCTCCATTGCCTGGCCCAGGTGAAGATGGGCATGCTGGTACCAACATATGGTGGGCAATTACAAGGGGTTCCTCTGGAATGAAAAGGGTAAAAGAGTCATAAAAATAAGCAACTAAAGAAGCGAGAATGACAATGCGACTGGCCTTCAGCCTAGGAATCAGGTTCCTACTGGCCTGGGTGAGCGGGCAGTAAAAGAACACTGCTCCTCGCACGTCACGGAGTTCTGCCTCTCCTTCCAGGGTCCTGCACTGACAACCGAGTGCACTTCAGAAAAGCTGAGTCCCTCTCGTCATCAACAATGACCGGCGAGTCAGTGGTCCAAGTAATTGGACTCAAAGCCCCGGGAAGATTTTAAAATCTCTCTACCTTAGTATTTGAAGCAGGGTCTTGCTCTCTAGTGGCCGGCTTCTAACTCCTCGAGGCCCTTGCCCATCAGCCCTCCACGATCTCCTTAGTTATGCTGGGCTATTCGTAGGAAAACACACCCTCTGTGGCCCGTTTGTTCATTTTTCAGACATTCCCCCTTCCTGTAGGCTCATAACTTCGAGTGATGGCATGAAATCTAAGATATCGCTCCATTTCCAAAAAGACCCTTCCACGCACCACCTGTCCCCTGGCTCAGCAGTCCATTCTCAGGCGGCCATTTTGAGCGTTTTTTTTGGAACGAGCAGATTAGAGAATGGAGCTGGATGGGCCAGGAGAAGGCCTGGGAGATCCAGGGACTGTTTGTGTGGTAGAAAAATGGGGCTCCAGGCAAGCACCTGAGTCATCTACTCACATCTGTCTGGGACCTCCAGAACTGACAGGATTTGAGATGTTCGGTAGGAGTTTTGAGCACCCTTTCTGCCTGGGGCTCACACTTCTGGTAACCCAGCAGACATGGTGGAGTGTCCTACGTCCCCAAAGGAAAAAAATAGGGGCATCTTAAACCCATATGCATCTACAGAAAATCCTTTTTTAAAAACTTTATTTTTTATTATTTTTTTGGGAGAGAGAGAGAGAGAGAGAGAGAGGGGGAAGACAGAGATGAGTGCGTGAGCAGTGCCTCAGCAGCTGCAAACGAAATCCAGATGTGCGCGCCCCCTTGTGGTCAAGTGTGGCATTGTGCCCTTGCGTCACTTTGCATCTGGCTAAACATGGGACCTGGAGATTGGAACTGCTGGAAATTGGAACCAGTGTTCTTAGGCTTAGGAGGCAGGTGCCTTAACCCCTAAGTCATCTCTCCAGCCCAGAAATTCCTTTTGCCTTATAAGCCTTATGAGATGAAGAGTGGGCAGAAGGAATCAAGAACCTCAGACTTGGAAAGTGTATCTTGAGGCATGGAGTCCTCACAAGGAGGCGCTTGAGAACCTTCCTGACAACACAGTCGATGCAGGTGTGGTGATGGACCACAAGGGCAAGGTATGGAAAAACTGACAATATGCCATTTCTTCATTCAGTCACACTTGCAATCAGGAATGAAAGCATGGTGAGTACACAACACCAGCACCTTTATTACCACAGTGAGAATTTGTGGTGGCCTGACGTGATGCACAAAAGAATTAAAACTCCAAATCTGACGTTGAAGAGAAAGAGCAAGTGCATAATTACGCTGTACGCTTCTATGGAAAATATCATTTCAGACAGTGATTCCACTGTCTGGAAACACATTAAAAGGTTTCTCAGTAGAATTACACCTTTACTTGCCAGGACAGGATCTCATTAGCGTTGGGGACAAGTCTCTCGCAATCACACGTTCCTTTCCAGGGCATCTCGCTTCAATTAGAAGTATTGAAAAAACTATGTGTGAAATTTGACCTATGATTCGATCTCGAGATTTTTGTCTGTGATTTCCCACCATCAGGAGGCACGAGTCTACTAAATCCCTTGAGCTTGATGTGGTTCAATGCACCTTGATCCTCAGCACTGACAAGGCAGATGTACATGCTTAGGTATGAGTTCAAAGCCAGCCTGAGATAACATCGTGTGTTGCAGTTCAGCCTGGGATAGAGTGAGACCCTACCGTGAAAAACCAAAATATAGCCAGGTGTGGTGGTGCAGTTCTTTAATCCCAGTCCTTGGCAGGCAGAGGTAGGAGGATGTCAGAGAGTTCGAGGCCACCCTGAGACGCCATGGTGAATTTCTGTTCAGCCTCAGATCGAGTGAGACCCTACATCGCAAAACCAAAATAACAAAAAGAAAGAAGAAAGGAAGGAAGGAAGGAAGGAAGGAAGAAAAAGAAAGTAAGGAAGACAGAAAGCAAAGACGCAAGCAAGCAAGCAAAACAGAAAGAAAGAAAAACCAAAATATACAATAAAATAAAATTACAATCGAAACAGACTGAAGCTTTGATGTTACATAGCCTAAATGCTGGGAATAGTTGTAAGCGAAGCGATTACATAAAACACATTTGGCAAACGTCTATTAGGTCCTGCTAAGGAGAGGACTCAATATTCTTTGGAAATTACAGAAAAACCCTATGTGCTCTATCTCTGCAGGAGAGACACAGATGGCTATGCAGGCCTTTGTCATGATAGAGAAAATTCAGAGTTGGTTTCAGAAACTTTCCAGAAGATCTCCTGGGAAAGAAAATTCCACAGACACAAGGCCAGTGTCCCTGGTGTCATCACGTGAAGAGTCTACAACATAGAAGCCTCCCTTCAACTGAGATCCAGAGAATGCTCGCTGGCACTTACTCTATGTTAGGACATTAGAAGGATTTAATTCTGAGATTTATACTTCTTAGAAGTTATTCTCACTTTTCCTGGAAACCAATTGTGAATAAGTACATGTTAGAAGGGTCTGGACTGTGAGTTCAAGGCCAGCCTGAGACACCACAGTGAATTCTGTGTCAGCCCGGGCTACAGCCAGTCACTACCTTGTACCCCCCCCACCCAAATTATGTGTGTGTGTGTATATATATATATATATATATATATATATATATATATATTATGGATATAAATTTACATATGGCCTTAAACCTAATCCTATTATGATATATATATAAAATTTATATATTTACATATTATATATATTTGTATATATATACATTATGTAGTATAAATAATGTATAATATTTTATACATGTCATATATGTAAATATATATCACACATATTTATATATATAAAGTATATGTATAAATTTGCATGTATATTCATATATGAACTCACATATTTACATATAATTTTATATATAAATTTAAATATATATTTATATATGTATATATTATGAATAATGTATAATACATAAAATAAATACATAGTATAAATAATATATATGTATGTATATATAGATATATCATGCTGTAAACACCTCCTCTTTCGGCTGCATGACACTGTACTTAGGGTAGATGTTACATTTATTTCTTTGGTTTTTGGGGGTTGTCTTGGTTTTCAAGGTAGGACTGGCTCTAGCCCAGGCTGAGCTGGAATTCACTCTGTCGTCTCAGGGTGGCCTCGAACTCACAGCCACCACCCTCCTCACTCTCTGCCTCCCTCCTAGTGCTGCTGGGATGAAAGGTGTGAGTGCCACCATAGATATATTATATTTTATTATTATTATTATTACTTCATTTTATTATTTTTATTATTTATAGGAGAGATAGAAGGAGTCAGACAGAGACAGAGAGAGAGAGAATGTGACTTCCAGGTCAGCCTGAGCTACAGTGAGACCCTACCTCTAAAAACTAAAACATAAATAAATAAAATATAGAAGGGCTGGAGCGAAGGCTTAGTGATTAAGGCATTTGCTTGCGAAGCCAAAAGAACCAGGTTCGATTCCCCAGGTCCCAACTTAGCCAGATGCACATGGTGGCTCATGCATCTCGAGTTCATTTGTATTGGCTGAGGGCCCTGGGGCGTCCATTCTCTCTCCCTGTCCATATTCTTCTGTCTCTCAGAAATCAATCAATCATTCAACAGAATCAACAAGTGATTCAGAAACACATCTGGCCAAGGTCTATTAGGTCCTGCTAAGCAAAGGACTCGATATTCTTTGACAATTAGAGAAAAACTCTATGAGCTCTATCTCTGCAGGAGAGACCCAGAATGTTATGCAGGCCTTTGTCATGATCAAGAAACTTCAGAGTTGGTTTCAGAAGCTTTCCAGGTGAGAGAAAAGGGGGCCGGATGGTACAGCAACCGCAACAGTGGCTCTCCTATAAAATCCCACTGCCTTCTGTGGCATAGAAACCAATTCGCCAATGCAGACTGCGGCTGACTGCGTGTTTTGTTTTTCTTTGTTTTTTTTTTTTCTTGCACAGAGGCAACGAGATCCAAGGACAATTTCGACAAAATTCATGAAAAGATACCTGAACCCCTATAAAAAGAGAGGTCGAGCTTGGCAGCTCCAGAGATCCAGAGAATGCTCACTGACATTTACTATGTATGTTAGGACATTAGAAGGATTTAATTCTGAGATTGATACTTCTTAGAAGTTATTCTCACTTTTCCTGGAAACCAATTGTGAATAAGTACATGTTAGAAGGGTCTTGGCTGTGAGTTCAAGGCCAGCCTGAGACGCCACAGTGAATTCTGTGTCAGCCGGGGCTACAGCCAGTCCCTACCTGGCACCCCCCCCCCGTTGTGGTCAAGTGCGGCATTGCGCCCTTGCATCACTTTGCATCTGGCTAAGTGTTGGACCTGGAGATTGGAACCGCTGGAGATTGGAACCAGCGTTCTTAGGCTTAGCAGGCAGGCGCCTTAGCCACTAAGCCATCTCTCCAGCCCAAGCTTTTTTTTTTAAACATGTTCTTCCTTGAACTTCTCTCCTGCTTCAGCCTCTGAGTGCCAGAATTTCAGATACATAGCTTTCTTGCTGAAGCCTTTTTAAGCATGCTACTGTTTCTACTAATTTGGCTTCCTACCAAGTGACAACAGTTACTTGGTACCTTAAAACATTTCTTGCCATGTGATGCCTTGGGAGTGCTGGCGAGATCATCATATGGGACCCTTTGACCTTGTATTACCAGAACCATAAGCCAAAATAAACTTATTTGTAACCTTAAAGAAATAAATGCTAACAAACTGCCATGAACAATATCAAGGTTTTATTCAGGAAATGAATAGAAATGATACCAACTTTTTAGTGGCTTTGTATTCAATGTATTCCCCTTACATATTAAGGAGCGAAGGTGAATTAGTGAAAACTGACATGGTTTGCCACTCATATGACATTGTTAATTTCCTTGAACTTGTTACATCCATCCAGTCACCCACTCCTAATTCTGTCAAGACAATTCTTACAAATATTCAAAAAGGACTCACAGAAATTAGTAATTACATAATACATCTTTCAACTTCCCTATTAATGCTTAATAGAAAAGCAGCCTCTTTACACAGCTAATATGACATTTAAGACATTAAACATGACAGACATTTTTTAAAAGGTAAAACTTTGACATTGCAAACCTTCCTCTACACAGTAGTAACAGGTTTTTACTTTGTGGGTTTCTATATGCTTTTTCTTTTCTTTTTTCGGTTTTCAAGGTAGGGTCTCACTCTAGGTCAGGCTGACCTGGAATTCACTATGAAGTCTCAGGGTAGCCTCGAACTAATGATGATCTTCCTACCTCTGCCTCCCGAGTGCTGAGATTAAAGGCGTGCGCCACCACACCCAGCTCTATATGCTCTTGCTTGTCAGTTCGTTAAAACAGGAGAACAAGTTAGTACCTGCCCCTGTGAATGGCATGATTGAATTACTTATAAGCGATTTCTCCCCAGGAACAAATTCATTCTTGCTTTAAGATGGTGCAGGTTTGGGGCTGGAGAGATGGCTTAGCGGTTAAGGCGCCTGCCTGCTAAGCCTAAGAACCCGGTTCCAATCTCCAGGTCCCACGTTTAGCCAGATGCAAAGTGACGCAAGGGTGCAATGCTGCACTTGACTACAAAGGGGTGCACACATCTAGATTTCATTCACAGCAGCTGAGAGACTGCTGGCATGCCCATCTCTGTCTGTCTTCCTCTCCCTCTCTGTCTGTCTTTCTCCGTGTCTCTCCAAAAATAAATAAAATAATAAAAAAAATTTAAAAAAAGAAGATGCAGGTTTTAAAGCGCAGGTGATATTCCTCCAAGTTGCAGAAATGTAGTATTTAAAACAATATTGAAATTCTAGGTGTTTCAGTCCAGTTGACATGAAGAGTTTTTAAAGTTCATCTAAATTGCCAGCTGTTACTTAAGATTTCCTGTTATATTTGCTATGAAGCATTTCAACAGATGGATTCCCGAGTAAGTCACTGCACTGTGAAAAGAAAAAGAGAAATATTTTTCCTCCCCTGAAGAGGTTGTAACACATGAATTCTTTTATTTATTGATAAACTCATGATTCAATGAATGAACATAATGTCTTCTAATCTGTCCCATCTTTCTTCTGCCAGCTTCATAGAGTGTATTAAAACTTGATGACCCATAACATCTAATCCACATCTCATATTTTATTTTACTTTCTGTTTTCCAGAAAAGTCTTGTATTTAATTTGTTCTTTTGTGATAAAAATTCAATCATTTTGAAAATTTACTTTTTTTAAATTAAAAAAATCCTATTTTATGACTCTTATTTATCTGTTTCCACCCATCTTTTTATACCAGAGAAAGAATTGATGCCCTGGAGCCTCCAGCCACTGCAATTGAATTCCAGACGCATGCACCCCCTTCAGCACGTGTGCAACATTGCACACTTGCGTCATTGTGCATATGGTGTACATGAGACCTGGAAAATCGAAACTGAATCTTTCAGCTTTACAGGAAGCACCTTAACCACTAAGCCATCTTTCTGTCAAGGAGGCAGCTTAAGAAGGCAGCTTTTATTGGTTTTATAGGCAGCTAAAATATTTTCTGCTGTACTATAAATTCCCTTCCTAAGCTGCCTCCTCAACAGTAGCCCATAATGATTTCTTATATCTGAATTATACACATACAACTTAAAGGAGAGATGTAAATTTGATGGCTCCTATAATAATAACTGGCTTTTAGAACTCGGGTGTAACATTTTTGTCAACTTGTAATTCTTTCTGTTCAATGCATGTGGTTTTCATACTTAAGGACACATTCCATATAAGGTCACTGTATTATGGTGAATGTTAAAATTCTTGAAGGACAGTAGGCTTATGTCTCAAGTCTTAGATTCTCAGTGCTAGGTGGCCTTCTATAGTACCTTGGTCACCTATCATAAATGGTGACAGTACTGATCCCAAGGTCCCATAAACAGAGAAGTCTGGCTTATCTGTAAAAGGAAATGCCCTGAAAAATCACCAGCAATCTGTTAATGTGAGCCATAAACCTCTCTCTGCCATTTACTGACTGACCACTAGAAGGAAGGAAACTATGTGCCTAAGGGGTAAGTATCGGTCATGATACATAATCCTTATGGTGATCATGTTTTTACTGGTGAGAAAACAGAGAAAATGAAACAAATCACATTATGGCCAGAAGTAGAGGACCCTGGTTAGGTGGTGCAAAACTACCGTGGCTAGACAGCCCTAAGGCCCACCCACACTCTTCCCATTTCAACAACTCTCTCTGTGACTCAATTTGCCCAGCTTGTAATGGTGTCTATGAAGCAGGCATGCATGCAGTGAAGATCAATTGTTTTCAATGGGGTAGCACCATGACCTCCCCCAACACCATCCATTTCACATAACTCACTTGTTAATGTCAAGCCCACTTGGACTGGAATGGTGTGCTGATATGCAGTCTCACTAGTGTGGGGCTTCAGCAGTCCCTCGTTTCTAACTCCTTAATTCCACTGGTCTGGCTCTCCAAAAAGACAGTTTTTCCTCAGCCACACCATTAATTCAAACTCAGGTTTTCTTCAACAAATGTGGTATTAGTCATGACTGGCTAGTTTTGAGGCAAGCCCAAGAGATTGGGTTTTTTATTTTTAATACAAGAAAGTGGGAGAAAAAATTGGCGCAACAGGGCTTCCAGACACGTGTGCCATCTTGTGCTCATGTGTGACCTTGTGCAGTTGCGTCATTTCGTGTGTCTGGCTTATGTGGGACCTGGAGTGTTGAACATGGGTCCTTAAGCTTTGCAGGCAAGCGCCTTAACCACTAAGCAATATTGCCAGCTGATTGGGTATTTTTATTTTTTTATTTTTTTGGTTTTGCAAGGTAGGGTCTCACTCTGGTCCAGGCTGACCTGCAATTAACTATGTAGTCTCAGGGTGGCCTCGAACTCTTGGTGATCCTCCTATCTCTGTCTCCCAAGTGCTGGGATTAAAGGCATGCGCCACCATGCCCGGCTGATTGGGTAGTTTTATGTTGATGCACCTGTGGCTGAGGTCTCACTTTCTTCTCATTAAACAGTTAAAAGATAAAAGCTGTGTTTTTTGTGACAGTGCTGGGGTTCTAGGAAGAATCAGGACTTCATCTTCACCTCTAGGAATTTCCACTGCACGAGTTGTGAATAGGATGGATATCTGAATGTGAAAGAGCATTTTGAAGGAACAAAGGAAGAAGGTTCTGGAAGGCATGTTCATAATTAAATCTGATTGAGACCAACAGGACCTAAAAAATGGCTGTTCAGTCAAGTTTCACATACAACAAAGTACTACTTGGTTTCCACAGCAACTGGCGCAGTCCTTCCACAAAGCCAGAGTAAGGAAATCAGAGATGAGTGTGCTCTCTCTATCTGCCCCATGGTGGTCTGAATGTGAACGTGTGTCCCCCATAACCTCAGGGATTTTGATTAAGGTTAAGCTTTCTGCTTAAGTGGAGGAGGTGTCACAGGGGTGGGTCTTGTAGTCAAGCCCTAAGGTGCATGGAGAGAGAGCAGTTTGAGCTCTGGCTACTGGGGTTTGCTGGCTGCTGGTGGTACCTTTCGGCTCTGCATCTATGCACGTGAGCCAGCTTCTTCTACCATGACAAAGCTTCCCCTGGAACCCATAAGTCTGAAATAAATCCCTTCTCCCATAAGCTGTTTCAGGTCAGATGTTTGTCCCAGCAAGAAAAGGTAACTGCAGCAGCCTCATATTTACATAACTCAAATGAAATACCAGTCCATGAAACTATACCATAATGTCTCAGGAAACATTCATTATGTCTGCCCAGTTTAATTCAAACTTAGAAATACTATTTCATATATATATATATATATATATATATATATATATATATATATATATATAACTTTTCCTCTAAACTTTCATCTCATAATCTAAATGAGCTTTCTACCACAAAGATGTTGCTTTCTTTGAAATTCTGAAATGGATGATAGCATCTTTATTATGGCTACTTTGAAAGTAAATTTTTCATTTCTACCATGGTCTACAACCATACCACCCTGAAGTACCATGGTTTACATCTACAGTCCCATCACCCTGACCTACCATGGATAAGGGCTGAGCTAGGCTAGCCTAGAAAGAAAGTGAAATGCCTGAAGGGAAAATCCAGCAAGAAATAAGAGAAGGGAGATGCGGGGGGGGGGGGGCGGGGGAATACAGCACTGACAGATCACACTTCAAAGTCATGGCTAAGTGCATAGTTTTCCAAATTTTAAGAAATTTAAGAATCAGTATCTAATAATTATTAATGTTTCTTGAACAATTCAAATCTTACCTTACAGGAAACAGCTGAGGAAAACACCCTTGTGTTTGTGTGTTAACAAAATTCTGGATCTGCAGCACTTGTTTTAAAAGATGCCCCTTAGAAGATTTATCAGTTTTTGTTAATACCATCTATAGGAAAACAATTTATTTAAACATTAGAAATAATTTATTAATATATACTTTTATACATTTTAGCTACAATTTTTGTTACAACTAGGTTGACCCATGCAAATTTCTTAATCTCTCCGTAACCTATTTTCCAACAACTATAAATAAGTTGCTCTGAAGATTAAATGCATTAATGTATATAATACATGAAGTATATACTGTTTTTGATATTTAACAGTGCTTTAACCACAACCGGCCACAATGTCTTGGGCGTAAGCTCAGTGGGAAGGACTATGGAGCCACATGGTAACTGCCATCAACTATTTCACATGATCACAATGTATCTTGTGGTCTATGATAAATATTACTGGGTTGATCTATAGAAAAGTACTGCAAAGGTTTCAGCCTTATATGTAATGCTCTGAAAGAATAATTAGAAATTGTGTTATTTGTTTACTATAGCTATAATGCTTTTATTCCAGGTACATCTAGAATGTTACTCATCCAAATTCAACCATGTACTGAGGGAAGGTGAAAGCAACCAGTGATTACAAAATCTCTCTCTCTGCTTGCATATAAATAAATAAAAATTATTTTAAAAGTCATGGAAAAGCAAGCACTCAGGAATGCTAAAATAAACTGCTTAAACAACATTAACTATAACTTTGAAAACTTAGGAGAGAATGAAAAGTCTGCTCACTTATTAAAAAGGGGATATGACTAATCATGAGTCAAAAGAAACACTTACCACATAAGGTAATGTAAATTCTTCACACATTTCTATGGCAATATTGTCATTCTTTGTAATTCCAACAACACTATCCACTAGCAGAAATGTTCTCTTCAAACTATAATAATGTAGAAAAGATGGCAAAGATGTAAGATATACTCACTCATTGTCTTCCCTTCCAATCTTACCATACTAAGGGATTTTCTGCAGGTACATGCATGTATGTGTGCACATGTATGTAGGTCAGAGGACAATGTTAGGTGTCTGTCCTCATTTTCCTGTGAGGTTTGAGTGAAAGGCAAGGACTGACACCTAAGGTTGTCTGACCTCCACATGTGTGCTGTGGCACGCACAAGCCCACACTCATATACACGAACACACACACCATATACACATACATATACACACACACTCAAAGATTTAAAAATAAATTAAAAAGAGGGCTGGAGGGATGGCTTAGCAGTTAAGGAGCTTGCCTGCAAAGCCAAAGGACCCAGGTTCGACTCCCCAGGACCCACGTTAGCCAGGTGTACAAGGAGGTGCACGCATCTGGAGTTTATTTGCAGTGGCTGGAGGCCCTGGTGTACCCATTCTCTCTCTCTCTCCCTTCCTCCCTCCCCCTCTCTCTCCCTCTTTGTCAAATTAAAAAAACTTTTAAAATAAAGAAAATTTTCTTTCAGTAATTCTCAATCAAAATTTTAAAAAATGTCTTTAGGCAAAAGGAATTTGAAAAGTCAAATGCTGTTTACTTCCAATAATTAAATTTGTTAAATATTAGTTTATGCCAATGTGTATGCATTGAACCTAAGTCTGGTGAGGCCTGACAGAAAGATGAGTGAGCCCCTTCCTCTAAGAGTGGGCAAAACAGACATAATCAAATCTACATTAGAAATAAAGTTTTACTTTTAAATACTGCTTTTAAGAAAAATATTTTTATTGTCTTATATAAATAATTCATATTAGTTTCTATGGACACCATAGGCTTATATACCTATTTATTTATTTATTTATTTATTTATTTATTTATTTATTTATTTATTTTTGGCAATGGATGATCCAGAGCCTCTAACATGTTATGCTAAACCCCAGCCCTAGAAACACATTTCACACTTCAAAAGTTTAACATTATTTTTCTTTGTTGTATAATTTTTAAAACACAAGAATTGTTACCTTACTACATATTGAGACAAAAAAAAAAAACATTTTCAGAGGATGTGATGACTGAGTTTTTTTAAGAGTAGACAGATTACTAATTTTCTTTGAATCTGGTAAATATCACAATAGTGAACAATTTCATTTTCAAAACCAGCCAGCTAAGAGTTTGATTTAAAAAATGAATGAACTAACTGGGTGTGATGGCACACGTCTTTAATTGGGAGGCAGAGGTAGAAGGAACACTGTGAGTTTGAAGCCACCCTGAGACTACTTAGCAAATTCCAGGTCAGCTTGGGCTAGAGTGAAACCCTACCACCAAAAACAAACAAACAAAACCCAAACCAAAAAATAAACGAATGCACTAACAAATATCCTTTATAATTTCACCTACATGTGGAAACCAAACAAGTGATACATACCGTTGTCCTCAGTACTTCATTGTAGAGTATTACGAGAATAAAATGGACCTACTAAAATAAGTCATTTGATAAAACTGAATTGTTTATCATATGAAGTTTAAATGTATAACTATCATAAGAAATTTCCTTACTTCTTTCGTTCTTTTAGATAGGTCTCTACCATGTCAACAAAGTCTTCAGGTGCTCTATAGCCATAACCTGGCATGTCCACCAATGTAAAATGTTTTCCAACTTTGAAAAAATTCATTTTCTTTGTGTGCCCCTGATAAAGTAAATGGAAAAATAAAAGTGGACTTAAAATGTGAACTTTATTTCATGACTTGAAATGTTTCTATTTAGTTAACAAATGTATGTTAAAAGCTTAAATATACAGTTCAAGCTATCCTGATGTGCAGGAATAAAAGAGGCAAAAGAAGTAGCTGGAGTTAGATAAGCTGAGGTCACACTGCTTCTTCCTTCTGATTTCTCTGTGTAATTTAAGAACTTGAGATTTCACGTTAGAATCATTCCCATTTCACTTTCAGTGAAAAAGTCTCCCAGCTTTAAAACATGTGCCTGCCATTGGTCAGTGTTCTCTGATGGACAACACCTGAAGAGAAAGGAATGTCACTGATAAGCTAATGCTTATCCTATCAACTAAACAAGCTTTCATAATCCTGAAATCCAAAGTTGACAATTTCTTACACTGAGACCATTGCTTCCCTAATGTTACAATGTTTGGTATGTTTTACTATGTGGATTTTAGTGCTTTCAGAATTTTTTAAAAGCATGCATAAATACCATAATTATAAAATATCTGTACAAATAAAGCTAATGTAAGGATGATAAAATATAGCTTCTTCTTAATTTTGTGTTCAGAGACTATTTACTAAGCAGAGAAAGAAAGATATACAATTTTAAAAGTGAGAAAATCACACCTTGGAAAAATTATTATCAAATTATTATCAGCTAATTTATCCATCTATTTAAAAGGATTTTTAGAATTACAGATCAAGAATGTAAAGACACTGAGCTGGGTGTGGTAGTGCCAGCTTTAATCCTAGCATTTGGGAGTCTCATGGAGGAGGACTGTCATGAGTTCAAGGCCAGCCTGGAGTTACAGAATGAGTTCCAAGTCAGCCTGGACTAGAGTGAGATCTTACCTCAGAAACAAAAAAGAAGTAAGAAAGAAAATGTAAAGAACAAATCTTATCTGTTGTTCTTTTATATAAGGAGAGGGATTTGTCCTATCTGGTGATCACAGTTTAGCTGGTTTACTTGGCGAGGTAAAGTGCAGAAATAAAGACAGCAGTATTAAGAATGGAATCTGTAGTGATGATTCCAGAAGTATGGGGCAAATGCCTAATGAAGTCTCATGTAGGGTTCCAATTTAATGAAAGAGGTGGTGAACAGTGAGCATTACAGCTGGTGGAATCGCTTCTCAGCCTTTTGGCTAAGATCAAGTGTCCAGCTGGTGGAGATGTAGACACTGGGGGAGTCTGCATTATGAAAAGGAAGTACAAGGAAGTGGAAAATGGCTGATGGTTAGTAGAGCAGAGTGACTGTGAAAACGAACATATAACTCAGGCTTGGATAAAATAATATGCATGACTGGTATATTAGGCTACATGTATGTGCATGCACATATGTATATGCATTGAAAGGTATAAACAATTACAGGGTAAAATGCAAACTTTAAAACTATTTCCCCAATAATCTATGTGGAATGAGACATCCTACGGAAGAAAATAAAAAATGTTTAACAATGAAACACTTCCCTTATTATTATTATTTTTTATTTTTCGAGGTAGGATCTCACTCTAGCTCAGGAACAATAAAACACTTTCTTTGGCAACACTAGTAGATTTGGAAAAAGGAAGCTTTCTTTATAATACTGGCAAGACAAAATAAAATCCACATACTTCTTTTTTTCTCTGAGAAATACACAAGCATTAACAAAATATGTATTTTATTACTTGTTTGAAAGAAATCTCCTTTCTAGGAATTCAGTAATTATACTTTCTTGTATTTTCTAATATGTTACACTTATTCTAGTGAATTCAAGAGACTGCCAACATACCGGTGTTTTGGAGACTCTGACTTCAACATCAGGGGCCAGTGAAAATAAAGCCTTTATTAGGGAGGATTTTCCAACATTGCTTCGGCCTATGAAACACACCTTATACAAGAAAACAAAAAGAGAATGGAGTCCTGGGAGAACTGAGTAGTAGTTTATATTTATAAACAGTTTACATTTGCTGCAAACTCTGTCAAACTATTCAGTTTGCCAAATCGTGTAAAAAATGGCTTATGTTTAATCAATAACCTCAAATTGTAACACACAGCTAATATCTGTCCAATAGGCTCACAGTGCCAGTAATGTTCTAAGCACTCATTATTTTCTTATGTATTTTTTTATAACATGGCTACTAGGTGGGTAATATTTTTATCACCATTTCACACATGAAAAGACACAACTAGCTCTAAGTTATATAGCAGAGTGGAAGAATTGAGACTTGAACTTAGAACATTTCTATCTAGACCTTATTTGTATCTACACCACTCAAGAACATTTTCAAGTTTTGCAGGGCATGGTGGTCCATGGCTGTAATTTCAGCACTTGGAAAAGGTTGAGGTAGGAAGATCTCTGGTCAAGGTCAGCCTGGCTATACAACAAAAGCCTGTAAAAACAAATCAAAACCGGCAAAACATTTCAACAAAACTGGCTGAAAAGTACAAAAGATAAATAAGTGTAACTACAATGCCCAAGAATGCTCAGATATGATGAAGCGACCAAACTTGAGACTCGTGTGATACAAGGGGGAGCTGAGTGAGATAAAGGCTAAACACGTAGAGTCAGATTTTCATCAGTAACCCTAAAAGCCAAGAAAAATGGAAGAATATGTTCCAAGCCCTGAAAGTAAGTAACTGCTAAGTAAGATGGCCATCCACTGCAAAGAGACCTATAAGAAAATCGGAGGAACCCTATACACAGAACTTGAAGAGAGAGTGCCTCAGTCACAAGAGTGCAGGAGAGCATAAACTTCATGAGAGAAAGGGATAAAGACGGCAGAGCTAGGTGTTATGAGGTCTGGTGTCACACAAGTAAGACCACTGACTCCCGGAATGTGAGGCAAAGTATTACTGGGTAAAAAAGAAAGAAAAGAATAAGAAGAAAAGCTGGTGCACCAGGGCTACACCCAGAGTTTGGGATCTCAGAATGCAACCCTGAACTGTTGGGCATGTCAGCTTTTATTGGAAATAACCACACGATGTTCATAGTAAAAACAGGATGGGAGTTAAACCACAAAGTTACATACTGTTAAACAGGGGAGGGGGGCGGCTATTACAAGAAGTCACAATGTTACATAGGTTATATAGGCAGACTTAGGCAAGAAACATTCTGTGCTATGCAATCACAACGATATTTAAAAACAAAGAGATACAAGAAGGTCATGGTAGTGCACAGAGGGATCATCCCATTTTCCATAGGAAGCAACCCAACACAGTACCTGAGCAACTCCTAACGCTTAATGAGGTGAAGGAAAAGAACTACCAGTCATGTAATCAACCAGAAAACACCAAAGTTAGAGGAATAAGTGAGCATCTCTCATGTAGTTCTCACGTCTTAGTGAGCCACAAGAGGAAATAAAAGGGAGGCAGAGAGGAAAGAAGTCAAATTATCCCTGTTCACAGATGTCATAACTCTATACTTGAAAGCTGTAAGAACAGCCAGGAAAAAGTGTTAGACCTGATACTTTCAGCAAAGGAGCAGGTTGTGTAAAAAATCAATATACAAGAAATCAGTATCTGTTTTATAGACCAATAATGAACTTGCTGAGCAAGAAATCAAGACCAAAAAAAAAAAAAAAAAAATCATTCTAACTACCAACAAAACAAAACAAAAAACTAAAAATAAACCTAATCTAAAAGGCTTCTACAACAACAACTTTAATGGGCTGGTGTAAAACCAGACATAGCTATGGAAGAAAGAATATTTATTGAAGCTTACATTTCCAGGGGAAGTTCCATAATGGCAGATGAAACTGTCCTGCTTTCACAGGTCCAAGGAGAGAGAGAGAAAAGCCCCATGCCAAAAACCGAAAAGCCACACCCTCCAGCACACTTCAGGAACTCCAGGAGGAACTCAGACATTTTGCATATCTTTCGACTGGAATTTCAAATCCACCAGCACAGTTAGGGCTGGACCTTAAGATCTGCCCAGTGACACCTCCTCCAGCCAGGTGGCTGGAAATCCAGGAAGTGATAGTAAACTCCTGAACCTACTGGGGGCATCTATTCAAACTACCACAGCTGGGGAGGTGGTTCGGCACATAAAGGCTTGCAAAGCCTTGCCAGTCTGGGTTTGATCTCCAGTACTCACATCCAGCCAGGTGCACAAAGTGGTCCATGTATCGGGAGTGTGTTTGAAGCAGATAGAGGCCCAAGTGCCCCTATACTCATTTTTTCTGTATTCACAAACAAGCAAATTAAAAAAAAAAAAAACACTTTGAGATAATGAAAAACTGATGATGACACTAGAAGCTGGAAAAACTTCTCATGCTTATGGATTGGCAGGATTAACACGGTGAATATGGCTATATTACTGAAACTGAACAAGAGATTCAATAAAAATTCCAGTGACACTCTTCACAGAAATAGAAAAGGCAATCGTAAAATTCACATGGAAGCACAAAAGACCCCACATAACCAAAACAATCCTAAGCAGAAAGAATGCTGGTGGTGATCTCAAATCACACTACAGAGCCACAGTGATAACACCTGTATGGAACTGGCATGAAAACAGACACAAAGAGCAACAGAATAGGATAGAAGACCTAGAAATAAACCAACACACAGCTACAGCCACCTACTTTTTGACAAAGGTATCATAGCTTCTTCAACAAGTGGTGTTGGGAAAATTAGATGAATAAAACTGGATCCCTATCTCTCACTCTTAAAAAAAAAAAAATCAATAGTTCAAAGACCTCAATATAAGACCTGAAATCTGAAACTGCCAGAAGAAAACATAAAAAATACTTAAAGATATAGGTAGAGACTAGGAATTTTTGAAAGGAACTCCAATAGCACAGGGAATAATGCCAGGTACTGACAAATGGGAGTGCATGAAATTATAAAGCTTCTGCACAACAAACAATCATGAAAGAGGTGGCTTAGAGAAAAAAAGACAGTATTTGCCAGCTATATATCTAACAGGGGATTAATATCTAGAATATACAGAATGAAAATGGATGGATTGGAAGTGGCTACATTAAGAAAAGTAAGCCAGACTGACAAAGGCAAATATAGTATGCTTCCTCATTTATGCAGAACTTAATTATAAATTTATACACACACACACACCACATCATTAAACTAAAAAGAGGATCATGACAGGGCAAGAAGAGATCTGAAGGGCATGGGAAAGGAGGAAGGAGAAAGGGTGATGGAATACACGGGGCCTGAGAGCAGCAGGGGGGTTTGGGGGAAAGGAAAAGGACCAGAAAGAGGAAAGTAGGAGGGACCAGGGATGCCAATGGGGGAGGGGATGAGTTTGAAAATATATGATACATACATTTCAAAATGCCGAAATGACTTTGTATGCTAACTTGAACTTTTTGAATACTGTTGACCTACTTCAGTTTAAGAGCCTCTCTTCTTTCAACTAAGTTTTTCTCATTCTGCAGTGTGAAAAGCAACAGAATGTTCTTTTTCTTTTCTATGAGAGAGAGAGAGAATTGGTACACCAGGGCCTGCAGACACTGCAATCAAACTCCAGATGTGTGCACCACCTTGAGGAAATGTGTGACTTTATGCTTGTGTCACCTTGTGCACTTGGCCTACATGGGACCTAGGGAGTCAAATATGGGTCCTTAACTTTGCAAACAAATGCCTTAACTGCTAAGCCGTGTCTCCAACCCCAAATCTTTAGTTCACAATGGCTCTGCTTTTTTTTTTTTTTTTTTTTTTTTTTTTTTAAATGAAAGAGCAAGAGACAGAGAATATGCCTGCCAGGGCCTCTAGCCACTGCAATCTAACTCCAGGCACATGCAGAGCACCTTGTGTGCATGTGTAACCTTGTACACATGTGGCACCTCGTGTGCCTGGCTTATGTGGGTTCTGGGGAGTCGAGCCTCAGTCCCTAGGCTTCACAGGTAAGTGCCTTAACCACTAAGCTATCTCTCTAGCCCGTGGCTCTGCTTTTTAACATGATACTGAAGAGGTGACAACTCCAAGCATTTAATTTAAATGATGTGACAATACCAAGCATTTGATCTTAAGGTTAAGACACTAAACATTCAAAGCTAATTCTGTCCTTTTTGCTTCATTTTATTGAAAATAAGGAAAAGATGCTGAGACAAATTAGAACTTAGTGGAGAACAGTAAGCATAATAGTTTCAGCCTTACCAGTTTGTGACTTTCACCCAATCGAATTTTACTATCATGTGAAGAAATAATTATTACACATGTCATTAATATGGAAGACCTTAAAACTACTTTTATTTAAAAAGTTCCATGAGTGGGCATTTATACATTTTCTACAGTTATAATAATACACCATTTTGCTTTAAGTTTGCTAAAAGGCAGCTCACATCTCCACCTTTGCAAAACTACTTTTATTTAAAATATAGTTCTGTAATATTTGTGTATTTAATACATTTATTTATTTATTTATTTATTTGACAGTTATAATAATACACCATGCCAACGGCCTCCTGTCACTGCAAACAAAAAACTCCAGCCCCATGTGCCACTTTGTGCATCCAGGTTTTACATGGGTACGGGGGAATTGAACCCTGGGCGTTCAGGCTTTACAAGTAAGTGCCTTTAAATCAGTGAGCCATCTCTCCAGCCCTGTAATGCATCTTCTAAAATTTAAATTCTATCCATTTATTAGCATTGGGTTTAATCTGGCAAGAGCATTGTGAATTTATGCAGGAAAAAGAACATTTCGTTTCGAAGGACTAACACGAGTTTTGCACACTGTATAGCGTCCCTGTCTTCTTGTCCACTCAATGGCCCCCCCAATTGCACTGAACAAAAATTCCCTTATAAATTTCCAAAATTCCCCTGTTCATTATACTCATCAAAGCTATAGGCGCTTGTTTAAAACGACATATGCGTGCACACCCTCTCCCTAAGGCGGGTTACAAGAGAACAGCCATTCAAGCTTTGGCGCCCTCTGCTGGCAGGTGCCGCGTCGGTCCTCACGGGCCCGGGCTGCGGCGCGCAGGCGCAGCTCTCACCTCGGGCTGGCGGAGGTCGGGCGCGTGCTCCAGTCGCACGGCGGAGCTGACATACTCGATGCGGTTGCGTGCGGTGGCCACGAACACGCTCTCCGCCCGGGCTATGGCGTCCAGGCTCGGGGCGAAGATGCTGTGCTGAAGGTCGTGCCTGGAGCCTGGGACAAGGTGCTGCTCGAGTTCCCGCAGCGGGTACACTAGTTTCATCAGCTGCCGCTGGGGCAGCCGTGACACCTCGGCAAAGAACCTGGACGTGCTGGGCGCTGCCATCTTTCTGTCCCAGAAGCCTCTGTGGGACGTTAGTCCCACGATCTGGGTGGTGTTTGTGCCGCGGCGCCTGCCGGGAATTGTAGTCTACAGCTCCTAAGCGCTCTGCATCCTCCCGGGAGCCCAAAGCACGGACCCGTGGAGCAAGCCCGTGAACTTACTTTTTTTTTTTTTTTTTTTTTTTTGTTTTTCGAGGTAGGGTCTCACTCTAGCTCAGGCTGACCTGGAATTCACTAGGTAGTCTCAGGGTGGCCTTGAACTCGTGGTGATCCTCCTACCTCTGCCTCCCGAGTGCTGGGATTAAAGGTGTGCGCCACCACGCCCGGCTCCGTGAACTTACTTTTGCACCTTAGTTTTGACAACGGTCCCCTGGATTAGTGCTTTACTGTGGGAGGATCTTCAGCGGGTTCCAGAGTGAAAGACCTATGTGGCCGTGTGGACTTAGCATCCCACGGGAAGGGGTAATGGTCTGAAGAAGCTTGCAATGCCCTAATTTGTGACCTCTGGGTTCAGTGAGAGATACTGTTTCAAAAATGAAGTAGAGCTGAAGAGGTGGCTGAGCGGTTAAGGCGCTTGCCTGAAAAAAAAAAAAAAAAGGACCCAGATTCTATTCCCCAGGACCCAAGTAAGCCAGATGCACAAGGTGGTGCATGCATTTAGAGTTTGCAGCTGCTGGAGGCTCTGGCGCACCCATTCTCTCTTATCTACACCCCTTTCTCTCAAATAAAATAAATAAATAAATAAAATATTTAAAAAAAACACGAAGTAGAGAGCAAGAGGACTGACCTCCACACGCACGTGTATATGCACACCAACACTTACACGTGCACCCACATGCACAGGAATACATTCCAGCACAGCACACACGCATGCACTCACACAGGAAAAAAATTTCTTTTCAAATCAGTTCAAACTGATCCGAGGCAGAAGGACTGGGTTATTATTTGATGAAATGAAAAAAAAAAAAAATCGAGAGATGCCTGTGTAAAAACTAAATATCTAAAATACAAGCAGAAAATAGGAAAGAAGTAGCCGGTTGAGCTAAAGAAGGACACAGTATTAAAGTTAGTAAACATAAGCCATCAACTTAGCTGCTGGTCCTGCTGATAGCTGGCTAATTTTGGTTGCACAAGGCTTCGAGGTTCATCTTTATTTCCTTGTCTTGTTGCCTCAGTAAAATCGAGAAAGAAACAAAGAGATCTGGAAAATAAGGGTGAAATAGTAAAACACATCGTTGACCTAGTATTATTTTAATAGAATTTTATGAAAGAAATATACAAATAGTAAAATCGAGAAGTAAGCAATGAGATCTGGAAAATAAGGTTGAAATAGTAAAATGCATTGTTGACCTAGTAACCAGTGACACAAGGCAAGGTTTCACAATCCAGAGCTGCAACTTGATATAGACTGTGCTTGTCCATGAATGGTTTGTTCCCTCATCTGGATGATAAAAAGGAGCTTGCATAGGAATATAAATCAAAATGGTTCTGAGTTTACTGAGAAAGTTTTCTTAGAAAAAAAGAAGAAGAAGAAGGAGAAGAAAAAAAAAAAAAACACCCCAAAGCCAGCTGGAATCAACAGTGTTACTGATACAGTGAATTCCCACCGGCTCACAGTTCCTTTGTTTTTGTTGAGGTGGAGGTCACAAACGGAGGGCAAGCAGTTTGTAGACCACTGCCAGTTCATGCTACACATTTTTAGTAATCATGGTCTAAACGGTAGCATGGTGGGATAGGTGTAGGTGGAAGTATGTAGTACCATTGCAACATGCAGTTGTCTTATGGGGTATGCCTTTGTTTTATAATAAAGGGAAATGATTGGATAGTGACAAACTATGTAAGACAAATGTAAGGATACATGTTTTAAGTTGAACTAGCTACCGTAAGGATAAAATAGTATGTAGATCTTTTAAAATAGAATTTGAGGGCTGGAGAGATGGCTTAGCGGTTAAGGCGCCTTCTTGCAAAGCCCAAGAACACTTGTTCAAATCTCTAGGTCCCACATTTAGCCAGATGCAAAAGTGACACAAGTGCACAATGTTGTGCATGCCCACAAGGGGCACATCCATCTGGAGTTCGTTCCCAGTTGCTAAAATGGCCCTGGTGTGCCCATTCTCTCTCTGCCTCTTCCTCTCTCTCTCTCTCTCTTTTCTTTGTCTCTCTCAAATAATAAAAATAAGTAAATAAATATGGGCATGCCAGGGCCTCTAGCCACTACAAAATCCAGACACATGCACCCCTTTGCTCATCTGGCTAATGTTGGTCCTAGGGAATTGAACCTGGGTCTTTGGGCTGTGCAGGCAAACACCTTAACCGCTAAGCCATCCCTCCAGCCCACAGCTTACAGTTGTGAGGAGAACTTTCATCATGGTGGGGAAAGCATGGCAGGAGCAGATATCAAGGTGTCACATCCTCACATCAGCATGGAGGAAGTATGTAGCATAAACTGAGTGCAGCAAGAAGGGTTTCGATTATGATACCTCAAGACCTTCCCCAGTGGCACACTGCCTCTGGCAAGGTTCAGCCTCCCAAAACCTTGAAATTACCTAATTTTCTTTATTGAATACAGGGAATAAGAATGGAAAAGACTATAAATAAAGCAAAGCAAACTGAATAAAGTAATAAAAACAAATGAAAAAATCTCAAGCCAGTAGTGGTGGCACACACCTTTAATCCCAACATTTGGGAGGTGGAGGTAGGTAGGAGGATCACCAAGAGTTCAAGGGCACCCTGAAACTATATAGTGAATTCCAGGTCAGCCTGGGCTACAGCAAGACCCTACCTCAAAAACCAAAACAAACAAACAAACAAAAACCCTCAGATGCTCAGAAGGTATATATCATGTCACTTCCTCAGTTCCAATTATATGTCAAGTCTTAAAAGTCTTATTAATAATAGCCTCCCAAGAAATTGTTATTTGTTTCTAAATGGGCCCAAGAGAGCTGGAGAGATAGTTTAGCTGCTAAGGTGCTTGTCTGTGAAGCCTAAGGACCCAGGTTCGATTCTCCAGTACCCACATAAGCCAGATGCACAAGGGGGCGCCTGCTTCTGGAGTTCGTTCACAGTGGCTGGAGGCCCTGGAGCACCCATTCTTTATCTTTTTTCCCTCGCTCTTTCTCTCAAATAAAAATGAGCCCAAGATCAATATTAGGTTATAAAGACTTGATGGCATGTTCTTGGGAATCTTAGCTCTTCCAGAAGTAGGAATAGTTTAGTTCCCTCTTTTCCTGATCCTGCCATGTGGATGAACTGAATGTAAGCAATCATCAAACACTTTATTAGAATATATTTATTCAGTAATGCTGCTATGGTTTGCACATGGTTTATCCTATATAGTTCATGTGCTGTAGGGTGGGTTTCCAGTGAGGCAATGCTGGGAAGTGGTAGAGACTTTAAGAGGTGGAGTTTAGTGGGTTAATCAGGACAAATTTTGGAAAAGTTCAATATGTAGTGTTAATGGCTTGAAGGCCTTCATCAGAAGCTAATGCTGGTGTCATGCTTTTTTTAAACTCTTTTTTAAAAGATTTTATTTATTTATTTATTTATTTATTTATTTATTTATTTATTTATTTAATTTATTTGGGAGAGAGAGAGAGAAAGGGAGAGAGAGAGAGAGAAAGAGAGAAAGAATGGGCATGCCAGGGCCTCTAGCCACTGCAAATGAACTCCAGACGTGTGCACCCCCTTGTGCATCTGGCTTACGTGGGACCTGGTGAATCGAACCGCGGTCCTTAGGCTTCGCAGACAAATGCCTTAACCGCTAAGCCATCTCTCCAGCCCTTTTTTTTTTTTTTTGTGAGGCAAGCCCAGCAGACTGGACTTTTTTTTTTTTTAAAGGAGAATTTTTTTTTCTAATTCCTTTTATTCATTTATTTGTGAGAGAGATACAGAAACAGGCAGGGAAGGAGAAGAGAGAGAGGAGAGAGAGAGAGAGAGAGAGACAGAATGGGCATGCCAGGGCCTCCAGCCACTGCAAACGAACTCCAGATGCATGTGCCACCTCGTGCATCTGGCTTACGTAGGTCCTGGGGAATAGAGCCTTGAACCAGGGTCCTTAGGCTTCAAAGGCAAGCACTTAACCGCTAAGCCATCTCTCCAGCCCTGGACTTTTTTTTTTTTATGGGAGTGTGAGATAGATAGATAGATAGATAGATAGATAGATAGATAGATAGATAGATAGATAGATGATAGGGAGAGAGAATTGGCATGTCAGGGCCTCCAGTCACTGTAACTGAACTCCAGATGTGTGCACCCCCTCATGCATATGTGCGATCTTGCACGTGCGTCACCTTGTGTGTCTGGCTTATATGGGATCTAGGGAGTCAACATGGATCCTTAGGCTTCACACCTTAACCACTAAGCCATCTCTCCAGCCCTGGGGTCATGCTTTTGAACCTTCATATTTGTGTACCAAATCTATAATCTTTCTTGTAAAAGTATTTTCAAGGAACTTCTCATGCATGGGGGTGTCTTCCTTCTGCATAGAAGTATCTGGAGACACTAGTACTATGCAAATGATTTGCTTTTGAAGCCTGAGGCATGGATGCTTATATTGTTATTTCTGGGATTCTATTTTTTCTTTCGGTTTTATTTATTTATTTATTTGCAAGCAGACAGAGAGAGAGATAGAGAAAAGCGACAGAGAGAATAGGAATGCCAGGGCCTCCAGCCTCTGCATACAAACTCCAGACGCATGCACCACTTTGTGTATCTGGCTTTACGTGGGGACTGGGGAATCGAACCCAGGTTGTTAAGTCTTTGCAGGCAAGTGCCTTAACCACTGAGCCATCTCTTCAGCCCCATCTGGGATTCTGGTTTAGGAGAATCAGTGTTTATAAATGAACTTGTGGTGCTACTTCATCTCTGGTTCGTTTTCACCAAGTTTCTCTGTTGCCAAAGGAGCTCAGTCTTAATGGATTTATTTATTCTTATGGCAAAGTCATTAGGAACTGAACACCAGTTCTTATAGCTCTAGTTACTTTACTATGTTAAGTCACATAAAATACAGAAACACTGTCAGAAAGATGTTATCTACTTCCTTTTCTTGATACAGAATGTTCAACAATTTCATAATCCTAACTTCTACTTTTCTCAAGATGAGATAATCATAACAGTACCTTAAACAAAATTCTCCTAGATATACTTTTTAATCATAAAATTATTGGTAGCATTGCATATTAAATAAGAAAATTAATGCACACAACAAAAACTATTAGCAGAAAAAGAGTCATAGTAATATAACTTAGATATTTACATAACAAACCAAGGGAAAAATATCTTTTTTATTTTTTTAACATTTTATTTATTTTTTTTATTTATTTTTAAAAGAGTGTTGTATGTCATGTTTATCACTTTATTATATTATTTATTTATTTATTTGAAAGAGAGAGATACAGAAATAGGCAGGTAGAGAGAGAGAGAGAATGGGTGCGCCAGGGCCTCCAGCCACTGCAAACAAACTCCAGATGCATGCACCCCCTTGTGCATCTGGCTTACGTGGGTCCTGGAGAATTGAGCCTTGAACCGGGGTCCTTAGGCTTCATAGGCAACCATTTAACCGCTAAGCCATCTCTCCAGCCCCTAAGATTTTATTTTTATTTATTTATTAGAGACAGAGAGAGGGAAAGAGAGAGAGAGAGAAAGAGAGAGAGAGAGAGACAGAGAGAGACAGAGAGAGAGAATGGGCATGCCAGGACTCCAGCCACTGCAAACGAACTCCAGACACATGTGCCACCTTGTGCATCTGGCTTACGTGGGACCTGGAGAATTGAACCTGGGTCCTTAGGCTTTGTAAATGCCTTAACTGATAAGCCATTTCTCCAGCTTGATAAAAACTATTTTAACATAGGACTTCTGGGTTTTAAAGTTCTTATATTTTGCGTAGTGTGGTGGTGCATACCTTTAATCCCAGCACTAGGGAGTTTGATGCCAGCCTGATACTATACAGTGAACTGCACGTCAGCCTGAGCTAGAGCAAGAGCCTACCTCAAAAAAAAAAATACAGTAAGATTCTTCTATTTCATGTATAGACCTTCTGAGCCTTTCTGTTTCAGTAATACAATCAGTGCTACAAGTGACCAAAAGTAGACAAAAGACTTTGATAGAGCAGATTGTAGCCTAGCCATCAAAGACAAAGGTTCTTCAGCACCCCTTTATTGCTGCCCATAAATTCAACAAAAAAGTGACTCCTTTTATCCAAAAACATGCTTTTGAATTTGTAATTTTACCCCCCCCCATTTCTAATCTAATACAAGTGGAGATAAATGGTCAAGGGACAACGTACTGAAGCGTTGTGAGAGATTAGGGAGAGTAAAACAGAAAGGGAAGACACTTCTTCATCAGCTGATTGACAGCTGCTCTTCTACCAAAGAGAGTACAAAGTTGGACATAATAATAATAATCTGCCAGAAGGTGTTAAAGAGCTATCGAGTTAATGGTGAGTTCTCTGAAAGAAAGAAATATAGGTGACACTAAAGCCCTTTTAAATATTTTATTTTTACTTATTTGATGGGGGGGGGAGAGAAAGAGAGAGAGATAGAGGAGAGAATGGGAGCACCAGGGCCTCCAGCCACTCCAAACGAACTCCAGACATGTTTACCCCCTTGTGCATCTGGCTAACTTGGGTTCTGGGGAACCAAACCTGGGTCCTTTGGCTTTGCAGGCAAGCGCCTTAACTGCTAAGCCATCCCTCCAGCCCACTGAAGCCCCTTTAATCCTGAGGATGTTTGCTGACTGATCTACAAGAGCTGGTTGAAAGGTTAAAAATGAGTTTAATAGGGCAGGAGAGATGGCTTAGCGGTTAAGGCGCCTGCCTGCTAAGCCTAAGAACCCGGTTCCAATCTCCAGGTCCCACGTTATGCAAAGTGACACAAGGGCTCAATGCCGCACTTGCCCACAAGGGGGCGCTTGTGTCTGGATTTTGTTTACAGCAGCTGAGAGACTGTTGGTGTGCCCATTGTCTGTCTCCCTCTCCCTTTCTCTCTGTCTGTCTCTCTCTGTGTATCTCTCCAAAAATTAAAAAAAAAAATTAAAAAATGAGTTTAACAGCTCCCTTAGATGAGGAAGATTGCAATGAGGTAGGGTGGTGTGAACATTGAAAGATCTCTTCACATGGGCTTCCCTCTGGCTTTGAATCACCTCATGGCCCCTTAATCCTAGGATTAAGGTGCTAATATTCACGGATTCCTGGAAGAAGTGCAAGAAAATCTTTTGAAAGGAAGGCAAAGTCATATTTTTTTCTATGATTAAAAAAACCAGTGCATAATACATGAGATAGTTAACTTTAGGGGTAGAGTTTTGACAGCTACTCTCCAAGCTAGGAGAAAATAGTGTTTATAAATTTAATGTATTGGACTTTATTTATTTGCAAAGAGGAGAGAGAGAGAGAGAGAGAGAGAGAGAGCGAGCGCACGGGGGGGGTGGGGAATGGGTTTATCAAGGTCTCTTACCACGAACTCCAAATGCATGTGCCTTTATGAGGGATCTGGGAAATCAAAGCTGGGCCATCAGGCTTTGCTAGCAAGTACCTTTAGCCACTGAACCATCTCTCTAGCTCTATATTGGACTTTAATCATTTAAAATTATCTTTCAGTTATTCATTGAAAATAGTACATCATCTTATAAAAGCCAGGGTGGTCAGACATATAATTTGGGGACAAAATTTTAAGCCATTGATACAAATCATGATGGTTCAGCCGAATATTTGTGAGATGTTGGCCCAATGAAATTAAAATGTATTGCAAGCAATGATTTTTATTTTTCACATTATTTTACAAGAAGGTCACATGGGACCCAGTTATTTGTTAACTTGGTACTGTCTGAAACATTTGAGGTACTCTCACCTGGAATATTCCTTTTTAACCTTTTCTACCCTTCTTGGTTTTAGTAACTAGGGGGATTTAGGAATCAGATGACAGTTGTGTTTCTTCAGAATGCTTTGCCATGCTATTACTTTTTAGCCAGGATATATAACTGAGATTTTTCAGTTTATTTTTGTATTTTTCTGGACGTTCCAATTGCCACTCATGAATGAAAAAAAAAAAAATAACATGACTGCCTCAAATAGGAAACATCTTAGTGCAGAACTTCTTCAAGTTTAGATTTTCAGCAAGAGTTTTCATTAATTTGGTTTCTTGGGTATGAATACAGTTGTAGAATGGAGTAGCACTGTACTGGAGATCAGAACTAGAGTAAGTTATTTTGCAATATTTATCTACATTACAGAAGCTGAGAGGTGCCGTGCTGAAAGACCTTGGTTACACCAGTGTTGATAATGGTGCCCACAGTTCAACCCCTGCATGGATTGCCTCATTCAAGAACCTTCTTGTAGCTACCTCTGGTGACTGATAGATGCACAGCTATAAAATTCTGGCAGTTTGGGGCCAATGGAGCACAACTCTGAATGGCCATTTCAGCTTGAAAGCACTGCATGGGGTTAGCAAAGTCTACTGTGGACTTACTTTACAATTTGAGTTTCCCCCCTGTTCACATCAGTTTCTATTTCTTCAGTTCCATAAATTATGACCTGAAGTTCCTCCTTAATAATCGTCCTCCTGCTAAGCTCCATCTGAGAGTGTTTCCTAGGCTAATCTTCAAATTTTCCTGGAATGAGGCATAGAATCTATCTTGTATCCATATTTTATTTATTTGAGAAAGAGAAAGAGGAAGAGAGAGAGAAAAGAGAGAGAGAGAGATTGAGAGAAAGAAAGAGAGAGAGAAAGAGAGAGAGAGAATGGACACACCAGGGCCTCCAACCACTGCAAATGAATTCCAGATGTGTGCGCCCCCTTGTGCATCTGGTTTACGTGGAGATTCCTGGAGAATCGAACTGAGATCCTTTGGCTTTGCAGACAAACGCCTTAACTGCTAAGCCATCTCTCCAGCCCCCCAGACTTTTTTTTTTAATTAAACCATCCCAACAATTTAGAACACTCATTATATTGTTGTTCTTTTAAATGTTTCTTCTGGTTATAACACCAATACTCTCCATTAGGTGATAATTTTTTTTCAAGGTAGGAGTCTTACTGTAGTCCAGGCCTCAAACTCACTGCACTTCTCCTACCTCAGCCTCCCAAGAGCTGGGATTAAAGGTGTGTACCACCACACCTGACATAATTTTGTTTTTTTTGTTTTTACTTTTTGGTCTCATGTAGCCTAGGTTGGCCTCAAACTATGGATTCTGCCACCTCCACCTCCCAAGTGATGGTTTTACAGGTGTGTAATACCACACCCAGTTTTATGAGTGCTGGAGAACAAACCTAGGGCTTCATGTATACTAGAGGCAAGCATTCTACCATTTTACCAAAAGTTTTTGGTTTGTACAATCTGTAAGATTATCATAAAAATCATTAGCTCTTGTATAGTACATATTTTTCCTAATTTTCTTTTTTAAAATATATTTTATTTATTTATTTGAGAGAGAGAGAGAGAGAGAGAGAGAGAGAGGGAGAATGGGGGCACCAGGGCATCCAGCCATTGCAAATGAACTCCAGATGCATGCACCCCCTTATGTGGGTTCTGGAGAATTGAACAGGGATCCTCTGGCTTTGAAGGAAAATGTCTTAACCACTAAGCAATCTCTCTAGCCCCATTTTTCCTAATTTTCTAAGGATAATTTTTATATAGGTGACCTAAGTCAGGTAGAAGTGAAAATTTTCAGTATAAATAGCATAACAGTAGGATTAAAATTAGAAATATGCATTTTGTGAGGTGATTTTTTTTCCCACACTGTACTGAATCACAGGACATTGTACATGCTGGGCAAGCACTCTACTGCTGAACTGCACCTCCAGCCCTAGTGATCCTCTTCCAAGCTCAATCAGTGCATTTAATGACTGAGCAGGAAGGATGTCTGGGGATTTCAGATGAGTCTTGAGAGCTTGGATCAGTGGCAACTGCAGTGAGACAAAGTGGGAAACAGAAAATGGATATGGACAGGAACACAGTCATTTATTTTATATTTCATTTTTCTCTCTCATGTGTGTGGTATATGCATTTATGTCCTCAGTTGCAGGGGCCTTTTATGTGGGATTTGAGGTCTGAACTCTGAAGATTAAAAAAAAACTTAATTTAATTTAATTTATTTATTTGAAAGAAGGGAGGGAAGAGGCAGATAAAAACAGAGAGAATGGGCATGCTAGGGCCTCCAGCCACTTGTGCGTCACCCTGTGCATCTGGCTAATGTGGAACCTGGGTCCTTTGGCTTTGCAGGCAAAAGTCTCAACTGCTAAGCTATCTCTCCAGCCCAACTTTGGAGATTTGAACTTGGGCAGTCTCAGGCTCCCTCCAGCATTCATGCTTGTTCTTAACCACTGAGGCATTTCTCCAGCCTCCCCTGTCCCTCCCCCTCATCTACCTCCTCCTTTTTTTTGGTCAAATGCTCAGATTCTAAATAGTTATGAATAAAAGAGTGTTGGAAGATGTGTAGTCAGCTGTCCTGATGGATTTCTGCTTGATGACTACTTTTCTCTTCATCCTTTCTCATTCCCTTGCTCTGTTTCCTGGGTCTATGTACCCAAAGGCACACACAAGAGGAGACTAAGGGTTTAAGAGTTTTCAGAGAGATGCATTTACTATATACACGGACACTTCTCTTATTATGCTGATTTTCATGGAATATCTTTGGTGGATAGTTATGTTACCACCAGCTTGTTCTCACTATTTTAAATGTGCACTGTGCATGGGTGTGTTTGGTGTGTGTAAGTGCATGTGTCCATGTGCATAGGTTGTGCTCAGCTATACAAGGGTGGGGTGCCCTCATCTGTGGTGGCCAGAGGAGAATATCAGGTGTCCTCTCCCTCCTTCTTCCCTGTTTGTACCCCAGTGATTCTCTGGCCTCTGCTCTCCATGATTACAGACATGCAGGATCAGGCCCAGATGTCTATTTGGATCTTGAGGATTCAACATGGATCAGTCTCCCAGGCTTCCTCAGATCTAAAATTCTTGCACAGGGCTGGAGAAATGGCTTAGCGGTTAAGGCATTTGCCTACAAAGCCAAAGGACCCAGGTTTGATTTCGCAGGACCCATGTAAGCCAGATGCACAAAGGGCACATGCATCTGGAGTTCGTTTGCAGTGGCTAAAGGCCCTGGCACACCCATTCTCTCTCTGTCTGTCTCTCTTCTATCTCTCTCTCAATCTCTGCTTGTAATAAATAAATAAAATTTAAAAAATATTTAAAATGCTTGCACGGAAAGTACTCTCAACCACGGAGTCATTTGTCCAGCCCTGTTCTCTTTTTAAGGAGTGAAGGTGGGAATTGGGAGTTTGGAGGAAGGGTGGGGTTTGAGGGTAGAAGAGCTAAGGGAGGGGAGACTGAAAAACTGTCATCTTTCCGAATCTACTTTGTGAATGCTTTGGTTTCTGTTACTACTCACCTGACTCTTAAACTGCTGCTTACAGATGGTTGGCTGATCTCAGATGGTCTAGCAAGAGTGAGCCAATGACAATCCCCTGAAATCTCACATCAGAGGACCTGAGTCACGAGAACTCAGAGCTAGCAGAGACAAAATGTTTTACTCTCCACTCAGCTACCAGGTCTCTTTGAGATGATAGACAGGAAGTCCTTCTGTGCTTTAGTTTTGATGGTGTCATCAAGAAATAACTAAAATAAATGACCACCAAGCATTTTTGATGCATGAAATAAAAGCCCATATTAATATAATGTAAAGTGGAGAAGACTTGATTTAAAAACATTACCTAGTAACATTGGACTAGTACTGGCATGGCAGCTCCTCCTGTTGTCACGATCCATGGTCTACCAGTGTTGAAAATGTCATTTATGACATTTATTCAGGGTTTTTTTTTTTTTGTGACACCTGGTTTAACATCATACAGAAGAGAAGATTGCTAACACCCACCCACTCATCATAGCTCGTGTCCTCAAGTCTTTCTTGACCTTAAGAATATTATTTCATTGTCTGAATCAAGTTGATTCACTAGGAAAGCTTGAGAAGGGGAAGGAAGAAGAAGAAGAAGAAAATCTATTTATATATATGTATAGTTTATGTTTGGCAAGAAGGAAGATGGAGTTGCTAACTTCAAAAAAAGTGCATGTTATTTAATTTTTTTCTGTTTTCAATATTTTCTTCCCCTTCTTGGAAGGGGTAGGAAATTCTTACCACAAAGAAGTACTATTTTTTCTTTCTTCCTCTCAAATATAATTTTAATGCTTATTAATTAGCAATATTATGCAGAGGTTATTTTTCTGGAAAGTTAGAACCCCAGACATATGAAACTAAAAGATAAGTGTTTGTGGTTAAATAATATAGCTCCTGAAAAGTCAATGGGAATAACAATTAGGACTGAATCCTGGCATAGGATAATACCAAAAAAAGGCCATGCCCTAATTCCTAAAGCCTGTGAGTGTGAACTGGTACAGGAAAATGGCCTTTGCAGATGAAATCTTTAGATGGAGAAGTTATCCAGGATTTTCCAAGTAGGCTCAAAATAATCATAGAGCATTTTACAGGGAGGCAGAAAGATCATGCTCAGAGAAGTGGGTATGACTGAGGAGCAAAGGTCAGAATGATGTGGCCACAAGCCCCAAACTGGATAAGTCCTCTAGGAGCTGTCAAAGGCGAGGAAAAGCCCCTGACCATGTGCCTCCAGTAAAAGTGCCCACACCTCAATTTTAGCCCCTTTACAATGTCTTTCAGATCTCTGACTTCCAGAACAGCAAGACCCTAAATTTTGTTTTGGGCGGGGCATGGTGGCACACACCTTTAATCCCAGCACTTGGGAGACAGAGGTAGGAGGATCACTGTGAGTTCGAGGCCACCCTGAGATTACATAGTGAATTCCAGGTCAGCCTGAGCTGGAATGAGACCCTACCTCAATTTTTTTTTTTTTTTTTTTTGTGAAGCCATCAATTCTGTGGTTGTTAGAGTAGCAAAGGAAAATTGGATGGTGGGGGGGGGTCTTAGATGGTTTCATACTACAGAATTTTCAAGGGGAAGGAAATACATTATGCCTGATTTGAAGACTAAGGAAGGCTGTCTTCCTCTTTAACCTTTATAATGCTTCTAGACCTTATGTGATTGAGAAATTAACAAGCAAGGACCAAAACTAGCTTAAGTATCCTGCTTTAATTATTATTACTATTATTACTATTTTTCTTTCTGTTTGGGCATTGCATGGAAGTTTAGACAAATCTGTTTATCTTAGGTAGTTCGAAGCCTTATGACTGTACATTTTATCTGTGTGCAGCAGAAGTGAGTAGAGAACCAATGAGCTGAAAGATACCCCAGTCGGTCGGCTTCCTTTGTCTTTGCCTCAGCGCTTTGTACAGGAAATCTCTTGCTGTGTCAAGTTCCAGAGAAGAGTGTTTCTTCTCTTCCATATTAATCAGACTAAAACACAACGACTGGAAGGAAAGGGCCTGCAAGGAGAGGAGTGCCCGCTGCCGATGGGGAACAAGCACACGGATCCCCACCCCAGACCAGAGGGAGCCTGGTCATGCCAACCATTGCTCCCTTACCTGTGAGGAGGAGAGGTGCCAAGTGAAGGGCAGAAAACCAGAACAGCAGACATGCTGTGCCGTTGGAGAGCTTCTGCCCCAGCCCTGCTCCTGATACGGCTGGTCCTCTTTGTGCCCGGTAAGTTTGGAGGTTTGTCTGGGACAAGGAGTGCGGAGTAACCTGCTCTGAGCTGGGTAGGAGCGCTGCCTTCCTTTCTCATGGGACAGTTGCAAACCGGTTGAAGTCGCAGAGACAGCCTTAAGGCCCAGACTTAACCCATCACTCTGGCTTTTCACCTGGTCTCACTCATTTTATGCCGTGTGCTGCTGCAATGCATGAGCTTCTATACTATGCCCCACTGCCACTTCCTTACAGCCCCTCCTTCCTCTGGGACAGACAGGACAAAATAAATACATATGAGTAGTGAACAGATTCACACGGGGTATCTTTTTTATTTTTTATTTTTTGGTCCTCCCCATTATAAAGCAATTAACTAACTACCATATCTCATCTAATAATAGTGTGAGTTAGGAATGTCTGTTTCTTTCTGTCAGTTTCCATGACTAAGTGCCTTTAAAGTGCGGTGTACATAGTTACATGCTGGCATTATCTGTGATGTATGTCTGTATTTATCTTGGGGATGTGTGGGCTACAGGAGCCACTTTCTGAATTGTCTGGTTCTTGTAGGAGTTGAATAGAACTTGGGGTGCTGTGGGGGTGTCCCGGTTTCGCTGCATAGGTAGGAGTTAATGTGGGAGTTCTCCGGTTTCACTTTTAGTAGTTGGAGCAGCTGCAAAGAAACATTTTTAGTTTTAAGCTTTACAATTTTACATTTTTCCTTCATCTGAATGACTTTCAAGTCATATGTGTCTATCATAGCAAAAAAAAAAAAAATCTCATGTTAGTCCAACTGACGGATCTAAAATAACTATTGTCTATTACTGTACCTTTCTGCTGAGAGTTTTCATGTATTTTTTGCCTTTGATCTGTACAACAACCCAGTGAGGCAGGCAAGGCAGGATCTCTGTTTTACAGAGATGGAAACTGAAGCTTAGAGAGGTAAAATGATTTGTCCAGGCTTAGCTAGGGCTAGTGTCTGCCAGAGACCCACAGTCAGTTTTGATATATGTCAGTATGCACTGCAAAACCTTTGAGTGAGCAGTTTTCCTTAATATTTTACCCAAATTCTTTCCACTAAAGAGCACCATGGCTCATGGCACCATGAAAAAAGTTAAGCTAACATTTAGTTATGAACTTTGCACATTCATTAAAAAAAAAAAAAAAAAACTGAAGTGATCCAAATCTTTACATATCTGGGTTCTTGTCGGAGAAAGTTCTAGAAACCTGCATGCGACCCAGCATGACAGGGAAAGCCAGGTAGGCAAGAGACGTTTTATGTTAAATTGAATATTAACTTCATGGGTCTGTGCACTTGATCTCATCTGAATATTAATTTCATGAAAAGAAAAGAAAAATAAGACAAAACATGAATGATAATTTGAATTTTAAATGTTGAAAGGTTGAGTTTTAAAACCATTTCTGAACACAAGTAAGAGATACTACATTCATCTAATTTCTAAGCCTATGTTTATAATTATTATAAAATTATCAAGTGTATAGGATATAAAAAGTAAGTTACTTCATGTGATGGTTTGGCATGGGAAGTTCACCAAGAAAATAACTTGAGAGTAACAATTTGTCTTTTATACTGTTTTGCTGTCAGCACAGTCAAACAGTACACTCCTCAAGGAGTCAGTTGTTTGGTTTGCCTATTGACCTTTCGTTTGTTTACTGCTAACATTAATCAAGGTGGCATTTGGTAGACAAGATCTCAGAAGAAAAAACCCGAGAGGACAACTGAAAAATCTAAATGATCCATCTCATATCTGATCCCCTTACCTCCACTTTTATACCCTATGCTATTTCTTACTCTCTTCCTTTAGCCCTATTGCCTTCTAAGTTTTCTTATGTTTAAATTGTGTTTTCCTGTTCCAAATGAGATAATCCTACCGTTTATGAAGGCTACTCGGAGATAATCCTCATTTTGCCAACATGAGTTGCTAAAAAGGAACTCCCCTCTTCTTTGGCCTAATTTTTACTCATTTTTATTATATTCCAGTAGAGGGCAGACAGTAACAAGAGCAGGACATAAAAATCAAGACCTGTTTTACAGTTACAGTGAAGTTGCCAAAGATGGAGAAAGACATTAAAAGCAAACACAGGAAAGAAAAGACTTGTTCTCATTAACTGCAGTCTCATTTTTCGTTTCTAGCTTGTGCCACTTGTAAATTTACATAACATCCTAATTTATAGGTATGTGTGCTTTCCTCTAAACATCTGTGCTTCAGTAGTTTAACAAATAAATCAAAAGTCTTTACTAAGAGCTGTCCCTTCCTCCTCTTTTTTCTTTTCTTTTCTTTTTTTTTCTTTTGAGGAAGGGTCTCACTCTAGCCCAGGTTGACCTGGAATGCACTATGTAGTCTCAGGGTGGCCTCAAACTCATGGTGATCCTCCTACCTCTGCCTCCTGAGTGCTGGGATTAAAGGTGTGTGCCACCACACCCGGCTTTCCTTTTTCTTCTCCTTCTCTCTCTCTCTCTCTCTCTGTGTATGTGTGTGTGTGTGTGTAAAAGTCCCTATGAGTTGCCAACAATATAAATTAAGAAGACAAAGCTAAAATGAAGCTGTCAGGGAATCATTAAAATCATTTAAAATCGGGCTAAGGACATCTCAGTGGTTAAAGGCGCTTGCTTGCAAAGCTTGCTGGCCTGGCTTTAATTCCCTAGTACCCATGTAAAGCCAGATGGACGAAGTGGTGCATGCTTCTGGAGTTCATTTGCAGCGGCAACAGGGACCTGGAGTGTTCTGCCCATGTTCTCTCTCTCTCTCTCTCTCTCTCTCTCTCTCTCTCTCTCTCGCTCTATCTCTTTCAAATAAATAAAAAAATACAAAAAAAGAATAAATTTTAAAATTATCTAGGAACCTAGTAAAAACCTGAGGAAAGGTAAAACTATGGGGTGTTGGTCTTGTCATTCAGGACTTGGGTCTTGAGCTGGAATGAAAGATGGTAAATAGGGAAAAGGACAAATGGGGATTTGGAGAAAGGATGTGTAAGCAGAGCATGGGGTGGTACAGGGAGAGAATGGGCTGTGGCTTGAGGGAACAGAGAGCATATCATATGATAATAGGAAATAAGGTTTCATTTCAAGGGCCCTTGCTAGCTAAGCAGAGAACCTGGATATCGCACAGCAGCTAGAGGGGCTATGTGTCCTATTTGTGAAAAGGAAAATAATCTCGGGAAATATTTTTGGAGAACAGCAGGGTGTGGTGATTCACGCCTTTAATCCCAGCACTGGGGAGGCAAAGGTAGGAGGATCGCAGTGAGTTCAAGGCCACCCTGAGACTACATAGTGAATTCCAGGTCAGCCTGAACTAGAGTGAGACCCTACCTTGAAACACACACACACACACACACACACACACACACACACACACACATAGAGAGAGAAGAATTTGGCAGTAATGTCCTGTTAAGTAAGGGTGCATTTCATAGACATTTTGAATCAGGAATCAAGAGCTTCTTGCTGGGCTTCCCACATTAGAAAGTTTCATGGTGCCTCATTGGTGACCAAGAAGGGAGCTGTGAAGAAAAAACAAAAAACAAACAAACAAACAAACAAACAAAAGACATGTAGGGAAATCCCTACAAATGCTTGGAAATTTAGCAAAGTCTATGAGTTTATGTATCACCTATGGAATGGATGATCCCACAAAGGCTGTGCATGTTGAGGAAAAATGATTGAGTAATCACAGGAGATGTTTGAAGTTGGGTCCAGGGAGTCATAATTAACACTTTCTGTAGACAGAGAGAGCGTTGAAATCTGAGATGGAAAAAGAGACAAATGTGAGTTACAAACTATGTGCTTAACCTTGAATAGGAGGAAGGACACTCTTGACATGGACAAGCTGACAAGTTGTGTATGAAGGCCGTAGCCTGAGGATGGCTGTAAGGAATAAAGACGCTTACTGAGATAACTGTTTCACAGTAAGGCTATGAGTCGTTCAATTAATGGTGCTGGCTAATAAAATCATTCAGAAGTCATCTGGTTTTGTTGTGTCTGAAGAATTAATCGAGGGCTGGAGAGATGGCTTGGTGGGTAAGGTGCTTGCTTGAAAGCCTGACCGCCCAGGTTCAGTACCCATGTAAAGCAGTGGCAGGAGGCCCTGGCATGCCCATTCTCTCTTTCTCTCTCTTCCTGCTTGCAAATAATAATAAATTTAAAAAAAGAATTAATCTGTACTGTGATTGAAATGTACTGGTGCGTTGCTTTCGCCTCCTCTCCTTTGATGTCACTGGCACACGTTTGGTAATGTCTGAATGGCATCTAAGAGTAGGCCTGTAGTTATGAACTAGTTTAGGATCATACGATGTTAACAGTTCCTAAGAAATAACCATCAGATGTTACTTAAAAACTAAAACAACAACAAAAAAAATCACACATTTATGTAATTTGTGTAACAGTCGCAGTTACAATCAGTTCATTTTTTTCCATCCAGCAAGAAATGACATCATTCAGGCATCAACACAAAGAGAACAATTTCAAAGTCAGAAGATTTGGATTTCTAACACAACTTGAAGTTATATTGTCTTGAAGGTATAAAAGCCTAGACCCATTCTAAGAACAAAATTTTACTTGTGTTTAAGGAAGCACTATAAAAACTTCCAGGACTGAGGCAGGATTGGAAGTTTTCTTGTTTAAAAAAAAATTTTTTTTTTTTTGAGGTAAGGTCTCTAGCTCAGACTGACCTGGAATTCTCTGTGTAGTCTCAGGGTGGCCTCAAACGTATGGCGATCTGCCTACCTTTCTGCCTCCTGAGTGCTGGGATTAAAGACATACACCACCACACCTTGCTTTTTTTTAAAAAATTATTTACTTATTCTTTTAAGAGAAAAAGAGGGAGACACAGACAGAGAGAGGCAGAAAGAGAGAGTGAGTATGGGCATGCCAGGGCTTCTTGCCATTGTAATCGAACTTCAGTCTTGCACCACTTTATACATCTGGCTTTATGTGGATACTGAGAAATCAAACCCAGGCCATCAGGCTTTACAAGCAAGTACCTTTAACTACTGGACAATCTCTCCAGCCCAGGATTAGAAGTTTTTGCATTTCTTCTCCTCCTCCTTCTTCTCTTTTTGGTTTTTCGAGGTAGGGTCTCACTCTGGCCCAGGCTGACCTGGAATTATCTATGTAGTCTCTCGGGGTGGCCTCGAACTCTCGGCGATCCTCCTACCTCTGCCTCCCGAGTGAGTGCTGTCATTAAAGGCATGCTCTAACACGACTGGCTAGTTTTTGCATTTCTAAAGAAATAATTTAAAAAAAAAAAAGAAAAAAAACCCGCTGTGACTTGTAACTGTTGATCTAGTTGCAGGCTTTCTCCTAGTCTAAGGGCGAGTTTTGTGTGCAGAATGTTTATGGGCAGAGGGAGAAGTCCACTTGCAATTTCAATGGATACACTGATCAGATACTATGGGAACTTCATCTGGAGCTGGAAGGGCCCTTGAGAGACTACGCACTGATCAGAATGGTTAGTCCTTCATGCTAACAACTGATGTGGTCATTGGACATGGCCTACCCTGGGAAGGGTCTGACTTTGAGCAGAGTAAATGCTCCAACACTTAAAGACACTAAGAACTGAAGGTTCCGAGCACAGGGCTCCCAGTAATAAGAGCAAAGTTCTTCAAGGGGATTCTGGGTAACATGCGCTAGGTGTCTACCACGTCTGTCATTTCTAGTATCCCCAATCCTTCTTGAATGCTTGAGTTCTTCCTGGTCTTATTTCCCTCTTGCCTAAATAATCTCTCTTGCCACTTTTTGTAGGAAAAGTTTACTGCTGAAGAGTTTTCTTTTATATGAAAAATACTTACTTAATTTTCCCTCCTCCCTCCCCTCCCTCCCTCCCTCCCTCCCCCTCCCTCCCTCCCCCTTCCTTCCTTCCTTCCTTCCTTCCTCCCTGCCTCCCTCCCTCCCTCCCCTTCCTCCTCCTTCCTCCCTCCCTTTTTATAAGAGAGAGAGAGAGAAAGAAAGAAAGAGAACTGGTGTGCCAGGGCCTCCACCTGCTGCAATCAAACTCTAGATGTGTGCGCCACCTTGTGCACTTGTGTCACCTTGTGCACCTGGCTTACATGGGATCTGGAGAGTTGAACATGAGTCCTTAGGCTCCACAGGCAAGTGCCTTAGCCACTAGTCAATCTCTCTAGCTTCATTTTCAAAGCATATGCTGCTGCACATATTTAGAATTCTGGCTTGAGGTTTATTTTTTTTCTTTCAGATCCTTAAAATCTTTGTTTCATCAACTCCAGTGAAAAATCAGTAGGTCACTGTTTCCTTGAATCAAATCTGTGATTTTCTTTCTGTTTTAAACATTTTTATTTGTGTGTGAGTGTGTGTGTGTGTGTGTGTGTGTATACTCACATACCCTAGGATATCTTGCCACTACAAACAGAATGTCATATGCTTACACTTTTTTTTTTTTTGGGTTCTAGGTAGGGTCTCACTCTGGCCCAGGCTGACCTGGGAATTCACTATGTAGTCTCAGGGTGGCCTTGAACTCACAGCAATCCTCCTACCTCTGCCTCCCGAGTCCTGGGATTAAAGGCATGCACCACCACACCCGGCCTTTATGCCACTTTTTAAAACTCCTCCTTATTGACATCTTTCTTTTTTGCCCCTCCAAATATCCCCTCCATTGAATCTTTCCTTCTTTCCATCTAGCCTCTCTTCTATTTGGAGGCCATCATTTCCCCTCCTATTATGTAGGTCTTGTGTAGGTAGCATCAGCCACTGTGAGGTCATGAATATGGAGGGCACTTTGTGTCTGGAAGACGGCATTGTACGTACTCCTCCCCTTCCTTTCCACCACCACTTCCACAACGGCTCCTGAGCTTTGCAGGGTGTGATAGAGGTGTATTATTTAGTACCGAACACTCCACTGTCACTTCTCAGCACTTTGGTGAGTTTTGAGTCTCCCCAGTGGCCGTCATGAAAGGTTCTCTCCTCAGAAGTGAGAGTAGCATTAATAGATGGGCATAAACAAAAGCATTTAGGGGTCATTTTTGAGGTCATAATATATCCATTTTAGCTAGACAACAGAAGTAGTGCCCTCCTAGGGCTTATGACCTCTCCAGCCATAGGATTTTGATTAGGTTTTCAGTGCCAGGCAGGAATTCCCTCCCATGCAGCTGGCCTTAAATCCAATCACAGAGCAGCTGGTTTCTCCCCTAACAGACGTGCCACTATTGCACCAATTGGAGCATTTGCCTTGCCTGGCCAGCCCTAGAGCTTGCAGAGTCCACTGCTGGTTCAGACTGTTGATGACTTTTCTCCCCCAACAGGCTGCCTAGGTCTGCACCACTTTTAAAAATATATATATTTTATTTATTTGAGAGAGAAAAAGAGGCAGAAAGAGAGAGGGGCTGAGAGAATGGGCCCTGTAGGGCCTATAGCCACTGCAAATGAACTCCAGATACATGCGTCCCCTTGTGCATATGGCTTATCTGGGTTCTGGAGAGTGGAACCAGGATCCTTTGGCTTTGTAGGCAAACACCTTAACTGCTAAGCCATCTCTCCAGTCCTGCACCACGTTTTGCATCAAGCTTTAATCTGGGTTTTTCTTTCTCTGCCTTCAGCATTTCATCTTTATTGCCATATTTCACCACTGATGTTGTGTCTACATGTGGTATTTTAACCAGTAAGGAATTGCTTACACCTTTTCAGATAATCATTTCCTTATTTATGAAAGGAAGATGTATGACACTATCAAAAAGGAAGGATTTAGGAACCCTCCAAATTAAATTCTTGCATTTTATTTGAGGACAAATGAAGTCTCTTCACGTTCAAGGAATGGCTGATAACATTGTCTCACTTTTTCATGGATGCATCAAATGTAGAATTGTACCAAAAATGGGGGAGGGCCAAAAATATGAGGGAAGAAAATCCATGGGGGCAGGGTTTTGAGGTAGGGTCTCATTATAGCCCAGGCTGACCTGGAACTCACTATGTAGTCTCAGGGTGGCCTTGAAATCATGGTGATTCTCCCACCTCTGCCCCCTGAGTGCTGGGATCAAAGGCATGCACCACCACGCCTGGATTCCTCTGTTCACTTGTCTTCCTCTATTCTTTTTTGTTTGTTTTTATTTATTTGAGAGCAACAGATAGACGGGAATGGGGTGGGAGGGAGAAGGGGCACACCAGGGCCTCCAGCCACTGCAAATGAACTCCAGATTCATGCACCACCTTATGCATCTGGTTTACTTGGGTCCTGGGGATCAAGCCTCAAACCCGGGTCCTTAGGCTTCACAGGCAAACACTTAACCACTAAGCCACCTCTCCAGCCCTCTTCCTGTGTTTTTAAATAGCCCCTGAGTCCTCACATTTCCAGGTGGTGCCCTGTCTCTCCCAGCTTTGACTCAGTTTCCTTTCTCCAGTGCTTCTAGGGAAGAATCCTTGAGATACAGTACTTGTGGACTCAGTTGCTCTGTAGGCCTCCTTTTGCTCTGGTTTCCTCTCCGTTCCACGCTGCTCTCTTATAGCTCTTAAAGGTCACCAGTGACATTCTCGTTACCAACTCAGCAAACTTCATGCTTTGCATTTTTCCTCTTGCTTGGCTCTCGATCCTTCATGTCTGAAACCCCCTCTCTCCCTGACTTCTTGGCAATGCGTTTGCATTCTTCCCTTCTTTGTTTTCCACTGCACTGCCCTGACAGATCCATCCCTTCCTGGTTTAAAAAAAAATGTAGTCTAGGCTCTGGGGTTGACATTTTAGTCTAATTTTCACACTACAGAGCAAGTTAGCAACCTATGGGCTGGAGTTGGCTGGCTGGCTTGCAGACACTTTCAGTTGACTCAGAATTTTTTTAAAAATTCAAATTAGCTGCCAATTAATAAAATTGGAAGATGTTATTTCACATCTGGGAGGATGAGGTCAAATGATATATATGAAGTACTTAGCACTGTGTTTACATTTAGAAATGTTTTAGAATTGTAATCATTATTTTGTACTTCAAGACTTTTTTTTGGTTTTTCGAGGTAGGGTCTCACTCTAGCCCAGGCTAACCTGGAATTCACTATGTAGTCTCAGGGTTGCCTTGAACTCGCAGTGATCCTCCTATCTCTGCCTCCCGAGTGCTGGGATTAAAGGCGTGCATCACCATGCCTGGCTCAAAACTTTTTAACATACATTATTTTACAATATTTAATTGGTTCTCTACAGATTGACTGGTTATTTTCAGGATTTGGGGGAAATAAGAAAAATGCCAGAGTTAATACTTTATTATATACATTTGATATGTGAATCTGCATATATTCAACATTTCATTAAATATTATCCCTTATGAGTACAGATACATATTTCTACAACATCCATGTTTTTAAAGCCTAGGGAACAAGTTTGTCTGCATTAACTAGTTTTGGACAATATTACTGTAAACATTTCAAGCAAAAGGCATAACAAGATGGTTTTTGTTAGCACTCTGCCCCACCTCACTGATACAGATGGTCATATTGTTTTGGAAACTGGAATACAATTTATTATTCACAAGTCTTTTTTTGTTTTCTAAATTTTTTCCAACATTGAATCCTTATGCTTTGGAACTTGTTCCTTTTTTTAAATGGTTCTCATACTTTCATTTTATAAACCATCTTTTATTTTTATATCAATGTATCTGAACAGCAGACCTGTAGTGACTAACTATGTCTTTCAACAAATTACTGAATCTTTTGTCAAAATATTCATTCCTTTTGCTCAGATTTCCTTCAAGTATATTTTAGGTTTTTTTTTTTTTTCAAACATGTTTGTATGCTTTTTATTGGCTTGCATTTTTTTAAGAAAAGTAGTTTCTTTTCATGATAAATGTGGACATTCTCCAGATTTTCTCTTGGTGATATTTTTGTCGTATAGAAGTTTTAAATTCTAGAGCAAATATCTCATTTTTAAAAACCATGGTTTCAGTTTATATTAGGGCATAGAAAAATTTCTTGTTCAGGTAAGCTATGTCAGTTTGCCTGGAACTTTTTTTCCTGGTCTTAATCGTAAAGGTCCTGCACCAAAGAAGATCCCTTAGTTTCAGCCAAGCATGATCTTGTTCATTCCCTATATCCTGTTCAAGATTAAGAAACCAAAATTACCTATGTCTCCTTTCACTATTTTTACTTTTTGCTTGTTATATTTACATCTTGGATTTATTTTGTTTGATTTTTGTCTGAGAAGTGAGATCGGATTCCGATTTTATTTTTTCCACGTGGCTAGTTTGTTCTCATGACATTCATTAATAATATGAATAAATTTCCATCCCTTTGGGAATTTAAGGACCATTGATACTGGATACGAAGTCATCACATGTGTAGATAAATGAGTCAGTATGCTAGTAGATTTTCTAAATTGAATTTTGATGTCTTTTCTTTATTTGTCTCTGCTCAAACTTAGAGCTACCACCCCAAATTTTATTTACTTAACACATATGCTGTCTGCTACTAAATTGCTATCTTTAAAAATGGAAACTCAGTTTCATAAAGCATATGAAACATATGTCATAATCAGTTGTTCCACTTAAGTTAAAATATTAAAAATGAAAGCACTAATTTTACTTTTCATATTTCTCTACTATTATTTTTATTCCATAATAACATATGTTTCAGAATGCATGATCTACAGAAATGTTAAGAAATAATTGCATAATAAGAAGCTATGTAAGTTAGGGAACAGACAATTGCTTATTTACAAACATAAAAACATTAAAAGTTAGGGTCCACTTACGAGAGAAAACATGTGATTTTTGTCTTTTGGAGCTTAGATTGCCTCCAGCCACTATAATCAAATGCCAGATGCGTGTGCCACCTTGTGCACATGTGGGACCTTGCACGCTGTGTCACTGTGCATCTGGCTTACATGGGATCTGGAGAGTCAAACTTGGATCCTTAAGCTTCACAGGCAAGCACCTTAACAGCTAAGCCATCTTTCCAGCCTCATGGAACATTTTTAAAGCATCTGTTGGCCATTTGTGTTTTTTCTTTTTAGAATTATCTTCATTTCATTAGCTCATTCATTGATTGGCAGGGTTTTGTTGTTTTTTTTTTCTGTAGTTCTTTATCTATTCTAGATATTAATCCCCCATCAGAGGATTGTATGCTTTCTGTTCACTCTGCTGTTAGTTTCCTTTGCTCTGAAGAAACATTTTAATTTCACGTTGTCTTGTTGATTCTTGAGAGTATTTACTGTGTTAGTAGAATCCTGTTCAGAAAGTTATTACCTATAACTTGCAGTGTATTGTCCATCTTTCCTCTAGTATTTTCTGTATTCCTGGCTTCACATAAAGGGCTTTGATCCATATCTTTGTGCAGGGTAAGAGATGTGGATCTAATTTCATTCTTCTTCAGTCAGTTTTGCCAGCACCTGTCTGTTGAATAGGCTGTCATTTCCCCACATAGTATCTTTTTTATGCCCTTGTCAAAAATTAGATACCTATAGTTGTATGGATTGATTTATAAGTCCCTATAATATTCCATTGGTCTATGTGCCAGTACCATGTTGTATTTGTCACTATAGATCTATAGTATAATTTTAGATCAGGAATTATGATACCTCTGGTAGGTTTTTTTTCTACTTAGGTTTGCTTTGGCTATGCATGGTATTTTGTGCTGTTTCCATATGAATCATTGAATTGTTTTTCTCTGTTTAGGAGAATGTCATTGGAACTTTAATGGGAATTGTATTGAATCTGTAGATTGTTTTAGTAATACAGCCACTTTCATAAAGTTGATCCTGCTAATCCAGGATCTAAGATGAGTGAAGGAGAAAATGTGAAGACAGGAGCCAAAGCCTTTGTATTGTCTGACTTCATAGCTGGATCTCATCAATTGTGTTTTAGTCTATTAGTTACGTGTGATTATCAGGTCCAGTCCATACTCAAGAGAAGAGGATTTTACAAAGTTATATGAATATTAGATAGGAACACTTGGAAGCTGCCTATTGCATAGCTCAGTACTGGGATGAGTAGCTCAAAGTACATTTTCCACTTTATTTTTACTACAGTGTTTCACACTTGTGTAATTGGTTTGTTTATGTGTAGTTCCTCCATTAGACTAAAAGCCCTTGATGAATAGATTCTGCATGTATATAGCTACTCCAGTTGATTTGATGAATATTAATAAAGCTTCCAGATTCTCTCCATCAGTCCAAAAGCTTTAATGTACCTGGTAGGTAGTCATGGACATGTTTTCTCTATGAACAATGCTGCTGAGAAACTGTTTATTATCTTAGAATAGTTTTTTTCTTACCAATTATAGTAATAGTCTCCTCTACCTAGTAATTTATTTTAGTAATCTCCTTTACTTCTAAAGTTTATCATAAATTAATAATTAGTCTTCATGTAGCTTTAGTAGAGAAAAAAATCACATAGGTTAAATATTCTAATCATTGATCTTTGACACTTAGAAATAACATTATTTGTGGAAAATTGTTCTCACTCTCAATTATACCTTCAGGGGGTTACTGCTTTTTTAAAAAAAGATTTTATTTATTTATTAGAGAGAGAGAGAGAGAATGGATGCACCAGAGCTTCTAGCCACTGCGAATGAACTCCAGATGCATGTGCCACCATGTGCATCTGGCTTACGTGGGACCTGGAGAATCGAACTGGGGTCCTTGGGCTTTGCAGGCATGTGCCTTAACTGCTAAGCCATCTCTCCAGCCCCTGCTTTTTAATTATATGCATCTGGAGTTTATTTGCAGTGGCTAGAGGCCCTAACGTGCCCATTCTCACTCTCTTTCTCTGTCACTCTGTCTCTAATGAATAAATAAAAATAAAATCTTTAAAAAAGAAATAAAATTATAATTAAGACTCCTTTTCTCCCTGAGGTTATAAGTTCCTGGATTTTTTTTTTCCAGATAACTATCAATGACTTCCACTAGTATCCATATAATACTATGGAAACCTTTGTATTAGAGCAAAAATATAATTAGCTCTTTAGATGACAATAATCTTAGTTTCAGGATCTCTAGTGAAAGAGGCAATTTAATGTCACAATTAATACCACTCCCTCTACAACTCCAACTTCTCATGGGAAATAACATTTTTCTGTTTAATCTACAATTACAATAAGTAAGTTAGAAAATGTAGAAAAATACTCGCTATCTAAAATGTTAAAGTTGGTATGTTAGGATTTTTGTGAGCCAGGAGATTTCTGTATGATGCTGGCTTCACTGTACTGTTGACTAGAAAAAGCCATGCATTCAGTATAACTTAAAAATTTTTTAGTATAGCTAAATAAAGTTTCTGCCAATGTCATTTGCATTTCTGGGACCTTGTGAGATTGGTAACACGAGTTAGTAAATTGCTTTCATTTAAATAAAACCTTGTCTCATTAGGAGTGACGTGTGCTTGATTACAGAGGATTGAATATCTCAGCAGTTTGCAATGTGCTTTGATATTTGACTTCTTTCTTGCTTGCTAAGCACATAAAACTATAGTTCATGTTTTGCAAGCTGAAAAATGGTGGCATATACATTTATTTAATTATCTAAAAACATTCAGAGGAAAAAGAAGAAACAAAGGAAGAAGGAATACTCCTATCGTATTTTCTGGCCGTTAGAAAGCACTTAATGCTTAATACACAGAGATTCAGCTCTGAATGTGTTAAAATAGCTTGGAAGAATCATTAAAGTTACAAAGAAATAAGTTACGAAGTTTGGGAGCTAGAACTACCAAATTTAGAAGAAATACTTTTATTTAGTTTTCCCTTATTTTAGTATGTTTTCAGAAACTTAAACATATGTTCTTTTTATGATAAATATCAATAAAGACAAGTTGTAAAGTTCATAATAAGATGAATAAAAACTAACAAAGAATTAACAATAACAATTAACTTGACTAAGCTCAGTGTGTGTGTGTGTGTGTGTGTGTGTTTGTTGTTGTTTCAAGGTCTCACTCTAGCCCAGGCTGACCTGGAATTCATTACATAGTCTCAGGATGGCCTCACACTCATGGTGATCCTCCTACCTCTGCCTCCCGAGTGCTGGGATTAAAGGCGTGTGCCACCACACCCAGATTTCAGTACCTGTATTGAAGCCCCAAGTTTTACAAAGAAATGTATGTAAGAATTTAAAAGTGAAGCTTTTATACCTTTATCTTTTGTAGCTAAATCTTATAATGTCATTACTTCATTTTTTTCAAAGTCTACGGTATTGCCCTTATGTAAATGTTTTAGTATTTTTTAAGGTTTTAGTTTGAAGTTCATTTATTAGACGTGTAAGCACATTGTTTGCATTCCTCCAAAGGACCTGCAAGTGAATGAAAGTTCAGGGAATGTTACTTTTTTTTGTTTGTTTGTTTCTCATCCCCATGTCTAGGAGATCACAAGTGAATATTAACAGCAGGATTAGCCTTTAAGTATGCCATAATCCATGTTCTATTTTAGTAATTAACTGTTCCTGAATCAGAGGTCATTCTTGGCAATGCTGAGATTTCAGAAATGAGCATTTTTTTTAGAGTCTGCACATACAGTACAGCATTTACAACAGATAAAAATTGTTTCACACCATGAGGAAGTCATGTGCTGCTGCTGAGAGCCCCTTTTTGTCAGTGGAAACAGCCTGTGCGGAGCCCGGGTTTGCACAGTCATGCCTGTGCAATGTGTACTGTGTGGGTGGTATTTGCTTGTTCAGGATTATGGCGGTTTGGGAAAGGAAACTTCTGGTGCCTGAAGTTACTAAGACGTTTCATCAGGTAGTAAAAAAAAAAAAAAAAAAAAAAAATCCTACTGTTGATTTTGTCGTAGGTGGAAAAAATTTTTCTTTTCTTTTTTTTTTTTTTTTTTGGCGAACCAATGAATTCATTGGGGTTCCTTACAGAGCAGGGTAAGAGGTACTTAGAGGAGCAATTGATGACTCAAGTGTGGCCGCACTGCACCAAGTCTTATCCCATCCTGGATGTAACTGCTTCTACCTAAAGGCAGCTCATCACCAGAAAGCCCCCTCAGCATAGGTGATGACTCACAGGGGATACATCTCCGGAGCTCACTGCACCACTGCAGCCAGCTCCATCAGAGAGTCCCCAGGTGTTTTTTTTTCTTTTTCTTTTCTTGGTTTTCTGAGGTAAGGTCTCACTCTAGCCCAGGCTGACCTGGAATTCACTCTGTAGTCTCAGGGCGGCCTCGAACTCACGGCGATCCTCCTACCTCTACCTCGGGAGTGCTGGCATTAAAGGTGAGCGCCACCACACCTGGACCCAGGTTGTTGTTTTCGTTTTTAAGTTTTTTTTTTTTTTTTTTTTTTTTTTTTGCGAGGTAGGGTCTCACTCTGGTCCAGGCTGACCTGGAATTAACTATGTAGTCTCAGGGTGGCCTCGAACTCTCGGCAATCCTCCTACCTCTGCCTCATGAGTGCTGGGATTAAAGGCATGCGCCACCACGCCCGGTTCGTTTTTAAGTTTTAAACATGGCTTTTAGTGCCAAGGAGTTTTTGTTTGTATTTTGTTTCCTGCTTATTTGTGTGGGTGCATATTATAATGTCATATGTGTGTAAGCCTGATGTTTCTACTATGACTTTATTTTATTTTTTCCTTTTTATTTTATTTTATTTTATTATTTTATTTTATTTTATTTTATTTTTATTTTATTTTTATTTTATTTTTGAGGTAGGGTGTCACTTTAGCTGAGGCTGACCTGGAATTCACTATGTCAGGGTGGCCTCGAATTCATAGCGATCCAACCTCTGCCTCCCGAGTTTTGGGATTAAAGGCGTGTGCCACCACGCCCAGGTTTGACTGAATAAACTTTTGTTTTTCCAAATGTACAGTTGGTTGAACCTGTTCATGCATCCTCGCCAACAGTGGGGGCATCTGGTGTAAATCACTTGAGCTCTGTGTTTTGAAACCAGTTTGAGGAGTCCTTTACTCAGGAGCCCCTGAAGGGCTGCCCTGACCAGGGAACAGCAGATCTTCAGTCTCTGAGAGACCACAGCTAGGGTAAGAAGCTTCTAGCTGGGAACTTCCCTACAGAGTTTGTTGTAAGTAGCTTTGTCAAACTGGGCTAAATTGTTGAACTTGTCCCAAGCGTTGTCTTTGGACCACTTCTTTTTGGCCTTGACCCCAGACTTGTTTACTGGCTCCTTGTCTTTCTTAGCCAGCTTTCTGGCATCATTCTTCTTGTCCTTGGATGGCATGGCAAGCTTGGAGAGCCACACTGATCACTGTAGCTTTGCTAAAATGTCTGGCAAAAAGCAGGTTGGCTATTTTTCAACAAGCTAAAATAGCCCAAATAATTTTGGCGTTGTACTTGTTACATTTAACTCGCCACAATTACCGGAGTCCACCAGTGAAGTTCTAGAAATTCAGGTTTGGCTTCTGGGAGCCTCAGCTTTTGGTTCCCTTTTGGCCAAGTACTACACCACACTTTGTGTTTTTGGCAACTATTGTTTCTGTCCCAGGTTACTACGAAGCTTAGCCCTAGGGTCTGTTATAGAGAGAGATGGGGCTAGAGAGATTGCTTAGTGGTTAAAGTGCTTGCCTGCAAAGCCTAAGGACCCATGATCAACTCCCCAGATCCCACATAAGCCAGCTGCACAAGGTGATGTATGCTCGAGGTCATACAGGCACACAAGGTAGTGCATGCACCAGGAGCTCGAGTACAGTGGCTGGAGGCCCTGGTGTGCCAGTTCTCTCTGTGTCTGTCTCTTTCTCTTTCTGTGCCTGTCTCTCATAAAAAAAGGCTAATCTGTTGAGCTTGCCTCTAACAAAAAAGAGAGATGAGTTAAAAGCCATTATAAAAATAATGCTTGGGCCGGGCGTGGTGGCGCACACCTTTAATTCCAGCACTCGGGAGGCAGAGGTAGGAGGATCGCTGTGAGTTCGAGGCCACCCTGAGACTATATAGTGAATTCCAGGTCAGCCTGAGCTAAAGTGAGACCCTACCTCGAAAAAACAAAAAAAAAAAAAAAAAATAAAAAAATGCTTGGATCATGTTAATGTATTAGCCATTAAGATCTGAGTCTTATTTATAGCTTTTTCTCTGTATCTGACATGGCATTTATGTGTGATACATCATTTAGGAATATATCAAGCAACATTTGAAATACCTTGCACAGTCTAAAATTATTTAAACATGAAAGAGTTTTAAAAATTAACCCATTAAAATTTTTTTTAGCTATCAGGTTTACAGGTAATTATTTAAAATATGATTTAGGGTTGGAGAGATGGCTTAGCAATAAGATTTAAAAGTAATTTTAAAAAAATATAATTTAAGGCTGGAGAGATGGCTTAGTGGTTAAGGTGCTTGTTTGTGAAGCTAAGGACCCAGACTTGATTTCCCAGCTATATGCACAAGATGGTTCATGTCTGGAGTTCATTTGCAATGGCTGGAGGCTCTGGCATGCCCATTCTCTCTCTCTCTGCCTCTTTTTTCAAATAAATAGAAATATTTAAAATATGAGTTATTTATTTATTTGAGAAAGAGAGAGAGAGAGAATGAACGAACATGGGCACACTAGGGTTTCTTGCCACTACAAATGAACTCCAAACACATGCGCCACTTTGTGCATCTGGCTTTACATGAGTATGGGGAATTGAACCTGGGCTGTCAGATTTTGCAAGCAAATGCCTTTAAATGCAGAGCCATCTCTCCAGCCCTAAAAATAATTTTTATAGTCCATTTATTATTACTTACTTGATATAGCATATAAATGTTCTCCAGAGGGAGTTTTAGATTTAGAAGAACTCTTAAAAGTGTGTCAGGCTGAAAAAGCTAAATTCTTTGGTTAATTTCATAATGTATAAATGCCAGTTGTTTGTTTAACACTAGTCTATAGGATTAAGGATCATAGGCCATTTTGTAAACATCACTAAGAGCAGAACAAAGGTCAAGGAAACCTTATTTTTATAAATAGGGAATCAGTGTTAGTTTTAGAGTATTGAAATTTTGACCTTAGAAATTTGATAAACTTTAACAATAATCTAATTAGTTATAACCATGCCACTTTTAAAGCTTTACTCTCAAATATATCTTAATCAGAATTATAATAATCTTGATCTTTCCTTTATCATTTTTTTATCAGAAATGCACATTATATTTATAACATATATATATATATCTTTTTAAGTGAAAACCCAGGAAATTATGTCTGAAAGACAGAAACCATACATATTGTATCTTTTAAAAATATTTTTATTTTTATTTATTTATTTGAGTGAGTGAAAGAGTCAGATAGAGGGTGAGGAAGGGAGAGAGACTGAGAGAGAGAGGGAGAGAATGGGCATGCTCGGGCCTTCAGCCACTGCAATCAAACTCGAGATGTGTATACCACTTTGTGTATCTTGCTTATGTGGGTCCTGGGGAATCGAACCTGAATCCTTTGGCTCTGCAGGCAAGTGCCTTAACCTCTAAGCCATTCCTCCTGCCCTGGATCTTCAATCAATTCCAGTGATCTATGTACCTATTTTTATGCCATTATCATGCAGTTTTTATTACTATGGCTTTATAGTATGACTTGAAATCAGAAATGTTGATACCCCCAGAGGTGTTCCTTTTGCTGAGCACTTTTTGGACTATCTGGGGCCTTTTGTGCATCCATATGAATTTTGAGACTGTTTTTTTCTAACTCTATGAAAAATGTTGCTGGGATTTTGATTGGAATTGCATGGAATCTGTATGTTGTTTTTGGTAGGATGGCCATTTTGACAATATTAATTCTTCCAGTCCATGAGCATGGGAGGTCATTCCATCTTCTCATGTCTTCCTCCAGTTCTTCCATGTTTTTATGTTTTCATTGTATAGGTCTTTTACTTCCTTGGTTAGGGAGAATCCAATGTATTTGATTTAGTTTCATGGCTATTGTAAGTGGGACAGCATCTCTGATTTCCTTTCCATAGTGTTGTCATTGATTTATATGAAGGCTAGTGATTTTTGTGTGTTGATTTTATATCCTGCCACTTTGCTGAAAGCGTTTATCACTTCTAGGAGTCTTTTGGTGGAGATGTTTGGATCTCTTAAGTATAGAATTATGTCATCTGCGAATAGGGTTAGTTTGACTTCTTCCTTTCCAGTTTGTATCCCTTTTACATATTTCTCTTGTCTCGCTGCTTGAGCTAAGACTTCAAGAACTGTGTTGAAAAACAGTGGTGAGAGTGGGCACCCATGCCCAGTTTCAGCCCTTGATGGGAACGCTTCGAGTTTTTCCCCACTTGGTGTAATACAGGCTTTAGGTCTGTTGTCTACTGCCTTTATTGTGTTGAGATCAGGCCCATCAATCCCCGTCTTCTCCAGTGTTTTAATCATGAAGAGGTGCTGAACTTTGTCAAAAGCCTTTTCTGCAACTATTGAGATGATCATGTGGCTCCTGAGGTTGAGTATGTTCATGTGATTGTTGGATTATGTTTATCAATTTCCGTATGTTGAACATGCATGGTACTGGCCAATTGGACCTGGGTTCTTAGGCTTCCCAGACAAATGCCTTAACCACTAAGTCATCTCTCCAGCCCCTGTAAGAGAAAGTTTTTAAAGGCAGGGATAAATCTTGTCCTTTTCTGTGATCCTTAGAACAACTGTCTATTGTTGCAGTGGCCATGAATCAGCATTTCTCTTCCAAAGCCAACAGCACAGAGACAAATTATTTTAAATACATTGTAAGACTGTCTTTAGCAGTTTAAAACACATATGTACACATGATAAAATTAGAGTTCTTAATGGTCAAAGATTTAGTTATGTCATTTTTAGATATAAAACATATAAAGACAGAATATATGAAAATTTCATGATAGTAGCTGGCCAGGATTAGAAAATGATATGACAGGGCTGGAGAGATGGCTTAGCAGTTAAGGTGCCTACCTCCTAAGCCTAAGAACGCTGGTTCCAATCTCCAGCGGTTCCAAGCTCCAGGTCTCACGTTTAGCCAGATGCAGTGACACAAGGGCACAATGCTGCACTTGACCACAAGGGGGTGCACTCATCTGGATTTCGTTTTCAGCAGCTGAGAGGCTGCTGGCATGCCCATCTCTATCTGTCTTCCTCTCCCTCTCTCTCTCTCTCTCTCTCTGTGTGTCTCTCTTAAAAAAAAAAAAAAAAATGATATGACAAAGAACCTATAACATGATTAAAGAGAAAAGGGACATCTTTTCTCTTTCAAATTTCAGTTACACTATAAACTGGAAGGGACTTGAGCTAATTTATAATTTTAATTTAAAATGGAAACTTGCTTATAAAATAATAATTATCATATCAAAAATATATATGCATACAGTGTATACACCCTTAGCTGTAGAGACCAAATGATTCAATGATTTTGTAGTTTTAGATTTGCCATTTGCCAACTTAAAGTATTATTTCTTCCACAGCCTTAAGTAATCCTTAATCTAAAAGCTGTATTATTAAAGTTATGTTTGTTCTTAGAAAGCTTATATTTTACTTCAGAGCAAGTAGTGATGGTTTCAATTAAAAAGTGAATTTTCCCACTAGATGTGGTGGTTCATATCTGCTTATATCCCAGCATGCTTATAATCCTAGCATTCAGGATCAGAGGTAGGAGGATCACCACTGATTCAAGGCCAGCTTTGAACTACAGAGTTCTAGGTCAGCCTGGGTTAGAGTAAGATGCCTCAAAAAAAAAGTCACATTTTCTTTTTTAAAATATATTTATTTATTTAAGAGAGACAGAGGAAGAGAGAGAGGGGGGTTGAGAGAGAAAGAGAGAGAGAGAGAGAGTAAGTACAGGCATGCCAGGAACTCCTACCACTGCAAAGGAACTCCAGACGCATGTGCCACTTTGTGCAGCTAGCTTGCATTCTAGGGCGTTGAACCCAGGGCCATCAGGCTTTGCAAGAAAGCAAGTGCCTTTAACTGCTGACCCATCTCTCCAGCCCCCCTGTTTTTCTTTTTAATATTTTAACTTATTTATTTGAGAGAGTCAGACAGAAAGTGACATTTTCTTTTGTCTCAGCCCCAGCAATGGCCAGGGCAGTAATGGGGGAGAGTCAGTATAATTAAGCTGGCAAGGCCACTGGCATGTCTTCCTCCTTCTCCTCCCACCCACACCACATTTTCCTGTGGCTGCCATCATCATTACCACTATGTGTGGGCTCACTTTAGAAATGGCAAGCCTGTTAGAACTCCTATCTGTGGGCAAATTGTGGACAAAGTTAAGAGCAACACGTTCTGGTTTTCTTTTTTCTTTTTTTTCTTTTTTATTATTATTTTTTTAAGTTTTGTTATTTGATTCCAGTAGGAGGAAGCTGCTCCAGGCATCCCACTGAGAGGAACCTTACTAAAGCTCAGATGGAGCAAATGGGAAAGGTTGGAAGCTGAGCTTTTGAATATGTAGTTTGGAGCAGAGGAAGCAGGAGAGAGATAGAATCACTCCCAAGTGGGAGGGGAAGGGAGCTTAAAGAGAGAGAGATACTGCTGGGAGAAACCCTGTGTGACAGGTAGAGAGACCGTTGTGGATCCTAGCTGGAGTCAAATGGGGATTCTGGCTCCAGAAGTGGGTCTGGTAATCCGTTGGGTGAGAGAAAGAAGAAATATTGACAGTGGGCTGGAGAGATAGCTTAGTTATTAAGGCGCTTGCCTGTGAAGCCTAAGGACCCAGGTTCAATTTTCCAGAGCCCATGTAAGCCAGATGCACAAGATGGTGAATGCATCTTGAGATTGTTTGCAGTGGCTAGATGCTCTGGTGCGCCCATTCTCTCTCTCTCTCTCTTTTCTCTCTAATAAATAAAATTTAAAAACATAAAAAAAGAAATATGGATGTATCTCTGCATCTAGCACTTGCATAATAGGCCAAAATGTCCTGGGTTTAATCCGCAGCATTACAAAACAAAAACAAATCTATGTCCGAGCCAAGATCAAGCATATTAAAATTGTGACTGGATTCAGGGTGTGGAGGGCCCTTGAACCTGCATGGTGGGGGATAAGCCACCCGGTTCAGGCTAAGCGTTTCTGAAGACTCACCAGAGGACAATGGAGATCAATGTTGGGCGTGGGAATGTAATAGCAAAGGCAGAAGACTGAAAAGGGGCGAGGAAAAGGGAGAGCTGAGGCCACTTGTTGCGTTAGTTCCTCCATTTGAGTTATGGCCAGGTTCTAGGTTCCAGACAGAGAGGAAGCAAAGACAGAACTATTGGACCCAGGCTTTTTAATATTTTATTTATTTATTTGACAGAGAAAGAGGAAGAGAGAGAGAGAGAATGGGCACGCCAGTGCTTCCAGCCACTGCAAATGAACTCCAGATGTGTGCGCCCCTTGTGCATCTGGCTAACGTGGGTCCTGGGGAATTGAACTTGGGTCCTTTGGCTTTGCAGGCAAACGTCTTAACCACTAAGCCATCTCTCCAGCCCCAGCCCCAGAATTTTTAATTAATGCCAGGAGAAACTGGGCAATAGAAAACAGCTCCAAAAACCCTGAAGCAAGAGAGGGAGAGGGGTGCTCTGTAAACAAGGGAGAGAGAGGGGAACTGGGGTAAAGAGTGTGGGAGGGTGTGAAGGATTCTTGAGGAGAAGAGGTGCCAGGTGGGACAGCGAATTGCAACAGAGAGGCCTTGCGGGATGTGGCTGAGGTGACATTCTCTCTTCTCAGCGCAGGGATACTTGATGACCATAACAGGAGATGCTTCCAAAATCCCTAACTAGTCTCAGTATAACCAAGGGAAAGGAGTGAGAGTCTTCAGCCCTCATAGGACTAGGTTTATCAGGCGTTGTAGCAGACAGCTTCAGGTTTGCTGAGATGAACTTCCAGATCAGGCACAGTTATGGAGGGAGGGATATTTACTGAAGCTTACCGATTCAGGGGAAGTTCCATAATGGCAGAAGAAGTTGCCCTGCTCTTACAGGACCAGGCAAGAAAGAGAGAAAGCCAAAAGCCAAAAGCCACACAGCACAGCACACTGAACTCCATGGAGGCACACTTTGCATATCTTTAGATTGAAATCTCAAACCCACCACCACACCTTGAGATCCGCCCAGTGGTACTGCCTCCAGCCAGGTGGCTGCGGATGTAAACTATAAACTAATCAAACACTGAGTATATTGGGGACCATCTATTCAAACTACCACAGGCATATACTCCCTTGTTTTTGGATTGAGCCTCAAATCCACTTGTAGAGTTGTTGGTTACCCCCATAACCTTCATGCCAATACTGCACCAGGGGGCACATCTTGTCTGGTGGGTGGGTGTTTCCAGGATTCGGGGTTCACTTTGGTGGTATTGTGGATGACTTTTCTCTGCCAGCATCTTACATGTCACCTTTCTGTATGAAGGAAACTTGCCAGTAGGAAAGAAATTTTAATGCTTTTAACTTACATTTCCCTGATAGCCAAAGATGACTGCTTTAAAAATACATAGTGAGGGCTGGAGAGATGGCTTAGCGGTTAAGGTACCTTCCTCCTAAGTCTAAGAATGCCGGTTCTAATCTCCAGTGGTTCCAATCTCCAGGTCCCACTTTTAGCCAGATGCAAAGTGACGTAAGGGTGCAATGCCACACTTGACCATAAGGGGGTACACACATCTGGATTTCATTCACAGTGGCTGAGCGGCTGCTGGCACGCCCATCTCTATATCTGTCTTCCTCTCCCTCTCTTTCTGTCTCTCTGTGTCTCTCCCTCCCCCCAAAAATATGTAGTGAACATTTTTTTTAATTTCTTCTTCTGAGAATCCTCTGTTCAGTTCCATAGCTCACCTTTTTTTTTTTTTTTTTTTTTGGTTTTGCAAGGTAGGGTCTCACTCTGGTCCAGGCTGACCTGGAATTCACTATGTAGTCTCAGGGTGGCCTCAAACTCTCCGCAATCCTCCTTCCTCTGCCTCCTGAGTGCTGGGATTAAAGGCGTGCGCCACCACGCCCGGCCCATAGCTCACTTTTAATTGGATTGTTTGTTTTCTTGATGGTTAGTTTTCCTATTTTTCTATGTTTCTTTCTTTCTTTCTTTCTTTCTTTCTTTCTTTCTTCTTTCCTTCCTTCCTTCCTTCCTTTATTGTGTGTGTTCGTTGTATATTCTAGAAAGCAATCCTCTGTCAAATGTATATCTGGAGGAGATTTTTTTTCCCCATTCTGTAGGCCACCTCTCAGCTTAGTTTATGGTCTCTTTTGCTGTACACTGGCTTTTAGTTCCACGAGGTTCCATTTGTTAATTACTTTTCTTATTTTCTGGGCATCTGGTGACTTGTTCAGAAGCACCTTCATCTTGAAGTGCACTCAGTGCTTTTTCTCTAGCCATTTTAGAGTTTCAGGTCTTTTGTTGAGATCCTCCATCCTTTTGGAGTTGGTTTTTGTTTTGTACTTATATTCCTACAACACGCATTTATAATTAGTACAGATCTGTTGTCAAATAACAATAAACCACATAATGAGTGGTGTAACTTATAACAACAAAATCCTCATTCTCCTTCCATCCTTTCTCTTCTATTATTATTGTTATTAATTATTATTAAATTATCATAGAGGACTAGAACATGGCTCAGCACTTAAAAGCACTTGCCTACAAAGGCTCACAGCTGGAGTTCAATTCCCCAGCACCTGCATGAAGACAGATCCAATCCAAAGTTTACCTAGAGGTTATCTTCTGACCTCCACAAGTGTGTCACAGCCCATGTGCTCATACACACACACACACACACACACACACACACACACACACTATAATATATAGTACTATAGTAGAGGTAATTTTTCAGAAACTTTAAGTTCAATATGGAGATTGGGACTATTGTTACGTGCTTTTTTTTCTTTATGACATGGTTTCACTACATAGTCAAGGCTGGCATCAAACAAAGATCTTCTTGCCTCAGCCCCCACAAGTTATGCCACTTTGGACATGGAAAATAGTACTGGACTATTCTGATTGTAAGACGGTTTGTAAAACTCAGGAAAGAAATTCATGTGTGTTTTAGGAACTGTAGAATTAGAAAGTTGAAATCGGAAAAGATGTTTATCTTTCTTTAAAATTATTTATTACACACACATACAGAGAGAGGGAGAGAGAGAGGGAGGGAGAGAGAGAGAGAGAGAGAGAGAGAGAGAGAGAGAGAGAGAGAAATAGGAGCTCCAGGGCCTCTAGGTGCCTCAAACAAACTCCAGATGCATATGCCACCTTGTGCATCCAGCTTACATGGGACCTGGGGAATCAAACCTGGGTTCTTTGGTTTTGCAGGTAAGCACTTTAACTGCTAAGCCATCTCTCCAGCCCTACTTAATTCCTTTTTGCATGTGTATAGTATGTATTCATATTCATATGTTTGTAGGTGACATACATGTGTGATCAATGTCAGATATATTCCTCAGCTATTCTCCCACTTATGTTTCATTTTTAATTTTAAAATTTTTTAATTTTATTGACAACTTCCATAATTATAGACAATAAACCATGATAATTACCCCCTTCCCCTACTTTCTTTCTAATTTACAAATTCACTCTCAATCATAACCCCTCCCCTTTCAATTCATCTCTCTTTTATTTTGATGTCATCATCTTTTCCTCATATTATAAGGGTCCTGTGTAGGTAGTGCCAGGCACTGCGAGTCATGGATATCCCCAGGGCTGACATTACAGACATGTACCACGATGTCTGACTTTTATGTGGGTGCTGGGGACCTGAACTCAGTCCCTTATGTGTCATGGCAATCACTTTACAGTCTTCTACTGTTTGCTCTCCAGTCCTTACTCTTTTAACAATGTTTCCTAGATTGCAGAAGTACATGCATGGATGAGAAGCAGAGAATTCAGAACAAGTCACTACCTCTTGCAGAAGGTAATATGCTTCATTATGTAGTGGCCAGCCCCGAGAGGAGGGAGAACTGGCTTTCATTAGAAACAGTAGCTGATGCCTTGTCTACAAGAGACCAGCCTGTGGCGCTGTGGCCTGAGGGATTCTAGATACACTCCCAGCTTCAAGCTGTTTCCCAAACAGGGCACATTCTTGCTTACCACTAAACCTTTGGCAGCTTGGAGCAATGGAAAGAATATTAACTTTGATGACCTCTTGTGTTTGTGTTCAAATCCGATCATTTCCTTCATATAATTATGTGGCCTTATCTGGCTATCAATTGTGAGGAGTAAACACCACTACAGCAAGAAGTTTCACCCACCATAGTGGTTTCCGCTCATGTTAAGTGGTGACATGACACCTTGGCCCCAGGTGAGTTGCAGCAGATGTTTTTGTGGAGTAATTAGCATTCAGCAAACTCCTGCCAATCAAGGATATATCAGGTCTGTGTACAGAAAGTGTGAGGTTCTGTGTGGCAAGACGTGGGTAGACCACAGGCCTTGGATTTTGTTGTAATCACCTTCCCATTGCTGGGATAAAGCACCCAACCAAAAGAGGCTGATGTATGGAAAGGTTTATCTTTTGACTTATAGTCTCAGTGGGAAGCACTGTGATGGCAGAGCATGGGCAGTAGCTGGCCATCAACTCTGCCATAGCAGGTGGAAACTAGCTTCAGTAGAGTGATTCCATCTCTGCAAGGGGAAGCTGGCTTGAACACTCCAAAGCCCAGCCTCAACAACACACCTCCTTCAGCAAGGCTCCACCTCCCAGCTGCCGCCAGCCCAGGACCAACTATGCGAAACACATGACTTTATGGGGGACATCTGATTCAAACTACTACACGTTTTTACTCTAGAAGATGGGTTAAAAAGAATCAACTTCTAGATTTAATTCTGATAATTCAATTCACATACAAAAACCAAAATATAAATATATGAGAAAATCCACTGCTGAACTCTCTGGAGATACATTCTACTAAACATAAAGAAAGAAAAACTTCTCTGCAGGCTATGTTTGGGATCCCACATTTGCAGTATAATACTTCTTATGACAAACTTTCAATGGGAAACAAATCTTGTTTTTATTTGTTATTTTTAAGTTACTACCTTTTTTTTTTAAAGCATACTACTTTTGAAACCAGAAATAAGTATTTCTAGGTATCTCTTACCAGTAGACATCATGATTTTTCAATTTCTATCCACTAATGTGGTAAATTCATATTACTTAAAAACCTGTGGTCTTAATTAACTTTATTCTCTAAAAAACAACTATTACATTACCAACTCATTCAAATTGAATGTCCTTTTGCTATACTACTACCCCCCTTTTCTTTTTTATTTTTGAATAGAGGTCTCATTTCCTACAGCATGGCCTTGAACTCACTATGCAGCTAGAATAACCTGGAACACCTGCCCCTCCTGCCTCCAATTCCAGTGGGCTAGGGTTACAAGCACGCACTATTATATGCTTGGTGTAGGTTGTGTTGGGAATTGAACGCAGAGCTTTGTGCATGCCAGACCGTTTCCCTGTCAACTGAGTAATATTCCTGGTCCCCCATGTCAGTTATCAGTAATGATAGCACCATATCCTTTCTGCATGAATGTTTGTCTGAAACATTCTTAGTGCTAGAGATTTAGTTTGTATGTTAGTGATTTTTTCTTTTTTTGCACTTACCAGAAATTGGGAAGATAAAACCACATGACAAATCATTGCATTTTCAATCCTGGGGAACATGAATTGTATGATAAATACAGTGTTGTACACAACCAAAATTTGATTTAGAATGATATGTTTGTAATGTAATTTAGAATTCTATTTTCTGTTTGTACAAGTTAAAACTCCAGTTTTACTTTCCATATACTTTATAGTATATAACATTTCCTTAGTAATGTACAATTGGTTAATTTTGGAATATTAATTTCTTATGTAAATCTAGTATTTTTGGAACACACTCACCAGTCAAGCAATGTTCTATTATAACTTCATGTAACCTGCTATGGGTCAATTTAACATCCAAGGTTTTCTTTTCTTTCTTCATTCTTGTTTTCTGTGTTTGCCCAGTTAACACTACAGTGTCTGTACAGAGGGGCAAAGAGGCTGTGATCTGCTGCCCTCTCGTTCCATTGGCAGACGTGATATTAGTAACATGGAAGATATTCCGCAGAGGCAAGCCTTCCTGCATTATATCCCACAGACCAGAAACAAAGGAGACCAATGAAACCTGTACTGACAGGAGAATAACCTGGGTCTCCACACCTGACCAGAGTCCCCATCTTCAGATCGATGCAGTGACCACCGATCTTGATGGGCATTACTTGTGTGAACTAGCAACAACTTATGGGCATTTCCAAAGTGGACATGACCTCCAAGTATTAGGTAAGCAATGCCACATATGATCATATTTGAAACCACCACATTTATGATTGAAATACATGTGTAGCTCCAAGATTCCTAGGAGAAGACTGATTTTTTTTCCTTCCATCTCTGCAGTGCCCCCCGAAGTCACTCTGTCTCTAGAGAAGAATGGAACTGTAGTATGTGAGGCAGCTACGGGCAAGCCAGCTGCACAGATCTTTTGGACTCCAGATGGGGACTGTGACACTAAGAATGAATCCGATGTCAACGACACAGTGACGGTCAGGAGTACGTGCCACTGGGAAGTGCACAGTGTGTCTGTTGTGACCTGCTTGGTCTCCCACTTGACTGGCAACAAGAGTCTGTCCACAGAACTGAATCAAGGTGAGTACACCTTTCTTTTACTTTTTCTTTCTTCCTTTTTCTTTCTTTCTTTATTTATTTTAAATATTTTATTTTTATTTATTTATTCATTTGAGAGAGAGAGAGATACAGAAATAGGCAGGTAGAGAGAGAGAGAGAGAGAGAGAGAATGGGCGCGCCAGGGCCTCTAGCCACCGCAAACGAACTCCAGATGCATGCACCCCCTTATGCATCTGGCTTAGATGGGTCCTGGAGAATCAAGCCTTGAACCGGAATCCTTAGGCTTCACAGGCAAGCGTTTAACCACTAAGCCATCTCTCCAGCCCTCTTTCTTCCTTTTTAGTCAGCGTTTCTCAGTGTAAATAAGCCTGGTCTCAAATGCATGATCCTGCTGACTCAGTCTCTTGAATGCTGGTATTATAGAGCACCTATTTCTTGCAGAAGTTAGAATTGATATTTAATTTATTCTTCCATAGATGATAATGAATAACAACACTGGGTAAAGATATTTGAGCTTTTTATTTAAATTCTCCCCTAAAGCTAGGAAATGCATTGTCGTGCTAGAGAAATATTTTACACTTCTTGGCCAAATAGTACTTAATAATTTCTTCTGTACTTTGGCAATGTACTTCTGCAGTTCTGCAAATGCCTTGTATTAGAACTACCATAAATTGTTTTTGTAATGTGGGGTTTCACTTTGAGATGACTTGTGCAATATATCAAGGTGTTTATGACGCTTTAACAACATGTCCTCAGTAGCCAGCCAAGAATGGCATTTTATTCTCTTTCTGATTTTCCTGTGTCTTGTCGTGTTTACCACTCCACTGGTTGCCTTGAGTAAGAAAACAGGTTTTGCTGCTCAGTCCATTTCATGTCCTGAACAACCACTCCTTCAGCCCATTCACCTACACTTCCTAGGTGCTATCTGTGTGCTTGAAGCTGGTCATGCAAAGATGAAAACATGAGGCCTGTTTTTTTTTTAATAATTTTTTTTGGAGAGAGGCAGAGAGAGACAGAGAGAGAGGGAGAGGAAGACAGATAGAGATGAACACACCAGCAGCCTCTCAGTTGCTGCGAACAAAATCCAGATGTGTGCGCCCCCTTGTGGTCAAGTGCGGCATTGCGCCCTTGCGTCACTGCATCTGGCTAACCGTGGGACCTGGAGAATGGAACTGCTAAAGATTGGAACCGGCGTTCTTTTAGGCTTAGGAGGCAGGCTTCTTAACCACTAGGCCATCTCTCCAGCCTGAGGCCCCTGCTTTAATGCTGCTTTGAAGTGTAGAACCTGGTGGTTAGGGGGAGCAAAGGCTTTGCTACAACATGCCTTCACTTCCCTTTCCTCTCTTCCCCCTCCTCTCCTTCTTTCCCTGTTTCCCTTTCCTTCACTCATCTTCCCTTTCTGTCTCTTCTCTTCCCATCAAATTTTCTTTCATTTCCTGTTTTCATTTTCCTCTCTCCACTGTTCCTTTTCCTTCCATTCCCTCTCCACCCCTTTTCCCTCTTCACCTCTCCTCTTTCCTCCCCTCCCTTTCCCTCTTCACCTCTCCACTTTCCTTCCCTTCCCTTCCCTTCTTAAGAGTGAATTGATAAAGCATTTTATTAGTATATTTTTGAATGATTAACTTCTTTTTTAAAAAATATAATTAATTAATTTATTTATTTGAGAGAGAGAAAGGAGAGAGAGAGAGAGAGAGAGAGAGAGAGAATGAGAATGGGCACACCAGGACCTCCAGTCACTGCAAATGAACTCCAGACGCATGCACCCCCTTGTGCATCTGGCTTACGTGGGTCCTGGGGAATCGAACCTGGGTATTTAGGCTTTACAGGTAGACTCCTTAACTGCCAGCCCATGATTAAGTTCTTTATATGCTTAAAATATGATCACAGAAATGAATTTAACGTATTGAGAACCTTGAAACCACATTTATTTTTAAGGTTTTTTTTTTGGAACAGATTTTATTTTTTAGATTAGTTTTAGGTTCACAGCAAAAGTGAATGCAAAATACAGAAAGCTCTTACCTCACCTCTGACCCCATGTAAGCCCCTCTCCCACTGTGCACATCCTGCATGACTTATTTATTATATATGATCAACCTACATGGGCATGTCATTATCCAAAGATCCATAGTGTAGTTAGGATCCACTCCAGGTGGACACTTCTGTGAGACTCGCAAGTGTACAGCACTGTGTGTTCACCACTGTGGTGTCAGATGGAGGAGTTTCACTGCAGCACAAGTCCTCTAGGTGCCATCTTTTTATCTCGCCCTCCCTTCTACCCCTGACCACCTCTGATCTTTTGCCTTTCCCAGAACGTTATGTAGTTAGAATGAATGGTCTGTAACCTTTTGAGAGGGATTTGATTCAAGTTATTCCATGCGATTAAATGTCTTCCATGTCTTGTCATAACCATGGCTTGATAATGCATTATTTATATATTTATTTATTTATTTATTTATTTAATGAGAGAGAAGAGAAAAAGAGAGAGGGAGGGAGAGAGGGAGAGAATATGGTGTGCCAGGGCCTCTAGTCACTGTAAATGAACTCTAGATGCATGTGTCCCCTTCTGCATCTGGCTACCCATATGGGTACTGGGGAACTGAACCTTGGTCGTTAAGCTTCACAGGCAAATTCCTTAACTGCCAATCCATCTCTCCAGCCAAAATGTGCACTTCTATTTAGTACTGAATACTATCCTACTATCTAGTTTGACTATGTTTGATCCCTATATTTTTGTGCTTATCATTACAGGTGACAAAAAATTGGGATCCTATGTCCAGTACATCATCCCACCTGTTGTTATTTTGGTCATCATGGGATCCATATGGCTTCTGAAAATCATTGGCTGCAGGTAATGATCCAACAATGTCTCTTCTTCTTCAGTGTCACTGGCCCAGAAACGAGTCTGATTCTGTCATTGGCTTACTGGGTAAAATAAGGCAGGAATGGCAGTGCTCTAATAAGCAAAAAGAACCCCTTGACGATTCTAACCTTGGACTCCTTTAGGTGATGAATGTTCTAACATGTAGTTCAGGTATGCAAACAAGGTGAATTAAGACAGTCAGGACAGGACTTTTGTGAGAGGCAGTGCATGCGAAGTATTTTTATTTGGGAAAATAATTATAATCCTTTTAATGTACCAAAGAGAAGGTGTCACATATATCATATTGCATCAACTTCCTGTTTCAACAAATTCTTTTTTCAAGGTAGGGTCTCATTCTGGTCCAGGCTGACCTGGAATTCGCTAGGTAGTCTCAGGGTGGCCTCGAACTCACGGCGATCCTCCTACTTCTGCCTCCCGAGTGCTGGGATTAAAGGCATGTGTGCCATGCCCCTCTTTCAAAACTTTACTTCATTTTCCCAAACCCCAAATTTTCATATTTAGTGCAATAACCACAAAGCAATGTAGTTAACTTCTAATTTTACCAAGATTTCTACAAACAAACAAACATTTCTAATAGTATACTATTTTTGTCCATCTTCAATCTAAACACTGGTGTTTCTTGCATTTGCTGCAAATCATTTTATTTTATTTTTTAGAAAATGTAAATCGGAAAAACCAGAAGCTGCTCCAGTTGTTGAGGAGGTAAGAGAAAATGAAATCATTTGCATGTTTTAAAGTCACATGGTCTTAAATGTGATTTGCATCAGTATTTGCTTTAGTTGAAAAACACTTCTGACTTTACAATACTAATAGTCAAAGTATAATTAATTTTTAAAACTATAAGTAATATTTATACATCACCTCAGATAAATGCATCATCAGATAAATGTGTCCTCAATACTTTTTTTTTTTTTTTTGGTTTTTCGAGGTAGGGTTTCACTCTGGTCCAGGCTGACCTGGAATTAACTATGTAGTCTCAGGGTGGCCTCAAACTCATGGTAATCCTCCTACCTCTGCCTCCCAAGTGCTGGAATTAAAGGTGTGCGCCACCACGCCTGACTTCAATACATGTTTTTTAAGGTTTTATTTTTATTTATTTATTATAGTCAGAGAGAGAGGGAAAGAGAGAGAGTGAGTGAGAATGGGCCCACCAGGGCCTCTAGCCACTGCAAACAAACTCCAGATGCATGCATGCCACCATGTGCATCTGGCTTAGATGGGTCCTGCAGAATCAAACCTGGGTCCTTAGGCTTCACAAGCAAGAGCCTTAACCACTAAGCCATCTCTCCAGCCCCTCACTACATGTTTGACTCATTTGGATAGTACCAAACCGATTAGAGAAACCAAACAGACATTTCCTTTCCCATGAAAAGGTGACTAATCCTTCACTTCCCTTTTTCAGTACCTTTACCGTTTTCCTCTTACCTGACTGAGCGGTCTGCTCCTTAATCTCTTATAACCAGAAGCTTACTGCTTTTGACTCTTTGTAAAAAATGGTTTTTTAAGGGCTGGAGAGATGACTTAGCAGTAAAGGATCCAGGTTCTATTCCCCAGGATCCACATAAGCCAGATCTGGAGTTCATTTGCAGTGATTGGAGACCCTGGCACGCCCATTCTCTCTCTTCTCTCTCTCTCTCTACCTGCCTATTTTTGCATCTCTCTCTCTCTCTCTCTCTCAAATAAATAAAAATAAAAAAGGTTTTAAAGTATTTTATTTATTTATTTCCAAGGGTGAATAAAGAGAGAGAAAGATGGAGAGAGAGAGAGAGAGAGAGAGAGAATGGGCATACCAGGGCTTCTAGCCTCTGCAAACAAACTCCAGATGCATGTGGCACTTTGTGCATCTGGCTTTATGTGGGTACTGGGGACTCGAACCTAGGTTGTTAGGTTTTCCAGGCAAGGGCTTTAAACATCGAGCCATCTTTCCAGTCCCTGCCTGTGATTCTCTGCTTTGACATACTTCTCAGGTCACACCATTCGCCTCCGTTTCTACTTTCACACAACCACCATCTCTCATTCAGATTTAAGTAATCACCAAATACATTTTGGTAAACTGCTTTGACAAAGCCTTGCTTCTCTGATCATGTGTACCAGGGACACAACTTTAAACACTGTTGGTAGATATTTAAGCTGTGGCATCTGGGGGAAAACATGGGTACTTTCTGTAATGATTTCTAGCTTTCTTGAACCAATTTGGACTTTGAATTCTTTTCTAGGATGATATGCAGCCTTATGCTAGCTACACAGTAAAAAACAACCCACTCTATGATACTGGAAACAAGGTGAAGACACCTCAGTTGTCTCACAGTGGAGCTGATGGGTCAGGCTTGAATACTTTACCAGCTACCAGCAACTAGCACTGAGAAAAATGCATTAAGAGACATTCCACTCGGCTATTTTGATTTTCTTGCGATTTTAGACGGGAAGGACGACGTTGAACTCAGTTCTTCAAGCATTATTAGAACATCCTAACGGATTTGCACTTTCATCCTTCTACAGTTGGATATTTAGAATCTTAGCTGCTTCCAGTTCATTCCTTGAAGAACTCATGTCCTTATTACAAAGGAAGCACATGATTAAGATAAAATATTCAAATTGTGCAATATGGTGAATAGCAAACACCGAGTTTCTTCAAGAAATAACCTTGCAGAAGGCAGAATCATGAAGTTTCTTATGTATTCTTCCAGAAAATTTCTGTGTGCATGTATGATATGCCTAATGTGCCTAAGATGTATGTATGTATTTAGATGCATACTTACATTGTGCAGTGTGTGTACACACATATCTTATCAAGACACCAATGGGACATACTGTAATGCTTAGTTATAAAGAATTAATAATGTCTAGGAGGTTATTTTTCACATTGGCATAAACAAAGCTACCTCACTCTTTTTAAATCATATATAAATGTCCACTGTATGTTTATGTAAAAATTTAATCAATCATGACCATAGTAATGGACATGTAGATTGTTCTAGGTTTTGTTTGTGATCAAAACAATGCCCTGTAGAATGTTTCTTGTGACTATCTCTTTGATTGTTTGAGTGAATCTGTAGGACCGTTTCCTTAAGTGGAATTGTCAGGTCAATTGGTACACATTTTTATGGTTGATAGGTCAAACTGAACGTGCCTTTCCTTATATTCTTATTTTGATGTATGTAAGATTCTCACTTCCTCAACCACTTTTCCTTTTTAAGTAGCCAGTTGGCTGATATGATTTAAGATTATAATGAGAATTACATTATTTAATAAACCTGGATTTATTATTTTGTCCTTTGCCAGAGACAGAATGCATGTGCAGAGGCATTAGTTTCCTCTGAACTTCCACATACATGAAACAATTAGGCACTTGGGCAGTTTTGCTGTTCAAACGCAAAAGTAACCAAACAAGCCATTTACTAAACGATTTGAATGGATACTTGCGAAGAAGATGTAGTAAGTACAGCAGCTCACCCCAAGACAGTCAGGAAGCAGAGAGACAGTATCTATACCCAGCTGTGCTTTTCATATATAATCTCTAGTCTGTTGAGGTATATGCCTTCTATACTTAATCTTGAGAGAGGTTCTTTTTATTTTATCATGCACGGATGTTGAATCTTTATCAAATGCATTTCCCATCTATTGAGATGATTATGTGATTTTATGTGGTTTATCAAATTAACATAAAGATCAGATGTTGTTTTAAGTTGATCTTTGTATCTTTTTATCTTGAGATTAATTTCAAATAGTATATGATTCTTTTTGTGTCTGTTGAATCCAGTTTCCTGGTGTTTTGTTAAGGATTTTTGTATCTTACTTTATTCATGGACATTGGCTTTCAGGTTTATTTTCTTATGTTATCTGGTTCTGGCTTTCAAAATGAGACTGGGGGGGTTCCCTATTCTGTGGATTTTGGAAAGTATGAGAAGGCTCAGCGTTTATTATTCTTTACAGCTTCTTAGAAATTTTTAGTGAAGCCACCAGGTCCTGAACATCTTTCTCTACCTGCCTTCTTTCTCCTATCCTTCCTTCCCTTCCTTTCCTTCCTGCCTTTGTCCCTCCCTCTCTTTCCTTTTACCTGGGTCTTATTTTTTGTTCATTAGAAGTTATTTGACTACTGATTCAATCTTCAAACTAGTTATGTGTTTCGATGTTTTATTTATTATTTATTCATAATTCATCCTTGTAGGCAGTATGTTTATAGGATTCCTTTATTTATTTTAGGTTATCTGGTTTGTTGATTTATAATTTTTTTCAAGTCTTTTTTTTTTTTTTTTTAGAGAGTGTGAGAGAGAATTGTGGGCCTGGGCCTAAGCCACACTTGCTCCACCTAGTGGACATGTGTGACCTTGTGCTTGCCTCACCTTTGTACATCTGGTTAACATGGGATCTGGAGAGTCAAAAATGGGTCCTTAGGCTTTACAGGCAAGCACCTTAACTGCTAAGCCATCTCTCCAACCCTATAATCTTTTATAGTAGTCTCTTACCATAGTTTTATCTATTATTATTATTATGACAAAGGTCCTACTATGTAGCCCTGTGGATGCTCTTGCCTCTGCCTCTCAAGTACTGTGATTGCAGGCAAACATCAGCACACCTGGCTTTCTTTTTTCTTTTTCTTTTTCTTTTTCTTTTCTTTTCTTTTCTTTTCTTTTCTTTTCTTTTCTTTTTTTTTCTCTCTCTCTCCTCTCCTCTCCTCTCCTCTCCTCTCCTCTCCTCTCCTCTTCTCTTCTCTCCTCTCCTTTCTTTTCTTTTCTTTTTTTTGGAGAAAGTCAGAGAAAGAGAGAAGGACAGATAGAGAATGGGTGTGCCAGCAGCCTCTCAGCAGCTATGAACAAACTCCAGACATATGCGCCCCTTTGTGGGCAAGTGCAGCATTGCACCCTTGTGTCACTTTGCATCTGGCTAAACGTGGGGCCTGGAGAATCGAACGGGCATTCTTAGGGTTAGGAGGCAGGTGCCTTAACTGCTATGCCATCTCTCCAGCCCTTCTTTTTCTTTTTTATTGAGAATTTTAATATATGAACACATTACAAATTAGTCATACTTTCATCCTGTTATGTTCTTATGTTTCCTCTCCCCCATTCCCATTCCCTGGAGGGTCCCCTTCAGTGGGATATAAGTAGTCTCTGTGGGGTCAGAGATGCACCAGTCAGTTCCTGTGGGAAAAACATGGTTCCCAGCACACCTGTCCCACCTATGGCTCACATTCTTTCCACTTCCTGTTTGGTCATGTTCCCTGAACCTTGGAGGACTTGTTAGAAAACTATTTTGGGGGGCTGGAGAGATGGCTTAGTGGTTAAGTGCTTGCCTGTGAAGCCTAAGGACCCTGGTTCGAGGCTTGATTCCCCAGTACCCATGTAAGTCAGATGCACAATGTGGCGCATGCTTCTGGAGTTCGTTTGCAGTAGCTGGAGGCCCTGGTGTGCTCATTTTCTCCCTCTTTCTCTGCCTTTTTTTCTGTCTGTCACTCTCAAATAAATAAATAAAAATAAACAAAAATTTAAAAAAAAAAAAAAGAAAGCTATTTTGGTTTTGAACTCTCAGCAGCTTCTGATTTTCTGCTTTGATGTGTTCTGTGTCTCCTCCATGTCTACTCCCTACTCCATGCCATCTCCCTAGAGAAGGTTCTCTGAACGTCCATGACAGCAGCACTCATAGTTCATGCAGCTCTTCCTCTGTAAGGTTTCCTGACTCCTGGCAAGTGTGATAGAGGTGACCCGCCTCATGCAAGCAGTCAGCATTCTCTTCTTGTCCTTCGGAAGGGCCTTGGGTCTCCAAAGTATTCATCGCCATCTGTAAAAAGCCAGTAATGAGAGCAGCATTAATCAAAGTGGATAAATATATACATTTAGAAGACTTTGTAAAGAATATTTTGCTTATTTATAAGGAGAGAGAGAATATGAATAGGTGTGTCAGGGCCCCTTGCCATTGCAAATAAACTCCAGATGCAAATGCCGCTTTTTGCATCTGGTGGGCATCTGGCTTTATGTGGGTCCAATCACCAGTGCCAAGAAAATTTTTAAAAAAAGAAAGAAAGAAAAGGAAAGGGAAAAAACGATGAGCTTGCAATAAATTTTACTGGAAAATTAAACCTTGACCTTCAGGCTTTGCAAGCAAGCACCTTTACAACTGAACCTTCTCTCCAGACCCCATTTAGGAGACTTTTTTTTTTTTTTATTTGTTTTTATTTTTCAAGGTAGGGTCTTGCTGTAGTCCACACTGACCTGGAATTCACTATATAGTCTCTGGGTGGCCTTAAACTCAGAGCGATCCTTTGACCTCTGCCTCTCGAGTGCTGGGATTAAAGGAGTGTGCCACCATGCATGACCTCTCCATTTAGCCAAAGAGCACATTAAGCTTCCCTCTGTGATCAAAGACTTCCTCCCAAGTCATAGGCTTTTGACTTTGTTCTCAGTACTAAGCTTGAATTCCCTTTCACCCAGCTGATTACCTCCATAACAGGTATGCCACTATTGCAATGATGGGTACATCTTGCTGGGCTGGTTGCTCCACCCCTCTGCCACCCTTCTTCTGTAAAATTTTTTTTTTTTTTTTTTTTTTTGGTTTTTGCGGGTAGGGTCTCACTCTGGTCAGGCTGACCTGGATTCTTTCTCAGGGTGGCCTTCTTCCTCCTACCTCTGCCTCCCGAGTGCTGGGATTAATTTTTTTTTAAATTTGTATATTTACAAGCAGAGAAAGATGTAAGAGAGAGAGGAGAGAAAGAGGAGACAGAAAAAAAGAGACAGAGAGAAGACAACGAGAGACATCAGGACCTTTCCAGATAGAACAGAAGCGGAGATGGGTTTTTTTTTTTTTTTATGTTAATAGTTCTTGGATGTTGGGATAGTATTAATCAGTTGGAAAATAAACAGTAACGTTTTTAAACAAAGACGGTTAAAATTGGCTTGCACTATCAATATATTTTTTTAAAAAATGAATTAGAATTGAAAGTTAGGAATTTAAGAATTATAAATTTTAATTCCTTAAAGAATTCTTTAATAGTTTGTATTTACATAAAACATTTGCAATATTGATTCTGTTTTTTCTAATTTCTTCATGGAATCATCTCTTCATGTATGAAACATGCTAAACTAGGATTCAAAACTTTATTTAATCACTACGTAATTTTTATATGAATTAAGGCCAATGTTAATCTCTTTATTTCAGATTCTTTATTAGTTAAAATTAATTAATTCATTGTTTTTATTAATGGATGGAAATATTTTCTCTGGCAGAAAAAAAGTGAATTTGTATAAATCATGCCAAACTTCATGATGGATGAAGACCTCCAAGAGTGTATAAAAAATACTAAGGAAATGATTCTCATTAACTAATCGTGGTAGTTCATTCCCTAACACATAGTGTTTTTACACTTATTAGTTCACTTTAAAAAATATTCTTGAATATTTTTAATCTATTTACATGTGTGTGTTCCCACACAGGTCTCTTGCCACTTCAAATGAACTCCAGGTATATGTGCCATTTTTTGCATCTCGCTTTTATGTGGGTGTTGGAAATTGAACCTGGGCTGACAAGATTTGCAAGCAAGCACCTTTAACCACTGCGCCATCTTCCCAGATCCCTATTATGTCACATTTTTGTGGTGCTAGGGATCAAACCCAGGGCTTTATTCATGCTAGTTAATCACTCTGCCCCTCTCCCCAGTCCCTTATCTCATTTCCTTTTACTCCACTCCACTGTGAGAGATGACACAATCTTATTTTATTCTGAGGGAAAAGATGTAAAATAACTTTCCCCAAATTAGTAGTGAGAGCTCTAAGTCTCAAGTCTCAAAACTGCATATTTTTACATCTAAGCAGCATATTTATTGAAACTAAATGAAATGAAGCTCAATCCAGCTAAGTGAAATGGCATTTATGGAATACTTTTGTTAAACCAATGAAGTTTTATTGGTCATGATTATAGGAATGATTTTGATGCATCATCAGAACAAATATGGAAATGATAAACATAAAAAAATAAAGTGAATTTGGATGTAAAACTTGGCAGTTTCTTATAAGTAAACAGATTCTTCAACAAGACAAGAGAATATGTATTGAGCATCCGTCACATGTGAGACACTTCTGTATTCAATATAAAAATACACTTAGCTGGTTGTGGTGGTACACACCTTTGATCCCAGCACTTGGGAGGCAGAAATAGGAGGATCACAGTGAGTTCGAGGCTAGCCTGAGACTGTATAGTGAGTTTCAAGTCAGACTGAGCTAGACCAGGACTCTAGCTTGAAAAAAAAAAAAAAAATATTAATTTATTTATTTACTTATTTGAGAGAAAGAGGAAGTGAGCAAGGGAGGGAGAGAGAGAGAAAGAAGGAGAGAGAGAGAGAAAGGACCACCAGTGCCTCAGCCAGTGCAAATGAACTCCAGATGCATGCACCACTTTGTGCATCTTACATAGGTACTGGGAAACCAAACCTGGGTCCTTAGGCTTTGCTGGCAAGTGCCTTAACTGCTAAGCCATCCCTCCAGCATACTTAACCTTACTCTTATCAGTACAACTAAAAAGAAGCTAAGGTGGTTTCTCTGATCTTGCATTGTAAATTTTCTGTGCTTCAATATTTTTGTTTTATTTATATGATTTTATATCCTTGGTGATGTTTTAAACATTTATTTATTTGCAAGAAGAGCGAGATAGAGAGAACAGAGAGAGAGAGAGAGAGAGAGAGAGAGAGAGAGAGAGAGAGAAATGGATGTGCCAGGTCCTTGAGCCACTGCAAAGAACTCCAGATGCATGTGTTACCTTATGCATCTGTCTTACATGGGTCCTGGGGGAATTGAGCCTCCTGCTGGGGTCCTTAGGCTTCACAGGCAAGCATTTAACCACTAAGCCATCTCTCCAGCCAACTTTATTGCTTTTTAAAAATAATTTTAATTAATTAATTAATTTATTTGTGAGGGGAAGGAAAGAGAGGGAGAGATGGAGGAAGAGGGAAAAAGGGAGAAAGAGAAGAGTAAGTATAGGCATGCCAAAGGAACATGAAGCACATGCCTCCGTCTTGATTTGGGTATTGGGGAATCGAACCTGGGATGTTGGGCTTTGCAAGCAAGAGCCTTTAACTCATAAATCATCTTTCCAGCCTTCTCTTGTGGTTTTCAAAAATTAAACAGGAAATAATTTTCTGTGTTCATTCACAACGTCCTTGGAGATGGTCCTTCCTTCAGGAAAGACTAGCACTGTGGTGTACAAAATAGTTTTTGGAAACTAGCCACGGAGATCTTCTAGAAGAGCCTGAAGGAAGTTGGGTCAGTGGTGTTGAAACTCACGTTAACAGGATGTGCGGACACATGTCACTGGGTCGACAATAGTGCATCGTAGGCGACCTGCTTTGTTTATACACTGTTGGGAACAGGGGTCTGCTCGTTGGTAAGTAGGTTTGTATTCATCCATCCAATTATACAAGTGTCTTCCTTCACTGAATTGTCTTCTCAGAACCTGGCTTAGATCGGATTTTCTCATTCTACCTTCCACTTATTTTATTTTTCATATTTTCCCTTTTTGGTTTTTTGGTTTTTCAAGGTAGGGTCTCTCTCTAGCCCAGGCTGACCTGGAATTTACTATGTAGTCTCAGGGTGGCCTTGAACTCACAACGATCCTCCTACCTCTGCCTCCCGAGTGCTGGGATTAAAGGCATGTGCCACCACACTGGGGTCCTATTTTCCTTGCTTGTGAATGACACTGTTGCAGAGTCGGCTTTCTTAGTTCTGCCTTGGGTGCTGCCTTTCTTTTTTCTTTCTTCCTCTCTTTCTTTACCTCTCTTTCCTTTTCTCAAGAAAGTCAGTTTAAGTAGAATTACTAAAGAATTGGAATACAAAAGAAGAGGAAGAAGAAGAAGAAGAAGGAGAAGGAGAAGGAGAAGAAGAATTGGAATACAATGTATTATGTAGTGACTGCCATCAGTTGATTTAAACCTCTTGGTTAAAAATGCATTTCTAGAGCCGGGCGTGGTGGCGCACACCTTTAATCCCAGCTCTCGGGAGGCAGAGGCAGGAGGATCACTGTGAATTCGAGGCCACCCTGAGACTACAGAGTGAATTCCAGGTCAGCCTGGGCTAGAGTGAGACCCTACCTCAAAAAAAAAAAAAAAAAAAAAAAAAAAAAGCATTTCTAACTTCTTTTACTTTTGCATTTATTTTGAAATACCCACAGATAATTATTCATATATTTCCATTTTACACTAAGCTTGTGGCTTTCTTTTAAAATATTGGCATTCTGTTGTGAATTCATCATTAATATTTAATTTCAGTGATTATACTTCATGTTTCTAAAAGCTTTGCTTTTCATTTAGTTTTCTGTTTCTTTTCTTTCTTAATTGCCTTACCCTTATTATATCTGAGTTTGGATTCCACACTCTAAGGTTATTTCTAATTATCAAACATTGCCAATAACACTGTATTGCCAATTCTCTCGTGTGACTGTTGTAAGGTAGATGTGAGTGGGAGGAATCCAGAAGGTTCTTTGGAAAGAGTTTGAAATTTGAATTAGGGTACAAATGTACGATGGGTAAGAATTATAAAAGTGAGTTGATCTGATAGAAGAAGAGGACATTTTAAGTAAAGGTGTCTGTTTCCTCTGTCTAGAGAAAAAAAAAAAACAATGCAGTGTAGGGAGCTGACGGTAGAGCCGAGCTTCTAAGGCATTCCAAGTGAGAGACTACATCGAGGAGGCCAAGTGGGCTGTGGGAACTGTGGTGAAGTGCAAAACATTACAAAAAGGCAAAGGAGGGCACAAGAGGAAATGAGCTCTTCTACACCTTTTGATGGTGTCTATTTGAGGGAGAGAGCTCAGTATGCTGTCAGATTTCTATTTCTCAAGACAGCTCAGATCTACAGCTTATGTGTGGCCAATATCTGACAGCTCTGGACTAGAGATAAAGCTTGAAAATAAACAAAGGCTCAGTGTTCAGGAGCTTCACCAGCCATTCTAGAGTGCAGGTTTTACTCAGAAGGTGACAGAGAGGCCGAAGGATCCGAGGTAAGGGAACAACAGCCTAGGAATTTGTTTTTGCACACTTTTATGAGACTATAGTTAACACAAGCCAGTGCCAGGGAGATTCATTTGAAGGCTAACCTAGTAGTCTGGGAGAGATATAATGAGGGTTGGACTTAGACAAAAATTTAAAATACTTAGATTTTAGTTATAGGAGTTATGAAACTTGTATATCAATTAAGTATGGGGTTCAGTAAAAGTTGTGGATGACTGGGATTTTACTCAAAGTGGGCAACGTTGCCATTGGTTCCATAGGGAACACAATGAGAGAAGTAGAAATTACTTGTTCCTGTTAATGTTTTTTAAATTTTTAAAGGAATTTTATTTATTTGAGAGTGGGGGAGGCAGATAGAGTGAGGGAGAATGGGCATGCCAGGCCATTCAGTCACTGCAGACGAACTCTATACACATGCACCACTTTGTGTATCTGGCTTAGGTGGGTCCTGGGGAATCAAACCTTGATCCCTTGGCTTTGCAGGCAAGCACCTCAACCGCTAAGCCATATGTCCAACCCTCCCCATTAATATGCTTTTGAGATGATTTGGAAATACAGGTTTGAAGCACAGAAAAGCACAAAGGGGATTTAAATTCGGGAATAAGGTTGGGGAGATGGCTCAGTGGGTTAGAACACTTGCTGCACAAGATGAGGATCTGAGTTCAATCTCCACCACCCAAGTAAAAAGCCATGGCTTAGGGGTTAAGAGAGATGGCTTAGCAGTTAAGCGCTTGCCTGTGAAGCCTAACAACCCCGGTTCGAGGCTCGAGTCCCCAGGACCTACGTAAGCCAGATGCACAAGGTGGCACTTGCATCTGGAGTTCATTTGCAGTGGCTGGAGGCCCTGGCACACTCATTCTCTATCTATCTGCCTCTTTCTCTGTCTGTCACTCTCAAATAAATAAATAAAAATAAACACAAAATTTTAAAGAACCATATATGGCCATGCATACCTGTAACCCAAGCTCTGAGAAGCTCTGAAACAGGAAGATCACTGGGGCACATTGGTCAGCAAGTCAATTAAAAAAGAAAAACCAAAATAAACACACAAAAAACCACAGAGGGCTTCATGTTCCTAAGAGTCTCTGTCTCAAGGAAAACAACCCGGAGGAGTGACAAGAGTAAAATACCTGATGTTCTACTCTGGCCTCTGCATGCATATCTGCACACACGTGTGTACAACACACATTCATCCACACCACAACACCACACACACACACACACACACACACACACACACACAAAAAGTTAAAAAAAATAATTGGAAATAATTTCCACTTAAATGGTGGACAAACCACTGCAATAGAAGACATTATTCAGAGAAGGAACTTGAGTTAATTGAGTGGATAGACTGGCCTCTGAAGGACATTTCATTGTACAAGTGTGGGCTGAAGAAGAGAAGTTAGTCCAAGAGGCAGAATGAAGTCAAAGGTGACACAAAAACTAATAGAAACCAAAAGAAGAGTTTAAGCAAGGAAGCAGTATAAGTTTCTAGTTCCTTAAAGAGATTACATAGAATGAGAATTTAAAATGTCCTTTGGGGCTGGAGAGATGGCTTAGCTGCTAAGGTGTTTGCCTGTGAAGCCAAAGGACCCAGGTTCTATTCCCCAGTACCCATGTAAGCCAGATGCACAAGGTGGCACATGAGTCTGGAGTCCATTTGCAGAGGCTGAATGCCCTGGTGTGCCTATTCTTTCTCTCTCTCTGCCACTTTCTCTTTCTCAAAATTAATAAAAATAAATAAATAAAATTATTTAAAATTTCCTTTGGATTGACCAAGAGTCATTAATGAACATCACATAGGTAATTTCAATAAGGTGTTGAAAAGAATGGAGGCACCACGTAGGAATTTTTCTTTTCTGAGTTATTGTGAAAGGTGTCGGGAAACATTCCAAACTATCACTAAGGTTCTTTTATATATCATAGTCCTAACAAGTCAAATAAATGTATGCTAACAAATTGACATAAGGAATAGTTTACAATTTTTTTTTTTGCTACTCTGCTTTAGTTTTAATCTCTTCATAGGGCTAATAAATTAAAAAAAACACACACACTGGAAATCTACTCCAAATGTTAAAATAATAAATTAAGAAAATGTTTTGAGGGCTTAGATGTTCAGGTGCTTGCCTGCGAAGCCTAAGGACTCAGTTTTAATTCCCCAGTACCCACGTAAGCCAGATGCACAAAGTGGTGCATGTGTCTGGAGGCCCTCTCTTTCACACATATGCACACATAAATAAATTAAAAAAATTTTTTTTTTTTTTTTTCGAGGTAGAGTCTTGCTCTAGCCCTGGCTGACCTGGAATTCACTATGTCGTCTCAGGGTGGCCTCGAACTCACGGCTATCCCCCTATTTCTGCCTCCTGAGGCAGATTAAAGACATGCACCACCACATCCAGCATAAAATATTTTTTAAAAAAGAAAATGTTTTGAGTGATTTATATCATCATTAAGTAGATATGCTCCCATTCTTGTGACTTTTGCACGAGATTCCATGTGTATGTAAGGTGAACAGGGTATGAATTTGTCTCTGTGTATACTATTTTCTGGTGTACTCTTTTGTTTTCTCATAAGACTTTATTTGGATCACAAATAGATAATGATTAATCAATAATGATTCACATGTAAAGCACATTCAGGTCCACCGGCTTTGGTTGTCTCTTCCAGGTGGGGTTAAGCTTGTTTGAGTTCCCTGCTTTCTCTCAAAGCTTCTGTGAACAGATTTTATGAGCAACCTTGTCTATGTGAATGTAAACATGCGTTCTTGTAGAGAGGAATGGAAACTGTGCGGAGCTTCGGGCTTCTGACTCCAACTTATCTGATTGGAAACTGACCCATTTGTCAATTAAAGTGACAAAAATCTCACTGGAGCACTAAGTAGAGTGAGAGAGGCGCTTTTCAGTCTTAGCCCTAGCTATCTGTGGGGATCATGAAGGGGAAAGGAAATTAATACTTCATTGCACGAGAATCACAAGATACACTCCCCCCCCCCCAAGAACTGTGCTCTACTTAACTGATTTTGGAGTTGTGAAGTTCTAATGGCTCTAATTTCAATCTTTCCCTTATTAACAAGGATTTAAAAGATTCAGGATAACTGACTCTAGGTGTGGAAGTTTTTATGCCTCATATGTATGATTTTTGAACTATGTCAGGATGCAGCAGTGATCTTTGTGGGGGAGGGGAATAATAGAAAGGAGCAGATTTTCCTGAATCACTGGAAATAATTTTTTTATTTACAATTGTCAATGATCTTTGTGAGGGAGCAAAATATAAGTGACACATGCTTCTTTTTATTAATAGAATTAGTTTTATTATTATTATTATTATTTTTGGTTTTTTTCTAGGTAGGGTCCCACTGTAGCCCAGGCTGATCTGGAATTTACTCTGTAGTCTCAGGCTGGCTTTGAACTCTCAGCAATCCTCCTATCTCTGCCTCCTGAGTGCTGGGATTAAAGGCATGTGCCACCACACCCGGCTTTTATTAATGAAATTAGTTTTTTGATCAACAATTATTTTGCAAAAAGTAGTACCAAACCAGACTTTTTGTCCATCTTTATTTTCATGTCTCCTAATATTTTTGACAGAAGAAGATAAGAAAAAAAAAAACAAACCAGTCTTGAGCTGGACAGATGGCTTCATGGTTAAGGTGCTTGCCTGTGAAGCCTAAGGACCTGCGTTCCACTCTCCAGATCCCATACAAGATGACGCAAGCAGGCAGGTTTGCACATGCACGCAAGGTGCTGTGTGCATTCAGAGTTCGTTTGCAGTGGCTGGAAGCCCTGGCATGTCAATTCTCAGTCTCTCTCTTATAAAAATAAATAGTCTTTAGGCTTTTAGGCTTGTTTTAACTGTAGTCATAGTGAGGTCCAATGATCAAATATGGTCCCCTTAAAGAAGAATTCAGGTTGTTTCTGTTTTCATAATTATGCTAAGATGTTATTTGATGCCTGCACTGGTGTTCCCTTGTGAATTCAGATGGTGCTTTCCACGGGCTCAGGAATTACTGTTCTCTAAAGTGTATTATTTGGGACACTAAATAAATTTTAAAGAGGTAAGAGATCCTGAAACCAAAAGAAACAAAAGGTCTGAGAATTTTATTAGCAGTTACAGTTGATAAGAAATGTGTTGTCATGCTGGGCATGGTGGCACAGGCTTATGATCCCAGCTACTCAGGATTTGCAGAGGCAGGAGGATCATAATTTCTGGCATGCCTGGACAACTTAACAAGATCTTGTCTCAAAAAAGGTGGTGGATGCTGGGTGTGGTGGCGCACGCCTTTAATCCCAGCTCTCCGGAGGCAGAGGTAGGAGGATCACTGTGAGTTCGAGACCACCTGAAAAGACAGTACAGAAAAAACTGCAAGGTATGTGGTATTACCATGAAGCTGAGGCCTTTTGAGATGCAGCCCCTTCATTGTGTACACATGTGGGAGAAATGGCTTGGTGTCTTTGTTTTTGATGCAAAGGGAACAAACTCTCTGCAGCCTCAGGGACCTTAAACCTTGAAGGGTCATTGGGATCATCAGGAGACACAGCTAGCAAGAGGCAGACGTAGCATGTTTTTTTTTTTGGGGCTACCTCATATCTAATCCTCAGGTCCCATGATTGATTTTATGACTGTCAGTTAAGACATTTTGCTTCCCCAGGCTCAAGAGAGTTTGTTGTTTTAAAAAACTAGGCTTTATCATGAAAGCTGTGGTCAGGTTTCCAGCAGTTTTATCAGGCCATATGGACAAGAATAGGCCTTGGGCCGTCATGAAGGATCGGTTTCTCCTGGTTCCACTGCTCATGTCTGTCTTCTATCCAGCAGTAATGGCAGAGGAGTCAACACTTATGTGTAGGGCAGATGTCTTGGAAATGGTTTTCACTTTCCACTGAATTTTGCTGTGAACCTAACAATGAAAAGTCGTCTGTATAAGTATATAATGAGTAAGCTTCTTTTCAGCAGTATTTTCTGGCCTATCGAAATGATGGGAAGATATTCAATACACACACACACACACACACACACACACACACACACACACTTTAAACAGAAGTAGACACCTGCAGTTTGCATAACTGCCCTTTACATGTTGAGAAAAAAGAAAAATGCATTTTTATCAGATAGGATAATTTCTAAAGGAGTTCTTGAAATGGAGAAAGAGATTGTGAGCTACATTGAAAGGATGAAGTAAGCCTACATTTTATGACTGTGTTTTCACTGTGACAGTGTCCATGGATTTCATGCCATGAAAGTTACCTTGGCAAAGCTTACCATTTCTTCAAACGCCCTTTTCTTTCACTTTCTGATTTATTTTTTATTTATTTTTTATTTTTGGAGAGAGACACAGAGAGAGACAGACAGAGAGAGAGGGAGAGGGAGACAGATAGAGAATGGGTGCGCCAGCAGTCTCTTAGCTGCTGTGAACGAAATCCAGATGTGTGCGCCCCCTTTGTGGGCAAGTGCGGCATTGCGCCCTTGCGTCACTTTGCATCTGGCTAAATGTGGGACCTGGAGATTGGAACCGGGTTTTTAGGCTTAGCAGGCCGGTGCTTTAACTGCTAAGCCATCTCTCCAGCCCTCACTTTCTGATTTTTTAAAAATTATTTTTACATGTTTAAGATTTAAAGCATTTGCATTCAGCTCATTAGTCATAATTCCTTCAAATGTTTAGTCTGAACTAGATTTAAATATATATCAAATTATATTAATATATTAAATAGATTATTATTATTATTATTGATTATTTTTGGTTGTTTGATTTTTCAAGGTAGGGTCTCACGCTAGCCCAGGCTGACCTGGAATTTACTATGTAGTCTCAGGGTGGCCTTGAACTCACGGCCATCCTCCTACCTCTGCTGAGATTAAAGGCATGTGCCGCCATGCCCAGCTTTAAATATATTCTTAATCATCAATCATAGTTTCTTATATTACTTTATCTTTGATCAATGCGACATACCTAGTAATTTGTTGTTTGATTCAGATGAATATAAGAAAAAAAGGAAGAAGCTTAAAAGAAGGAAAATTTTTATCTTTTAAAAAAATGTTTGTTCTTTGTTACAGATCTAGAGGGAAGATAAAATAAGACCCATCACTATTTACTTTAGTGTGGGTTGTCTATTCTCTTTGTGATGCTATTTATTAAATATGTGGTAAGAATTGACAATATAATCATAGAATAATCACAGAGCTAGTTTTGATCCTCAGGAACGAATCAAAACAAAATAAAATACTCCAAGCCCTCAGGCACAAGCCAGCTTCTGACTTATTATCAAAACCGTTTGGAGACAATGTATTAAGCAATGTTTTTGACAACTGCTTTGCAGATATAGAATCTGTAGCATTTAAACAAGTTTCCTTGTGGTTTAGATAGGAAACATACAAAGGTCAATAATTCAAAGTTAACATGAATCTAACCACAAGTGACCACACTGTGAGAACTAAATATTTGTCTTGCACATACATATGATTTGCATTTGTGCAATTACTGGTATTTGATGAAATGTTTTTATTTGTGATGGAAATATCTGTGATAACATCAACCTGAATGGGAAATTCATGTGCGTAACTACTTAGGTGTTAAATATGCATTTTAGAGGAGGAGGGGAAGAGGGGAAGGAGAAGGGCAATAGGGGTGACCAGAGCAGTGAAGGATGGAGAAAGGTGTTGATGGTGAAGGATGACAGAGAACTGAGAGACCCTGACATGTTCCAGCAGAAGAGGGTGAAGGTCTTTTGGTGAAAAGCTGTAAAGTCTCCAAAAGTAGCTTTAGGTCTTTTTTTATTATTATTATTATTAGAGAGAGAGAGAGAGAGAGAGAGAGAGAATTTGAACTCCAGATGCTTGCACCACCTAGTGGGCATGTGTGACATTGCACTGGCCTCATCTCTGTGTGTCTGGCTTACGTGGCATCTGGAGAGTCAAACATGGGTCTGTAAGCTTTGCAGGCAAGCACCTTAATAGCTAAGCAATCTCTCCAGCCCTCCAAATGTAGCTTTGAAAGGGAACATATTTTCCACATAGGAAATAGGTTTCCTAGAATATAAATAGATTTTAACTTTTTGAGGACAGCAAGGATCTAGGAGTTTGGAAACTATGATATAGAAATGACCAGAAACTGTTTAAAAGCAAATCTATTAAGTGATATCCACAAAAATAATGGAGTGGGAAGCTCTGAAACTCCGTTTCTCCACTCATATAACAATTAAGTTGGCAAAAAAACAACATAACAAAAAAACATTCAGAATTGATGTCTTTGGAATTTTGAAATTCAGTTTTTAAAAAGCCACAATCAAGAAAATGCTTCATGTATAAAGAAGCTGCTAAGGTCCAGTAAGAGAGTGAAATGGTGTTTGAACTCAATTGCCTGCCACCCCACCCCAGCGGGGAAGGGACTGTGGAGCTGGAGGGCGTTAAATGGATCTTGTTCTCAAAGGATTGTGATTGTGTTGGTGTGTTTGAGTTGTTCAGTGGCTTCTTAAGGGGCCACCTTTGCTGCTTTCCCTCAGGATTATCTGAAAGGTGACTTTCAGGGGGGGTTGGAGCAGCCTTCAGAGCGGCATTTGTTTGCTGCCACTTAGAGGCAAATGCCCTAGCTATCTGAGTGAAGGACTGAAAAAAAAATCAAACAAGCAACAAAGATCAAAAAGCAAAGGAAGGGGCTGGAGAGATGGCTGAGCTGTTAAGGCGCTTACCTGCAAAGCCTTATGACCCGAGTTCAATTCCCCAGTACCCACGTAAAGCCAGCCGCACAAAGTGGCACATGCAGCTGGAGTTTGTTTGCAGTGGTTGGAGGCCCTGGCATGCTCATTCTCTCCTTCTGTCTCTCTTCTCTCTCTCTGCAAATAAATAAATAAATAAATAGTCAAAAGCACAGGAAGTAAGAGGCTGAGAAAGAAGACAAATACTGTCACTTATTATTAGCACTTTGATGAGGTCTGAGTCTCCCCTGTAGTCACCACCATCCGAGAGTGAGAGTAGCATTAATATATAGGCAGTGGACATAATGCATCCAGTTAGCCAGACAACATTAGTAGTTTCCCCCGTAGGGTTTATGTCTCGCCAGGCATAGACTTGGGATGCGGTTTTCAGTACATGCATCTGGAGTTCGTTTGCAGTGGCTAGAGGCCTTGGTGCACCCATTCTCACTCTTTCCCTCTCTCTCTCCCCCTCTCTGACTCTACTAAATAAATAAGTAAATAATGAAAAATTAAAAAAAATGCTACATAAGCACACACATAAAAGATTTGTGACCATGACAACATGAAGGAAAAAAGATGATGCTGTGTGGGAGCTAAGCTTTTCTTTCTTTCTTATTTATTTATTTGTGAACAGAGAGAGAGAGGGAGAGAGAGAGAGAGAGAGATAGAAGAGAGGCAGATAGAGAATGGGCACACCAGGGCCTCCAGCCACTGCAAACGAACTCCAGATGCATGTGCCCCTTGTGCATCTGGCTTACGTGGATCCTGGAGAATTGAACCGGGATCCTTTGGTTTTGCAGGCAAATGCCTTAACTGCTAAGCCATTTCTCCAGCCCAACTTTTCTTTCTTTTACTATTGAAGCCATATGGCTATACATTTAATTTTGATTATAGTCTCTAGCATAGCAACTAAACCTCAACACGAGCAAACAGGAAATGAGAAAGATAACAAGATATTACGGTAGAAGAAATTAAGTAAAAGAAGAATCATTGACAAGGGATTGAGAACAAATAAAAAAGCAGCAAAAGGTAGTCCTGCAATGATGGTAAGTGCAATTGATTAAACTCTCCAAGCAAGGGTCAGAGGTTAGCAGAGTGAGAGGCAACCAATCATGATCTGATTATATGGCATTTACAAGAGAATAACTTTAGGTCCAAAGATACAAATAGGTTGAGAATCGAAGAATATATTTATGTAAATAATAACTGAAAGAAAGAGCTAAAGTGGCTAGAAAGGGTGAATATATAGTATATAACATGTGTGCTATAATAACTATGAACACATACATACCTAACAACAGAGCCCCAAATATATAAAGTAAAGATGGACAGAGTTGAAGGAGAAATAGATACTTACACAATAATAGTTGGATGCTTTCATATCTTACTTTCAGTAATCGATAAAACTAGATAAATAACCAGTAAGAAAATAGAAAGTTGAACAATGTTATAAAACAACCAGGCCCTTGGCCTGGAGAGATGGCTTAGCAGTTAAACGCTTGCCTGTGAATCCTAAGGACCCCAGTTCGAGGCTTGATTCCCCACGACCCATGTAAACCAGATGCACAAGATGGCGCATGCATCTGGAGTTCGTCTGCAGTAGCTGGAGGCCCTTGGGCGCCCATTCTCTCTCTTTATATCTGCCTCTTTTTCTCTCTGTCTGTCTGTCACTCTCAAATAAATAAATTAAATTAATAAAACAACCAGGCCCAATGTAACACTACCCCCCAAAGAGCAGAATACATTTTTTTCTCAATTGCACATAGTATATTTTCCAAGATACACCATATGTGCATCATAATGGTGATAAGAACTTGTTCTCAGGAGAGCTTGCTAATCACACCTGGCTGGCATTCCTGCATGGACCCCCTGTGTCCCCAACTTAATCTCATGCAACCCTGCTGAAAATGACACTGTTGTCCCACATTGTTAATGACACTGCTCCAACCTAAGACCTGGATACTGGACATGACTTCTGCCCTGAAAATGGCTTCACCTAGGACACAGACCATTGCTCCAGGGGTGTCTTGATGTTGCTTCTCCCATGGCATCAACAAATTTGACACACTATCTACATCATTTTGTGCCACTATATCAGAATATCAGAGACGAAGTCATTGATCAAGAAAATAAATTTATGTACAGCTCATGGTTCTAAATGCTGGAAGTCCAAGACTGAGGAATTGCATCTGGGGAGGGCGTTCTTGCTACACCATTCCATGGCCGAAAGGCAAATACAGGGAGAAAATGAGGGAGGAGAGATGAAAGAAGCAGGGTAGGAGAGGGAGGGAAGGAAAGAGGGAGAGAGACAAACTCGCAGCCTAAATGTTTTTATAATTGTGATTAATCCATTCAGGATTAAGACACCTATTCTTATACTCTGCTTCTCAAGATTGTTACATTAGGGGTTAAATTTAAATTTTTTAAAAAATTCAATTCAGTTGCCGGGCGTGGTGGCGCACGCCTTTAATCCCAGCACTCTGGAGGCAGAGGTAGGAGGATCACTGTGAGTCAAGGCCGCCCTGAGACTATATAGTTAATTCCAGGTCAGCCTGGACCAGAGTGAGACCCTACCTCAAAAAACAAACAAACAAACAAACAAACAAAACAAATAAAAAATTCAATTTAAAATTAAATTAGGCATAAAAATTCATTCTTTCAGGGTGGCTCATTCAAACTGTCATCAAGGGTGCATATTGCTTTCTTCCCTTGGATACTGGGAGTCGGTTACCTTATCTGCATTTGCCATTTGCTTAGCCAGTGATTCTGGTTCTTAGTTTCTGCCAAAAAAAAAAAAAAAAAAAAAAAAAAAAAAAAAAAAGACTCCCTAAATGCTATGCTTTGCACCACTTCAGAAACTGGTAGAGATGACTGTTTTCCTGAAGGAATCTTATATCGGTTGACCCTCTCTCTTTATCCTTGGGAAAGGATCTCCCACCTCCAGTCCTTTCTCCTGCTCTCCTGTGCGATTTGTTACCTCGGTCTTCTGCCCTGCGTCTCTGTCCATGACCACAGCCACATTGTTCCCCCTTTGCTACAAAGCAAATGTCACACCACCCTTTATATACGCTGAACTTAACCAGCACTCCATAGTGCAAATATACACAAATGCACCTTCAGGACATTTGACCTCGAGCCATAAAATACTGTGAAACACAACTTATTCTTTTTCAAAAAATATATTTTATTGGGGCTGGAGAAATGGCTTAGCGGTTAAGGTGTTTGCCTGAGAAGCCAAAGGATCCCGGTTTGATTCTCCAGGACCCACATGCACAAGGAGCACATGCATCCGGAGTTTGTTTGCAGTGGCTAGAGGCCCTGGTGTGCCTATTCTCTCTCTGTCTGCCTCTCCTCTCTCTCTCTGCTTGCAAAAAAATTTTAAAAATATTTTACTTATTTATTTATTTGAGATAGAAAGAGGCAGATAGAGAGAGAGAGAATGGGCACGCTAGGGCCTCTAGCCACTGCAAAAGAACTCCAGACACATGTGCCCCCTTGTGCATCTGGCTTACGTGGGTCCTGGGGAATCAAACCGGGGTCCTTAGGCTTAGCAGGCAAATGCCTTAACTGCTAAGCCATTTTCCCAGCCCCACAACTCATTTTTTAAAAAAAATATACTTTGCCTCAATCAAGGTAGTTCTAGAGAACTGTAAATTCTAGATTTGTTCCTTAGCTAATATCATCTCATGGGAAACTTGCTTAATGTTGTCCGACTGTTACAATTTGGGCTTCAGTGTCTCCCAAAAGCTCGTGTGTTGATGGAATTATGGGGAGGTGGTAGAAACTTGTAGAGGTGTGGTCCAGTTGGAAGAAGTGGGTCATTAGCAGAATGCCAGTAAAGATGATTGGTGGATCTCAGGCCCTTCTCTGTTTCCTGGCCGTCACGAGGCCAGCAGCTTTGCACTATCACACACCACCTCCCTTGCTGTTATGCCTTCCCACACAACCAAAGGCATGAGGCCCAGTGACCGTAGGCTGAAGCCTCCACAACTGTGAGGCAAAGTAAATCTTCCCTCCTTAGACAGTTGATTATTTGGTGCATTTTGCTAAAATGGCAAAACGTGGACATATCTATGTATCCTGAATTAGCCCATTTATCCTCTTGGGATTTTTACTTTCATAATAAATGTTTTCTCTTCTGTCGAGAACAATGATTACACTACTTGCTATAAATAAATCCCCTCTGGAGTTTAGGACATTTCAAAAATTCCAAATAATCCAGCCTCAAATGAATATGAAGGTCAATTTTAATATAAATATACATTTTAGAAGTGCTGTTTAGATCCAGTTTAGGGGACTTGACTAGAAGTTGGCTAGTTTTCCTTCTGGAGTATGTGATTCGAGTGCATACTCTACCCACTTCCCTTATCGAGGCATTTACAATCCAGGCCACTGTGACCCTATCCCACTGTTTAGGGACAAATGTCAGGTAACTAGAAACAACCCACAGATAGCCATGGCCTGGATCTTGTGAGTTATCCAAATTTTCCAATGCATACGGAGCCCTGAGGCCTAACTCCACATTATTGGCAGACATCAGCTGCCCCTACATTTCAGTTTGTTATTTCCCTGTGATGCTTCATAGTAGCTTTCCCTTGTTTGGAGGTGAAAGTAACAAAAGGTTCTTTCTTTCTTTTCTTTTTCTGTTTTTCAAGGTAGAGTTTCATTCTAGTCGAGGCTGGAATTCATTCAGTAGTCTCAGGCTGGGCTTGAACTCACAGCGATCCTCCTATTTCTGCCTCCCAAGTGCTGGGACTAAAGACGTGCGCCACCACGCCTGGCATGTTCTGTCTTTCATCTATGTAAGTGTTGCTGTGTTGTGGTTTGTCAACAAAGGGATCTTCAAATTTCTTAAAGTAGGAAGGAAGAATCCATTTCTTGCCTCTTCTGGCTTCTGGTGGTATGCTCACAATCTTAGTTGTTTCTTAGCTTGTAGAAGCAGCATCTCACCTGCCAGGCCTTCATCTTTCCAGGCCATTTTCTCTGTGTGTGGGGTATGCCCAGTCTGTCCACTCTTCTTTTCACAAGGATACCAGCTATGTTGGACTAGGGCTCAACCTACTTCATACAATATGGCTTCATCTTCATTCATTAGATCTACAGCAACTCTATTTACAAATAAGATCACATACTGGGGCTTTGGGGTTAGAACTACAATATAAAAAATGGGGTGGGGGGGTACATGGCAAGTTAACTTATGCTAAGAAGCAGTACTAAACTGAAGTCACCTAACAATCCTACAACACATCACCTTCATCTGTAGGTGTACTGAAGAAAATGAACACACACAGACACCAACTCATGTGTACAAATCAAGAATGTTCCTAGAGGATTTATGTAGGTCTGCCTTCAATGGGAATGAGTCAAATCCACAGACAAATTGATGAATAAATTATGGCATAGTCCTCTTAAAAACTGGCAGAATGAGTAAATGATGATAGATGTTATAGTAGCGTTTACTTCATGGAAAGGAGTATTGAGAAAGCATGGAGGGAACGTGGAGTCATGGAAATAGTGACTAACTTGGTTTCAAACTTGGTGACATCAGCACATGGAGTTGTACAAATTTATTAAACCTCACACTTCAGATTTGTTCATTTTCCATATGTAATTTGTGTGTGTGTGTGTGTAATATATGTGAAATGGTATGTGGTATATAAAGGTGTGTGCGGATGTGTGTACCCCCAAACATCCGGATGTAGAAGCCAGAGGATAATATCAGGGGTCTCCCTCCATCACTCGTCTGTATGTTTCCTTGAGAAGGGGTCTCCCGTTCAACCCAGGGCTCCCATCTTCACCCAGCTGTCTGAACAACAAGCCACAGAGATTCTCTAGTTTCTGACCCTCGTAGGACTTGAGTTACTGACAAGTATGGCCACATCTAGCTGTTTACATGGGTTCTGGGGAATAGAACTTGGGAGGTCTCAAGCCCTCTGCTTATGTAGTAAGCGTTCTTGCCCATGAACATTCTCCTGTACTCTATAATTTATACTCTTAAAAGTGCTGTTTTGGGGCTGGAGAGATGGCAGTTAAGGCGCCTGCCTACCAAGCCTAAGAATTCCTATTCCAATCTCCTGCTCCCATGTTTAGTCAGATGCAAAAAGGGATGAAAGGACACAATGCCTCACTTGCCCACAAGGGGGCGCACAAGTCTGACGTTTGTTCACAGCGGCTGAGAGGCTGCTGGTGCCCATTCTCTCTCTCTCTCTCTCTCTCTCTCTCTCTAACTCTGTCTCTCTTTCTCTCAAATTAAAAAAAAGTGCTGCTTCAGGGGATGAGGAGATAGCGCAGTTCTATAAAGTTATTGCCTCACAAGCATAAGGACTGGAGCTCAATCCCCAGTACCCATGTAAAAATGCTGGGTACTGCACCCTTATAATTCCAAAGCTGGGGAGAAGGAGACAAGAGGCTCTGTGGGGCTTGCTCACCAGCTACTTTAGGCTAGTTGGCAAGCCCCAGGCTAATGAGAAACCCTTTCTTATGAATGCCTGCGGACAGTGGTCTTGGGGAACAACACCCAGAGTAGTCCCTTGGACTCCATACATGCATGCACAATGCACACATACATGCATTAAAAAATGCAACTTTTAAAATATGAATGGCAATGTGATTGATCTTACTACTTTAGTGCTGTGGGGGAGCCACAAGGTAAGTTTTTTGAAGTTTGACTTCTTTGCTTTATCACTTAGCAAGAGTCACTGCCATTTCCTGCCCAGGGTTTATCAGCTAGTGGAATGGACATGATGACAAAGCACATCCCATTGTGCGGAGCTAAGAGAAGGTGACGTGAAGGGACATATTTACTGGGTCCATTGACTGACTTGTCGTGTGGATTTGTTTTTAAGCAGAAACCCACTCCAGATGCGTGCTTTGGGGAGGATTTCAGCATTTGGGCTACTCATTTCCATTGCAATCACAGTGCCAGGTAAGTCTGACACTCTGATAGTTTTCAAAGGAAATAATGCTATCTTTAAATAGTGACAAGGACACACTATTAATTTTTATTTACCATTGTGCGTATGTGTGTGGGTGTGGGGGGTGGGGGTGGGTGTGAGTGCAAGCATGTGTATGCCACAGCGCGCCGTGGAGGGTGGAGGTCAGTGTTGGTCCTTGCTGCCTTCCACCTTATTTGAGGCAGGATCTTTCTCTGCTCTTTCCTCTGTTCCCCAGGCTAACTGGCCTGCTCTCTGTTTGAGATTCTCCCGTTCTCACTTACTACATGGTAGGAGTTCTGGGGTTACACACGCATGCTATCATGTCTGGCTTTGTGTGGGGTCTGAAACTGTGGGTAAAAATGACACTCAGTATTTCTATTTGAACATTCTTTTTTCTTTAAAGTAGAGTTTAGAACTATGTGGCATAATTTTTTTTTCCAGAAAAAGAGGGTCAGGGGACGCAAGAATATATGAATTATCAATAATTAATCCAAGTCAATGATTTCCAAGTCTGCTCCTTGCAGACTTTCCACAGGTGGACTCTGATCCAAAAACAAACTTCAGAACATGAGTAAGTGACCGGGATCAAAGCAGATTGCGAACTCTTCTTTTCCTTCCTTGCAATGATTCTAGAAGTGCCACAGCATTCTGGGAAACACTGGCATCCACAGTTAAATACTAGGTCAAGTTAAGGGCAAAGCGAAATGTTACTAGGGAGAAAGAAAGGAATCCAGGGTGAGGGAGGAAGAAAGAAAAGAGAACAGCAGGAGGAATATCGGGGGTGAATCCAAGAAAGTGATCAGCCGGCCTTGGATCATGAAAAGTACTGGAAGCATGTTGAGATGTGGCAGGGCTCTGGGAGGAAACAGAACAACACAAAGATGTTAAGAGAAGTTAACAAAAATGCATTAATAAGGGGCTGGAGAGATGGCTTAGCAGTTAAGGCATTTGCTTGCAAAGCCAAAGGACCCTGGTTTGACTCTCCAGGACCCACGTAAGCCAGATGCACAAGGTGGCACATGCATCTGGAGTTCTAGCAGTGGCTGGAGCCCCTGGTGTGCCTATTCTCCTCTCTCTCTATCTCTGCTTCTTTCTCTCTCTCTCAAATAAATAAATAAAAGTTAAAAAAACTAAAAATTTTAAAAATGCATTAATAGGGCTGGAGAGATGGCTTAGCAGTTAAGACACTTGTCTGAAAAGCCTAAGGATCCAGGTTCAGTTCCCCAGGACCCACATAAGCCAGATGCCCAAGGTGGAACATGTGTCCTGAGTTTGTTTGCAGTGGCTGGAGGCCCTGGCATGCCCATTCTCTCTCTCTCTCTCAAATAAATAAATAAAAATAAAATTTTTTTAAATGCATTAATATAATTGACTCTATTACCTGCTTATGGGAGAAAAACCTATGTGTGTTGAAACATGGCTGTTTAAAGGAGGAAAAGAACAAAATTTCACAAAATTAAATATACATTTATGATTTTTTAAATGAAAGTTGTTAAACACTTGAATATGGCTGGGTGAAGAGATGGCTCAGTGCTCAATAGCACTTCCTGTGCAACATGAGGACCTGAAGAGGCCCGAGAAATTGCTTGAGTTTAATCCCCAGGACTCACAACGGCATCTGGGTTTGGCCACATGGGTCAGTAACCTCAGTCCCAGATGGGAGGATTTCCAGGGCTTGTGAGGAAAACAAACAAACTATAAGCTCTGTGATCGGTAAGAGATTTCGGCTCAAGGAAGAAAGGGGAAGACACCTGGCATTCTCTGCGTGAGCACTATAGGTGGGTGCACATCCATATACTACTCACTCCACACACACACACACACACCATACCATACGCACAATACCAAACATATACCACATTACATACAAACATGCACCCCCCACAACTGAATATTGATTTATTAAAGTTTTTCTTTTAAAAAAGCATTTTTCCATTCTTTGTGATTTTCCTTCTATCATATCAACTTCATTTGGTTTATTAAAATCTAATAGGAAGATGGGATGGCTTTAATTTTTAACCTTTTCATTTTTGCTGAAAACAGGGTCTTGGGCTGGAGAGATAGCTTAGTGGTTAAGACACTAGCTTGCGAAGCCTAAGAACACATGTTCGAATCTCCAGGTCCCATGTAGTCAGGCGCATAGTGACACAAGCATACAATGTTGCACATGTGCACAAGGGGCTCACACATCTGGAGTTTGTTCATAGCAGCTGAAAGGCCCTGGCATTTATCTCTCTCTCTGCCTCTTCCTCTCTCTCTCTCTTAAAAATAAAATAATAATAAAGGTAACTTAAAAAGAAAAAAACAGGGTCTTGCTATGTGGCCCAAGATGGCTTTAAAATCATGGAATTCCCCTGACTCAGCCTTCTGAGTGCTGGGATGGTAAGCACGAGCCACAATGCCCAGCTGGTAGTACCAATTCACTATCCTATAATTGACCTTTGAGCTCATTATTTAAAAAAACAAGTATTCTACAAATATCCCACACAGGATTCTCCTATTAGTTGTTATCATGAGCTTTTACGTTAGTGATTTCCCAAAAAGAAGTGTTTTGCTGGATTTCTTACCATTTCTGTCTTTAAGGTTGGGATTTATTAAATACATGAGAAAAGACGGCGTACACATGGAGGCACTGAATTTTGGCAGGAAGAGGGGCTGCTTTCCATTTTAATAAGGGAAAGAAGAGACAAGATTGCAGGTCAGCTTATAGGTTGGAAGTAGGGAAGGTAGGGAGTCTTTCTGAAAGTATTTGAAGGAAGAAGGATACGAAAAGGAGCAAAGGTTGTAACAGTCATCACAAAGGTGAGAAGAGAAAGCACTGTGCCCAAAGTGGTCGCGCTGCATCCTTTTGTTTCACTGAGAATCTTCATTCCAAAGAAGACCGATTGATATGGAAATGGATGTTCCATCCCACATAAAAACGAAGAGTGCAGCTTTGCCTGCACCTCACATAATATTAAGACTGTGGCATGAACCACAGCTATACATCTGATCTTGATGTGGTGTTCCTTTTTCAACATATTGTACCTGCTAATTTTTTTTTTTTTTTTTGTCAAAATGTGTATTGCAGGCTGGAGAGATGGCTTAGTGGTTAAGGTGTTTGCCTGCCAAGCCAAAGGATCCCAGTTTGATTCCCCAGAACCCATGTCAGCCAGATGCACAAGGGGCACATGCATCTGGAGTTTTTTTTTTTTCAGTGGCTGGAGGCCCTGAGCACCTATTCTCTCCCTCTCCCTCTCTCTCTCTCTCTCTCTGCCTCTTTCTCTCTCTTAACTAACTAACTAAATAAAATATATTTTTAAAAATGTGTATCTCTAACAAAGTCTCTCATTCATTTGGTAATTTGTCTGTTTTCCTTAGACATCTTTCAAAGAACAAAAGTTTATAATTTTGAAAATGCCCACATTACCACACTTTCTTTTGTGAGTCATTCTTTCCACCTCCTAAGAAATCTGTGTATGCCAAACGTGTTTTCTTCTGGTGGTTTAATAGTTTTTAGTTTGCCTCATATTTAAGCCAGAAATCCAACTGAAAGTCTGTTTATTTTGTTTATTTGTGCAGTAAAGCTTGATAATTATTTTTCAGGTGGGGGGTGGGGATCACCAATTGTTCCAAAAAAGTTGTTAAAATATTTTTCTTTCCTTTTATAGGAAGCCTATTATACAAAGCTTTATTAATATGTGGATATTCTACTGGGAGGTGGGGAAGGTACCAGGAACTCTGGCCTACACACTCTGTGCACACCCTCTGGAGCAGGGGAATGGAGAATTGTGGACTCAGGGGCAGGTCCGTGAGGAAGAAAGAGCCACAGGCCTGCTTCAGCAGCAGACCTGCAGGGTCCAGGCAGCCCCAAGCCAGCAGCAGGGGTACTGGGACCAGGGAACTGGCTCTTTCTTTTGATTTTTTAAAAGATTTTATTTTTATTTATTGATTTGAGGGAGAGAAATAGAAAAGCAAAGAGGGTGTAACATCGAAGTTTCTGCAAGCTTAGTGACATTTCCTGCTTCTAGTCAAGGAATAAAAAAATTCACTTTTGGAGTTCTGTTTCCCTAACTACCTGTCAGTTTCTATCTCCTATCATTTTATTTTTTTTAATTTAAAACATTTATTTATTTATTTATTTATTTATTTATTTATTATTTATGTATTTATTTATTTTTGAGGTAGGGTCTCACTCTGGTCCAGGCACACCTGGAATTCACTCTATAGTCTCAGGGTGGCCTCGAACTCACGGTGATCCTCCTACCTCTGCCTACTGAGTGCTGGGATTAAAGGCGTGCTCCACCACGCCCAGCTAAACATTTTATTTTTATTTATTTATTTGATAAGAGAGAGGAAAAAGGACAGAGAGAAAGAGAAAGAGGCAGCTAGAGAGAGACAGATAGACAATGGGCTGACCAGGGTCTCCAGCTACCACAAACTAACTCCAGACACATGCACCACCTTGTGCATCTGGCCTGCGTGGGTTCTGGGGAATCGAACTGAGGCCCTTTGGCTTTGCAGGCAAATACCTTAACTGGCAAGCTATTGCTCCAGCCCCTATCATTTTCTTTTAAACTATTTTTGTATTATTTATTCTTGTTTCTTAAATGAAGTGGTTGTACCCCCAAGAGCCCCTCTCCTTGCCTCAGTTCTGTTGAGGATCTTCTTCCCTGGGGTTATTGGTATTCATTTTGCCTCAGTCAGTTTGAAGGGAGGGGGTGGAAATACAGTGTCTTATGCTACTCCCACCCATCCTGAGGCTTTTAGAATCTTGTTAGAATCTTTCTACCCTGTCATCAGCAATGTTCCCCGAGCCTTGGTGGACAAGATAAAGATCTGCTTTAGTGTCGCTTTCTCTGTAGCCTCTGAATCTGTTTTGGTGAGGTGAGAGTGACCACAGTGTCTCTTGCCATTTCCCTGGAACTGGTTTTCAGGCTAGCTGTAAGAGCGGTATTAGTGTTACTGCTTCCTCGTAATGACTTCTGGGGCAGGGCAGATGAGGTGGAGGTGACTCACCGCATGGTAGGCAGTCAGCTCTCTCTTCTTGATGTTTTGATGTCTCCTGCTTCTCCCCAGGATTCTCCACCATGTGTAAGATGGAACACATTCTCCAACCGCAAGTGAGAGCAGTTTGAATTCCAGGGGATAAGGCTAGTTGCTAGAGAGACTTACTGATGCGTAGGTACACTCTTCAGAATTAAAGAGCAGCGGAGGTTCTCTCTGGAGCCTATTGATTTCCTGTCCTAGGGAATCTGGGTTGGTTCCCAGAGCCAGGTATGAGTTCTCCCCCACTGAGAGGGTCTCATGCCCAATTCAAGAGCAGTTGGTTACCCACATCGGCTGTGTGCCACTATTGCACAAGTGTGTACCTCTTGCTCTGCTGGCTGGTTTTGTAGCTTGCAGAATCTCTTGCTTATTCAATCTGTTGGCAATCATTATTCTCCAGCGGTTCTCAGAGCACTTTCCAGCACTATAAGGGCTAGACTGGAGGGAGCTGGATTCCCTCTCAATTTGAGGATGGTCACTTGATGTCCTGTGGCTGCAGGCTGTAGTGTCTTCAGCAATAGGGACTGATCTTTTGGCTCTTGCGGGTAGCCAAGTGTATTGGCAATGGCCTGTCTCATTTTGGGGGCCTTGTGTCTCCCTCACCAACAGCTCACTATGGGAGCAATCCAATTCTGGCCCTGGGAATTACCAGCCAGGGCCCATTGTTTTAGGGTTATGCTCTCTTCATCTTTTTTTTTTTTTTAAATGTAATTTATTTACTTGAGACAGCAAGAGAGAAAGAGGCAGAGAGAGAGACACAGAGAGAGAGAGAGAGAGAGAGGGAGAGAGAAGAGACAGAGGAAGAAAATGGGCATGCCAGGGCCTCCAGCCACTCCAAACGAACTCCAGATGCATGTGCCGCCTTATGCATCTGGCTTATGTGGGTTCTGGGGAATCAAACCAGGGTCCTTGGCTTTGCAGGCAAATCCTTAACCACTATGCATCTCTCCAGCCTGCTTTCTCCATCTTTAGTGGGCCTCTTCTGTTTGGGTCCTTTTCCCTTTAGAGAAAGTAATGACTTGTAGAATGGTATCCAGGAAGAAGGTGTCTATGGAATTGAATCACATTGCCAAACTTTCTGATTTTGTTGTGACATGTTTTTTTAAAATTTGAGATAGAGAGAGAGGGACAAAGAAAGAGAGAGACAGAGAGATTGGGCATGCCAGGGCCTCTAGCCATTGCAAATGAACTCCAGATGCATGCGCCACCTTGTGTATCTGGCTTACATGGGACCTGGAGAATTGAACCTAGGCCTCTTAGGCTTTGCAGGCAAGTGCCTTAACCGCTAAGCCATCTCTCCAGCCCGAGACATGTTTTATGCCCAACATATGATCTATTTTAGAGAAGGCTCCATGAGCTGTTGAGAAGAATATGTATTCTGCAAAATTAGGGTAGAATATTCCGTAGATGTATGTTAAGTCCAGTTGATGTATGGTATTGTCTAACTCCATTATTTCATGGTTAAATTTCTGCTTAGATGATATATCTAATGATGATAGTGGAATATTAAAGTCTTCCACTATAATTGTATTGGGGGGTGATTTCTGCTTTACTATCTAATGGATTTTTGCTTTATAAAATTTGGTGTTCTTGTGTTTGGTGAATATAGATTTATGACTGTAATATCCTCTTGTATTTTTCCTTCAATGAGCATGAAGTTGCCTTCTTTATCTTGTTTGGTCTGAAGTGTATTTTGTCTGGTGTCACTATAGCCACTCCTGCTTATTTCGCCTTTCCATTAGCTTAGAATGTACTTTTCCATTCTTTCATCCTAACACGGCATCAATCTCTTATTGGCAAGGTGGGTTTCTTGAGGACTGCAAATGGACAGGTCCATTTTTTTTTTTGATCCAGATTTTTAACCTGTGTTTTAAAAATTTATTTTATTATAATATGCTTTGTATGGACACATCATGTGTTGGTACTGTCATTTCCCTCCTCCATGCTCCCAGTCCACTGAGGGCCTCCTCAGTAGGGTTGCTGGTATTCCCCATGGGGTTTGGGGTTATGCATTGTGAGAACAGAAGTCAGTGATTGGTGGGGGTTGGGGGAAATGCCTCTGGGTATGCCCCCTGACCTGTGTCTCTTACAATCTTCTGCAAAATTCCCTGAGCTGTGGTGGGTGTGTTTTGAGTCTACTTCAGTGTTAAGCCCTCGGGAGCTTCTGAATTTCTGCTTTGGTAAGTGTTGAGTATCCTCAGCATCTGTCTCCACCTCTCCCCTCCCCCGGTGCAGGTTGTCAAGCTCCCCATGGAAGCAGCACGCTTGCTCATCTCTCCAGTTCCTCTGTGGTTTCATCTGGGTCTTGGCTGAAGTGCGAGGGGAAGAGCTGGGACTGCACAGGTCCCAAATATGATCCTAGCCTATGTCTTTTTTTTTTTTTTTTTTTGAGAGAGAGAGAGAGGAAGAGGCAGAGAGAGAGAGAACGGGTGTGCCAGCCGCTGTGAATGAACTCCAGACACATGCGCCCCCTTGTGGGCAAGTGCAGCATTGCACCCTTGTCACTTTGCATCTGGCTAAACATGGGACCTGGAGATGGAATGGTCATTCTTAGGCTTGGCAGGCAGGTTCCTTAACTGCTAAGCCATCTCCAACACCTAACCTGTGTCTTTTGACTGGGGCATTAAGAACATTGACGAGTGATGTGAGGTATGAGTTAATTCCTGTCAAGTTGAAGATTTTGTAGAGTTTGGAGTTTTCTTGAGCTTTATGTGTTCTCATGTCTGTTCGACTCACAGTTGCTATTTTTCCTACTTGTAGACTTGGGTGTGACTTCAGTTTGAGTTTATTCTATGCAATATTCTCTGTATGATGGGCTTTGTGTTGATATAATCGTATATCTAGCTTTTACCATGGAAAGTTTTTCTTTTGCCTTCAATGATGAGGGAGTCATTTTGCTGGTATGTATTTTGAGTTGGAAGCCGTGGTCTTTTAGAATTTTCAGTGCTTCATTCCAATTGCTTCTTTCTTTTAGCGTTTTCATTGAAAAATCATAGGTAATACTTAACGGGTTTACTTTGTGTGTAACAAGCTGTTTTTGTCTTGCTGCTTTTAGAACCCTTTCTTTGTTTTCGGTGTGGAGAGTTTTAACTATAATGTGGCATGGGAATTTCTTCTCTGATCCTGTCTATTTGGTATTCTGAGCACTTCTTCTATTTTAATGGGGTGCTCTTTTGTGAGATTAGGGAAATTTTCTTCCATGATTTTGTTGAAGATGTTCTGTATGCCTTTGGCCTGTATTTTTTCCCCTTCTTGTATGCCAGTGGTTTGAATATTTGGTCTCTTGATGTATCCCACATTTCTTTCATATTCTGTTCACATGTTTTTGGAATTTATCATTGTTTTTGGACTGCTGGATTCTTTCCTCTGTCTTGTCTTCAAGTTCTGATAGTCTCTCCTCCATGGTCTACTCTTTGGGTGAGACTTTCTTGGAAGCTTTTTAAAAGAATTATTTCACTGTTGCTGCCTTTTTTTCCCCAGCATCTCCATCTCTGTAGAATTCCAATTTCATTTCTTGATTAGACTTGCTTGTTTGCTGGAGTTTATTTTTGCATTTGATTATGTCTTCATTGAGTTTATTCAACTACCCACTGAGATAATTTTCAATATATATTTTTAATTTTATTTATCTATTTGAGAGAGCAAGAGAGGGAAAGAGGAAGACACACACACAGAGAGAGAGAGAGAGAGAGAGAGAGAGAGAGAGAGAGAGAGAGCAAGAGAGATAGAATAGGCACACCAGGGCCTCCAGACATTGCAAATGAACTCCAGATGCATGTGCCCCCTTGTACATCTGGCTTACATGGGTCCTGGGGAATTGAACTGAGGACCTTTGGCTTTGCAGGCAAACGCCTTAATCACTAAGCCATCTCTCCAACCCAATATTTTTTTTTTTGTTGGTTTCCCTCCATGTCCTTTATCCTTCTATCAAGTTCTTCTTGATTCTCTTCAGTTTTCCTTTTTTGAGATGTATACTGGGGTGTTTTCGCTGATTTGTTTCCATTTCTTTCAGCTATGCTCTGAGTTCATTCTTGAATTCTTTTGGTTGACTTCCTCCATTCAACCATGCTTTAAGTTCTTTTGTGAGTTATTGAGTTCAGTTCTCAACTAATTCTCCCATCCTTTTTTTCATGCCCTTGTTAAGTTTATTGAATGTATTTAGCCTAATTTTGGGGTTCAATGGTCAGAGTTTCCTGTAGGTTTGCAATGGAGGCTTCCATTATGGGGCTGTGTGTTCTTGGTGGGAATCTTTTGGGTTTGGTGTCTTGTTTTCTTTCTTTTGCGGTGGGGTTTACCAGTCTTGAGGTCATTGTTTTGTTTTGCTGGGGGTGTAGTCATTAGTGTCTCTCATGCAATATGTACTGATTACCTTGTTCAGGTTTGGTCAAGGTAGGAGTGCGAAGATGGTATAGTCCCAGGTTTTGGCTGGAGGCTCTTGAGCTTAAGCTGGGTTTTTCTTGTGTGTTCACTCTGTTGAGTGCCTGGAGTGATTAGCCAACTCAGTGACTGGGAGGGTCCTGTTGTCTCTCTGGTAGTTGCTTCCTGGTCCTTGGTGGTGGGCTTGGCTGTGGCAGCTGGTGGCAGGCAGGGTGAGGGGAGAGTGGGCATCCTACTTGTGGGGGGATGAGGCTCAGTCACAGTGATTATGGGGCCCACTTAGGTCATGCATTTGTGGGGATAGTCTGGGATCCATGATTGCAGGTTTGTGAGCATGCCCCAACAAGTCCTGTGTGGGGATCTGGTGGTTCCCTTCTTGCCCCCTGTGAGCACATTGGAGGAACTTGGGCACACCTGCCCCACAAGAACAGGACCTTGTCTATCCTCCCCACACACGTGCATGCACACAGCACAGCGGGAACTGATGTCTAACCTGCCCCTCGTTGTCAGGGCCAAAATGTGTTTTTTTTCTTTCTTTCTTTCTTTCTTTCTTTCTTTCTTTCTTTCTTTCTTTCTTTCTTTCTTTCTCTCTCTCTCTTCTCTCTCTCTCTCTCTTTCTTTCTTTTAAATCTGTGTGTGTGTGGAATGTTTGGTGTGTGTATTTATATACTCAAAAAATACATAGTGTCTTCCTCTATGGCTTTTCCACCTAATTTCTCTGAAAACAGTTGTCACTCAACCTGAAGCTCCCCATTTTTTTTTTTTTTTTTTTTTTAGCATGGTTGACCAGGGAACCTCTGTATTGTCCCTGCTTCTGCCCATCTCAGCATGTGTGCACATGCTCAGCCATGCCTGGTATGTTTACATGGATGTGTGGGTGCTGGGGGTCTAATTCATCCTTGTACACAACAAGTGTTCTTAAGCTCATTAGAACACAACCATGGATTTTAGAGATAAATCCATTTCTCCCCACACTTAAGCTTCTTAGAATAGAAGAGGAATGATTTTTTCAAAGGATGATAAAATTATCAGAAATACTGAAAGGGAGGTGGGGGTTACATAGTACAAAGCATGACAACTAGGAATGGAGGGATGGCTTAGCGGTTAAGGTGCTTGCCTGCAAAGCCAAAGGACCCAGGTTCAATTCCCCAGGACCCACATTAGCCAGATACACAAAGGGGCATATGTGTCTGGAGTTCATTTGCATTGGCTAGAGGCCCTGGTGTGCCCATTCTTTATCTCTCTCTCTTTTTCTCTCTTTATGTCAAAAATAAATAAATAAATAAATACATAAATAAATAAAAACATGACAACTAAAGTTGTAGAGGACAGAGCTTAGATGCTTTCCCAGAATATAGAATAACTTAGGCTGGCAAATGTTCAACTTAACAAAAATAGAATAATGCCATAAACATGGATTGGGTCCATTTTGATAGGCCCCAAGGGAAGCAAGGGAAACACTCTCATTTCTGGTCTTCTTTCTGCATCTTCATTTCCCCTCTGTGACAAAGCAGGAAAAACAGAAGGAAGGGATATGGATCAAGCATTCTTAATTTTGATTCTACAGGTTTTTAAAAAACTGTACGTTGTCTTGGTGAAGTGCCTACCATATGCCCAAAGAGAACTAATTAGGGTGTGGTAGATGGAGAAAGCTCATAGGACCAGCTCATGTGAGATGCTAACACTAGACCGAAGCTAAAAATGGGGAAAAGGAGACATGGTTACCTTGTTAAAGTTGTTGATGAAATTAGACATCAGTACTTAATACATCATGAATAAAATTTTTAAGCTATCAACACACTTTCAGCCCTAGAGGTCCTAACATCAAATTTTTGTTATATAATGGTTTTTGTATAATTTGAGTTATGGTTAACTGATTTTTGATCATGTTACAGAAGACTTTGTGAAGAAATTGTTTTTTCTATTATACTTGAGTATACAATTTTCCTCTAAATATTTTCTAGTTTCAAGCAATTCATGTCTGGATGAGAAGCAGAGGACACAGAACATTTCACTTCTTCCTGTAGAAGGTAATATGCTTCCTTATCTAGTGGCCAGTACTGAGGTGATAGAGAGTTGAGTTGGTTAGAAGCTGTGGCCTGGAGAGATGGCTTAGCGGTTAAGTGATTGACTGTGAAGCATAAGGACCCCAGTTTGAGGCGAGATTCTCCAGGACCCATGTAAGCCAGATGTACAAGGTGGCGCATGCATCTGGAGTTCGTTTGCAGTGGCTGGAGGCCCTGGTGTACCCATTCTCTCTCTATCTATATGCCTCTTTCTCTTTTTATCTGTCTGTTGCTCTCAAATAAATAAAAAACAAACAAACACACAAACAAAAGAAACAGTAGCTGAATGCCTATGACCAGTCTATGGTTAGTAGGAGAATCTGGTGATGTGAGTTTTGTGCACTTCCTTATTTGCCATTAAATCTTTGCCATATTGGAGTGTTAAAAGGTTAGGCGTTTAACTACCCTGTGGGTCTGTGTTAAAGTTTTGCATCTTCCCTTATGTAGTTATTTGTTCTTTATTTGGTCAACGAGGCAAGTGACACTGAAATGAGAAAAGAGAGATATTTTACAGAAAACAAGGTTCATTCACATAAAATGTTCACCCTCATAACTGTTTCTGCTCATGGTAAAGTAATTTCATCTCTAACACCCACATTTGTCACAGGACAGTCATCACCTCTCAACAAACCCCTACCAGTCGTGGATACCTTAAGTTATTGTGTAAGAAGTGTGAGGTTCTATTTTAGAAGATGCTTGTGTGGGATAGTCTTAATGTGGCAGTCTGAACCCACTTTAGGGCCAGACTTAGAATCTGCCTCAAGTGATTCCTCCTCCAGTCAGGATGCTGGAGACCTACGTTTCAAGCTGAATTTCAAAATTGGGCAAAAAAAAATTGGGCTGACCCAGGTGTGGTGGTGCAGGCCTTTAATCCCAGCACTTGGGAGGCAGAGGTAGCTGGATCTCTGTGAGTTCAAGGCCACCCTGAGATGATGTAGTGAATTCCAGGTCAGCCTGAGCTAGAGTGAGGCCCTATCTCGAAACGCCCCCCCCCCCCCACAAAAAAAATAAATAAGGATCCTGGTTCAATTCTCCAAGTCCCACTTAAGCTACATGCACAAGGGGGCGCACACATCTGGAGTTTGTTTGCAGTGGCTAGAGGACCTGGTGTGCCCATTCTCACTCTTCCCTCTCTCTTTCTCTCTCTCTGTCTCAAATAAATAAATTTAAAAATTTTTTAAAAAGTCTGAGGCTATAGAGGACATGCCTTCACATTCAAACCACCACACTTAATATTTACTTTCAGAAGAAGGACACAAGAGGTCAGCTTGCATATTTAACCCCAATAATTAGAGTACAGAAACAAAATCCGTGAGCAAAACTCATAGCTGAACTGTCTGTGAGAATGTGTATGTCTAGGCAGGAAGGAAGAGAATCTTTCCAAAGAGTTATGTTTGAAACTTTACATTTGAAATAAAATGGAAATTTAAAAATAATATCCAAACAGCTTGTTTGCCAGAAATAATAATTCCTGTGCTTCTCATTGCTAGGTATTGTTATTTATTATTTTCACGTGATGACCAAACTAGTGAAATTATATATCCTTTTAAGATCTATTGATGTCAGTGGTTGGGCATTCCATTTTGTTTCCTGGGAATGTATTCCACCACCAAAAAACTTAGATTGTCTTTGTAATTTCATTTAGCATTTTGCTTTCTTGATTGTTTTATTGATCACAGTGATTGCCTGTTTTGAGCAATCAAAACTCCTGTGCCAACTTCACAATGTATATCGATTTACTAGGAATATACACAGAAGAAAACTAGTTAATATTTGGATTTGGGTTAATACATAATACTTATTTTGTGAATTTTAATTTCTTAAGTAATTCTAATATTTTTTTTTTTGGAATCAGTCACTAGAAAAAGCAATGTTGTAGTTCAACTTTATGTAATCTACAGTGATCCACTAAGTATTTGTTTTTCTTTCCTTGTGTGCTTGTGTCTGTATACTACAGTGTCTGTACAGAGGGGCAAAGAGGCTGTGATCTGCTGCCCTCTCGTCCCATTGGCAGACGTGATATTAGTAACATGGAAGATATTCCGCAGAGGCAAGCCTTCCTGCATTATATCCCACAGACCAGAAACAAAGGAGACCAATGAAACCTGTACTGACAGGAGAATAACCTGGGTCTCCACACCTGACCAGAGTCCCCATCTTCAGATCGATGCAGTGACCACCGATCTTGATGGGCATTACTTGTGTGAACTAGCAACACCTGATGGGCATTTCGAAAGTGGACATGACCTCCAAGTATTAGGTAAGCAATGCCACTTATGATCACATTTGAAACCACCACATTTATGATTGAAATACACGTGTAGCTCCAAGATTCCTAGGAGAAGACTGATTTTTTTTCCTTCCATCTCTGCAGTGCCCCCCGAAGTCACTCTGTCTCTAGAGAAGAATGGAACTGTAGTATGTGAGGCAGCTACGGGCAAGCCAGCTGCACAGATCTTTTGGACTCCAGATGGGGACTGTGACACTACGAATGAATCCGATGTCAACGACACAGTGACGGTCAGGAGTACGTGCCACTGGGAAGTGCACAGTGTGTCTGTTGTGACCTGCTTGGTCTCCCACTTGACTGGCAACAAGAGTCTGTCCACAGAACTGAATCAAGGTGAGTTCCTGCTTCTTTCAGAAAAGCTGAATTTTGATTTATTCTTCCATGAAAAAAGTAAATAATAACCAACACAAAGAAAAAAAATGGAGTTTATAATTTGAAACTTTCACTAAAACTAGAGAATATATTACATAGAGGAATACTTTACCCATATGAATAACATTTTACCAGTATTTCTCTAAACTAGATAGATAGATGATAGAGAGATAGATAAATAGATAGAGAGATAGGTACGTAAATGATAGAGACACATACACATACACACACAGAAAGAGAGAGATGATAGCTGGCTAGCACTGAGATTCACACTTTTGTGCTCATTCTTACATGGCAAGCACTTGATCCACTAAGTCATCTTTGCATCTACCCAGCTTCCCAGCCCCTGGGAGCCAAGGTTTCTTTTCTTTTCTTTTCTTTTCTTTTCTTTTCTTTTCTTTTCTTTTCTTTTCTTTTCTTTTTAGTTGGTTCTTTTGAGGTAGGGTCTCACTCTAGCTCAGGCTGACCTGGAATTCACTCTGCAGTCTCAGGGTGGCCTCGAACTCACAGTGATCCTCCTACCACTGCCTCCCAAGTGCTGGGATTAAAGGTGTGCACTACTACACCCAGCTTAGCCAAGATTTCTTAAAAGAGCAATCCACGGGCTCTCTTCTATGCCAGTTTAACTCTCTTGACTCATTTGAGTCTGTCTACACAGAAAGTGGTTGGACCAAAAGCACTAAAGGTGTTCCAGATGCCAAGTAAAATGTACAATTTTCTTTATTGACTTAATTAGCTTCACTCTTGTTTTTCACTTGAGAATCTCCATGTCTGAACACACTGTGGTGTGATCTTGAGCCCCTCCATTGCCTTCTTTTGTCCCCTCTCTCTCCTGCTCCCGATCAACGTAACCGCCCTCCACTTTCTGACTAGTCCTCGTTCTATTTTGAGATCTCTTTCTTTTTCTAAAAAAAAAATTTGTTTACTTTATTTATTTGAGAGCAACAGACAGATAGAGAAAGAGGCAGAAAGAGAGAGAGAGAGAGAATGGGTGCACCAGGGCCTCCAGCCAGTGCAAAGGAACTCCAGATAAATGTGCCACCTTGTTCGTTTGGCTAATGTGGGTCCTGGGGAATCGGGCCTAGAACCACCATCTTTAGGTTCCACAGGCAAGGCCGCTAAGCCATCTCTCCAGTCCCTGACATCTCTTTTCCTTTCTTTTCTTTTTCTTCTTCTTCTTTTTTTTTTTTTTTTTTTTGGTTTTTCTAGGTAGGGTTTCACTCTAGTCCAGGCTGACCTGGAATTCACTCTGTAGACTCAGGGTGGCCTGGAATTCACGGGGTGACCCTCCTACCTCTGCCTCCTGAGTGCTGAGATTAAAGGCGTGAGCCACCATGCCCAGCTTGACATCTTTCTTTTTGCCCTCTTCCATCATCCCTGTCCAAATGTTGACAGGCTCAATAATGTGCAGGTCTTGTGGAAGTGACAAAGCTGACAGTCACTAAGAGGTCAGGAATGTACCGGTCCCTTCATTTTTGGTGGGTAGTGTCCTAAAGTACTTCTCACCCCTCTGGCTCTTAATTTTTTTTTTTTTAATGGTTTTTTGAGGTAGGGTCTCACTCTGGCCCAGGCTGACCTAGAATTCACTATGTAGTCTCAAGGTGGTCTCGAACTCATGGCAATCCTCGTACCTCTTCCTTCCAAGTGCTGGGATTAAAGGCATGCACCACCACACCTGGCTTAAATTCTTTGTTTTTGTTTGTGTTTGTTTATTTAAAAAAAAATTATTTGAGAGCGACAGAGAGAGAGAAAGAGAATGGGCTCACCAGGGCCTCCAGTCATTGCAAATGAACTCCAGATGCATGTGCCCCCTTGTGCATCTGGCTTATATGGGTACTGGGGAATCAAACTGAGATCCTTTGGCTTTGCAGGCAAGTACCTCAACCGCTAAGCCATCTCTCCAGCCCCTGGCTCTTCAATTCTTTCACCTCTCTTCCATGATGTCTCCTAAGCCTTGGAGGGTAACCTATGTGTTCCCGTAGGTCAGCGAGGTTCTGTTCAGATCCCTTCTCCCCCACCTGCAGTTAGTGCTGGATAACCACTTCCATGCTTTGGGTGTGGGGAGCTCTGTGATGCCCACACAGCACTGTTCACTTCCTGCTGAGTCATCTTTTCCTATGTCTGGGTGTGACTTCTCCAGGTGGATTCCGAGCTTTCTGAGGACTTGTCATGTTATCGTCTCGTTCCCTCCAGATGCTAAGGTTTGCCTGGCTCTTTCAGTTTAGATTCTGAGCAGGTTACTTAATGCAATGAAACTACCTCTTGCCCGAGTCGTGTTTGTATTTAGAACTCACATCCCTTAGGCTGCCATTTCCACAGAGGGAAAGAGTTCAGAATAATGGTTCTAATTCATCTTATTTTTATCTTTCAAACAACTTTCCAACCATTTCACACATAGATACACTGAAAGTGGACATCAGGTACTTGAAGGGGGTCATATCAATACCACGCGTGGAAAATGTCACCAGATCCTGACCAAAATGTTAAGAATAATGCCTTTCAAAAGACTAAAATTTGCTTGGGAAGTTTTCTTTTACTCTTAAGAAATTGGGAAGTATTTGCAATACTCAGTGTGCATTTATTTATTCAGGAAATATCTGTTAAAAGCCTATTAAATACAAAATATAGACATGGTTCCTAAACTATCCTGAAATAATGAGATATGAGTAATATTTAAATTTAATTTTTTTTATTTATTCATGAGACAGAGGGACAGAGAGTAGAGAATGGGTGCGCAAAGGCCTTTAGCCACTGTAAATGAACTCCAGCCGCATGAATCACTTTGGGCATCTGGCTTATGTGGGTCCTGGGGAATTGACCCTGGGTCCTTTGGCTTTGCATGCAAGTGCCTTAACTGCTAAGCCATCTCTCCAGAACAAATTTTAGTTGATAAGAATCTTTTTTTTTTTTTTTTTTTTTTTTTTTTTTTTTTTTTTTTTGTGGTTTTGCAAGGTAGGGTCTCACTCTGGTCCAGGCTGACCTGGAATTAACTATGTAGTCTCAGGGTGGCCTCGAACTCTTGGCAATCCTCCTACCGCTGCCTCCCGAGTGCTGGGATTAAAGGTGTGCGCCACCACGCCCGGCTTGATAAGAATCTTTATTGTGCCAGTATGTAAATCTTTAGGTATATTTTTAGATGATCTTTTAAGCCATTTCCTCTAATTTGTTAATTAGAAGAACCTTTGAATTGACTCTTACCCTTGCTTATATTTATTTTAAAGGTTTCACCAGAAGCTCAGGCTGTTTATTGATCATTCTCTATGCGAAACTCTCTCTCTTTGTGACTGTTCTGCTCATTGTGGGATTTGCTTTTTTCCAGAAGACAAAAATTTTCAGGTAGGTACTGAAGCCTGAAACGTTAGAAGGAAAAGATCTCTGTAAGACTTGAGTTTACACCATACTGGGGACAGCCTATGTGATGGGGCATTGTGTTCGTGCCCTCAGCCTCGTTCTGGAGCAGGAGGCTTTCTGCACAGCAGAGCCCAAGCAGAGGTGTGGGGCAAGAGATTCTGCCTCGCTGTATGTAGCAAGAACCTCACCTGGCCTCTCCTTAAGAATTCAGTGTGACAGGGCTGGAGAGATGGCTTAGCGGTTAAGGCATTTGTTTGCCTGCAAAGCCCAAGGATCCCGGTTTGATTCTCCAGGATGCACGTAAGCCAGATGCACAAGGGGGCGCATGCATCTGGAGTTCATTTGTAGTGGCTGCATGCCCTATCTCTCTGCCTCTTTCTCTCTCACACATAAATAAATAAAAATATATTTAAAAAAAAAAAAAATTCAGTGTGAGAAAAAAAGGGGCCAGAGCTCCAGAAGAGTTTACTTTCAAGCCTAACTATATGTTTTATGCTTTCTCCTCCTAGAGAGCCATCATCTACAGAGTCGGAGGTCTGGATGAGACAGCGTATAAAAGCAGTCATTTCTGATGACCCTTAAGCCCAGCTGACCTGCTCAGAACTCCTGCACACCTGGGTGACTGTGAGATTCCACATGATGTAGACAAGGCCTGCTTCAGTCTCTCAGCACACAGTCTAGAGACCTAAGCAAAATCTCGTGTGTGCGCAGCAATTTGCTGAGTGGTCCTTATTTCCCTTGATGTTCAGCTGATGTAAATTCGGCATCTTTCATTCCAGTCATAACTGCTAATGGTAATTCTCTGGTGACATATTATATACTATGTATGCGTAGATGTAGGCTGAAGAATGGCTACAAATGCATGGCTTGTGAATTTATTGTGATTTAAATACATTCTGACATTGTGGAAAGACACAAGTGTGTCCATTTACACTTCTTAAGCAGCACACTCACAATCGCATTTTCTACCCTTGTAATTTTCCTCTTGGCCTTAAGTTCTTTCCATACAGACAACACATTTGTTTTCTTTCTTTCTTTCTTTCTTTTTTTTTGTCAAATAGGGTCTCACTCTAGCCCAGGCTAACCTGGAGTTCACTGTAGTCTCAGGGTGGCCTCAAACTCACAGCGATCCTCCTACCTCTGCCTCCCGAGTGCTGGGATTAAAGGTGTGTACCAGACAGCACATTTGTATTGACTCCCTCCCCATTTAGTTTTCTTCCGCTGATAGGAACAGACATTAGTGGGGCTGGAGAGATGGCTTAGTGGTTAAGGCGTTTGCCTGCAAAGCCAAAGGATCCCGGTTTGACTCTCCAGGCCCCATGTAAGCATACCAGTTTTGAGTGTGGGTCCTGAGCGTTTCTCTTCACTACCCCAGGAGAACCTACATGGTCCCATCTGCTGGAGGATGACCACCACATAGTATACAGCAGAGCCACCTCAGTGTCAACTCCCACCTCTGTGATGAGACCAGCTGGGTGATTCAGGAGTCAAGTTCATCAGACCTTGTGGAGTGAACCTCTGCGGATCCAAGACACAGCAGCTATCTTTGCCGAAGGTTCTGTGGTTGCTTGTCACAACATTATTGTGGCATTACGTGAATAATATGTTGCACAATAATATAATTCTGGTTGTGTGTATTGTGAGGATATATGTAGGTAAAAGGCATTTCTCAGATTGCCTTGCAGCTGAGCATGACCCTTTGTTTTGGAAAATGAGATGTGTGATATTTTTAGGATGACTACTTAAAGAGAAAGAGGTCCTCTTTTGCTTTCCCTCCTTAGCTCTGGGACTGAAATACTAGTGTGATGACTGTAAATGAACTTAGCCCATTGAAGACATGGAGGATGGAAGCTGCTAACTAAGGTGAGAAAAGCAAAGATGCAGGGTCCTGGGCTCCATGACCAGAGAATTTTCCATGCCAACCCTAAACCATTCACCAACTGACTTGCTGTGAAAGAGAATAGAGTATCTTTTTACTGAGTTTTACTGAACTCGATTCTGATGGATAGGAATAGTTAATCCATTGGAAGTTTTGCTCTCAATCTTGCAACAACAGATTTTTTCTACTCATGAGTATTTATGGCCTACTCTTGTTCTTGCCCTAAAGGAAAGGAAGCAGACATAACTTCATAAAATAGTAATCATAGGTGTGAGAGCCATTTTTGTGACTGTTTAGTTTCGGGATGTTGTGGGCTTGTGGTGGGAAGGGATTGAAACCCGGATCATATGAGAGGATCACCCAGCAGTGAGCCAGCCCATCCCTAGACCCATGAGGATGTGTCTGCCGTGCTGGATTGCCAAGAAGAACGGTGTCCTGAGCTCTTGGAGAGGATGTGAGTGGAAAAACAGAGGAACCAAGTTCTGCCAGACTCCCTCCTTTGTCAGAGAGCTTTATGTGATTTCCGAAACTTCTGTGACCCAACTCCCACTGCCATAATTTTCTAGGAGATGCATTGGACGACTAAAAGGATAACAGCTATATCACCCAACTGCAAGAAAACTAGATTTAGTCTGGCCAACGCAGAACCTGACAATGCCTATCTTCCCATCTCTAAAATAAATTTCCTTTTGACACACACATATATACAGCACACATACTGTGTGTGTGTGTGTGTGTGTGTGTGTGTGTGTGTGTAAAATTTAACCATGGTCAGGGCTAGAGAGATGGCTTAGTGGTTAAGGTACTTGCCTGCGAAGCCTAAGGACCCAGGTTCCATTCCCCAGAACCCACATAAGCCAGATGCACAAGGTGGTGCAAGCATCTGGAGTTCGTTTGCAGTGGCTGGAGGCCCTGGTGCACCCATTCTCTCCTTCCCTACCCATCCCCACCCTCTGATAAATACATTAAAAAAAAAAATTAACCCTGGTCTCAATTTGAGGGAAATTTTAAGCAAAACACAATTCAGAGCCACTAGATGGTGCTTCAACTTAATTCTTTTAACATTTTGAAGCAAGCAAAGTAATCCTGTATTTTTCTTGAAAATTTTCATATAACTAGTGCACCGCTTGCTAATTGTTTAAGTCTTCTTGGATGGCTTTGGGAACAAAAAGAGAAGGTAAATAAATGGCTCAACTTAAGGAGAAAAGCGTCTTTTTGGTTCCTAAACTTGCACTACTAGTTCCATCTAATTTCAGTTGAAGTGTTGTGTTTACCAAATGAGTTGGCAGTGGAGGCTAACACTTCAGGGAAAGGGAACTGTGAGGATGTGTTCATGGTTAAGCCAGGATTAGAGAGCTGAGATCACACCCAGTGGATAAAAAGCAAGATACTTGTTAGAGTGAGTGGCTTCAGGTGGTGGGAGCTATGGAGAGAGCGACTTGTATTTTCCATGTCCTAGGTCCTCCCCATCATCTTTAAAGCCTACAGGATATTCTCATGTTAGAAGGAAGCCATGCATAAATTAGGTCAACTTCCTTATTACAAAATAAGAAACGGAGACGCTAAGATTTCAGTGGTGATAGATTGCCTGTTTCTCAGAAGTCAGCTGCCCTGCCTCTCTTGCTGCTGAGTGTAGGCGGCTAACCTAAGGCCACAGACAGACTTCCAGAGAAACTGTACCCCCCTTCCTTGCGCCATATGTTATTCATGAGGACCAAGAGCCCCCAAGTGCATCCTCTCTCTGGTCTCTTGCCAGACTCATCTGAGAGCTCCTTAGCTAATCTCTGGAAGAGAGAGATTGGTAAGACCTTTGGTCATAGCAGGTGGGAGAGGAGCCAGTGAAGACCTGACCCAAACTGGGGTACTGTAAAGAAGACAGAACTGGAGAGAGTGTGTGAGGCTTTGAGGAAGGAGTTACAAGATGCCTAAGAACTCTGGCAATGGGAAAGCCAGGGAGAGAAGGCCTGAGGGAAGGCTGACGGTGGGGGTGTCTGAGTGGTCTCTCTCAGGGTGACCCAAGCTGTATCATTCCCCTCACATGCATGTCACAGGTCATGAGGTCATCTGAGGACAGACATGGTTGTTCTCTTAAGAAAGCCAGGAAGGTTTTGCAGGTCCAGCAAATCTTGTCAGATTTATAACGTGCTCCGAACAAAATGTCCAAATCTGACTGATTCCACCCAACACTGATTTGAAGATCATGGAAGGAGCCAAGAACACCGGCTCATAGTTGGTGGAGAACCAGACAGAGAGAGAGAGTCTGGGAGAGGCAGTGGTCAGCTGCCTGAGGCCGATCTGGCGTTTGCTCTCTGAGCCAGTGAAGGTGGTAGAGCTGAGGGTGCCCCCTTGGTTTGCCTCTTCCTTCGTGATCTAGGAAGAAAACCCTTGCTCTCAGCTGAAGGGAGGGTCTGAGGACAACTGTTGTGTTTGCATATGTGTCCTTGCAAAGGATGCCACAGAAATACGAAAATCTCATTTCTCAGCGCTAACTGCCTGCTTCATGGACCCAGCATAGAGTAAGGAGAACATTCCAGTGTGTTCTTCCATACCACTCCCTCAGAGAGCCACTCCAGAGGGAGGGGTACAGAATGCCTTCCCAGGATCATAATCACAAAAAGTCAATGCCATACAGTGCACTAAACCAAGGGGATCCATGAAGTTCAACTAAGTGTAATGACTTTTAGGGAAAGAAAAAAGCAAATTGCATTGCACATTGCTGTTAGAACTTGCCTGTCAGTGAGACTGGGACCTCCTTAGCGAGACAAAAAGTTACGCAGGTTTGACTGTCCACATATTGTTGCTCCTTAACATGATAAAAATGCTCCCGTGAGCTTCACTCTGTCTTCTGAAGACAAAGAGCCAGAGGCCTCCTGAGGAGACTGGTCTGTGGCTAAGACAAGATCCTGATCTTGCAGAAGATGGAGGGGAAGCGGGTTTCTTCCCTCATGTCTTCATGGCGGGCCATGCTGTTGGGCAAAACAACCCGGGCCACGCTGTCAAGCCTTTCAGTTGTCACCAACACCTCTGTAGACCTGTGTGAGGCTATGTGGGACCCAGTAGCCTGACCTTGCTATGTAATTCCCTGCATTCTCAGTTTTAAAGCTGATACCATGTGCAACACCACACCTTAAAAAACACAAACCTTGGGCTGGAGAGATGGCTTAATGGTTAAGGTGTTTGCCTGCAAAGCCAAAGGGCTCAGGTTCAATTCCCTAAGACCCACGTTAGCCAGATGCACAAGGGGGTGCAAGCGTCTGCAGTTCGTTTGCAGTGGCTGGAGGCCCTGGCATGCCCATTCTCTCTCTCTCTTTTCTCTCTGTCAAATAAATAAATAAATAAAAATAAAGTATTTAAAAACCCACAAATCCTGAGAGTGACACCCTCCCTCAAAAAAAAAAAAAAAAAGAAAAGAAAAGAAAAGAAAAGAAAAGAAAAGAAAACACAAACCCTAAAGAAACACAAGATTTCCAAGACATTGAAATGGAGCAGCCCAAGAAGTTGTCAACTCCAGAAAGCTACAGTAAATGTCTTGGGACAAGCACGAATGATTAGACAGTTAGCATTCCAACAAGAAGCATCTGTCTTTTGTCATTCTCCCCACAGCAACAGAAAGTGTGCAAGGGGGAAGGCAGCCATGTCTGTGGGGGCAAGGGAGGTCAACTTTTGGTCACATTTTCCATCAGTATCTTACAAGTAAAACCCCAAATCCTATTACTCTCTCTCATCGCCTATCAGAAGAGGGTGTTTGCTGATGTGGGCCAAAGTGGCCTATCTTATCTACAGCATGACAGCAGTTGCCTCCTGGAGATGATGACACAAATGGCAGAACCTAGGGAAGGATTGGGATTAAATCTTATCCCCGCCTTGGGTTTTTACAATTTTTATTTTATGTTTGATTTCCCCTTCATATTTCTCTGAAAAACATGCTTTCTTTGGCTGCCTCCCCAGAGGACTGTGAAATCATGGTAGAAAAATGATTCTCCCATTCTTAACCTCTGCAGGCTGGTAAAGTCGACTTAAGACGTGCAAACTGCAACTGTTCTTGGGAAGGGATCTGGCCAGCAGAGACCCTGACAAAGCCGACATCCACACTGGAGGTGCTGTGTGACAGCCTACCTTCAGTTCTCATCAAGCGTGTGGTCCAGCAGTCTGTTTGGGATCACTTCAAGTTTTACCTCATTTTTCATATTAGTAGCCTTCTTTTCTTTAGTAACTGCTTTTCAAAGAGATTAGAAAGTGTTGAGTTTTTTTAAATTTTTTTCTTTTTAAAAATATATATATGGCCAGGTGTGGTGGCACATGCCTTTAATCCCAGCACTCGGGAGGCAGAGGTAGGAGGATTGCTGAGAGTTCAAGGCCACCCTGAGACTACATAGTGACTTCCAGGTCAGCCTGAGCTAAAGTGAGACCCTACCTCGTAAAACAAAAACAAAAACAACAACAAAAAAAAAACAAAAAATATATATATTTAATTATTTTTATTTATTTGAGAGAGAGATAGAATAGGTGTGCCAGGGCCTCTAGCCACTGCAAACAAACTCCAGATGCATGTGCCACTTTGTGCATCTGGCTTACGTGGGACCTGGAGAATTGAACCGGCATCCTTAGGCTTCACAGGCATGCGCCTTAACTACTAAGCCATCTCTCCAGCCCTTATTTTTTCTTTCATGTAGGTAAATAATTACATAGTTGTCAATCTGGATACCCATTATTCTCTTCTTCTTCTTATTCCCATACCTGCTGTTCAACTTTCCCAGAAATTTCTCTCCAGTTCTTCCTTCCTCTGTGTTTTTCCCCCTTGGTTCATGTTGTTTCTTCTGAGGTGGCGGCTGGAGTTGCCCTCTCCCGTGTCTCTGAAATGCTGGTGCACTGGTAAACGCTTTCCAGGTCCCTCGTTCTGACTGAGCTCTTGTCATTCCAGTGACAAGTAAGGCCTTCCACTTTAAAGGTATTTGTACATTTGTTTCTAACACGAAAACCACACCACAAGGGCAGATGTCCTGTGCCATTAATTTTTATATCTTCCCAATTTTGCCTAGCACTATGTCATATATATATGCATATATGTAGTGAATACTCAATATATTTATATTGATTTTTAATTTAAGTACTTGAAAAAATGAAAGCAGAAGAATATATGAGCAATAAAGGGATGTACACCTGACTGCATGAATCAATGAACCCTAGATGTCAAAGACAAAGGAAGAAAATATTTGTGATATATATGACAGAATGGTATTATGTTAATTCCAAATGTCCAATAAACATATGAAATAATATTTAACCGAAATAGTAATCAAGGCCATGCCAATTTGTAAAAAAATAATGTACTATATTTTTAAATAAATCAGATTGGAAAAATGAATTTTTATGTGTGTGTATGTGTTCATGCATCTGCAGGTGCACCTATGCATGTGTGTGTGTGTGTGTGTGTGTGTGTCTGTCTGTCTGTCTGTCTGTCTGCCTGTCTGTAGAGGCCAGAGGACAACTATGGGTATTGTTTCTCTCAGGTGCCATCCACCCCTTCCTCCTTTTCATTTCTTCCTTCCTTCCTTTATTCCTCCATTCCTCTCTCCCTCCCTTCTTCCTTCCTGCCTCCTTCATCCCTCCTTCCTTCTTTGCCTCCCTCATTTCCTCCTTCCTTCCTTCCTTCCTTCCTTCCTTCCTTTCCTTCCTTCCTTCCTTCCTTCCTTCCTTCCCTCCTTCTCTTGCTCCTCTCTTTCTTTCTTCCTTCCATGCCCCAGTGCTCGCATCAGCTGCTTTACATGTGATCTGGGGACCAAGCTCAGGTCCTTACACTTGAACGCAAGCACTTTACTGGGCTGAGGTAACCTTTCAGCCTACGTGAATGGTTTTGGTGGTATCTAACCAATCAGACCCTTCTCTAACTACCAGCAAATTGAGATGTGCGTGGTGGAAAAGGGAAGGAAGGGGCCGATGGACTGGCAGTCATTTCTCATGTTGCTAGAATAAATGCTCTAAATATTAGTAATCTTTCTAACTAACCAGAGTGGAAGCTGAGCTTTCCACCTGCACCTGTATGATTTAGTATGTACACAGAAAACCATCTGAAAGGCTGCACGTATGATGGCGGGTGGTAGTAAAGAGAGGTTTGAGGTACAATGTTCAATTTTTGTACCAAGAATGTGTTCAAATACTCCATGTAATTAAAAGTACATTTTTTTTTTTCAAAACGATAGCAAGTAAAGCAACCAAATGCGATTTCCTGGCAGGAGGGACGGGGTTACGGGATTTGCTGAAGCTGCATTTAGGGCTGACGGAATATTAAAGGTAGACCCCAACATACATGGGGTGTCACTGGCCAGACATGACCTACAGGGAGTCGAGGTCTTCACTTTGTTTGTTCTCCATGTAGGTCATTTTTTTGATCTGTCTACAGATACGGTTGGCAGTCTAAAAATGCCAGAACTTGGGAGAGTTTGTAACTGAAGATTTAACTAAAGGCATATGAGGACAAAAATGAAACATGAAATCCAGATTGTTGTCATGGATAAGCCACCCTAATTATTTGGAAAAACAATATAAAAAGCTGATGTTTATGATTATCTCATACTTTTATAGCTGGTTTCAATTCCAAGCATGCCATGTTGTGTCTAAATTAAGTTTCATATTCTTTGTGATCCTTCTTTAACTGCGATGGCTTTAAAATAAATTTTTCTTTTTATGATGTCTTCTGTCTCTTGAAGTGCATGAAAGGTTTTAAGTTGGTTTTTAGTCTGTTAATGCACATTTAAATATAAAGCCACTGAAGGGATGGGAACTAAAGACTGAAAATTATTTCATTTCTAATGAGTCTTGGAGAATCCTGAGCTCCTGGTGCACATTAGAAACCTACAATGGTTTAGTCTGTACCCTTTAATCATGACCTTTACAAAATGTGACTTGCCTTCTCTTTGCCCACGATGTTGTGGTCTACAAGGCAGATCCAATCAGTTTGAATGAGGTATTCTTCTCTTATGTACTTCCTGTTGATATCAGATTTTTTAAAATGTTTATCATTTTTATATTTAGTTTAATTTATTTATTTGACAGTGACAGACAGAGAAAGAGAGAGAGAGAGAGAGAGTTAGAGAGAGAGAATGAGTGTACCAGGGCCTCCAGCAACTGCAAACAAACTCCAGGTGTGTGTGCCACCTTATACATCTGGCTTATGTGGGTCCTGGGGAATCGAGCCTTGAACCAGGATCTTTAGGCTTCACAGGCAAGCACTTAACCACTAAGCCATCTCTTTCCAGGCCATATCAGATGTTTTGATGTCTGATTCTTCCCATCTGACTTTTGTGGCACCTCTCCTGAAAGAGGATGCCTACAGTAGGTCCCAATTTCAGCACAAAAGTCATATATTCAAGAATACTGGAGGGCTGGAGGGAAAGCTTAGTGGTTAAGGCACTTGCCTGAGAAGCCTAAGCGTTCATGTTTGAACCTGCAAGTCCCAAGTAATCCAAACACATGGTGATGCAAGCATGCAATGTCACACATGCACACAAGGGGGCGCACGAGTTTGGAGTTCATCTGCAGTGGCTGAAGGCCCTGGTGTACCCATTCTCTCTCTCCCTCTCTGCCTCTTGCTCTCTCTCAATCAGATAAATAAATTAAAAACAACAACAACAACAACAACAAAAAAGGTGACCACAGACGAGTGTGGGATGGTCTACCACATAAAGGAGGAATTTAAGGATTAATTAGGAAATGGAAACTGGAGCCAGTACTCACAGAAGAAATGCCTGTTTCACATCCCTTCCTCATGCCATTGATTGGCTGAGGTAAGATGAATTAATTCTTTCATCTCTTTTACCATCAAGAGCATAGACGCTCCAATTGGAGTGGTCATCAGGATCCTAACTCAGAGTTTCCCTGAAACACTGTTATCTTCTAGGCTTTTCTGCTTCTAGAAATTTGAGGGGGGGAGGGGGTGCTGGAGAGATGGCTTAGCAGTTAAGGCACTTGCCTGCAAAACCTAGGGACCCAGGTTCAACTCTCCAGATCCCACATCAGCCAGATGCACAAAGGTGAGGCAAGCGCAAGGTTGCACATGACCACTAGGTGGCGCAAGTGACTGGAGTTTGATTTCAGTGGCTGAGGCCCTGGCACACCAATTCTCTCTCTCTCTAAAAAGAAAAAAAAAAAAAAAAAGTTGGGAATTGGAAGAAGAAGCTGAAGTGGAGTTGTTTTGGGACCACAAATCTTAAGGATCAGGGAAGTGCAGAATCAGTGAAGAAAGACATAAAGCCCAAAGGAGGGGTCCCTGAACATAGAAACTTGCCTCACCAAAAAGCAGGACAGGCTTACGGTGCCTGGAGCAGTGGGTTTTCTGTCTAAGTTTCTACTACAGAGTCAGGAAAAATGTACACAGGCAATCTGCACTGTGATAGGAAAGGGAGAATATAGCTGACAAGTTTGCATGGCTATCTTACAGTACCATTGAAGCGCCCAGAGGAAATGGGTAGAAATAGTTTTTCAGTTTAAGACTGACCAAAAGGGGGGAATTGTGCCCTTCTTTAACTTGATTTTGTTTCCATAACCCCTTTTGAACCTCTGAATTTTCAGACTGGCACTTTGGGCATGAAAGAGGGGCGTTGACATGTGAGATTAAATGCTTCTGGACCCTTCTTCACTGGTATATCTTTTTTTTTTTTTTTCTGGTTGTGGCAGTACACACCTTTATGCAAGAGAGAATGAGAGAGAGAGAGAGAGAGAGAGAGAATTGGCATGCCAGGGCCTTAGCCGCTGCAAACTCCAGACGCTTGTGCCACCTAGTGGGCATGTGTGACCTTGCGCTTGCCTCACCTTTGTGTGTCTGGCTTATGTGGGATCTGGAGAGTGGAACCTGGGTCCTTAGACTTCGCAGGCAAGCACCTTAACCACTAAGCCATCTCTCCAGCCCTGGTATATCTTTGCTTGCACGGCATATGGGATGAGCAACAATGACTCTTCAATTCTCTGCTAAAAACTAGCATTTGGGGGCTGGAGAGATGGCTTAGCGGCTAAGGCGTCTGCCTGCTAAGCCTAAGAATGCTGGTTCCAAGATCCAGCGGTTCCAATCTCCAGGTCCCACGTTTAGCCAGATGCAGTGACGCAAGGGCGCAATGCCGTACTTGCCCACAAGGGGGCGCATGCATCTGGATTTCGTTCACAGCAGCTGAGAGACTGCTGGTGCACCCATTTCTGTCTCCCTCTCCCTTTCTCTCTATCTCTCTCTGTCTCTCTCTCCAAAAATAAATAAAAAATAATAAAAAAAATTAAAAAAAAAAAACAGCATTTGGTTTTGTAGTTCAACCTCTATGGTGTGATTGAACACACATGTTTTAGATCTTAGGCTATTCACATCATGTGTTCTGACCCATTATTTCTAACAAACTTAAAAGAAAAGCCAACCAAACGTCTTAAAGAACCTGCCTTAGGACTACAAATGAACATGTAGGCTCTAAGGTAGGCACATTGGAGAACAAGAAATAGGAACTCATCAGGTTATGTGGCTTAAGACTCTGCAGTGGACTCAGTCCTTCTTGCCACATAACTTAACCTGTACAGGTTCTGAGATCAGGGGAGTCTCAAACTTTGTTAGCTCTTGCAACATATATATATATTTTTCACTGTGGCTCAAAATGCAGAAGAGGCCAAATCAAAGTGAAAGCTGCCTCCCAGGTCTGTCTTCCCAGGAGTAGCTACAACACTTCTGTTTACTTAAACTTGTGACACAGGCAAAACCACTTTTCTGCAGGTGATAGGAAGTGGGGCCAGGCTGTACAACCTCAAGCTCTGAGTCTCTCCCCCTCCCCTAACACTGCCCCAGTGACCCTCTTCCTCCAGCAAGGCTCACCTACTAAAGGTTCCACAACTTCACACAATACGAGCTGGGGACCAGGTGTTCAAATCTTGAGCCTATAGGGGACACTACCCCATTCTACATTCAAACCACAATAAGGGGGTCGAATAAGGTGGCTATTGAAATCTAGTGTTTAAATGTTGCCTAGCTTTGAGGGTGGAAAAACAAGGGCATAAAAGATGCCAATCAACCGAAGGCAGACTTTGAAGCCCACATGCTCCCCGAGGAGGCCTCATGTGAGCTGCAGTGACTTAATCCAAACACGTTTGCTCATCAGCCATGCTTACTGAGGTAACACCGTCTGTGTAGATCAGCTTTCTGTTGCTGTGACAAAATACCCAAGAGAATCAACTTAGAGGAGCAACAGTTTATTTTGGCTCACAGTACCAGAGGTTCCCATGGCCACTTAATGCTATTGCTTTGGGCTTGTGACCACATAGTCCCTCCTGGCAGAGGGAACATGTGGTGGATGAAGACTGCACCTCGTGGCCGGCCCTTTCACAGGCATGTTCCAAATCAATGAACTTCTTCCCACCCTTCTAAAGGTTCTACCACCTGCTGCTTTCAACAAAACTGGGAGCCGAGACTTTAGTCTGTGGGTCTTTGTAGGGTCATTTAGATATAACCATAGTGCCATACATGAGACACTTGAGTTATTCATAAGGTGGGCTGCAGACAAAAAAAATACATTATTCAGCTTAAGATGTTTCTATGCCCTTTGTTCTTCTCACAGCATAAGCATGACTATGAAAAAGACTCCTGAGTTTCATGTGCACACTTTCAAATTTTACAATTCATTTCCCTTTATTTTAGAAATAAAAAAAAAAGATAGCTTGGCAATGGTTCTACATTCTTTTCCTCTTTTAGGAGATGGGCAGAGGAAAAGCTACTATAATTTCTTTATGAAATACTGCACTGTAGAAACTCATATTGCTTAATGGAAAGCATTCCCACTTAAATCCAAAGATTTATGTCCCAATGCCAGGCATGTTCTGATGCCTTAGTGTTCTCAACTATAAAATGGGGAGTTTAGATTGAATAATTCTTTTTAAAAATTTTTTTTTTATTATTTATTTATTTGAGAGTGACAGACAGAGAAAGAAGCAGATAGATAGAGAGAGAATGGGTGTGCCAGGGCCTCCAGCCACTGCAAACGAACTCCAGATACATGTGCTACCTTATGCATCTGGCTTATGTGGGTTCTGGGGAATCAAACCTCGAACCATGGTCCTTAGGCTTTACAGGCAAGTACTTAACCACTAAGCCATCTCTCCAGGCCCCTAGATTGAATAATTCTTATGTGAGTCACTTCCTCTCTGAGGTCCTAGGCTTTTGTAGAATCTGGGCATAACTGCAGAACATTAGCCTGGGAACAAAGCCTGGACCAGAGATGACATGTTTGCCACCTGCCTTTATACCTAGGTGTGGTGGTGCATGCCTATGAACCCAGAATTGGGGAAGTGGAGGCAGGAGGTTCATGAGTTCCAAGACCAGCCTGAAATATGTCAATGATCTGACTCTGTTGCTGTCAGGTTTTGCCTCTTCCTTTCTAACGAATGGAGAGTGGTATCTGTGCTACCACCACAACAGTGAGATGAGATTAAATGTTCCCTTGCAATATCTTACACTATTATATCTTCAGAATGCCTGCAGCATCACAAATTGTTAGAAAAACAAACAAAAGTAAAGCCCCTCACGAGAGTAAGGTAGATTTAGTTAAGCAAGTATAGCACATATGTAAGAGGATGCAAATTTGTGAAAAGAATAAAATTGAGAGAGGGTTTATTATGCACCAACAGGCATCTTATTGAAGAAAAATATAAATAAGCAATGTACCCATCAGCTATTATCTCTGACCCAAGAGGGCTGGAGAGATGGCTTAGCAGTTAAGGCACTTGCCTGAGAAGCCTAAGGACCCAGGTTCGATTCCCCAGGACCCATGTAAGCCAGATGCACAAGGTGGCGCATGCGTCTGGAGTTCGTTTGCAGTGGCTGGAGGCCCTGGCGTGCCCATTCTCTATCTACCTCTTCCTCTCTCTCTCTCTTTCCATCTCCCTCTTTTTCTCCAATAAATAAATAAATAAATATTTTTTTAAAAAAAGCAGTGATGAAGAACTGGAGAGATGGCTTAGTGGTTAAGTGCTCACCTGTGAAGCCTAAGGACCCCGGTCGAGGCTCATTTCCCCAGTACCCACGTAAGCCAGATGTACAAGGGGCACATGCATCTGGAGGTCATTTGCAGTGTCTGGAGGCCCTGGGGCACTCTCTCTTTCTCTCTCTGCCTCGTTCTCTCTCTCTTTGTCTATCGCTCTCAAATAAATAAAAATAAACAATTTTTTTTTTTTTAAAAAAAAAGCAGTGATGAGATTTTGATCCATCTAACAACTGAAATGTTCGGTTGTGTTGAAAGGATAGGGAAATGAGTACCAGATCTCACTGCTGTTGAGAGTTCAAGCTGGGACAGGCATCTTGAAAGACAATTTGACAGTGTGTAGCTTTAACGTATATTCCCTTAGATTGGTCCAAAAGTGACAGACAGGTATGTGAATCATAGCCATATTTATTAGAGCAAAATATTTGAAATGGTACTCTTGGAAGTCAGGAGGGCAGTTGTTGGGGTTTGGCTGTTAAGTGTCCTCCAAACTTCCATATGCTAGAGGCTTGGTCACCAAGGTGGCAGGAACTTTAGAAAGAAGGGCCAAGTTGTAGGAGGTTAGACCACGGACTGTGTCTGGAAGGGGACATTGAGACCCTGGTTCCTCTCTTTTATTTGCTTCCCTGCCTCTATGAGGAGTCTTCCTCTGGGCCTCAGGAGATGGCTCAGTGGATAAAGTGCTTGCCGAGCAGGGCCTGAGTTTGAAGCCCTAGCACCCACGGAAATGCCAGCCAGGCCCGGCTGCCCACTTGCAATCCCAGTGCTTAGGAGGCACAGACAGGGCATCCATGGAGCAAGTGAGAGGTTCTGTCTCTGTAAATACAAGTCAGACAAATAAAGACAAGGTCAAGGAAGACAGTCAAGGTCAGCCCCGGGACTCCACACACATGCATGCACACCCACACACGTGTGCTCACTCATGTGTGAACTTGAATGCACATATGCATACACACCACATACTCATGCAGAGAGAAAGTATTGCTCTGCCTCCTGCTCCTGCCGCCATCACAAACTGTGCCATCACAGGCCAATAGCACCTGGGGACATGGGGACAAAACCGTGGGATGAAACCTCTGTACTGGTGGGCTACAATTAACCACTGCTCCTTTTAAGCTGACTTTTTTTTTTCAGGCATTCTATCACAGCAACAGAAAGTTAACTAGTCCAGAAATGGTTAAATGACAGCACATTCATGCTATGGCATAGTATGTAATAGTTAAAAAGAAAAGGTAGGTATCTGTGAACGGATATGGAGCTGTCTCTAGAAAATACTATAGAATAAAAAGCTCTAAACTCATTTGAATTATTTATTTATGTACAGATATGCACCAAAAAGAATGTTTCTTTATGTCGACGCCTAGTAAAGAAAATACAGAGAAAAAGGTTTTGCAAAGATACACAACTAACTGATGTTAGCTAGCCGCTTTTAAGAAAGGAAGGGCACCTGGGCATGGTGCCACACACCTATCATCCCAGCCCTCAAGAGGCTGAGGAAGGAGGATCGCCATGAGTTTGAGGCCAGCCTGGGTTACATAATAAGGTCCAGATCAGTGTGGGCTAGAATAAGATCTTGCCTCAAAAAAAAACAAACAAACAAAAAAAAAAAAAAACACCCACAAACAAAAAGATAAATGATGTCTGGAGAGATGGCTTAGCAGTTAAGACATTTGCCTGCAAAGCCTACGGATCCAGGTTCGATTCCTTAGTACCCATGTTAGCCAGACGCATAAGGTGGAATATGTTTGTAGTGGCTCGAGGCTCTGGCACATCCATTCTCTCTCTCTCTCTCTCTCAAATAAATAAATAAATAAATATTTTAAAAAAGATAAATGAAGGGGAGAAATGATTACAGATACTTAAATTTTATTTGGAGTATTTAAATTTTCCGAGTAAGAATATATTCATGTATCACTTCAATATCAAAATATTTTTCCAAGAATAAGATAACTTAGCACTAACATTTTCTATTCAGAAAAGCTAAAGTCTAACTTGAGTTTCTTACAGTTAACATTTTATAAACTGCCACATTTGCCCCAAGTGTAAAATACGACCCAAGTGACTGGATCTGAACCTTAGAGGTCTTGTGCCTTCATGAACCATAACCTTTGATGTGCCCAACAGTGCAGCTAATTGCCTATGAGGTAACTGTGGCTCACACGCTGTTTGTGCTCTGGTATTTAAACTGTTATAGAATCCTCCCGCCTCATGGAGGTCAACGAAGAAGGCTGCATTTCTCCACCGTGGCTCTGCCCAGAGCATGTGGGGATCCCAGAACCTGGTTAGAATTCTTCCACTGGATTTTTCAAAGTCTACCCTTTCCATTAGAAGTTAGCAATTTGGACCAACACAAGCACACGCGTGACCATGGCTGTTACTTTTAGAAAGGAAGGAATGCAGAGTGAGAATGCTGGTGATGCACGGTGACAAACTTTGTCCCCTTCAACAGTCCTAAAAGCGGGAGGGAGATATTATTACTGTTCTCAGTTTTGCACATGAAGAACATAAAGATCAATCAGAAAATTTGTGAAACTTGTCCACAGACACCTAGCTGTGCAATTAGTTGCCCCCGCCTTAACCTCAAGTCTGACACTGGTAACATTCTGTTATGATCTCTACCTTTGGAAACTATGAGCTGAAACCTGAAGTTACCATCCAAGTTGATTACTAAGTCCGCTGATACATCAGACCCAACATTTACTGAGGATTTACCAAGTATCTGACTCCAAACCCGATTCTTTCATAATATTTCCTTATCTTATCAGAGCATTCCTAATTAGCATGAAGGAATGAATCCGTCTACTCACGCCGCCTCACCGGGAAGGGATGGAGTGAAGACACAAATCTACAACATTCCGTTCAACCAGGCACTGCTTTCCCCTCTGCCGTTGGCATCTTGTCTGTCACCAGGAACAGCAGGCAGTGCCATCTCTAAATAAAGTGCCTTGTCAAAGAGACACACACTAGGTTAGCTGGCCTTTATAAGACACCTGTCAAGCAAATCCGTGTGGTTTGGGCTGTTTTTGTATATGACTTGCAGCCATCTGGTCATATGAGCAAAATTAACCATTTTCAGATAATGTCATGTGTGAGCCAACAAGAGATCTATTGTTTTACTTCTTCTCAGGGGGGCCTCCTGGCCTCCTCTGCTGAAATGAGTTTTGGGGACTCCCTTTTGCTGACTGGAGTAATTTGTTTTAATAATGTCTTAGCACTCTGAGGTAATGGTCTCACCCTTTCAACTAGTGCTTTAAGGAAGCAAAGCTCATGGCGAAATAGAACACTTGACTTCTTTTCTTCCAAAAATCACTAGAAAATTGACTAAGCAGTGAGTCTAGGGTGCAAGCTACCATAAGCTGCAGGAATATTTCAATGCAGGGCAGATTTGGAAAAGGCAGACATCTGGTAGAAAGAAAGGAAGATAGAATATCAGAAGAGATTTTGCTCAGATCGGTGATTTGCAAAACATTATGTATGACCACATTGTTTATGAGTCCTTACAGCATGTCACATGTTTCCCATGAAGTAGTTAATTCCATCCTTACAAAAATCCAGTAAGGAAGGTTTGTCTTTTTTTTTTTTTTTGGTTTTTCGTAGTAGGGTCTCACTCTACCCAGGCTGACCTGGAATCCATTTGATAGTCTCAGGGTGGCCTCGAACTCAAGGCAATCCTCCTACCTCTGCCTCTCGAGTCCTAGGATTAAAGGCCTGCGCCACCACGCCCGGCTAGCTTTGTCTTATTAGTTCCATTGTATAGAGCCTACAATAGAATTCAATCCCAAATTCATTTCTGTCTTTGAAATGAGTGCGCCTTCCATCACTGGCTCCCATTCAGGGGCAGAATATGGCATCACATGAGAGAGAGAGAGAGAGAGAGAGAGAGAGAGAGAGAGAGAGAGAAGACACCTCCCAGGCTGCACACTCGGGGCGGTTGGTCATTGATTCATACAGGCTTCTGGCCTGCCTTTATTGTTTCATCTTGTAGGTTCTTCAAAGCTGAAGGACAGCCATGTTCAAAAGCAGTACATTCCAAAGGGTGACAATCGGGCTTTGCTTCACCTGTTTGGAGGGAGGGATTGAACTCTCAGGGTACCTCTAAGAAATTTGCAACCCTAAGAATCCCAGAAGATGAAACGAGCAGAAGAAAAGTGCCCCATTGCTCATCCCGGAATCAGAACTGGACAAGAGCCATTGAAGCCTTCTGTGTTCCCTGCCCCAATTTCATCTCTTCCCTCCCTTGTAGAAATTACCACTCTCCTAAGTCTAAAATGTCATTGTCTAGAAATCCTGTGCAGCTTCCATATGGTTCTACGTTTCTAAAACATATTCATTTTTCACATTGTAAATTTTGTATAAATGCACTCACATGCTTTTTTATTTATTTATTTTTTTTGGTTTTCCAAGGTAGGGTCTCACTCTTGCTCAGGCTGACCTGGAATTAACTATGTAGTCTCAGGGTGGCCTCGAACTCACAGTGATCCTCCTACCTCTGCCTCCCAAGTGCTGGGATTAAAGGCATGAGCCACCACACCTGGCTTTCACATGCATTTTTTAAAAGTTGTTTTTTGTTTATTTGGTGAATCAGGTTTCACTCTAGCCCAGACTGACCTAGAACTCACTGTATACGGGAGCCACCATGCCTGCTTTGGAAGTTTGTTTTTGTTAATGGTGTGTGCATGTGTGTTCAGGTGCATGTGTGTGTGCAGATGCATGTGTCAAAGCCAGAAGACACCCTTCAGTATCATTCTTAGAAATGCTATCCAGTTTATTGTTTGTTTGTTTATTTATTTATTTGAGAGTGACAGACAGAGAAAGAGGCAGATAGATAGAGAGAGAATGGGTGTGCCAGGGCCTCCAGCCACTGCAAACAAACTCCAGATGTATGCGCCACCTTGTGCATCTGGCTTATATGGGTCCTGGGGAATCAAGCTTCGAACCGGGGTCCTTAGGCTTCATAGGCAAGTGCTAAACAGCTAAGCCATCTCTCTGGGCCCCCATCCAGTTTTGTAAAAAGTATATTTTATTTGTTTATTTGAGAGAGAGAGAAAGGAAAGAGAAAGAAAGAGTCACAGAGAGAGAGAGAAAGAGAGAGGGAGAGAGATAGTGAATGGGTATGCCAGGGCGTCTAGCCACTGCAAACTCTACATGCATGTGCCACTCTGTGCATCTGGCTTACATAGGTACTAAGAAATCAAATCTGGGTCTTTAGGCTTTGCAGGCAAGCATCTTAACCACTAAGCCATCTCTCCAGTCTGCCATCCATTTTTTATTGTAGGTCTTTCTTTTCCTTTCTCTTTCCTTTCCTTCCTTTCCCTCCTCTCCCTTCCCTTACTTTCTTCCTTTTTTATCTGTTTGGAGACAGGGTCTCATTCAGCTCCCACTTGCTATGCAGCCAAGACCAGGCTCAAACTCTCTGGATTCTCATGTTTTAGCCTTCTAAGTGTTGGGATTATAGGTATGAGCCATCACACCTGGCCGAGGTCTCTATTTTTGATCCATTTTAAGTTTCAGGAATCTTTGTTTTAGAACAGAATGGTCTTTATGTGATCAGCTCAGAAGTTTATGCATGTTAGTAATTGGGATTTATTTATGTGAATTATTTTCTTGCTTTAGGAGATGAAAGAAAAAGTGTTTTCTGAGAGGCAATTCAATTCGTTCTCTCTCTCTCTCCCTCCTTCTCTCTCTCCTTCCCTTCCTCCTTCCTTCTGCTGAGGATTGATCCCAAAATCCTAAACAAGCTAGACAAGTCCTCTACTGCTGAACTATATTAATAGAACGAAATATATGTATTAAGATTATATACATATGGGCCCAATTGGAAAAATACTGAGAGGGAGTTCTGCTTCAGCCACTGCAAATGTATGAAGATCAAGATTACAATTGTCCTTTTATTTAGAGGGGCAGCTGTTCATGGCTTAGTTTTGGGTATCTAGTGCCAACTACCATATATCTTATTTGGATAACTTATCGTCATTGACAGTGCTTCCCAGTGAGGCAGTACAGCACAGTGGTTAAGACTTTGGGAGTCAAAAAACCTCCATCACTTTCCAAAGAGTCTTTTAAAAATCTTTTTTTAATATTTTATTTTGGCTGGAGAGATAGCTTAGCAGTTAAGGCACCTGCCTGTGAAGCCTAAGAACACCCATTCAAATCTCCAGGTCCCACGTTTAGCCAGACGCAAATGTGACGCAAGCACACAATGTCACACATGGCACAAGGGGGCGCATGCGTCTGGAGTTCGGTCACAGCGGCTGAGAGGCCACTGGTGCACCCATTCTCTCTGTCTCTGTCTCTCTCTCTGTCTCTCTCAAATTAAAAAAACATATTTGATTTATTTATTTATGAGACAGAGAGAGAGAGAGAGAAAGAGAATGGGCGTGCCAGGACCTTCAGCCACTGCAAATGAACTCCTTGTGCACCTGGCTTACATGGGTCCTGGGGAACCAAACCTAGGTCCTTTGACTTCACAGGCAACTGCCTTAATCACTAAGACATCTTTCCAGCTCCCATCTTTTTGAATAAATTGTTAATTGTTTAAAATTGTATGAGTCCCAGTTTCTTCATCTGAAAAAGGTGACAATTGCTGCCTTTGTCATGAGCCCCCTTGGAGGCTCGGGGAGTGCATATGTGTATGGAATCTTCACACTCAGCTCATGGTCATTATTAATACATGGTCCTAATGAAATCTCCACCCAACTGAAAAAATAATTCAAAATGCTCTAATTAAATTCTCAAAGAAAATATGCCTCCTTTCCTTCTCTTGAGAGGCTTTTGTTGAGGACTATAGAGTTTTCTGGGAGAGGTGCTAACAAGCAGCTGCTCTTTTCTCAGCTCCCAAATGGAACTGTTGGCCTTACTGGGTGCTTCAGCTACACACACACACACACACACACACACACACACACACACACACCCTGTGTATTAGGCTGGGCCTCAAAGGGCAGTAGAACCTGAAAATATAACCTGTTCCCAGTGAGACAAACTAACCCTGGTTGCCCCTGGCAGAACATTTTGTTTGGCCACAATGTTTTCAGAGACTGCAGAACACTCTAGTTGTCTGCTGTGTACAATGTGCTGAGTGTTGGCTTCACCCAGCTCTCCATTAAAGCTTATTTTTCTTCCCCACAGGCACCTCTAACATACAAACAGCGACACACCTAACATACACACTAGTGCTTACATTGAGCTAAGAGACTGTAAACAAAAAGCAGCTCTAAAATAATAGAGACTAGTTTAGGTCTTCTTTACTGACCGTGATCTACTGGGGTCTCGAGGTGATACCAATTCCTTAGAATTTCTTTCTAAATATTTTATTTATTTGAGAGAGGGAGAGAGAATATGGGCCATGCCAGGGCCTCCTGACACTGCAAATGAACTCCAGATGCATACTCCATTTTGTGCCGCTGGCTTCACGTGGGCACTGGGGAAGCGAACCTGGAGCCATCTGGCTTTGTAAGCAAGTGCTTTTGGCTGCTGCATCATCTCTCCAGCCCTAGAACTTCCTATCTACTTTTATGACAGTAACGCAGATCCTCTTTTTCACTTTTGATAGAGGTATATAATCAATCTTGAACATAACCCCCCATTACCTTCTCTTTTCCCCTTGCCCATACCTCTTCCACTGAACCCCCCTTTTCCTAACCTGTCCCAGATCCTTGTAGTGCCGGGAAGTTTCCAGTCTCCTAGCAGCTATCATTTGCAAAGACATCTGAAGATGTTTTCGTGAAAGGCACATACAAACAGGGTGCAAATGGGCATAGAAAACCAAACACTGAGAGCTTGGAATCCTGAGCTATACGATTTACTACCCGTGTGACCTGCAGTAGTCACGTAGCCCCTCTCAGGCTGTTCTCACACAAGGTGAGTCTGCTAAACAGCAAACAATGACACTAAGAAACCAGAGTGTAAAGACCCCGGCTGCTCGTAACTAGACCCAAGTCAAATATGAAAAATACAGCCTGGGCTGGGGATACAGCTCAGTTGGTAGAATGCTTGTCTAGCAAGGTGGAAGTACCCTAAAACCAGTCGCCAGCAAACCCATCACTGGAGAGGTGGAGGCAAAAGGATCAGAAGTTCAAAGCTCTCCTAGCTATGGAAGCTCTATGCCATATATGTGTATATAGCGTATTTATCTACAAATGTACTTTTTTATGAATCTCTTATTTTGCAAGTCTCTATGCTTTTAGATTCTACATCTGCCAACCTCTGGAGAGGAAGGAGAGATTTCAGGGGTTTCAACCAAACCTCTCTGATACCTTATGCCAGACTTTGAGTTTCACTGGAACCAAGTGTGGTCATAGGTGACTGGTTTGGAAGGTCACCTCACTGGTCCCTGGTCCCAGTACAGAAGGAGGAAGCAGCAGCAGCTCTGTGACCTCATTTCCCCTTCTCTGGCTGCCTGTAAACAAGGCTGCGGGCAAGTGCGCGGTCTGGTCTGTCCAGTGCCCCGGCTCCTGTTGCCTCCTCCCGGCAGTGAAAGCTATTTTTGCTGCTTTTGCAAAGGCAGTCTCTTCTGGAAGGAGCCAGGTAGGCCAGAGCTGCCTTTGGCGCACTCACCCAGAATGACTGCTGACACTCCCCTGGAAGGTGATGGGTGGGGCAGGAAAAGGTCTCCCAAGTGTTTACTTCTCAGGCAAGCTGCCACACCACAGCACTGGCGGGCAGGTCTCTTCTCCCTGCTGGGAAGGCAGGGGGTGAAAAGGGGCTGCGAAGTAGGTGGGGGATCTAGCCTTTGGAAGAAACAGGATGTGATGCTGTGCAGCCATTCACGTTGCCTTGCCAATGTTACCTTCGAGGAGAGAGCTCAGCTCTGACTCTGCCACTGAGAGGAAGAGAACGCCTTGTGGAAGGACGAGAAATAGGTCTGGAAGAGTGTGTGCAAACGCAATGTTATCCCTGTGGACCTTGCTTCAGACTCTGCACAGTCTCTCTTAGATGGGCCACAGCATGACCCAAGAGAGTTACGGGACTCACTTTAAAAAGCCTATTCTGTTCTTCTCTCTCTCTCTCTCTCTCTCTCAAATAAATAATTAAGTTAAATATATTTTAAAAGGCAGGGTGCTGTAGAGATAGCTTAGCTGTTAAAGCATTTGCTTGCAAAGCCAAAGGACCCTGGTTCAATTCCCCAGTACTCACGCAAGCCATATGCACAAGGGGGCGTATTTATCTGGAGTTTGTTTGCAGTGGCTGGAGGCCATGACATGCCCATTCTCTCTCTTTCTCTCTCAAATAAATAAATAAAAATATATCTAAAAAGCCTATTCTGGGCTGGAGAGATGGCTTAGTCATTAAGACGCTTGCCTGCAAAGCCAAGGGATCCCAGTTTGATTCTCCAGGACCCTCATAAGGCAGATGCCCAAGGGGACACACACATCTGGAGTTCGTTTGCAGTGGCAGGAGGCCCCAGAGTTCTCAATTTCTCCTTCTCCCCTTCTTTCCCTTTCCCTCCCCTCCCCTCCCCTCTCCTCCTCTCCTCTCCTCTCACCTCTTTTCTTCTCCTCTCTTCTTCTAATGGCACTGGGGGAGAGATATTAAGCCCTTTACTAAGTACATCATCAACTCAACAAACCTTTAAATTTGACTGGCTATGACTCTTAATTCTGAAAGAGTTGAATTTTTTGTGTGTGTCAGTCCCACTCCTCTGAGCATGGAATTGGGATGGCAACAATGGAAGAGGCAGCATATTTTCAGTATATTTTCCAGCTCAACCTGGATGGTGAGGCAGAACATGGACTTTCATGGTTGGATTATGGATTTGAATTCAGCCTGACTTAACATCATGTCCAAGAAGCAAATGGTAGTCCAGGAAGGGGTTGCCACACTGTGCCTGAGTATTCTTTTATTTGTATTTTTCAGAGAGAGACAGAGACAGAAAGGAGAGATAGAAAATTGGCGTGCCAGGGCCTCAGCCACCGCACTTGAACTCCAGATGCTTGCACCACCTAGTGGGCATGTGCAACCTTGTGCTTGCTGCACCTTGGTGCATCTGGCTTACAAGGAATCTGGAGAGTAGAACATGGGTCCTTAGGCAAGTGCCTTAATCACTAAGCCATCTCTCCAGCCCCTGTTTATTCTTAAAGAATGGATAGATTTTGATAAGATGGGTGTGGGATATATACGATTGTGGAAGAAGGCCTTTGGGCATCATCTGGGATCCCAGAAAAGGAAAAGACAAGCATGCAGGACTACTTGAAGAAGTAAGGGAAGAAATTCCATGACTTTCTCCTATTCCCATTTTCTCCTGTTTCCTGCTGGTGCCACTGATGACAGACTATACCTAGATAAAGCTACTCAGCTCCAGACTTTGGAAATATCATTTGCAGACCAGAGTGTACCATGAACCTGGAAATGAACAGATAAATGATCAAACCGCTGGATTAGATACAGGGTCTATCTTTTTGTCCTGAGGTGGATATTTGGTGTTACTTTAATGTTAGTTCTCTATTACTGTAAGAAAATACTTGAGAAAAATCACAGTTCTTGAGGCTTCAGTCTGTGGTTAGTTGGTCCAGTGTTTTGGGGCTTATGGTGAGGCACTATGTCACGCTGGGAGTACATGGTAGAAGCTGCTAGTCTTGTGGGAGTTAAGATGTGAAAAGAGAGTGAGAAGGGCATGGTCCCCAGTGACCTAAGTTCCTTCCACTAGACTTTACGTCCTAAAGGTTCCACCACCACTTAACGATGCCATGGGCTTGGAGCCAAGCCTTTGACACATAGGTCTTTGAGGGACATCCAAGATCCAAACTATAGCAGTATAAAGACAAAGCAATCTGAAACTCTCCTATTCATTCATTCCCTCAGGCACTCGAGATGCCACATTTCAGATCTGAAGAAGAGAGAAAGAATATGCCAATTTCTTATGTCTTCATTTACCCCACTGCTGAAGACACCACATACAGAAAAAAAAAAAAAAAAAAAAGTAACATTATTTCTCACATATGCCTGGGACCTGTTCTAGAAATTGAACTAAAAGACTAAACAAAACTGGTAACAATCCTTGACCCTTCACAGTGCTTGCATTCTGGTAGGGAGAGACAGACAATAAAAAGCAATTATACTTTTTTAAAAGGAGTTGTGTGCTATAGAAAAAACAAGTATTGGGCTGGAGAGATTGCTCAGTGGTTAAGGCGCCTGCCTGCAAAGCCTAATGACCCAGGTTTGAGTCCCCAGTACCCACATAGAGCCAGATGCACTGTGGCGGTTTGATTCAGGTGTCCCCCATAAACTTAGATGTTCTGAATGGTAGGTTCCCAGCTGATGGAGATTTGGGAACTAACACCTCCTGGAGGTGGTGTATTGTTTGAGGCAGTCTTATGGGTATCATAGCCAGCTCTCCCTTGCCAGTATTTGGCACACTCTCCTGTTGCTATTGTCTACCTGATGTTGGTCAGGGGGTAATGTCCACCCTCTGCTCATGCCAGCATTTCCCCCTGCCATCATGGAGCTTCCCCTCAAGATTGTAAGCCAAAATAAACCCCTTTTTCCCCAAAAGCTGCTCTGGTGGGGTGATTTCTGCCAGCAACATGAACCTGACTGCAACATGCACAAAGTGGCGCATGCATCTGGAGTTCATTTGCTAAAGACCCTGGCACACCCATTCTCCCCTCCCCCACTGTCTTCTCTCTGCTTGCAAATAAATAAATAAAAAAAATCAGTATACAAAAGAAAGAAAAAGAAAAACGGGCCTGCAAACAATACAGGCTATTGCCAATGCTCTTGCTTGTCCACCAGAACTGGATAGCAAGACCCCACTGCCAAAGGCACCACACACGGAGCACTGAGAAATCAAGCTGGAATTGAGGTAGATGCTTCTTCCCTGCTGTCATAGTGCTGGAAAGTGTTAGGAAGGCTGCTGGGGAAAAGTCACCAAGAGTCTTACCCAGCATTGGGCACTGGGACCTTCAAGCGGTACAACCAGCTAGCCAAGTAAGACACGGCCACTGGTGCAACTGTGGCATAAAGTGACTGTTATGGAGGTAACCACCCGCTCTCCTTGGAACTGAGGCCCACTCCATAGGAGAGACTTGTTTTATTTTTTGGGTTTCACTCTAGCCCAGGCTGACCTGTAATTCACTATGTAGTCTCAGGGTGGCCTTGAACTCATGACTGTTAGGTGGGGCTGTGCTCAGAACAAAGCCCTAACATGATGGCCAGGTTCTCAGACAGTCCCATCCCCCACACTCCCAGTATGATCTGGGCCAGCAGTCTCGAAACTCCCCTACCTTCACTGTGACCTTATAAGAAGGCCTCTGCTCCCTTCCTTGAAACAGTTCCATTCATCAGCTTGCTCCCATGTGCAAGTTATGGCCAGATAGGGAAACAGACCAGCTCCTGGCTGACACGTCATCTTCCCCTGCCTGGGCCCTTTAAAAGCCCTCCGTCTTAGGTCCCTGTGCGACTGCCCTTGCCTTGCGTCTGGAAACCCATGCACCTCGCCCGAGAGCCGTGCCGATAAACCTGAACTAGCTTGACTGATCTGGTTTGATCTGGTTCTTTGTGTCGGTCAAGCCTTTCAATGACCGTCCTCCCACCTCTTCCTCCCAGAGTGCAGGAATTAAAGTGTGGGTCATCTCACCATGGGAGGGACTTCACACTTGGCACTGACAACCTAGTCAAGAGCCTATGGCTGGTGAGACGATAGGCCCTAGGAGGGAAAAGCACCAGTATTGTTTAGCTAAATGGATATGTTGGGCCTATCAAATGGGTCTCTAAATCTTTATGTTTATGCCCATCTGTTAGTGATGCTCCCACCTTTGATCAGGAAAGCTTCTTTTATTTGCAGTTGGCTGCGACTACTGGGGACACTCAAAACTTGTCACAGCGCTGAGACTAGGTGACTGGTGACGGATCATTGCAGAATGAGCCATTTATTTCATCCCACCCAAGGTTCAGGGAACATGGTGGATGACAGCAGAAAGGACGTTAGAGCCAGAGGATGGGTAAGAGCACTGTGGAACTCTGTCTCTCATGACCTTGCAGCAGCCTGGTCACCTTGAATAAGACCTGCACAATCAACACTCCTCCATGAGTGGAGGAGAGGGTCATGTGACCTCACCCTTCCCAGAGGGGTCGAAGGCAATTAATTGTGCTGAGGGAGGGGGAGTCAGTGGTGTGTGAAGGGATTCAGCTGGAGTAGGGGGATACAGGAACATATGAAATGTGATGAAAGTACACTAGATACATGTATGAAATTGCCAAATAAATATAAAAGAAAAAAGAAAATTTAAACTGGAAAACTGGAAAAAATCATGTTATTACTTTCTTTTTAAAAATATTTTATTTATTTATTTATTTATTTGAGAGTGAGAAGGGAGAGAGAGAGAGAGAGAGAGAGAGAGAGAGAATGGGCGTGCCAGGGCCTCCAGTCACTGCAAACAAACTCCAGATGCATGTGCCCCCTTGTGCATCTGGCTTACGTGGGTTTTGTAGAATCAAACTAGGATCCTTTGGCTTTGTAGGCAAACACCTTAACTGCTAAACTAGCCCTCCAGCCCTACTTCTTTTTTTAAATCACTGCAACAGAATACCTGAAAGTAGAAACTTAAGAAAGGATTTATTTTGCTTCAGTTTGAGGAGGTAAAGTCCATCACGGTGGTGGGAAAGGCTCCACAAAATGACCAATCAAGACATCTTAAAGGCCTGGGAAGCAGAGACTACAAGCTATAAGCCCGGAAGCAGGGCTGACCTATAACTTCAATTTCTGTCCCAGTGAGCCATGTCCTTGAGCTAGGCCTCACCTCCAAAAGGTTTCACAACCTCCCAAGACAGTGCTGCCAGCTGAGGACCAAGAGCTCAATTCTATGAGCCTGTAGGGACATTTTATATTCAAATAAAATCACACAGTTCTTTCTGTGACCCTGGTGGTAAGTCAGGAGCACTTGTGTGCTTTAAAGTAATTTAGGATTCATGACTGGAAATAAAAATCAAGGGCTGTAAAGATGGTTCAGAGGTTAAGGCACTTTCCTGCAAAGCCTAAGGACCCAGCAGGTTCAATTCCCCAGTACCTACATAAATTCAGATGCACAAGGTGGCACGTGTTTCTGGAGTTCATTTGCAGTGGCTAGAGGCCCTGGCAAGCCCATAATCATTCTCTCTCTCTTAAATAAATAAACAAATAAATAATTTTTTTTTTTTTTTTTTTGGTTTTTCGAGGTAGGGTCTCACTCTAGCTCAGGTTGACCTGGAATTCACTATGTCATCTCAGGGTGGCCTTGAATTTACAGCGATCCTCCTACCTCTGCCTCCCGAGTGCTGGGATTAAAGGCGTGCGCCACCATGCCCGGCTTAAATAAAACATTTTTAAAACAATCAAGGTGGCTCAGTAACAGAGCTGGTCAAATCTTCCACCAGCTATATGCTGGTGATGGAAAAGACATTGCCCTCTCCACAGGCCATGGAGAGGGCAGCTGAGTCATTCATTGGCATGCTTGTGAGTATTGCTTTTCACAGCATTTTTAATTATGAAATGTAGATGAATCACTGACTGGGTATGACTTCAACACTACACTATCCTCTGAGAATTTTCCTATAAATCAAGAGGGGTAGGAAAGTGAATGACTTGTGAAGAAGTGACCAGCTGAGTCAGCTGAGTGTCCACACATGGTGTGGTACCGCGTGGAGGATTCCCTCCTGGACTGTGTAGAACTAAACAGAATGCAGAGTGTTCAACCTCCAGAGGCCAGGGTCAGCTCCAGTGCTTGCTGTGGAGTCATACTGCACAAACTCTTTTCTGAGAAGTTGGTGAGCATCTGCTGCCCAGGCAGGGCACCTCTGACAAACTCAAGGTTGATTCCACCAGGATTACCTTGGGTTGCCAACGAGTTGACTGGGCTTCCTTACACAGCATGGGTGAGGGGTTACTGACAGGAGCCTGGAGACCCCACAGAAGCCACATCAAAATGACTCATACCAACATTGGTAACAATCCCCCTGTGGCTGGATAGGTGGTGTTTCCTGTCCCTTGATCTGTCACCTTCTATGTGCTTCCCCCCCCCATAAGTCCCCATGACCTCATGCATCATTGCATACAGTTGGCACAGGGTTTACCTGGATCCAAGGTGAGGTTCTGTCTTGCCCTGCCCCTCTCTTTCTATGGGAACATGCCAACAGGCCCAATCTGGAGAGTCTCTGATGTGCAGTCACAGCTGCTTCTAATAACGATGACAAGTGTGTTTCTCAGAGGACAGCATCCCACAACGGGCCACAATGCTGTCGCGCAGTGATCCATCATCTGGAATTCCAGGCGAAGTTTGGCTGTTCTAGCCAAAGGGAAGACTGAACACTAGAGACTACTGCTAGAGCATTGAGCAGTCACAAGTCCTGCTCTAGAGATATTTATATTCATGGCTCTTTACTTCCCTTCCAAGTCCACCTGCTCAATGGCCACTTTTCCACGAGTATGAAACCCTCATACAAATTACTGTTATCAGTGGAGAGATAATGCCACTAATGCTGAGATAATGACATTAACACTACCCAGTGATTTCTCTTATAGTTCATCTCTAATGAAGTTCTTTAAAAGACTTAGCCTTGTTAAATCCATCCAAAATTTTTCTCTTTCTAAATCAGGGGAATCCAAAACCCAGCTATTGTATTTATTTTATTTTCTACTTTTCAACTTAAAAATTGTTCATTTTATTTATTTAAGAGAGAGAGGGGGGCAGATAGACAGAATGGGTGCACCAGTGCCTTCAGCCGTTGCAAACGAACTCCAGATGCATGAGTCACCTTGTGCATCAGGCTTATGTGGGTCCTGGAGAATTGAACCGGGGTCCTTTGGCTTTGCAGGAAATGCCTTAACTGCTAAGCCATCTCTTCAGCCCTCAATTTTTATTTTTATTTGTGTGTGTGTTCAGAATGTGTGGTATATGCATGTGTTTGTACAGATGTGGGGCCCTCATGCATATGTGTGTGTGTGTGTGTTCAGAATGTGTGGTATATGCATGTGTTTGTACAGATGTGGGTGCCTCATGCATATGTGTAGAGACCCAAGGAAGATGTTGGACATCCTCCTGTCACTCTTCTGTCTTATTTCCCTGAATCTCTCATTGAGCCTAGAGCTCCTAGTTTTCTGTCTTGACTGAGTGACAGTGAGGCAGTCCTCTTCAGTGCTGGGGCTACAGGCAGGTACTGCCAGGTCTGGCTTCTTATGTGGATGTTGGCAATCAAATTCAGGTCCCATGCTTTCTTTTTTTTTTTTTTAAATGTGTGACAGTAACATCTAGATACTACTTGACACTCATTTTCAATTTTTTAAAAATATTTTATTTATTTATTTGAGAGAGAGAGAGATACAGAAATAGGCAGGTAGAGAGAGAGAGAGAATGGGTGCACCAGGGCCTCCAGCCACTGCAAACGAACTCCAGATGTGCGCGCCCTTTGTCCATCTGGCTTACGTGGGTCCTGGAGAATCGAGCCTTGAACTGGGGTCTTCAGGCTTCACAGGCAAGCGCTTAACTGCTAAGCCATCTCTCCAGCCCCCATGCTTTCTTTTAAAAACTCATCTTATCTTACTTATTTAATTGAGAAAGAGAGAGAAAAAGAGAGAGAGAAAGAATGGGTTCACCAAGGCCTTTTGCAATAGCAAATGAACTCCAGAGCATGCACCATGTTGCTCATCTGGCTTTACATGGGTTCTGGAGAATCGAACATGGGTCTGCTTAGCAAGCACTCTTTTCTTTTTTATTATTATTATTATTTGAGAGAGACAGAGACAGAGAGGAAGATGCAGAGAGAGAGAGAGAGAGAGAGAATGGGCATGCCAGCAGCCTCTCAGCCATTGTGAACTAACTCCAGACACATGCATCCCCTGTGGGCAAGTGTGATATTGCGCCCTTGCATCACTTTTTGTGTCTGGCTAAACGTTTTTTCTCTCTCTCTCTCAAAAAAAAAAAAAAAAACATTGTGCAGGATGAATATATACTTAAGTTTTTATATATGTTTATATATACATAACATTACGTGTGTGTGTGTGTGTGTGTGTGTGTGTGTGTGTGTGTGTGTATATAAAATTATGACACATCTCAGGCTGGAGAGATGGCTTAGCGTTTAAGGCACCTGCCTGCTAAACCTAAGAACCCGGTTCCAATCTCCAGGTCCCACATTTAGCCAGATGCAAAGTGATGCAAAGGCTTAATGCCGCACTTGCCCACAAGGGGGCGCATACATCTGGATTTCGTTCACAGAAGTTGAGAGACTGCTGGTGCACCCATCTCTATCTGTCTCCCCTCTCTCTCCCTGCCTGTCTCTCTCTGTGTCTCTCTCCAAAAATAAAAATAAAATTATGACACATCTCTTAGTTGAACAAAACAGCCCAAAGGGCTGGGCACTCTCAAGATGAACTTACTAGTTTTCTGACAACATAAGGTGAATGACATGGAAATAAACGTAGTGCACATTTGGTTCTAAGAGGTAAGGCTAGTGACAGATGAGAGGTCTATAGGGGAAAGGCCCAGCAGCATTCTATGAGGACAGCAATGGACAGTGCAGGAGCAGGCTCCTGGCGAGGAAGGTCTTCAACATGCCTGCTGCTTCCTTCATTTGCTGTTGTCAAGTGCCTACCATGACAGGCAAGGCAAAGGGTGGAATGAGGAAGGGCACAAAAAAAACCTTGGATGGTTATAAGTGATTTGTTAGCACCTTTCAAATGCGAGGCCCACTGATCAGTTTGTTCTTTGTAATAAATTCTCCAGAATCATTCCTGATAATCTAACCCTGGAAATCTTAGGTGAAAAATAAGTTCAGCAAAGAGAACGATCAGGGCTGGAGGGATGGCTTAGCAGTTAAGGCCATAGCCTGTGAAAACTAAGGGCCCAGGATTGATTCACCAGTACCCATGTAAGCCAGGTACATATGGTGGCACATGGCATGGTTTGTTGGCAGTGGCTAGTGGCTCTGGTACACTCACTCTCTCTTTTTTCCTCCTCTCTCTCTCTCTGCCTCTTTCTCGCTCTCAAATAAATAAATTGATTAAAAAAGAATGACCAGATATTTATTTATTTATATATTTTATATATATATTTATTATTATAGGACACCTTTTTCACTGGAATCTTGCTTTGAAAGTATACTGTTGGCCCCAAAGCATGGGGCTATGCTGGATAGACTCATACTCCAAGGCTGTCAGGGTCCAGAAGAAGGGAAGCCAGGCCATGGTAACATGAATTTTCTCTTGTGAGGTACATTAGAGTGACCGTGCCTCTACGGAAATGAAGATCCCTTTGGCAGAAACAGCACTTGCACATCCATTGTGAAGAGCCACGAATAGTGCTATGACAGTGATATGAAGCAAGGGGAGCTCCAGGCGAGGGTGCTAGACACTGCATCCAGGGAGCTGGATTTGCTATGGGAAGCAAATAGTGTCCAGAGGCTCATGGCAACCGGGCATGGGACAGGACAGGAGTGGGGAAGAGGTGACATGGTGTCCATGGTGTCAATGCAACAGGACGTCCACCAAGAGATGCAATGGGAAAGAGGCTACTATGCATATGCACTTCACTCCCCTGCCCCACCATGTGCCGGAAGTCAGCATTCTAGTGTTCAGCCTTGGTTAATGGGCTCTGAGCGTGAATCCTGCCAAGTAATCAAGTAGAATAGGCAAGTTCTGAACCTGCTAATGGCCTACTTAAAGGAAGCCTCTTTAGGTGGTACACACCACACACACACACACAGAGAGAGAGAGAGAAGAGAGAAATACAGAGTGAGATCCCTGCCCACAGAGGTAAGAGTGGCTGATTATAAAGACGGCAGATAATCACTATGGTGCCTTTGAACCTAGAAAGTGCAGTTCATATTTGAAGGCTTTCCCTTCTAAGTATATGTTCGTGTCTAATGCTAAGTTCTGGTTAAGAAAATAAAGCTTGGGCTGGAGAGATGGCTTAGTGGTTAGGGCGCTAGTGTGCAAAGCCTAAGGACGCAGGTTTGATTGCCCAGAACCCACGTAAGCCAAACGTACCAGGTCACACAAATCATCTGGAGTTCGTTTGCAGAGGTTGGAGGCCCTGGTGTGCCCATTCTCCCTCTCCTCCCCCCCCCGCACACGCATACCCACACACACACATCTGCCTCTTTCTCTCTCTCCAATGAATAAAGTAACATAAATTAAAAAAAAAAAGCTTTATTGAACATCAACTCCAGGACAAACAGCTGGCTTCTACTACCATATTCTTATTTCATCATTAAAGTTCAGACAAGCTGGCTGTTTTCTTCATTTGCAAATGGGAGAATGCATCTCAAGGAAGTCAAGTAGCTTGTTCAAGTTCACAGAGTATCTGTGGGGTGCTTTGATGGCCCTAGCCATAACACGTTTCAGTGCTTGAACTCATCCCATGTGCTTTGATCTCTGTGCCACTGGACTTCGATTCCTCCCTCCAGCATCGACACTCCACCCACACGCACAGAGCTCTTCTCTGCTTGTCCTTTGCTCCGGTTCAGCTCTCACTTCCTCAAAATGCCTTTCCTGTCCCACCCTGCCTCCTCCACATTGGGTTAGCCGCCCTCCTACATGCTTCCATTTCCCCATCCCGGTATTTGTCATGCTTGACCGAAACTGCCTGTTTCCTGGGCCCTGTCTCACTTGGCTGTAGTCTCCCGGAGACTGGAGCAAAAATGATTCATAAGTATATCTTCAGTAGGGATTAGAGCACAGCTTGGGCTAGGATTCAGGCAGTTAAGATAAGCATACTCATTAATTTCGATTTGGAAAGTAGGAGGGTAAAATTTCAGAAGACAGGCCCTCCCGGCCCCACCGAAGTACCATGAGCTCTAGCTTAAGTCATGCCCGCTGCAGGATGGAATCGCTCTAGTGGGAGAAGTCAGGAAGGGAAACCATAACAGAACTTCCTCTTGGGTCTTTAGACCCAGTTCTCAAACCTCAGCTTCTTTTATTTCTTATTATTTTACTGGTCACAACCTTTTCCGTCCTTGCACACCTGACTGATTCCCAGACAGCCCCAGCATTACCTTCAACCTTGGTTTCCCACCATGTGCTCACTGTTGGCTTCCTGGGCGTCTTTGCGGCGGCCATTCCTTCCTCTCCCGGGTTCATTGTGAGCGCCAGTGATCCTCAGGCTGAGCCACTTCCCAACACTGGTCCGCGGGCTTAGCTTCTCCCTCTCTGGAAGCAGCTGTTGTCCTATGGCACCTCAGACTTTCTTCAGCAGAAGGTTCACCAGCCTCCAGCTGGGATTTTTATATCAGATGTCAACGTGCATCTGACTTTAACTAATGTGTGCCATATAATCATTTACTAGATAAGAGCCCTGCAGTGGCCTATCCTTCACTAACTACTCACCTTCACCAACTAACTACTCACCTTCACAAACTTACTCACCTTCACGAACTACTCATCTTCACCAACTAACTACTCACCTTCATCAACTAACTACTCACCTTTACGAACTACTCACCTTCATAAACTAACTCACCTTCACCAACTAACTACTCACCTTCACTAACTAACTACTCACTTACCAACAAATACTGGGAACCTATTGGATGCCATAAGAAATAATAAGATGAGGGGCTGGAGAGATGGCTGAGCAGTTAAAGTGCTTGCCTGCGAAGCCTAAGGACCCAGGTTAGAGATTCCCAGAACCCATGTAAGCCAGATGCACATGGTGGAGCATGTGTCTGGAGTTCTCTTGCAGTGGCTGGAAGTCCTAGCACACCCATTCTCTCTCTCTCTAACACATAATAAATAAATAAGGTAATAAAGTAGTAAATAATGTAATAAACTGAATGTGGGGGCACACACCTGTAAATCTGTCTACTGAGGATGTTGAGATAGTGAAGACTGCAAGTTCTAAGCCAGCCCGGGAAACTAGTAAAGATTCTGTCTCAAAAGAAGCAGAGTAACAAGAGAGACAGAACTATATTTAAAATTGAGGGCTGGGAAAATGGCTTAGCAGTTAAGGTGCTTGCCTGTGAAACCTAAGGACCCAGGTTCCATTCTCCAGGACCCATGTAAGCCAGCTGCACAAGGTTGCGCATGCTTCCGGAGTTCATTGACAACCACTGGAGGGTCCTGGAGTGCCCATTCAGAGAAAATATGTGCTGAATTCAAAGACTGAATTAAATTCTATCATTTCTGGTGTTCTCTGGGTCATGGAGAGATCTTGGACAACAAGAGAAATTGCTGGAAAGGGGATGTGCCCCTTGTCCCATCATGTTGCATTACCATCCTCTACATCCTTCAAGCCTCCACCTTCTGAAGACCTGTCATCCCCTCAATAGTCCTCTGTCATTTGTCCTGGACTTGATGACAACATCTATCAGCTATAGACATTTTTACCCAATGAGAAGGAGTTGGGGTATATGGCCTTTTAGAGTGTGAGTCAGAAACCCGGAGGAATCACTCTGGGCCGATTCACAGGGTGATTCTGAACAACCCCTTTGATGATCTTTGCAGGACTTGAAGCTCTAGGGTTCAGAACAGCACAGGCTGCTTAGCTGGGCTTGTGCTGGAGAGCTGCTTCTCCACCCAACTTGGAGAGAAGGCTCCCAGACAGATGATGTCAGTGGAACTTGAGGGGAGACTTGTTAAAAATCTGTGCTCACAGTGGCTGAAAAAACATTTCCTGGAACCCTCAGGAACTGGTGGTGGGAATTTGGACTGGAGTAGAGTCATCTAGAGAGAAATTTGGCACCTGTGACCTAACCATGGCCCTCTGTGCAGTCTACACCTCAGACAAATGCAGGCCTGGGCCCATGAAAGGACGCGTAGAAGGGTGGTGATCACAGTAGTCGGTGAGGGAACAGTGATGCCAGTGGAGCTGTGCGGCCTCACACTTACTGGATTCCTGCATTTCCAGTTCTCCATCAAGTAGATACCCCATGGCCACCGTATTAGAAATGAGACAGCTGAGGATTGCGCAAACTGAGTAAATGGGCAAGTGGAAACAGCTGCTAAATGAGTGGTGATGTCAAGTGATTTGGCTCTTGAAAATGCATTCCAACTATTAATTATACTTCGTGTCCACTGGAATAATGTGCATCACACAATGTGCAAGTCTTAGAAGCATATTGCAAAAAAAAAAAAAAAAAAAAAAGGCAAAAGAAACGAGTTCTGCATTCTACTACAACACACACACACACACACACACACACACAGAATGCAACATCACAAACTTTCACATGTATTGCTATACACACGCCCCCAAGGACATGTTAGCGAATGCCTGTGTGATGTGGCAAGAAGGATCCAGGGATAACAAAGACATGCATAAAACAAAAAGAAAGACCGACACCAAACAAAATGAAGAGTTGGGGGAATAAGACCTTCACTGTTCTGAGCCCTTTGACAGAAGACAAATGGCATGAGACAACAACAGGAGAAAGACTGTCTTGAAGGAGGAGGGTCCTCAGCATAAATCAAAAGATCAGGTGCAAAAGAGGATAATGTTATGAGAACACGACCACATTATAGTATGTTCAAATATTAATATTCCCAACAAAGCTTTTTTTTTAAAGAGCTGGGGAGGGCCTGGAGAGATGACTTCGTAGTTAAGGTGCTTGCCTGCGAAGGATTTATTCCTATTCCATTGGTAAGAATTGCACTTGTTGGGCTGGAGAGATGGCTTAGAGGTTTAGGCATTTGCCTGAAAAGCCAAAGGACCCAGGTTCGATTCCCCAGGACCCATATAAGCCAGATGACAAGGGGGCACATGTATCTGGAGTTTGTTTGCAGTGGCTGGAGGCCCTGGCGTGCCCATTCTCTCCTTCTCTCTCTCTCTCAAATAAATAAAAATAAAAATATATTTTTAAAAAGAATAGCACTTGTTGCTGCAGGAACGTTCTTCTGCTGCATACTTGAAGCCTGCTGTAAATGGTGTGCTTTCAGGAACACTGGGTATGCTGGCCGGCAGCTCCAAGGTTAGTGTAATCTCAAAGGACAACGTCGTGGAGGAGCTGCACAGACACCCTGCAGCCCCTGTCTTGGGCCGGTGGAAGGGGTCACGTGGTTTTCAAAATTCTAAAGAAGAGCCCCACATAAATGGCTAAAATTAACTACTGAATAATCTTTCTTTAGACTTACAGAAACCAGAACATTTGTGACTTTCATAACGTCCCTTCTTAGCCCCGCAGTTCTGTTCTGGTTTGTTTTTTTTTTTCAAGGTAGAGTCTCACTCTAGCCCAGGCTGACCTGGATTTTACTATGTAGTCTCAGGGTTGGTTTGAACTCACAGTGATCCTCCTACCTCTGCCTCCCTAAGTGCTGGAATTAAAGGCGTGTGCCACCCTGCCTGGCTTGCCCTGCAATTTTGAATATCAACTAACACAAAGAGTACAGATGGCTGGAAGGTTTAACTAGCAGAAAAATAATCTGTGCATTTAAGAAATATAAGATCTAGTGCCATGAAGTGCTGGACTACTGTGATGTTCCTACTGTACCTTAGGTGATGAAAACCTCACCCAGCTGTAGCTTTCCTGCTCTGCGACTCCTTTCCTCCCTATAGAAACCCTGTGTGCCCATGACCCGCCCACAGACAGAGGTAGCAGAGTAAGAGTCCGTCCATATTCCAGCGTACTTCCATAAACTTGGTTCTTCCCTATCAGCACAGCCCCTAGATATTGACTTCTGAGTAAAGAGTCATCCAGTCCATTGTTCAGTTATAGCTCTTCATAGCTAATAGTGTCAAAAAATAAACTTAAAATTTAGAGTTCAAAAATTCAGTTGCGCATAGTGGCACATGCCTTTAATTCCAGCACTTGAGAAGCAGAGGTAGGAGGATGGTTGTGAGTTCAAGGCCAGCCTGGAACTACAGAGTGAGTTCAGGGTCAGCCTGGGCCAGAGTGAGACCCTAATTTTAACAAAAGGGGGAGGGGCTGTAGAGATAGATCAGGGCTTAAAGGCTCTTGATTGCAAAACCTGATGGCCAGGGTTCAATTCCCCAGTTCCCATGTAAAGCCAGATGCACAAAGTGGTGCATGTATCTGGGGTTGGTTCATTTGTAGTGGCAGGAGGCCCTGGCATGACCATACTCTTTGTCTGTCTCTCTTAAATAAGTAAATATATAAAAAAGACATTTTAAAAATTCAGTTTTGGGGCTGGAGAGATGGCTTCATGGTTTAGGAGCTTGCCTGTGAAGCGTAAGGACCCAGGTTCAATTCCCTAATACCCCCGTATGCCAGATGCACAAGGTGCCTAATGAGTCTGGAGTTTGTTTGCAGTGGCTGGAGGCCCTTTATCTCCCATTATCTTCCTCCTTCTCTCTCTGCATCTTTCTGTCTCTTAAATAAATAAATAAAATATTGAAAAAACATAAAAATATTTCAAAATTGTTTTGATTCAGCTTTTTAACCTAAATATTTAGTTTAATAAAAAGTCTTTTTTCATCAGTGATTCGTGAATTAGGTTCCCTTCCTTCTACAAAACAAATGTTTTCTCTCTTGAGTTGGCAGAACAGTTGGGTTTTGCAAAGCAGTTTGAATAGGAACAGGCAAACTCCACTGTGTTGGTTCATATCAGCTTACTCTGGGTAACCCTCCTTGTAAGACTTAAATCAAAGGGACCCTCCTTACAATGCTGCTTAAATGCCTCATTAAGGATCTGGCAGTCACCTCCACCCTAATTGCTCAGAAGGTCAGATCTTGCAAACAAAGAGCTTAAGCTTGAGGTTTGTCATGAAGAACCCATCCTGGCCTAATAGTCTCCACTGGGTTTGATATGCAGGGGCTTAATTCAGGAGCTTGGTCTAAATCAGTGACTTTGCTTTAGTTCTCTGTTGCTGTGACTGAATACTACAGACTGTATACCTTATAAGGAATGAAAGCTTTTTGCTTTCTTCTGTACTTTAGAGGCTAAGTGGTCCAAGGTGGAAGGGCTATATACCTGGTGAGGACTTTCTTGCTGCTGGGGACTCTGCAGAGTACTGAAGTAGCCTAGCGTATGATGAAAAAAACAGATTTATCAAAAACAGAGCCAAGGGCTGGAGGGATGGCTTAGCGGTTAAGGTGTTTGCTGGCGAAGCCAAAGGACCCAGGTTCTATTCCCCAGGACCCACGTTAGCCAGATGCACAAGGGGGCGCATGCATCTGGAGTTCGTTTGCAGTGGCTGTAGATCCTGAAGCACCCATTCTCTCTCTCTCTTTCTCTCTCTCCCTCTGTTTCTGTCAAATAAATAAATAAATAAATAATAGAGTCAAATTTAATAATACCAGACTTAAGACCTAGTGTCAAGATAGCCTATTAGTTAATGAATGTACTAATACATTCATAAGAGCAGCATCCTCCCACCCTATTTACCTCTTCCAGATCCCACCTGGTCCCATCTCTTCATACCTCATAATGCAGAGGAGATTTCAGCATGAGTTTTGGTTTGGACATTTAAACCATAGTGACCTCTAGTAAAGTTAATTTAACAACAGTGATTTCTTTCAGTGCCAGACATTCTTGCTACAAGTTATGGGGTGTACCAAAACAACATTTTTAGGAAATACAATGCAGCGATTGGAGGTGTTTTTCTTATTGTAAACACTCTGTGAAGGGTGACAGATATACCTCAATGGCAAAACCCTTCCCTAGCATATGCAAAGCCCCGAGTTCAATCCCTAGAACTGGAGAAAACAAAAACAAAAACAGAGAGGATGAAACAACATGTGAACAGAAACGGGTACAGATCTTAAGTATTTAGCTCAATGGACTCTCCCAAAGATAGCACACCAATGAATCACCACCCTAGGCTAGTAACTAAATATGCTACAATGAGACTAAAGTTCAGATAAATAGTCACAGGGCTGGAGAGATGGCTTAGTGGTTAAGGCGCTTGCCTGCAAAGCCTAAGGACCCATGTTCGAGTCTCCAGATCCCACGAAAGCCAGACGCACAAAGGTGAGGCAAGTGCAAGGTCGCACATACCCACTAGGTGGGGCAAGCGTCTGGAGTTCGATTCCAGTGGCTGAGGCCATAACGTGCCAATTCTCTCTCTCTCTCTCTCTCTCCCTCTCTAAAATAAAAAATAAATAAATTTAAAAAGAAAATATCAATAGATACAAAAATAAAGTTTCCAGGTGCAATAGAAGAAGGTGCCTTGATAGGGCTCTCCATTTGAGGTGATCTGAATGCCTAGTGTACATAAATACAGGATAGTATGTTGGAGTTAGGGAAAAATGGGCAGAATAGCAGGAAAGGAACTGCAAGAACAAGGCTGAATCTGCTGTTAGCTCCGTAAGGGGAGCATGGGGAGTGGTCAGAAAGACCCAGCATTTGAAGAGACCCCAAAGCTACTGCTGTTACCAAACCTGCTCTGGAGCTAGTATTGACCCCTGGTGAGTTCTCAGTTCTCCTTTTCCAACACTCTCAACCCCACTCTCCTACGCTGTCTATGAAGTTCCTCTGGTGACAAGAAATGATAATAAATCAAATGTACCCAAATTAGGAGAGTGAGAAGAGACTCTTGTGGTTTTCACGCAGCTATGCAACTACAGCCTCTTATGGTACTACTTGAGCGCAAGACACTCGGGTCACACACTCAGACCCTGTGCAATTCAGAGAGAACTGAGAAATGGATGTGGTTTAACTAGACCCGTTTTTAGGAAAGACTGTTGCAAAATTTGTAGTATATGTGATGTGGGTGGCTAAGAACATAAAACTTCAATGTTCTCATGTTTGAATTATAACTGCTTTATCTAATTTCAAACTGGAGGCTCTGACTATAGATGATAATCTTATTAATCTAAATATTTCAAAGCAGAAGCTCTAAAGCAGGAAGCTAGATATCAGTAGGTAGGTTAATCACCTTTGTTATGTATTTATTTAATTTATTGGTTTTTCAAAGTAGGGTTTCACTCTAGCCCCAGGCTGACTTGGAATTCACTATGTAATCTCAGGCTGGCCTCACACTCACAGCAGCAATCCTCCTACCCTTCCTCCCGAGTGCTGGGACTAACAGCGTGCGCCACCACCCAGCCCAAGAAGGAAACTGTTATATCTTTCCATCCTCCTAAGCACGTCTCCTTGACGGTATAATTCTCTGTGAGTTTGAGGCCAGCCCGAGAATACAGAGTGAATTCCAGGTTCAGCCCGGGATAGAGTGAGACCCTACCTCGAAAAACCAAAATTTAAAAAAATATATATTTTTCCAACACTAGTTTATTCTACACACACACATTTTTTTGTTTGTGTGTATATGCACATGAATGTGTGCTTGCAGCGCTGCATACACACGCCTGCTGTAAGAGGTGGTGCCTATGGTGGTGGCCGGAATGGAAGGCTAGGAGAACTGCTCTACTGTCCTTCTGCCCAGTCTTTGTTTTGTGCTGGAATGTTGTTACTAATTTTAGAACTTACATGGCTCTGACAATTCTTGTGCCTCTGTGGGGTTACAGGTATGCATGGCCACACCCAGCTGTTTATGTGGGATCTGGAGATTTGAACTCTGTTAGTCTCAGGCCACCTCATGGCCTCATGCATAGACAGGAAGCACACTTAACTGCTGAGCCAACTCTCCAGCACATAATACCCCCTCCCCAATTGTTTATTTCAGGCTAGAAAACATTTTTAATTTGAGAAGTTCTTTGCTCTAATGATCATGCTTACCTGGCAATCCATATATATATATATATATATATATATATATATATATATATATATCTTTCTCTCTCTGTCTGTTGCTAATAAATAATAATTATATTATATATATTATTTTATTATATATATATTTTATATATATTATATATATAATTTTTGTTTATTTATTAGCAACAGACAGAGAGAGAAAGAGGCGATGGGTGGGGAGAGAGAATGGGTGCACCAGGACCTCCAGCCACTGCAAACGAACTCCAGATGTGTGCACCACCTTGTACATCTGGCTTACATGGGTCCTGGGGAATCGAGCCTTGAACCAGGGTTCGTCCTTAGGCTTCACAGGCAAGCACTTAACCGCTAAGCCATCTCTCCATCCCTTATCTGGTCATATTTAAGCCATTTCTGAAGGGCAAAACACAGCTGCCTTAGTGAGTATTCTGAAGATAGAACCAACAGGAGTGGTTTACATCTGGGTACACACACGCCTGTGTTATTCACTGACGAAATATGTGTCTACGCAATTTCATCACTATGTGCTTCCATAAGCTTGGATGACAGAAGTCAATCTCTAGATCATGGCATATTGTTTTTGAGAAAACCTTTTAGAACTAGAAGGAGTTCATTTCACCCTAAAATAATGATAAAAAGACTAGAAAATACATAGCTAGTAACAAATAGTCATTTGTTATCATTATCAAGTTTTATGTACTGCCCTGATTGTATATTTTCCTTAAAAAAATTGACAACACACATTTTCAAATGCTGAGTATTCTCAGGATATTTATTTCCCAGAGTTTCCTCAGATTTGGTTGTTCAGTTAATAATATATCTACTCCCTGGACCTGAGTAGGGTCTTACATTCTACCTCTTTCATCTTCGAAGACACCCGTCAGCTATATGACACGTGAGGTACTTTTTTTTTTTTTTTTTTTTTTTTTATGAGGCAAGCCCAACAGACTGGCCTTTTTTTAATGTGAGAGAGTGAGAGCAAGACAGAGATAGAGAGAAAGAGAGAGTTGGCACACCAGGACCTCCAGCCACTGTAATCGAGCTCCAGATGCGTGTGCCACCTTATGCACATGTGTGACCTTGTGCACTTGCATCACCTTTTGCGTCTGGCTTATGTGGGATCTGAAGAGTTGAACATGGGTCCTTAGGCTTTGCAGGCAAGCACCTTAACCACTCAGCCATCTCTCCAGTCCATGAGGTTATTTTGTACAACTGGAAGCATGGTTGATATGCTTATGCTAACATTAGTACAAATACAAATAATACTTTGTGCCACAATGTTATGATATCTACAAAGTCAGTAGTTATAGAGCTTTTTAAAACTCCTTAGGGAGCCGGGTGTGGTGGCACACACCTTTAATCACAGCACTCGGGAGGCAGAGGTAGGAGGATCGCTGTGAGTTCAAGGCCACCCTGAGACTACAGAGTGAATTCCAGGTCAGCCTGAGCTAGAGTGAGACCCTATCTTGAAAAACCAAAAATAATAATAATAATAATAATAATAATAATAATAATAATAACTCCTTAGGGGACCACAATTGCATATGTGATTCACCATTGATGGATTCATTGGTTTTTTAGTACATCTCCAAAGATTAGACAAAAATTAGACAAAGATTAATTGGAGTAATTGCCTCAAGCTGGAGACCCTGGGATGCCAGTAGCTCAGATCTGTCCAAGTACAAAGGTTTCGGAACCCAGAAGGGGCCACTGGTATAAGTTCTGGAATCTAAAAGCTGGAGAGCCAAAGGGCAAGAGAAGCGTACGCACGCTCCAAGAGAGGGGAAGAATGGAAGAGGCACGGTTGCTTCTTGTTCTGTCCTCCCGCATTGAAGGAAGGCCTCCCACTCACCCTACTGACTCACACAGCAGCGACCCTTGAAGACACACTCAGACTCACTCAGGAGTAACACTTTACCGAGCCTCCCAGTGTTCCTCAATCCACCCAAGTTCACAACAACTTCAAGGTAACCGGCACAACAGTTGAGCTGAATGGCTTCTTGGCGGTTCGGTGGGGGTGGTGGGGAGGAAAGAAATGACTAGAATGAAGGATTCTTCATTGTTGGGGTTAGTAAAGAATGGTCAAACAGGGCCTGGAGAGATGGCTTAGTGGTCAAGGCATTTGCCTGCAAAGCCAAAGGACCCTGGTTTGATTCTCTAGGACCCATGTAAGCCAGATGTGCAAGGGGGCACTTGCATCTGGAGTTCGTTTGCAGTGGCTGGATGCCCTGGCATGTCCATTCTCTCTCTCTCTCTCTCTCTCTCTCTCTCTCTCTCTCTCCTCTCTCTCTCAAATAAATAAAATATACTTTTTTTTTAAAAAAAAGGAATGTTCAAACAGTAACTGAATTCTGGTCACAGAGCTACGTATGAAGGGCAGTTGTCTTTGTAATAAAACCGTACTGTAACACGCGAGACTCGAGTCAGTTCAAGAAGAGGCTGGGAGAAAACCAAGACAGGGAAGTTGGGCTTGACCTCAAGACTTACCTCCTTCACAATGTTATTTTAAACGGCCTCCATTCTGGGCCACTCTGCTCATTCCAAGCATCTTCGTATGCAAATTGTCGTTGTGATGGGCTCCTTCCGACCTGTTGCTGGACTGCTCTTGAGCAATCACGACTTCATCGTAGTTACTTCCAAAGGTCTTCCACGAAAACACTCCTCTGCCCTCTCCAAACCTTGTTACGAGTCAAACTCGCCGATACGCAAACACTGAAGGGAAAGAGAGCAAATGTGGGTTAATGGAACTGACACACGGGAGCCCAGGGATTTTGTCAAATGCTCCCTCTGTACCCTCCCTCCATTTTCGGTCACAATGTTTCCCTCCTCCAACGCTGTACTGCGTACTTTTCCTTTAAAATTTTTAAGGTATAATAGGGAATGAATTAGTGATAACCTTATTTCTGTATTTCACTGTATGATTCTTATACTGTTAAGGAGGACAAAAGAGAGAACCTCATGTGCCACACAGCTCACTGGGGTCTCCAAAGATGAAAGAGATTGAAGGTAAGTCCCTGCTCAGGTCCACGGAGCAGCTATATTACGAACTGAACATCTAAATCCGAGGAAACGCTGGGAAATATCCTAAGAATACTTGGCATTTGAGAATATGAATTGTCAATTATGTTTTTTTAATTTTTATTTTTTATTGACAACTTCTCTACTTATAGAAAATAAAGCGTATTTCCCTCCCCTCCCCCACTCCCCTTCAGAACTCCACTCTCCATCATATCCCCTCCCTCTCTCCATTAGTCTCTCTTTTAATTTGATGTCATTGTCTTTTTCTCCTATGATGAGGGTCTTGTTGAAGGTATTGCTGGGCACTGCGAGGTCATGGATATCGAAGCCAATTTCTGTCTGGACCGTTGCATTGTAAGGAGTCCTACCCTTCCTTTGGCTCTTACATTCTTTCCGCCACCTCTTCTGCAATGTACCCTGAGCCTTGGAGGGTGTGATAGAGATGTTTCAGAATTTTTAAATACTGTATTTTTATTTGTTTATTTGAGAAAGAGGCAGAGAGAGAATGAGAGAGAAAGAAAAATGGGTGCACCAAGGTCTCTAGCCACTTCAAACAAACTCCAGACACATGCGCCACCTTGTGCATCTGGTTTACATGGGTCCTGGGGAATTGAACTGAGGTCCTTTGGCTTTGCAGCAAGCTCTTTGACCACTAAGCCATCCCTCCAGCCCCGTCATTTTTTTTAAAGAAAATATCCAAGCTACTATGTCACATATACAAGAAATACTGCTCTGGGCCTGGAGAGATGGCTTATCCATTATGGCGCATGCCTGTGAAGCCTAAGGACCCTGGTTCAATTCTCCAGGTCCCACGTTAGCCAGATGCACATGGTGGCACATGCATCTGGAGTTCGTTTGCAGTGGCTAGAGGCCCTGGCGCGCCCATTCTCACTCTTTCTTTTTCTGTCTTAAATAAATAAATAAACAAATTAAAAAAGAAATACTGCTCTGGCTTCAGTTACCATGGGATGGTCTGGTGCACGCCTTGAGCAGGGGAAATGGTTTGGGTTTGCATACAGTGTCATGTTCTCATGACCTTGGAGAGCCTAAGTACTGAGATCTCCACGTGGCACCTCCAAAGCAGAGAGAAGGCCAAAGAAAAGAAGTGAGACCAAGGGAGACTTACTGTAGGGAGAAAATACATTGCCTTAGAAGCCAATACCACAATGGGCTACTTCCCATCTGGTATAAAGCCAGACTGGAGTTCCTGTAGGGAAGCACTCCGAAAGGGTGTACTTAGCTAGTGGAATCTATGGCCTTGAGATCAAGTACAGCCAACCAACTAAGTAGGGGTGTGGAACAGAAAAGTTATGGCCCTGACAACAGTAGAAAAGCCACCAGAAGGTGCCCTTCCCCCATCTGGCAATGCAATTTTTAGTAAGAATCTGAATCAAAACTTTAAAGTGGCCCCAGTCCTCTGGGCTTCTCCATTCGGATTCCATTCTCAAAAAACAGTTGGCCTGGGCCACAGAATACAGTAGAGAGCTGGGCCTTGAATCGGGACAAGTATCATTTGTAATCTAAAAAATAGGTCTCCCTTTCTCTGTTTCTCTCTCTCTCTGTTTCTCTCTCTTTCTTTCCCTTCCTCCCTCCCTCTTTATATATCCTGTTGGGAAGCCCAAAACAACACAAGTCCTGGGCCCCGATCTCATTTGTGTCCTGTGAAGAACAGTGGTAGAACACTGTTTTGCTCAAGCCTTACTTTAAAGCTTTACTCTTTAGAAATGTAGGGAGAAGGGAAGGTTAAACTTTTCCTAATGTTTCTTGTAAAGTTGAAGGGCATGAACCCCAAAGTAAGATTGATTTCTCCTTTTCTGTTCATATACTAGCTACTAGCTTTCAGAGGTCATTCCATTAAGAGTTCATTGAAAAACACATAAAATGAAACAGACTTGCTCAGGCTGAGGGCTCAGAACAGGAAGAAAAAAAATATACTGATGGAGTAATAGAATGGAGCATGGAGTGAATTAAAACATTTGCCACTCCTTATTTTTTGACACAATACATTTAATGATCTTGATACTTGCAAATTCGGGTGGCCTTGTCTTAGTGACTCAAGCATGCAATCCATTAATAGAAAAAGTAGACGAAGTGAAATGGATTCTTAATTAGGACAGAAAGGGCTGTTCCGAGGGAACTCGGGGTTCTGGGCTGTCTTTTAAGGAAAAAGACTGGAAGCAGTGATTGTTTGTTTAGACTAATACAGTTCCCATCTTTTGATCCTTCATTGCCTTTGGGGGAAGCAGTTAGCTCGTTGATTGCTTCGTACAGTGGAAGGCTTTTGAGCTTGAGTTCCACGTTCACTTACACTGTGTCTGGCCACAGGAATCAAAGGCAGATAAAGCTGGGCAAAGTCCTGCTGCACCCCACATGGGATCTTTTCAAAGGGTCAGGGCTGATGTGTCAGCTTCCTGTCTGGTCATCTTTCATGTGCTGGGGTCGCATGGAAGGCAAAGGAAATGAGGGCACTTCCTGTAACCGTGAGAGGGATTTTAGGAGAGACTTTTTTTGTGGTCGTGTTACAATTACCCATACATGAGGCTGTGAGTCTCCCAACAGAACGATGGCTTACGGTCTCTTACTGTCACACCAGTGCTTTTGATTAGCTGTTTGTGAACCAGTTACTAGATTACAGTTTGATGGCCGATGGTGTACCTCATCTGTTTTTTTTTTTTTTTTAATTATTTTTATTTATTTATTTGAGAGGGACAGAGAGAGAGAGAGGAAGAGAGAGAGAGGCAGATAGAGAGAGAGAGAGAGAATGGGTGCAGCAGGGACTCTAGCCACTGCAAACGAACTCCAGATGCATGTGCCACTTTTTGCATCTGGCTTACATGGGTCCTGGGGAATCGAGCCTTGAACCAGAGTCCTTAGGCTTCACAGGCAGGCGCTTAACCACCAAGCCATCTCTCCAGGCCACCTCATCTGTTTTGATGTACTGGCTCCTAGCTGAAGTTCTGTCTCATGGTAGAGACTGAGACATTGTATTTTACTTAGATCTAGCACGTAAAGAGCCCAAACTAAAACAAATAAATCCAAAGTAGATCCAGAGTGGCGAATGCTGCTTCTTTCTCCCCCAAAAGACAGGTGCATGTCTCTATCCCTTGAACAACACACATTCTCAAGTGCCAAGTATTCTTAGGATATTTCCCAGAGTTTCCTTGGATTTAGATGTTCGATACATAATATATCTGCTCCCTGGACCTGAGCAGGGACTTACCTTCAATCTCTTTCATCTTTGGAGACCCCAGTGAGCTGTATGGCACACAAGGTTCTCTCTTTTGTCCTCCTTCACGATATAAGAATCATACAGTGAAATATAGGAATAAGGTTATCACTAATTCATTCCCTATTATACCTGAAATTTTTTAAAGGACAGTTACAAAGTACAACATTGGAGGAGAGCTACATTGTGACAGAAAATGGAGGAAGGGTACAGAGAAGGAGAATCTGACAAAATTTTAGATTTCATTAAATTAAGGATTTTAAGATAAAACCATCCTGTCTTATCCATAGGCCCTGAGTTTAATAACATACACCAAGAAGACAGAGGTGGGGCTTTGATTGATGCGTCTACACCAATACCCGCCCTCAGCCACCAGAAGCTAGAAGCGGAGCCAGTTCTCCCTGGGAACCTCCAGAAGGATGCTTTCATCCCTGAACTCTCAGTTGCAAAGTTGTGAAATGCTGCGTTTCTGGTGCTTTCCAGCCAACATGATTGTGGTGGTTATGGCAACCTAGAAACTGATACCAGATAAAGCAGTTCCCATTCCACAGTGTGTATGAGCAAACAGGCCCAGTGAGGACCACAGTGTTTCACTATGGGGCTTCCTGCTTCACGTCCCAGTCCAGGTTCACTTTGGGTGCATCACTCTCCCTGGACTCCGGTGTTTCCATTGTGAAAGAAAGGGAAGTGCTCCCAGCTGTACCTGACATATCTCCAGAAACATCTGAGGCAGGGTGGAGGAGAGTGAGTGTTGAATGAGTGTGAGAAAGAATAGGAGTGGCGCAAAATAAAGTCTGGCTAGTAGAACATGACATCGTATAAGTTGTTTACATCTAGCAGTAGCCTCCCACTAGTGGGTTTGCAGCTCCTATGTAATTTTGGAATGGGGACACTTGCTCATTTTTTTTTCCCAGAAAGACCCAGGCCAAAGTTTATATGTCATTACATTTTTGTGGGGCCTTAACAATCTTCAGATGGCAGCACAGCTGTGCCAGCTGAATGCTTGCAGCTGAGTCAATATTAACTGTAACCAAGAACATTGTAAGCTAGAAAATATCAGTCCCAAAAGAGGCCACCTGGAGCCTTGAGCTCTCTCATGCAAGGCCAGGCCTTAATTGCTAGGTGAACTGAGCCATCCTTGCAGCTCCACAGCTAGCTTGGGTCCAAGCCGCAATTGTATGAAGTGACTGAGATCCTGCAGATCGTCCCTTTCCTTCATCATAAAAGTCTGTGTCAAAGACCACACTGGGGCTGGAGAGATGGCTTAGCAGTTAATGCGCTTGCCTGCAAAGCCTAAGGACTCATGTTCAACTCTCCAGGTCCCATGTAGGCGCATGAGGTGACACATGCATGAAAGGTTGCACATGCGCACAAAATGGCACACACATCTGGAGTTCGACTGCAGTGGCTGGAGGTCCTGGCACACCAATTCTCTCTCTCTCCCTGTAATAAAAACAAACAACAAAAAAAGACCACACTATTTCTCTCACTGTGTGGATCAGCCCTCGGGCGGGGGGGGGGGGGTTGGGTGTGGCTCCCAAGACAGACATGAACTCACAGGGTCCAGGGTTCATAGCAGAGGATTCTAAGTCCACATGAGAACTTTTGAGAACTTTTGTTTCTATCCTTGTCTGGGTGCCAAGGAGGTTTTTTGTTTGTTTGTTTTGTTTTGTTTATTTATTTGTTTGTTTGTTTTGTTTTTCAAGGTAGGGTCTCGCTCTAGTCCAGGCTAACCTGGAATTCACTATGTAGTCTCAGGCTGGCCTCAAACTCATGGTGGTCCTCCTACCTCTGCTTCCTGAGTGCTGGGATTAAAGGCGTGCACCACCATGCCTGGCTTTTTTTTAAAAAAAACTTATTTATTTGAGAGCGACAGAGAGAGAGAAAGAGAGAGAGAGAGAACGGGTGCACCAGAGCCTCCAGCCACTGCAAACGAACTCCAGATACATGTGCCACCTTGTGCATCTGGCTTACGTGGGTACTGGTGAATCAAGCCTTGAACTGGGGTCCTTAGGCTCCATAGGCAAGTGCTTAACCACTAAGCCATCTCTCCAGCCCTGCCAAGGAATTTATATAAACTGAACATTGCTCTGTGGTCATACAGCTTATGAATAACTTGTTAGCTGATTTGATCTCTGAAGGATATATTCCATAGAGCAGAAGCCTGGGAGGCAGACAAACCTTCTCTCTCAAAGCCCTTCCAAGCACAGGATCTAGAACACTGGACACTCTCAGGGAGATAATATCCCTGAAGCATCTCTCCACTAGTGCTCAGTGAGAACTGGGGGATAATAGCTCAACTCTTTACATCTTAGTCGAGAAAACTCTGAAATATGTCATGCAAAGTTCTATAGGTTCCCGGTGGGATAAATCCCAATTGCCAGAGTAGTAAATTTATTATCATAACTTGTATTGTTTTCCCCTCTGCTTAATTTTTCAGTTCCTAGGAAATGATCTCAGATAAAATTCTGTCCTGTAAATCTTTGTCTTAGCAGCTGTTTCCAGGAGAACCCAATTTATGGCAATCTTTTACCCACTGAAATTCATTAGCCTGATGTCATTACATCAGTCATTCTCCAATGGTTTCATACGTTCAAGTAAAGGGTTTACAATTATTTATATGCTACTTTGCCTATGTAATGATTTAAGATTACAGCATCCATAAACATGAACTAAAGAAATGTGAAATAGGGGCTGGAGAGAGTGCTTAGCAGTAAAGGCTCTTGCCTGTGAAGCCTAAAGATCCAGGTTCAATCCCCCCATGCCCACCTAAGCCAGATAGTTGCACAAGGTGGCTCATATACGTGGAGTTTGTTTGCAGTGGCTAGAGGGGCTGGCACACCCATTCTCTCTGTCTTTATCTGTCTCTTTCTCTCTCTCAAAATAAATAGATAAATTTTTTTTAAAAAAAGAAAGAAATGTGGAACTAGACATCAGTGTGTGGTGGGTTGGGAAGGCTCATTCACTGGCTGAGGAGATATTTTGTGGCAGGAGGACCTTGCTTATTGTGCTATGAGTGAGGGAGTTTGAACATGAACTGGTCACTTCTTGAATCACTACGTTATTTAGTGATTTTGTAACCTTTTTAGTCATCCCTGAGTTCTAATGCCTTCTTCTTCAAATACATGTTTAGCAATTTGTAGAATTTATTGAGCAAAGTAGTTCCACTGAAAGTCTGTATTAGTCTTCAGCTATATGTTGCCATATGCTTCTCTTTTTTTGTACAATTCCCATTTTACAAAGAATTCTTTGAAAGCAAAAGAAAAACTATTCTACCATGTACTGTTTTTCCCCTAGGGAAAATAGCAGCCCATCTTTGCACTGATTAAGGAAGAAAGAAAAGAAAATTTGGAAAAGGCTCATAGGATTGAAGCAACAAAGGATTGAAAGTCCATAAATAACTGCTACATGTATTGGTGAAGAAGTTATTTGCATATTTGTTCATTGTGACATGACATATTCACAACCTTTGTCTTGAAAAATTAAAGCTAATGTTTGAACAATGCTTTCAATTTTTGTCTTGATCACAATAATCTGGAGAACTGGTTGAAATGAAAATTCCGGGGCAACACTACAAAATTATAGATTTATAGCATCTCAGAATAAGGCCCAAGGGCTGGAGAGATGGCTTAGCGGTTAAGGAGCCTGCCTGCTAAGCCTAAGAACCGGGTTCCAATCTCCAGGTCCCACGTTTAGCCAGATGCAAAGTGACACAAGGGTGCAATGCCGTACTTGACCACAAGGGGGCTCACGTATCTGGATTTAGTTCACAGCAGCTGAGAGACTGCTGGCACGCCCATCTCTGTCTGTCTTCCTCTCCCTCTCTCTCTGTCTGTCTCTCTCTGTGTCTCTCTCAAAAAAAAAATTAAAAAATTTAAAAAAAGAATACCCAAAATTTTGCATTTTAAGTGTTCATCTCTAATAACTGATTGTACTGTATAAATTTCTTGGCTAGCTTTTAAGAAACACAGCAGAAATTGGCTCTTTGGAATTTTGAATGGAACTCTTTTAAAAATATTTTCATTTACTTATTTGCAAGCAGAAAGGGAGAGACAGAAACAGAAAAAAAGAGAGAAAAGGCGTGTCAGGTCCTCCAGCCACTGCAAACAAACTCCAAATGTATGTTCCACTTTCTAGCCACCACTTTCTGCATTTGGCTTTACGTGGGTACTGGGGAATTGAACCCCAGTTGGTAGGGTTTGCAGGCAAGTGCCTTAACTGCTGAGCCATCTCTCCAGCACAAAGCATTTTTTTTGTGTTTTGTTTCTTCGAGGTAGGGTTCCACTCTAGGCCAGTGGGAACTCACTCTGTATTTCCAGGCTGGCCTCAAACTCACAGTGATCCTCCTACCTCTGCCTCCCAAGTGCTGGGATCAAAGGCGTGTGCCACCATGCCCGTGGAACTCTTAAACTGAATTTATCCAAAGAATCAGAGGGGCAGAGTTTAAGGTAGTGCTCTCTATTGAGGCCAAGTGAGAGGATATTAAATCCCCAGGAGATCACACTGATCTGAGCTGGAGCTCAGCCTTCAGTAAACAGTTCAGATATAAGGGACAAAAAATAAGACAAGGCAAAAAAATTTAAAAAGAAAAAATGAGTCTGGAGAGATGGCTTAGCAGTTAAGCGCTTGCCTGTGAAGCCTAAGGACTCCGGTTTGAGGCTTGATTCCCCAGGACCCACATAAACCAGATGCACAAGGTGGCGCATGTATCTGGAGTTCGTTTGCAGTGGCTGGAGGTCCTAATGTGCCCATTCTTTCTCTCTCTATTTCTCTCTCTCTCCCTCTTTCTCTCTCTGTCTCTCTCAAATAATAAATAAATAAAAATAAACAATTTTTTTTTAAAGACAACGTTTGTAAATCCAGGCTATGGACATACAGAATGCACTTTGACAGTCAGACAATTGTTTTTCATTGACATATTCTTTGTTTATGTTCCTGTTGTTTCCCTCAGCTTATAACAAAATCTTATTGGAAGTTACAGCTTGAATCTGTCCACATCTGGCCAGAAAAGGTAATTAATATTCTTCTGGGGCCAAGTATGTTGGTGGCTACAGTGTCTGACTTCAGAGAGCCCCATGCCGGAGGATGCAATTCTTGGGGATGGGATCCAGGTTCCTATGTTTCTTACACTAAATACTCTTTCCTTTTGCATAATGATAGAGAATTTTTAGTTTTGTTTTCATCATGTTGTAGAGCAATTTTTTTTCTAAATTGAAGCATTTCATCTGGGACAGAAGCTGTTTTTTAAAAAGTATACTTTATTATTTATTTACTTATTTATTTGAGAGAGAGAGAGAGAGAGAGAAGGGGCCTACCAGGGCCTTTAGCCACTGCAAATGAACTCCATATGCATGTACCTGGTTTGCATGGGTCCTGGAGAATCGAGCCTGGATCCTTTGGCTTTGCAGGCAAATGCCTTAACCACTAAGCCATCTTTCCAGCCCCCTGGAGGGAAGCTTTTTAAGACTTGGAAAATTCCAAAGTTCATTAAGGCTCAGGAACTAAACAATGCTCAGGATATTAAAATGGCACAAGTCTCATGTTTATACCTTCCAGCGATGTTTGGATAAATGTGAAATGAACACACAACACGCAAAATATGATTTAAAAGAGGATTGGGGGTTTCCTGGAGAGAGAACCCTGTACTGATATAAACACAGTTTTTATTTAGAATTCATCAACAGAAGGCTGTGGGGAGCTAGAGCCGAATTGAAAGAATGTTTGTAATTACCGATACATGACATATCACGAGTTGATTGACCTGTGTATGTCCTTGTAGACCACAAGTTACTTGCCTTGCTTATCAGTACAGATCACATTTATGAGTTGTTCGGTCCATGATCATTCCATCAGGAAATCTTTGGAGAAGCTGGGAGCTCCTGCCTCCAAGATACTCCTCCGAAGGAGTACAGCTCTTCATGTCCTCAGGCTTAGCTTGTGCCAAGATTACTCTGTTGTGAATTAGCTTGGTGTCCACATCTCCCTGATTTAGTTTAATATCCACAGTCTCAGAAAGTTCCTGGAACTTGGGCTGGAGAGATGGCTTAGTGGTTAAGGTGTTTGCCTGCAAAGCCAAAGGACCCCAGTTCCATTCCCCAGGACCCATGTAAGCCAGATGCACAAAGAGGCACATGCATCTGAAGTTCATTTGCAGTGGCTGGATGCCCTGGTATGCCCATTCTCTCTTTCTCTCTCTCTCTCAAATAAATAAATAAAATACATTTTTTTAAAAAAGTTCCTGGAACTTACGTGATGCACAAGGCCCCTTCCCAGGGTTACATAAAGAGAAAGAACTGGATGTGAGGGCGATCTGGCTGCGACATCTGTCACCCCATTGATTGCCAGGGTTGATTCAGCTGATCTGGCTGGCTAGGTGGGTGTCCCCTTCCTCCCTCACTGCTCCATGTGCGTCCCTCCTGAAGCTGCACGCTCGGTCGAAGAGGACGACCTTCCCCAAACAGAGGAGGACCGGTCTTTGGTCAAGGGTATACGGGTAGCTGCGCTCCCCTGCTAGAACCTCCAAACAAGCTCTCAAGAGAAAGAGCTGCCCCGGGGGAATAGACTGACCAGCAGAGCTGCCTGCAAGTCAAGCAGCTCCAGGGATGTAGCTTTCATCTGTCATCACCTATGCTGGAGTGGCCTTGTCAGTGATGCAGCTGCCAGCGAGTCATCTACGCTCTGGGATGTGACCTCCTTTATCCGTATGTAAAACCCAGTTAATTCACTGCTCGGATGGTTTCTTTGGGCAGTTGTTGGTGTCCTATTTTTGAGATGAATAGACAGGTTTTCACATCTCCCCAGGAACAGTTAAGGCCACATAACTTTCTAGATATCTCAAATAAGGATTTTAGTTTTCAAGGATAAGTAATAGACAGCTCCAAGTAAATTGATTTGAACAATAAGGAAAAGATAGAAAGGGGAACAAATACTGCCGCGGAAAGCCAGTAGCCAATTACATTACTTATGTCACACATGCTGCCCCCGATGATCATTGTCCCCAGCTTGAATACAGGCTTTCTCTGTGTGGGTGGCAAGGTTCCTTCCTGTGACATATAGAAGAATTTTGGGTGCTCTTTGGGTGAAGTTGCCCCTGCAAGATAACCCATCGAGATCCACTCCAAATACTGGGACATTTTCCAGCAAGAGTCTATGGTGTCCATTGGGCAGACAGTTGAGCGAGGGTTGGGTAAGGATGGAGAAAACCTTCTGTGGAGAGGCAGCCACAGTTTCAGATGGTTCTCACTTGTGTGGAAACTGAGTGGGACAAGGATGACTGTCCTTGTATTCAAGACTATTTTCTTTGTTTGTTCTCTTCTTTTTTAATTTGAGAGAGAGAGAGAGAGAGAGAATCGGCATGCCAGGGCCTCTCAGTCGCTGTGAACAAACTCCAGATGTGTGCGTCCCCTTGTATGCATGTGTGACATTGAGCGCTTGTGTCACTTTTGCATCTGGTTAAATGTGGGACCTGGAGATTCGAACGAGCGTTCTTAGGCTTGGCAGGCAGGCGCCTTAACTGCTAAGCCCTCAAGACTATTTTCTAATTACTCACCCGGTGTTTTCTGTGGAGGATCCCTTTGTACAGATGCCTTCTCCCCCCATTGCTTTGACAGAAAATCCCATCTAGTAACTACTGTTCCTTCTTTCTCATAACTGCCAATTCTTAGTATTTTCTAGAGCACTAACACCAGACTGTCTGCCTGTCAACACGAAAACCCTGGACAGTTTACCAGTAATTATATTTTTTGTACAATAATCTGCAATAACTACAAAATCCAGGGCTCAAATCCCTAGCAATGAAACACAGGTTTAATCATCAGACACTGGGGAGAGGGATTTTGCTTTGCCTCCTGGGGGTAGGGAGTGATGGGTCCCAATGGAGAGCAGAGAACGCATCGTCCTTCTACAGTAAGTGTAAGTACACATTTCAGTGCAGAGACAAAAAGACAAACAGGTTGAAAACTCATGTCCTGTCAACCTTTATATTATATGTTATGTCTTGGATGTCTAGAATAACTACCTTCTTTTTTTAAATTTTATTTTCATTTATTTGTTTTTTAGAGACGGGGGAGAGAATTGGCATGCCAGGGTCTCTAGCCACTGCAAACGAACTCCAGACACATGTGCCACCATGTGCATCTGGCATACGTGGGACCTGGAGAATCAAACCTGGTCCTTAGACTTCATATGCAAGCACCTTAACACTAAGCCATCTCTCCAGCCCATAACTACCTTCTTAAAAGGAGTACATTATGGTAGCCTGAGCTCTCCATGATTTTTGGCCTCTGATTGGTGAGGCCTGGTAGAATGGAGCTGGTTCCAATGATTTCATAAAAATTTCCTTTTATTAGGTCATCTTGATCCTGGTGACCAGATCGCCCCATCATCTTTGGAGCAGAGCCGAGGGCTGGAGAGATGGCTCGGCGGTTAAGAAGCTTACAGGCAATCCCAGGTTCAGTTCTCTAGTATCTGCGTAAAGCCAGATGTACAAAGTGGCCCATGCTTCTGGAATTCATCAGCAGTGGCAAGAGGTCCCGGCGCGCCTAATTTCTTTCTCTCTTTTTCCCTCTCTGCTTGCAAATAAATAACTGAAATATTTTAAAAGCGCAGAGCCAATGGTAGAATTTTGTCACATGGATCAGCAGCTTGGATATCTTTGCAACATGGAAATGCAAATGGAATAAAAAAAAAGCAGGTCTGCTTTTATTAGAAAAATTCTTCGATGCTCCCATGTGTGCATCCAATTATGGGAATTAGTGATAGAGAAAGAACGTTTTGCCACCTGTTGAGCTTATTTCTGAATCTTTACAGGATAAAATCTCCGCCCCCACACCCATCCAGTGTACATGGAGAAAGTCTTAAATGTTGGGGTTTGCTTGTCTCTTAATTAAGAGGAAAAGAGGAAAGATTAAAGTTCCTTCTCACATTCAATTGGTTTATTTTGGACCTCAGAACTCATTAGTATTCAGTCCTATGGCTAGGCTAAGGTTGCACAGATAAAAATAGTCAAGCCACTTCATTGAGAAACAAACTCCTTTAAGCACAAGTTTATTTTCTCCACTGCTAAACATTTATCTGCTTTCTCCATCGGGGATCGAAAGTCCACTTCCTACTGTTTTTTTTTTTTTTTTTTTTTTGGTCAAGGCTACATTCTGTAGACTTTTGCCAATTATCACATGTGTTTGTTTTTCTGCTGCCCTTTTACCTGCTCTGCCATAAGTATTAATTATCTGACAAACATCTCTCCAGAAAGAGAAAGATTCTTTTCTAGTTAGTTCATGATTCTTGATTATCTTCAGGATTATCATGAGCATACTACAGACTGTGCTGGTCCATGGCAGCCAGGAGCCACATGCAGTTATTTTGATTATTTTGATGTAAGCTCATGAAAAGAAAAGAAAACAATTCATTTCCTCAGTTGTATGAGAAACATTTCAAGCGCTCAGTGGTAGCACGTGGCTAGTGATGACCATATGAGGCAGCACAGAATGTGTCCTTTGCAGAAAGTTCTTCTGGACAGCAATGCTATCGAGACTCAACAGAATAAATGTGTCATTCAGAAATCCAGTTAAGATTTCTGTTGGCTACATCTATTATTTTTCTCCAGTTCAGAAATTCTAATTAAGTAAAACTAAAACTTTGTAGATTATTTTTCTATCTATCATCTATCTATCTATTATCTATCTATCTATCTATTTATCATTTATCGTCTATATGTGTATCTATTTAGAGCAAGGGCAAGCATGGGTGTACCTGGGCCTTCTAATACTGTAAATAAATTCCAGATGCTTATGCCACTATGTGCATCTAGCTTTATGTGGGTACTGGGAAATCAAACCCAGGCTGTCAAGGTTTGCAAGCAAATGCTTTTATCTCTTCAGCCTTTTATAGATTATTTTTGTGCCAAATAGTTCACCTTGTTCAACCTTTGAAAAAAATCAAACTCAGCCAGGCATGGTGGTGCACGCCTTTAAACCCAGCTCTCAGGAGGCAGAGGTAGGAGGATCGCCATGAGTTCAAGGCCACCCTGAGAATACAAAGTGAATTCCAGGTCAGCCTGGGCTAGAGTGAGACCCTACCTTGAAACACACATACACATACACACACACACACACACACATCAAACTTGGATGCTCAATTAGGTGTAGTGTCCCAGCCTTGATCTAGTTTCAATCTAGTTCAGTTACGACTGCAATTTGAGTGAAGGCACTCGTGAGTTACAAATGAAAGTGGCAATGTTTGAGCGGCGATAACCCAGGGTTATAATTATGTGAGATTAAAAATAGTTCAATTGAATTAGTTTCTTAGTTCTTGTATTCATCAGAAGTTGTGAGAATATACAAACTCCCTTAATCTTGGAGTGTAGTTTCTTTCCTATAAAGTGGGACCGTTCTATAACTTGAGTTCCTATTTCATCAACAGGCAGGGATTCCATTTCATGTCTTTTTTATTGCTGGGGCGGGGGCAGGGATGGGGGTAGGGTGTTTCCATGTAGCCTAGGCTGGCCTTGAACTCAAGCTCCCACTGTCTCAAGCTGCCAAGTGCTGGGTAAAGTGTGTGCCATCGTGCCCAGCCTCCACAAGTGTCAGAGCAGTAAGTGGTAAGGGCTAGGGATGTAGCTTTGTGGTACAGCTTTTGTTCAAATCCCTGGTTTCAATCCCAGCACAGGGAAAAAAGAAGGGCAGGGAAGGGGAAGGAGAGGAGGGGAGAAGCGAGGAGGAGAGACAAGGGCCAACCTGGGCACTACACTGTGAACACAGCAGGGGGTTCATTGAGTTCATCAACCAGATAATTTGCATGGATTCTCTCTGTAACTCAACCTGTCCTTTGATGTGTAAGTGTATAACCAGACGAGGGACTCTACTCCCCAACATTTGAGGGAAGATGCCACTGGCAATATGCAGCTTGGGGAGCAGAAGAGATAGCTACAGAGAAGTTTTAGAACGGCTAGGGGAAATTATGATAACGATCTGGGCTGATTCTTAAAAGCTCTCTGAGTCAGTAATGTGGTTTAACTGTTACTGTTGTCTGCACCTAGCTTCGAAGCGCTTTATATGGGTTCAAACCATACGAGAGGTTAAGAAGGAATCATGTAAAGTTATTTCTTAGGATCTCGAATGACCGTCCTCTCTCTTTGCCTTTTGTCACCCCCACACACACACACATGGCTTGGAACCTGAAAAGTCTGTGTGATCCAGCAGTAGTTTCAAAAGTGCAGAGAGCCACTCCTTCCTGTCTTGAAGCAGTCCTGGCTGGTGCCACGCACCAAGCCACATCTTTGGATGAATACTCACAGGACAAAGCCTTCTAGTCCCTTGACCAAAAGGCCTATCAATAGATTTTGTTTGTTTGTTTGTTTGTTTGTTTTTTGCCAAGCAGCTTCTAAGTCAGGAAACAAAGCAGCCAGGCTGATGTGTGCGCAGTAGAATTCTGGCTGAGACACAGCAGTTAAGCCGTGTTGGCCATTTGGAGGAAGGGTCTGGTTACTCTTGGAACATCTTTCTGCAAAGAAGGACTGAATGTTCAAAAGAGATAAGCACCCGGACAGGCTGGGAACAAAGGCTAAGATTTTTTTTTTTTTTTGGGGGTGCAAAAGAGCATGAGGGTAATGGTGTTCTTTGCTATTGTTTGAAAAGCCAGAGGCCAGATGTGCCAAGCTCCAGGGCTGAGCTGGCCTGGCACATGGACCAGCCTTGATTCTATTGTTGCCTCCCAGGGGGATGAAATGCTATTCCCCCAGCATGGATGAAGATGGTTTGGTGCTTGGCTATTTGCTACATGTTTCCTGAACTTTGGTGGGTTCGTGTATTTTCTTCTTCATAGTGTTTGGTGGGCTGCATTCACTTGTGCCTTTCACAAGGCTCCTGCCTGTAGCTGAAGAGGTCAAATGGCTCTGGCTATCTGTTCTCCACCTCTGGCTCCTCCATCTTACTTTCTTTGTTCCTTGAGCATGGGACAGAGGTGAGGAAGTCCAAGAACGTGTTGTTATTGTTGTTGTTGTTTTCAAGGTAGGGTCTCACTCTAGCCCAGGCGGACCTGGAATTCACTGTGTGTGGTTTAGGCTTTCTTCAAACTCACAGTGATCCTCCTACCTCTGCCTCCCAAGTGCTGGGATTAAAGGATTGTGCCTACCACGCCCACCCAGCCGGTGGGGGTTTTCTTTTCTTTCTTAGGAACTTCTTTTTTAAAAAATATTTTATTTATTTATTTGAGAGAGAGAGAGAGAGAGAGAGAGGAGGTAGAGAGAAAGAAGATGGATGCACCAAGGCCTCCAGCCACTGCAAACGAACTCCAGATGCATGCTCCCCCTTGTGCATCTGGCTTATGTGGGTCCGGGGGAATCAAACCTGGGTCCTTAGGCTTCATAGGTAAACGCCTTAACCCCTAAGCCATTTCCCCAGCCCAGGAACTTCTTTTTATATCTGATTTTACATTAGCTGTCAATGCTGATATTCTCAAATGACTCGTTAGGGATGGTGGAAAAAAAAAACTCTTCAAATGTTAATTTTTATCCAATCCTGATTCTGTGACTTAACATCCAAAATTCCTTTCTGCCACGTCCTCTTTAAGATATAATGATTCCAGATCTGAGGGTGCTAGAAGCTCTTTTGCAGACATCTGGCAGCTTTTCCGGGCTTCTCGGTGTCCGTGTTAGAACACTGCATGTTCTCTGGCTCTTTAGCATGCATGGATGTGTGGGTCCCTTTGATCTCATGGTGGCCACAGCCACTTACATCATTGGTCAGTATTGAACCCTGGACATTGATTTACCCTCTTTTCCCAAAACACAGCTCACTCTGGAAGAGGATGTCATCCAGGCACAGGACACTGGAGGGGCACAATGTGCTAGATCTGGCTGGGCAGGTGGCTCTCTCCACCCATGTTTTCCACAAATTCAAAGTGATAGGGCTGGAGTAGATAATCAAGAAGGCTCTGTCAGCTCTGATAATGACTTCAGTCCATAAAACCTGGAGAACACTTGGGCAGACCATCGCAGGGAGAATGGGGCGTATGAGGAAATTGCCTCTCATCATTGCAAATGCAGGAAAGTTCCAAGCAGTAGACAGACTCTTGGTACTTTTCATCTGGTTTGGAAAGAAACCAGAAAATAAAAGATATCATAAGAAAACATTTGTTCAAAACTGCTCCTTTTAAAGAATTGTTTTTTTAAAAAGTCTTAAATGTTTCTCCAGAAAGAAGAGAGATCCTCTTTCCCACATGTTCCAATTCCAAGAAGTGTCTAAGTTCTCTATGTTGCTAAACATTTGGTAAAGCGTTTGACTTACTGCATGAGGTTATGAATGTGATAGTTTAGGATATTTTATTTACTTAAGTGCAAACACATAAATTTGAGGTTACTTTTTGCAGGTTTTCCTAGCCTAGAATTTACAGCATACGTCCACAGAAAAGGAATCAATTCTTCTCAGAAGTGAAATTTATGCTGTGTTAAGTTAGATTCATCTTATTCTCAATTCTTTCCTGGGACCCCACATTTAAGTTCTGTGTCATATCGTGCCTCATCCTGGCAATGGCGCTGTCTTCATTCTGTTCTATCGCCATGTATACCAGAGTTTTAGAAGAGCCACTTCTCGTCTGCTGTCACGACTTCCGTTCCTAGTCGAATTCCTGTATAACCTTCCATCTTTATATGACAACCCTTCATTCACTCATTAAGCTCATCTTGACTATTTCATTTATCTGAGAGTGAGGATATAATAGAAAATAAGACAGAAGGATCCTACACAAGCTTTCTCACAGTATTAGGAAGGAAATGGGGACAAAATGAATGACAACTAATTCTTTTTTTAAAAGTATTTTATTTACTTATTTATTTAAGAGCAAGAGACGGGCAGATAGAGAGAGAATGGGTACACCAGGGCCTCCAGCCACTGCCAACAAACTCCAGATGTATGTTCTACCTTGTGCATCTGGCTTATGTGGGTACTGAGGAATCAACCCTGGGTCCTTAGGCTTTGCAGGCAAGCACCTTAAGTGCTAAGCCATCTCTCCAGCCTCAGACAGCTAATTCTATGGATATAACTGCAACTGTGCTACCTACGAGAAGTCAGGGTGACTGGAGCACAGAATGGGGATCTTGCTTAGTTGGTGAATGGGTGGGAGGAACGTTAGTTTAGACGTCCCAGGGAAAGGATAGTTGCTTATGTTACAGGAGGAGAACTTGTCCAGTTGAAGATGAAGTGAGGTGTGGGTGTCAGAGTGCGAAGGAGACTAAATCTCACAAAGTGACATTGGAAACATGTGGTACTCAGCTTTCGGTTACTGCAACAAGATGCCTGAGATAATAAACTTACAAGGACACAAAGGTCATTTTGTTCCATGGTTTTAAGGTTTTGGTACGTGCACACTCTGCCTCTTTGCTTTGGCCCTTTGGCCAGGTGGTACATCATGGTGGGCAGGCATGACAGAGCAAAGCTGCGCACCTTACGGCTAAGAATTGAAAAGGGGGAAGAGAAGAGCCTAGAATCCCACTGCCTCTTCAAGAGCATGTCCCCCGTGACCAGAACACTTCCAGGGGGCCTCACACCTCAAAATTTCTACCTTCTCTCGGTAACACTAACCTTGGAATTGAGCCTTTAACAAATGTGTCTTTGGAGAACATTTAGAATCCAAACACAGAAGACAGTAAATTTAAGTTTAAGCTTTCAGTTTCTAATCCCCATGAGCTACTCTGCCAAAACAAAAAAAAATCTTTCTCATGACACAATTGTTTAAGCACAACAATTCTGAAGTATGTATACATTAAATATTGCTGTTCATAGTAATTATCCCCAGAGGTTTCCACTATGTATCGTAATTTCTTCTTTGTACCTTCCCACATTATCCATACTCCTTATGGTGATCACACAGTACTTTTATAACATAATGACATAATTTATAATAATGAATTTTACTTTTTAAAAGACCAGTCCAGAGGACACCATGTCTACATTGTGTGCTTGCCTAGAATGAAATGATCTCTCTTGTGTATATAGATTGGCATCTGGAAAATTGGTTGACATAATGCCTGGGACACCATAGACTCTCCCATGTTTGCTCCATTCTCTCTTATTCATTTCCAAATCCCTAGTACCGGGCCTGATGCCTAGTGCATTGCTCAATAAATATTTGTGCAATGAATCCATAGCAGAACTTGCTAGAATTGAAGGCATCAATTATGAGGCTACTGACCATGCATGTTACCACCTTTCACAAAAGGCAAAACTGCTCATATTTTAGGGCCAGGCAGTTCTTATTCAACCTGGCAGTGACATGAAAATGAGAAAGGCCAGTTTCTTGTCTGAGATCAAATTTTTAATTAATCCAGGGCCCTAATCCATTGAGTAGAAGAGACAATTGTGGTAGTTAAAATCTTCAATAGGCAAAATGTTGACTATCTTCTAGAGATACCCTGTAGAATGGTCACAATGTTTTTACAAACTGAAACCTGACAGAGTAAACTGGCCCATATGGGGAAATGTACATATTTACTGTAATGAGCATAGAAAGGCATTATAAAACTATAATTTAGGGGCTTCATGTCCACCATCATTCAGGATAAATTTCCTTTTGGCAAAATGCATCTTCTTGGCTTCAGAAACTATGGTCCCTCTTGTGGCGTGAAAGGAGAGGTGGAGAGGGAGGGGACCGTTCAACCTCCCTTTGTTCCCAAGCTTAAGTGTACAGTGCATACATCCTTTTAGACTATGGTAACCTAGGGGGTGCTACATAACTAAAGTTACTTCACTCTAGTGGAAGAAACTTGGGCTATCTTCTTCCCTTCCTGAAATCATTTTCTTGGCCTGGGAGATAAAAACTTTTAATCCCAGCACTCAAGAGGCACAGATAGGAGGATCGCCATGAGTTCGAGGCCACCCTAAGACTACAGAGTGAATTCCAGGTCAGTCTGGGCTAGAGTAAGACCTTACCTCAAAAACAAAAATCAATCAATCAATCAATCAATCAATCAATCAATCAAATCTCATACCTTCTCCACTGATTTCTTCAATTTCCTCCATGGGCGAGGTGCACTTCCTTTTGGGTTACCTACTGCCACAAGATGCTACCAATAAATCCACCACTTCCTCCTGCTCTAGGTCTCCTGGTCCTGCATTCAGAAATAAATGTTCTGCCATGATCCCAGGACCTACACACCTCTTCCTTTTTTACCCCATGTCACCTCTCCTAGGCAAATGGTTTGAAGATGCTGGCCTTCCTAGCTCCAAGGTTAGTAGCACCTGGGTGTTTTTTTTTTTTTTAATTACCACTAAGGTATACTTTCTAGAGCTTTGTGTTGAAAGAAGACTAACAAAAAAGATCAGCCAATATTAAAAAGCTATTTCTCTTAACACTTAATATTTTGGGTGCTAGAAAATTTGTTGGCATCATAAACTTGTGACTATCCCCAAAGTATAAAAGGTGGTTCGATTTTCTTGGTTTTAGAATATGCATAGTTTTGCTTTTTTTTTTAATTCCCTGTATGAGCACAGAAAATTTAGTGCTAATGAAAGACTATGAAAATGTTTACCTCTGCAAAAAAAAAAAAAAAAAAATCCATTGGGTGGAAGGCTTGGTTTAATGGATAGTTCAAGGGTCTTTAATCCAGAAAATCGGAGTGAAATCATGTAACTTAAAATAGCTAAGTCAGGGCTAGAGAGATGGTTTAGTGGTTAAGACACTTGCCTGCAAAGCCAAAGGACCCAGGTTCGATTTTCTAGGACCCATGTAAGCCAGATGCACAAAGTGGTACATATGTCTGGAGTTTGTTTGCTGTGGCTGACCTGACATGCCCATTTTTTTTCTCTCTCTCTCTTTCTCTCCCCCTCTGTCTCTCAAATAAATATAAATATAAATATTTAAGGAGACTCTTAAAAAATAACTAAGCCAGGAGTGGTGGCCATGTCTATAATCCCAGCACTTGGGAAGCTGAGGCAGGAGAATTACTGTGAGTTCAAGGTCAGCCTGGGCTACTTTACATAGCTCTATTAAATTCATGGAGAAAGTAGGACATGTAATTGACTCATGAAAGCCAAAAGCTTGACAAGATCAATTTCATACCCCTGTCTGCAAGTCTGATGGACTTCTGTTTGTGCCCATAACTTCAGTATGGTTTGAATTAGCAAATGCTATTGCTGTTCTATTTGTTCTTCCTCATGATGGTTCTCTCTCTCTCCTTCCCTCTCTCTCTCTTCATACACATTAGTGAATGTCAGGTTAGTCAGGGCTACATAATACAACTCCATCTCAAACAAAAAATCCTTCAGAATTTCTGGGCCTATATGATACCTATATATAAAATAGAAAGAAAATAATCCTCATTCTATTGCAGAATATTCATAAAATATCTTATACTTTTTAATTAAGCTCAGGTATACTAAATTCCTTTACCAGCATTAAAACTGGTGGTCTAAGATATTCTTTAGAAACTATTATTGTACAGGCAACTTGAGGGACAGATAATAAAGAGGGAAATGTTTCAGGGAAAGGGAATGGGAGGGTGGGGGAAGATACTCACAAAACTCAATCCAAAATAAATTGGTACGACAGAAAACTTTCTCCTGGATAGCAGACTAAAAGATATAACCCTCAGCTGGAGTATGCAGGGATTATTTGGTTAAAAGAGCCCGGGAAAGGGTGGGATGAAGCCTAATCCTAAAACATTTGGCTCTGTTTTAAAACTCTCATTACCAGAAATTGGTTGCCACCCACATTAAGCTGTGGATCAGAGAGACCTACAAGGTACCCAGAACACGGCAGGTTTCTGTCAAAGCACTTGATTATCAGCCTGAGGTAAAAGGTAAGACCCGATTGCTGAGGACACCCCATTCTGCTAACACAGAATATTGAGAGATCTAGATTGAATCTGGAAGGAAGCCAGTTCCTAGATGGTCTGCCTGTATAGTGCTGGAAAGTGCTACATATGCTGCTGGGGGAAAATGGCCAACAACCTTGTGTGCTAGCAGGGGACACTGCTATATGAAGGTGACCAGCCTGACAAGATGGACACACCTGTGCAATAGTGGCATACAGCCTAGGTGGGTAACCAATGTCTCACTAATTGGCTAAGAGATCTGCTCAGTGGAGCTGGAACTGGGAACAGAATTCTATGGAGACCAGGATCAAGGACTCCAACAAGAAGCTCCCACTAATCTTTGGCCAAAAGAGAGGCTGCATCCATCAAAATCTCTCTAAATTAACAATGTTTATCTCCTTTCACCGGTCCTGATCTCACTGTCTGTTAGAGAATCTGTTTTCCTTTTTCAGAAAGTAGCAAAAACTGAGGACAACCATAATCTAACCAACAAGATGAATAAGTAGCTGACTCCCTGGCAGGAGATGAACCACCCCTCACACAGCAGCCAGGGCCCAGGTGAAACCAGAAGAACTGGCAAGATGAGCAAGGATGCTGTTTCCATGGTGAGCCTGACAACCTGCACCAGGGTGATGGAGGCAGACACTGAGTATACTAAGAATGTACTAAAGCAGAAATCCAGAACCTGCTCAACACTAAAATAGACTAAAACACACCCACCACAGCTCAGGGAATTTTGCAGAAGAGGGGACGGAAAGATTGTAAGAGCCACAGATTGGAGGCATTGCCCCCCTCTCCCACTTACCATGACTGACTGCTGCTCTCACATCCCATAATCTGCAACTTCATGGTGAATACCAGCAATCCCACAGAGGAAGGGAGGAGGGAGATGATGGTACCAACACATGATGTGTCCATACAAAGTTTCTACTTAATAAAAATTCTTATTGTTATTGTTGAGTTTATCTGTTTGCAATGTGCTATTAAAAATGTACTAAGAGCTGGGCGTGGTGGCGCACACCTTTAATCCCTGCACTTCGGGAGGCAGAGGTAGGAGGATCACTGAGAGTTCGAGGCCACCCTGAGACTACATAGTGAATTCCAGGTCAGCCTGGGCTAGAGTGAGACCCTACCTCAAAAAACAAAACAAACAAACAAACAAAAGTACTAACTTGTAACCCATGGCGAGGAGGTGATACAGATCTTGCAAACTGCACTGAGATGCAGTTTCTAGATGACTGTTGTGTGGCCATCTTGTGCTCTTCTGTTGCCTGGCACCATCACATAAGTCACTATACAGCTTTGCCCTAAGGCACACAGCTTTACATTATTTGAAGAGAAAGGTCACTTGGTACTGTGCAAACATGGATCTGCCAACTCAGATTACAGAGATGTCCTCCTAGATTCTTTAATATTTCCTGTCCTCCTACCCACCTCTTTCATGCTCTCAAGGACCGAGAAGAGACATGGTTATAATGAGATAAGAATCCCCTAAATTGGGCTGGAGAGATGGCTTAGAGGTTAAGGCGCCTACCTGCCAAGCCTAAGAATGCCCGTTCAATTCTCCAAGACCCACGTTTAGCCAGACATAAAAGTGACACAAGGGTGCAATGCTGCACTTGCCCACAAATCTGGAGTTTGTTCACAGTGCTGAGAGGCTGCTAGTGCACTCATTCTTTATCTCTGCCTCTTTCTCTCTGTCTCTGTCTCTCTCAAATAAAAAAAAAAATAGTCCTCTAAATTACATATCACTGAGTGTGTAGTTAAAGAGAGAGAGAGAGGACTGAGTCAGTGTCAGAGTATTTACCTAACATGAGGGAAGGGAGAAAAAGGGAAGGAGAGAGAGAAAAAAATCACAACGGCAAACAAACAGAACAGCAATAGCATTTGCTCATTCAAACCATACTGAAGTTATGGGCACAAACAGAAGTCCATCCGACATGCAGACAAGGGTATGAAATTGATCTGGTCAAGCCTTTCATGAGTCACTTACATGTCCATGTCCTGCCTTCTCCTTGAACCTAACAGAGCTCACACTGAATTCCTTGACAGTTTCCCCCAGGGGCATTGTGCCTACTGGTTCCCAGTAGGTTGGGCTCTTGTGACTCTGCCTTTTCAGGGTCCTCATTGTTGTGCTAATGAGGCGTCAGCACCTGCCCTGAGGCTGCAAAGAATATGTGCTATTATTTCAAGAGTGTGTGCTAAAGAGGTCCCATTCTACTTCCTCGGGTTCCATGCGTTCAGCGGTCTGATTCTTGTAAGTCACAAACAGTATGTTATCTGGAGGCCTGTAACTTCTTCATTGGTTTCTGTGTTTTCCTGTTTTAGACACGAGGAAGGCTGCCCCTGGATGATCGATCGCAATACCAACTAAACAACTGAAACCACAGCACCCAACAGGAAATGCTGCATTTCCCTCCAAACATGTGAAGGACGGAATTGGGTGGAACAGTAGAAGGTTATGGATTCTTAGTGCAGTCCGGACTTTCAAACTGATTCAGGGTTAAAATTTGGGGGATTTTCAGGAGAGGTAGTTGAGCTCCTGAAAGTTCATATATTTGCCTTTATTTTCTTCTAATTTTCTGAATTCTAGACAGTTCTGAGCACTTTGGTTAAGCCAGATTCATTGCCAGCATTCACATTGTCTACTAACACAGAGAAATTCATTTTCAATAAGGGTGTGTAAGGAGATCCACAAATAATCAAAAGCAAAGTTTTGCGTGTGTGTGCACAAAGTATGTGTGGTATATGTATGTGCACAAAGTATGTTGGTGTATGTGTGTGCATGAAGTATGTGTGGTGTATGTATGTGCACAAAGTATGTGTGGTATATGTGTGTGCATGAAGTATGTGTGGTATATATATGTGCACAAAGTATGTTGGTGTATGTGTGTGCATGAAGCTTGTGTGGTGTATGTGTGTGCATGCATTATGTGTGGTGTACGTGTGTGCATGCAGTATGTGTGGTGTACATGTGTGCATGCAGTATGTGTGGTGTATGTGTGTGCATGAGTATGTGTGGTATCCATGTGGTGCCTGTGTGGTGTATGCACATGTAAGAGCTGATGCTGGCTCCTCTCTGTGCTTGCCTGTTGTGATCAGAGGAACATTTCAGGCAAACCCTCCATCACTCATCTGCCTGTTTTTTTTCTTGCCACAGAGGAATCTGGAGCCTGGTTGGCGAGTCCTGGTGATCCTCGGGTCCCCACGCCCCACAGCACTAGGCATTACAGATGTGCGTGGCCATGCTCAGCTGTTTATGTGGGTTCTGGGGATTTGAACTCAGGCAGTATCAGGACCCTTCAGGCCCCGATGCTTACACAGCTTAATTGCTGAGCATTCCCTCAAGTTCAAAGCTGAAGTTTTAAAAATATTGTGCAGAGCTACCTTTGAAACTACAGATATGAGAAGAAAGTGAGCAAATGAAGGAAGCAGAGAATGGGCAAGCAGGAAAGGGTCCGTACACTCTGTATCAGGTGCTTTAGACTAGGTATATAAAAAGAGGAAATTTTATATGGTTTTCACACAGGGCTCCATGGAGCCCCAGGAATCTAAGTCTCTTGAGGGCCATTGTGGGGTAAGGGGAAAACTGAATGGGCAAGGAACCAGAACACACTGTTCTGTCACCTACTACTTTAAACAACGGGACTCTGTATGAAGGTTGTTCAGAGAAATTTTTTATTTTATTTTTGTTTATTTTGTTTATTTGACAGAAAAAGAGGGAGAGAGAAAGAGAGAATGGGCGCACCAGGGCCTCCAGACACATGCGTCCCCTTGTGCATCTGGCTAATGTGGGTCCTGGGGAAATTGAACCTGGGTCCTTTAGCTTTGCAGACAAATGCCTTTACCGCCAAGCCATTCCTCCAGCCATCCAGAGAAAAATTTTAATTAAAATGGATTGCAAAGTTCAAGTATCGCTGGGCGTGGTGGTGCACGCCTTTAATCCCAGCACTCGGGAGGCAGAGGTAGGAGGATCGCCGAGAGTTCGAGGCCACCCTGAGACTACATAGCTAATTCCAGGTCAGCCTGGACCAGAGTGAGACCCTACCTTGCAAAACCAAAAAAAAAAAAAAAAAAAAAAAAAAAAAAGTTCAAGTATCCAAAAATCTATGTAGTTAGATACAGCCAGTGAAACGCTGTAACAGAAATAAGGAACAGAACTGGCAAGATTATACTCCTCCTGGTGAGCTCGGTGTGCTCAAATGACTGGTACCTATTCTCTTCCATTCATTTCCTAACGTGGTGTGTGTGTGTGTGTCTGAAAACCCTGCCCTCCTTTTGTGAGAAACCATTGTTTTACTTGTAGTTTTAGTGAACATATCCTTAAGTAGGACAAATGAAACATTTGTGAAGCACTTACCAGGTTTTCTTGTTTATTTCTTCCATTGCTTGTTCAACCTGCAAGATAAGCATTATTATCTGCTTGCTTCAGTTCAGAAATGTAAACCTCAAAGACACCAGGCAATTTCTTCAAAGTCATTCACCCAGGAAACAGCCTTTCAGCTCTCCCCTGGCCTTCTCCACCTGGTCATTTCAGCTGTGAGCCCAAAGACAGGACACGCTATCTGGGAGCTCAGGTGAACCACGTGTAAAATATAGGTGATATCCTTCCTATTTCCTGTGGCTACAAAATTCAAAACGAGGTGATACATGACCATGCCTTTGAAAGTAAAAAACAAAACAAAACATCAAACAGAGGCTGGAGGGATGACTTAGTGGTGAAGGCGTTTGCCTGCAAAGCCAAAGGACCCAGGTTCAGTTCTCCAGGACCCAAGTAAGCCAAATGCACAAGGTGGCGCATGCGTCTCCAGTTTGTTTGCAGTGGCTGGAGGCCCTGGTGCACCCATTCTCTATCTGCCTCTCTCTCTTCTTCTTCTCTCTCTCTTTCTCTCTCTCTCTCTCTCTCTCTCTCAAATAAATAAATAAATAAATAAATACATAAATACATAAATAAACAAACAAACAAATAAATAAATTTGGTTCCAGGTTTGGATGCCTCTTTTTCTGACCAAGGCCTCTCTCCCAACACGGAGTCCTTGAATTATTCAGAAGTTGGAACGACTCTGATGTCTTGGTTCTCTCCCCCCGCCCCATAATACTTAAGATGTTCAATGGAGCCACATGTGGACTGTTATCATTAATCTCATTAGGACTCATCTGAGCAGAAAACACCTCCTAGATACTTTATCATGTGCTACATACAAGCAAGTCATCAGTCAACACTTCAGAAAGCACCGAGCTATTTAAATGAGGTGGGTATCTTTGGCCCCTGATAGCCTATGTTGCTACAACAGAATGTTATGGTCAGTAGGTTTAGGAATCATATTTTTGGCGCTTTCTAGAGCGCATCATTTGAATGGTGCTGGCAGTTCTCTGTGAGCCTAAGGTTTGGCGCAGTCTTGAGGGGCTGCTCTTTCAGAAGATAGAGCAGGTGCCCAGAGGCTTCACCCTGTCTTTCTGAGACAGGTAACAGCTTCCACTAGAGAACAGCTCCTTTTGTGCTGGGGAGAATAAGTATCATTAGCGTTGATTTTTGCTCGTTTCTTCCACGGCAGCTTGGCATGTGATGTTCTGACTGTGACAGGCACTTACTCGGACTGCATGCATTTACTCCATGTTCCAGGAAGCCACGTTATAAAAATGGGCCAAGTATGGAGACGGAATTGAATCCGACTGGATTCTTACAGGACACGCCCAGCCCTGCAGAGGCTCACCACTATCCCTTGGTACCATGCCATTGGCTGTTGGCAGCTGGCGTGTGTCCTGATTGGTTAATGCCTGTGTTATTGCAGTCTGGGATGGGAGGCAGCAAAGTTATCCTCTGAGAGCTAAACTGGTTAAATATATAACCTGTGGATGGATGCTACAAGATGGCTTCCAAAACAGACTGTGAGATCTAAGAAATTAAGATATTGCCTTTAGCTTCTGTAACTCCGCTTGCTAGCGCTCCAGCTTGACAGTAGTACTGCCATTTTTAAGCAGATAGCCATTATAGCAAAACAGACTGCCATCTGAAATAAAAAAAGCCCAGGCCTGACTCAAATGAGAAACTAGCGGGCTAATGTACTGACCTTTGCTTCTTTCCCAACCCCCTCCCTCTCTCTTATTGTTCATTCCTGGGAAGTCTTAGGACATCCCGGAGATAATAAAGAATCTGCAAACAAGTGGCTGATCCTAGATAAGCAGCTCAAAATGTTCCCCCGCGCGCGCTTTTTGAACCAACCATTTCAAATGTTGCAATATGATGTAACTGCTGTATCCCTTCTCTAAATAAAACCCTTTCCCCCAGAGTGGGGCTCTCTCTCACACTCCCACTGCGTTGGTTTGTGTGGACAGAGTCCCAGTCTAGGCTTGGTAATAAAGAATTCCATGTAATTGCAGTCGAGCTTCTCGGTCTTGTTGTCTCACTGGGTGACTCCCAAGGACCCCAACCCACATTTGGGGGTCCTGGCACTACACAGACCCCCCCCCAAAAAAATCTGCAAAAATGTGAGCCCGAGAAAATTTTAAAATCACCCAAATCCAAGATGTAAACACAAAGGAATGAAACCTAAAATGTGACCCAAAGTAAGAGGTTACGCCTAGATAATGGTGTTTAAATAGGAAGAGGACAATGTTTGGGGACCTAAGAAACAATCTTACTCCCGGCCACCTCTCTTAGAATTCATGTGAAAGGGCTGGAGAAATGGTTAAGACACTTGTCTGCAAAGCCGAAGGACCCAGGTTTGATTCCCCAGATGGCACAAGGTGGCCCAAGTGTCTGGAGTTCGTTTATAGTGGCTGGAGGCTCTGGTGTGCCCTTTTCTCTCTCTCTCTCTCTCTCTCTCAATAGATCAATAAATAAATCAAAAAAAGTCATGTGAGAAGCATGCATGGAGTACCAGACCAGAAAATGCACCTTTGTTTCTGTGACATTTTACTTCGGATTGTAATAGGGTGCCCTGGTAAGCCAGACTACAATGCAAAGGCCCTCTGCTGCGTTTGATGAAGCCACCCACCCTTTTTGGTGGCCTCTGAATGCTCTTTTGTGCCATGCTGATAGCAAAGAAGGAGATGCGAAAGCCTGAGTGTGCTTTCCTAACGTCTTTGGGGCATCAATCTGAACTGTTCAAGGCTCACTTGCTCACGGTGGGGGTGGGGGTTACAGTCAGAGGCAGCTCCTGGTCAACTATTGCTCCATATGTAGAGGAAAGAAAGTTTTCGGAGATTAAAATGATGATGATGATGATATGGGAAAGAGACCACAGCCTTTGTGTGGTGGCTCAATAAAAGCCATTCTTGACATGCCCACCTGTCTAACTCCTCTTTAGGGTTGGAAAGCTTGCCTTGGCCTGTGGGTTGGGGTGTGAGACGCGGCAGGAAGGGGAGTGAAAACCAGAGACTTGGAGCTCCCCCTGCAGGCCATATTTATTCTACCCTGACTGGAGAAGACCTGGATTAATTTGGCCTGTGACTCCTGGAGCCTAAAATAAAGGAGTGAGAGTTTAACCGCCTTCTGGGTCCAGGAAAGGCTCATGCTGATTTAACCGACAGTGCTAGACACTTCGTGAAAAGGAAGTTCAGAGTCCAGAATCCCTATGAACATCGCCTAACTCAAAAAAGCTTTGAAATAAGAAGCTGTTTTGCGATTCATCTGGCAACATAATACTGTATCTTTTTAAACAAGTATTTTCATGTTTTATATCACAAGACAGTCTAAATTTCCACCAGGGGTATCGTAATTTATAACACAGATATGTTAATGTGTGGTACTCTACACATTTTATAGATAGGGATGTCATAAAGCACAATTTCTACTCAACATATTACAACATACAGTCTATGAACTGTTTGCTTTTCCAAGATATTAAACTCCAAAAATCTGAACTCTATCTAGTGTCCGTGAGCTAAGAAGCCGCATGCCACCTGTGCTTTATCATGCTTCATGCCTCGTGGGCCTCAAGCACAGCCTAGTCATTCCTCCCTCAGGATCTGGCTTGGAGGTGTTTATGGGATGGAAAAAAAAAAAAAAAAACCAAGGCTAAACTAGGCGAAGTGGCGCATGCCTTTAATCCCAGCACTCAGGAGGCAGCGGTAGGAGGATCACCATGAGTTCGAGACCACCCTGAGACTACATTGTTAATTCCAGGTCTGCCTGGACCAGAGTGAGGCTTTAAAGAGTGGTAATGGAATTAAATTTGCAACTCAGAGGTAAGAAGATTTTCTTGGCTTTTTCAGGTGGACCCAGTATGAGGTAGGCAAGTTTCACATTTAGGTTTTCACCTCTGACACTTTGATACCTTTAGTCTCTGACATGAACTGATGATGAGTAGATGGACAGGAAAAAGAACGTTCACATTTATTGTGCGCCTAAACACGGGGATATACGTATTCAGTTGTGACTCTGAGAGGGCAAGATGGCTGAGTCTTACACAGAGCTCAGCAAAGACATAGCGCTCAGACTCCTAAGCCACGAGAGGTGGCTGGGGAATGGAAGGGGGCTGGGGTACGCACAGAGCAGGGACTGTCTCATTGTATAGATGGTACCTTCCGGGTGATCAGTGACTGTGTACATCTCTCTCTGGGTTAAGTATCAGACCCCCACCCCTGCATCTCTTCTTGTGCTTCCTAGGTAGATGAAAAATGGGAGGGGAGGCGCTTCACATCTCTGGTTGTTTACTTCACAAGTTATTTTCTTTTATAGACACAATTTTCGTTTACAGAGTGAACTCCTTTCTGAGTGAACACCATGTTTACAGGGACCTGAGGTTGCTCTGACTAGCCGTCATGAAATAAAGCGAGGAAATGAATCTCAGGTTGACACAAGAGCCTTGCAATATAGAAAAAGAAGTCAGAGGAGGCCTTGTCAGAAAGAGTCTTTCTTGAACATACCACGCTGCTGGCTTTGGAGGTGGAGGAAGGCAATGAATGCCGGCCGCCTAGGGACACTAGAAAAAGCAAAACAATGGATCCCGCCTTACCTCCATTTTAGCCTAGTTCAGGCTTCTCTCCTTTGCAGGTACAAAATGACACAGTCATGTTTTATTCTACTATGCTTGTGGTATCGGGGTGTGGAACGTTCTGTGCTAAGGTACTTTGAATTGAAGGGAAATAGAAGGGACTCGAAAGGTCACTCTGACTTCCACTGTCCTCAGACGTGGCCATAAAGAAGTTCTCCAGCTACAGTATCTGAAAGCTGGTTATATGACACTTACACCACAGGAGTTCTGGCCTGCACATGGCAGGAAAGAATGGCGTGAGGGAAGAGAAAATGGACGTCTTCTACCCCACTAGGTTCTTCGGCCAGGCTGCAAACTAAATCCACATAAGGCAGATGAACAACAACAACAACAATAGCAAACCCCACTCGTTTTAACTACTTCCATCCATCCAAGAGTCCCACCAAATATGAGACTTGAAGGAGGATCCAAAGACCACAGTTGTGCCACAGGAAGTAGTGCTGTGCACTTCTGAGGGCGGTGGTGGACTTATAGGAGAGTGAATGCTCAAATAGCCATGCAGGAACAAAGGTCTTGTAGGTAATACCAGTTGTCTTGCAGCAACCTTCAGAAGACTAGGTGTCTGGGCTGGAGAAATGGCTTAGTGTTAAGGCATTTGCCTGCGGAGCCAAAGGACCCAGGTTCAATTCCCCAGGACCCACGTATGCCATATGTACAAGGGGCACATGCATCTGGAGTTTGTTTGCAGTGGCTAGAAGCCCTGGCATGCTCATTCTCTCTCTGTCTGTCTCTCTTCTATCTCTGCTTGCAAGTAAATAAATAAAAGTTTAAAAAATACAACCAGAAGATTAGGTGTCTGTCTGACACGGTGCCAACCTCCAGTTCTGAGTTTGTCTTCCCCAGTTGTGCAGATTCTGTAGAGGGGATTCTTGACATTTGAGGTCCTTTTGGGAGCGGTGTTCCTCTCTAGACAGACATGCAGAGCTTAGGGAAAACTTCTGCCTACATATCCTGTTTCCCACATGCCTTTGATTCCAAGAAATCTGTGTATCAGTGCCTCAATGTTTGAGGGTGCATTTCCTGGACCATGTCATCTCATAGAGGTGACAAGAAGAATCTTAGCAGGCAGCCTGGCTGGGTTTCCCCTCAGCCCACTAGCATTCTATCATACCCTTTCATCCAATCACTATTTATTTATTTATTAAGAGAGGGAGAATGGGCATGCCAGGGCTCCCTGCTGCGATGAATTGATCCTTGACCATTAGGCTTTGCAAGAAAGCAACGTTAACCAATGAGCCATCTCTTCAGCCCCCAGTCACATTTCTTCCTTTTTTTTTAATGAGAGAGAGAGAGAGAGAGAAAGAGAGAGAGAGAACTGGCACACCAGGGCCTTAGCCATTGCAAACGAACTCCAGACACGTGCACTACTGTATGCACATGCGTCACCTGTGTGCATGCATCACTTTGTGCATCTGGCTTACACGGGTTCTGGGGAGTCAAGCCTGGGCCCTAGGCTTCATAGGCAAGCACCTTAACCGCTAAGCCATCTCTCTAGACCGCCAATCGCATTTCTTTACTACTGTCCATTCTTCACTGAAACCAAGTGTAAAAGTAGACAAATTTTCTGTTTTATTTCTAGAGGTTTGCATGTCTCATAAAATTTTGACAAAATAATTTGTTACACTTCTTCTCTTGCTAACTAACCTTTTTTTGTTATAGGAATGTTGACCATGATGTTTATGATGGGTGAGCAAAGAAATCATACCTTCCCATGTGTGCACAGGTAGTTCGTCCTTTTGAGGCAGAATAGAAAATGGAGAATTAAGGAAATGTGAGAAAGAAAGGAGCTCGTCACACCTCCCTAGATCTTGTTAAAGTCTCTTGTTGGCCGAGAGTCAGGATTTTCCACACACCTGATGCAACTTCCTGCAAAGGACTACACTCCCTCTTTTGAGAAAATCTCTAACAAGATTATGAACCATATTTACATCAACACATAGGTCTGGATGAATTTGGGATCTATGTACGGTCATTCCTCTGACCTTTTGGACTAACATTTTATCTTGTAAGTTCTCCTCTCTTATCTGTAAGTCTGTACTGTGTACTTCGTAAACTACCCCAAGATCATTTGTGAAAGAAAATTCTTCAGATAAGCACACCAGAACACATTTTTGCTTAATCGTGTAAGGTTGTTTTTACTTAATCACTTAAATGTAGATGTAGATTAGATTATTTGACTAATGTAACTTCAAAAGCCACAAAATCCTATTGTGAAAGATACAGGGAGTGTTAAGTCTCTGTCTTTCTGTCTTGTCTGTGGGCCTATCTCTCTGCTGTACCTACCCCATGGGTATGCTCTATTATCCTTTCCTTCATAAATCCCAACTTTAAATCACACTGACTTTTCTGGAAATTCTTCTCTTTGGTCTAAGTCAAGATCCCGATATAAACCAGGGTCCCTGGGCAGAACTCTTCAGGCTGCGTAGCCAGCAAAGATGAGCTGCGTCTCCTGCTGCTGCCGACAGCTAGACCAAGAGGCAAATGAAACAAGCTCTCTGACCATGACAAAGTCTTTTTCAAACTCCTACCCTGGGGAAGAACCAAACTTGTGAAAAGCAAAATTGAAAGAACTGTAACTATTTCTTCCAGTGCTTACAGTTAATATGTAGAATAGCTTATGTCCACGAAGTACTTAAACACTTGAGTCATTACTCGAGTAGAGAGAAGTACTTTAAAAATACTCGAGTAGGGGTATGAAAAAAATCTCCAAGTCTCTTCAGACTTTAACGGTGATAAGGTTGTATTGCTTCCAAGTAGAATCAGTAAACATGCTATGAATGTCTGCTAAGAAACATTCCCTAGAGCCTCAGACAGAACCCAGGTTGAAGGCTAACTGCTTAGACTAGGTATCCATGGGGGCACTCCTATGAATTCACTATTCTGTGTCTACAACAACTTGGGGGTTTATCGTGGTCCACATAATCACCGCCATAGTTTAGGAGCATGTAAGCTTTTGCCAAATAGGATTTGTCTAGATGTGAATTCTTTAAGACTTACTTCGCAAAGAAGTGAAAAGTTGTCTTATCTCTTGCTTGAGGCAAATTTTCCACTAGCTGTCTTCATAGAGAGTAAGGCCTCCCCATGGGAAAGTACAGCAGGGCTGTGTGTCACAGATGGGTGGGGCATGCCTCCTCTCTTTTCCTCTTCACTGGGAGGTTTAATTCAAAGCAGTTGCTGCTGAGGCAAGAATCCAAACAACTAACTTCAGAAGAGGTCCTTGAGGAACCTCTCTACCTCCACCCTTGGTCCTGGTGAAAGTTAGAAGCTTTAGAGGAAGGCTGAAGAGATGTGCTTTACGGAAGCAGACGGGGAAGGAAGCTCTTGTTATTTAGACCGGTTACCCAGCTAGTCTCTGACCTGGCTTCCATATCCTCTGTGTGTATGGATCTGAGGAGAGAAGGTTACTGGATAGAGCTCCCTGGAAAGTTTTGGGAAGTCAAAGAGCAGAGGGTGAGACAGTACCATGACTTGGATAAATTTTGCTGATCATAGCCCTAAAATGGCAGCCAACACCAATGGGTTGTGTGGAAACAGGGCAGCTTAGCTCAAAGGTAGCAAAGATTTTCCCGTGTGCCACATCCAATTTCCCTTCAAGGTTGGCACATTGTGGAATTTTATAATTGTGGAATTTCCTCTTGGCTCCCAAAAGTTTTTGATGTTAGTTGATAGCATACTTTTATTCACCAACTCTGAGAGGCCATCTAGCCAATCACGGGAATAGAGAGACACCAAAGGGTGCTGTGTCCGGTGAGGTCTGAGGGAGTCAACCAAAGCCACAACTTTCAGAGAGAAAATGTAACCACATGCTTGTTTTCATCTGCAGCTTTCAATGTCAGTTGCTTAGCTGGATCACACTTAACTCTTGAACAACTGAGAAACAGCGAGAGAGAGAATTGGCAGACTTGGAGAAAGTGCGAGATTTCTATATGTCCTTCCTAGGAATTGATCCCAAACTGACTTGGGAAGAAAAAGAACAAAATCTATGTCAACTGTCTTGTCAGTATGACTTGACTTGATGAGGGTCAGTCTCTGGAAGTTACTGGATTAATTTTCAGCTATCATTATAAATAGGGATTCAGTGTCACAAGATTCATGCAAAGTTATGGCGTGGTGGTCAGCTGTAGTGGGGAAGCTTCATGCCAGTCTCGACAGCGTAGACAAAGCAAATCATGAAAGGAAGCAAGAGGAATATATCCAGCAGATCAAATGGAAGAGAAAAAGCCAGTGTCCAGAATGTAAATGTGTAGAGAAAGAGACTCAGAGGAAGCAGTGATGGGATCTTCTGAGAAAGCAACAAACGCTGACTCTCCTCAAGCCACTAACTGCCGCCTGGTCTGCTGATCTCTTTGGGAATTAATAATACGGCAGCCAAAAAAAATTCTGGAATGTATTACCGGGGACTTTGAAGTCCAGGCTACAAGTTGAAGCACTTGGAAGAGAAAAAGGCACCGGGGAAGTGAACCATTGGCCACAGAAATGGTTTTAAAGTGTTTTAGACCACGACTTTTCATGCCAGAACGTCTGAGTTTTGGCAAGGGATGAAGCACAGCTGAGGAGAAGAAAATGTGTTTGACAGAGGAATTCCTAACCTGTTCAAGAAAGATTCGATCTGAAATATGAGTGAGAATGAGAAAAAATACATAGATAAGTCTTTAACATAAATCTGATGATTCACTGACATGACATAGGGAACATTATTACCAAAAAAGCATTTAGTTCTTCTAATAAGAATGTATTAGGTGGGGCCGGGTGTGGTGGTACACATCTTTAATCCCAGCACTGGGGAGGCAGAGGTAGGAGGATCGTTCAAGGCCACCCTGAGAATACAGAGTGAATTCCAGGTCAGCCTGGACCAGAGTGAGACCCTACTTCGAAAAACAAAAAAAAAAAAAAACAAACAAAAGAATGTATTAGGGAAAAGAATGAACATGTAAATGTCTGGCTCTCCTTTACTGTGTCTTGTTTTGAACAGAGCAGGGTGTAGACCTGTAGAACTTGATGTTGAACAAGGAGGTCAAGGTGATGTCTTGAGCATTACTTGAAGACATTTACAGCTGAGGTTTATAACGTGGACTAGAAGGTCAAAACTAAGACTGTGCCAGTCTGTTCTGCCACACTGCAGAGGGAAGTGACAGCTCTCAGTCGGATTGATTACATGTATATCTACGACCAGTAATTTGGCTTTCGGGTCTCTATCTCAGAGAGTCTCACACAGTTCTATAATTTACTGTAGCATTTCTGGTGGCAATAGAGGAATTGAGGCAATTAGTGTGTCCTTCAGGAGAAAAACAATTTGATGTGGTAGGTGAATATACCACAGAGTCCCATGCAGCTATCCAGGCCCACAGCCAGGAAGTGACGTTTTCAAGTGTGCAGGCAGCTCTGGTTGTGTTCTCAAGGGGCCCATCTGCACAGCTTAAGAGCAGGAAAGATGCTCCAATCAGAAGCGTTTGGAGAAGGTGGGGACATGCCTAATGAAATCTGGTTTTCCCAGTTCATTTTGTTTTCCCAGCGTTTGTTTGTGTTTTGAACTAAGAAAGAGAAATGTTATAGTTATATATAGAGTGACTGGATGGCACGTGTCTACATAATGGGGAGTGTCTCCGGTCTGTCAAATTCAGGTCACTAAGATAGCAGTGCCAGGCCCAGGGAGGAAAACTTCGTACTTCTAAGCAGAGGGAAGACAGCACATGGATAATAACTGCAGATGGTTTGGGACTATAACGGATGACAAAGGCCATGGGAAACTTTACATTTTTTTTTCTCACATAGAGTCTTAGAATTCCCATTTCATCCAATCCAATGATCAAGTATTTTCTTGAGCAGAAAAAGGAGAGGTTCTTAATTATGACAGCTTTGTTACACTTCTTTAGCTCTTATTTATAAAATTATTCCACATTTTACTACCACTTGGAAAATTACCAGCCTTCAGTCTCTTTCTCTCCATCTATTTTTCTCTTCCCATCTCTTCTCTCTCTACTTTCCTCTGTCTACCCTTCCTCGTCTCCCTCCATTTTGTTTAGCCATATACTTATCTTCCATCCCTATTATATATTTATTGATGCTGGGTATTACTTTTTTCCCTCACCTTTTCCACCTGCCAGTTTAGTGGAGTATTTTGCATATAGCTTTTCACAATAAATATTTGTTCAGCTAATGTACCCATGCGAGCACCTGTTGGCTACATCACTAATCTTTTTCTCATCGAAGCACCCGGGAAAGTCACTGCCTCTAGTCATTATTGGTTGGTGTTATTTCATGACTGTTGTTTTCCATTCTCTGGAACACGTAACTGGGGAGATCTGTGGTGGAAGGCTGGAAATGGAATCTGTCTCCGAGAGTGTTCATAATATCTTGACTGACTGAATGAATGAATAAAATTAAGTTACTTATTGAGACAGGACCTCACTATGTATGTAGCCTGGTCTGGCTTTGAACTCACCATCCTCCCAAATGCTGGGATTATAGTTACATGGCACTACGCCTACCTCATAGCTGCCTCTTCTTTTGTCCTCTATCCCTTTTTATTTTTCCTATTTTCTTTACTTAATATAAGTTTCAGCAGTCTTTTCTTTAAAAATGGGATCATTGACTTTAGTAAGACATAGTGTATCAATAACTTTAATAATGTATAGATCTTTCATATGTGTGTATTGAATAGACTATTTTTCTTTAACCCTAGGCTAAATTTGAATGGTTTTACTAGCGTCAAGATATGGTGCTGTTATTTTTTAATTAGGGGTAGGGTGTGGTGGAGTGGGGCCAAGTGTAGCAGGGATAGCCAGCCTTGGCTCCAGGAGTTTGGTTTAGGGCCAGTTGGTAGAAACATGAGCATTTTATGTATTTTTTTCAGTATAATTACATAGTGAAGAGAAAAATGTCTAAAGTAGACAGCTGATAAATAATTGCCCTCAAACAATATAATAAAACAAACAAGAAAATACAAAAAGCATCTTGACTTTATTGGATGCTATAAAGTAGGGAACATGAAGGGGTATTTAAAAGTTCTTAATGCACTCACAGCAGCCAACTGAAATTTAGATGAGCCTTACAAAATGTACAAAGCAAGTATGACTTAAGATATTTTGAAATAAAAAAAATGCTAGTGCTTCAAGTGTGATTTTTAAGCAATGTCATTTATTGGCCAACATGCCTTTATACTCAACCAGGCTATTTCTTTGAAATTATTAATAATAAACAAATGGTAATTCTGCCCCTACCGTCACCACTTTCCCTATTTCCGAATCTCTCTCATTTGTAACATGTGTGCAAAGATGTGTCACTTTTCTCCCTTCCAAAGAATGCACTTTGCTTTCCCTTGTGTTTCTGAACACACAGGTTGTAGATGCTCATCTTTCTAGAATGTGATATGGGCTGGAAAGCCTCATGGCTTTCCCATATTCCCATATTCCCATATTCCCAACTTCATACCTACACTGTATGTGCTCAACATTCTCATGTGATGTTTCAACAGTGTTAACTGCTTCTGGTTCTTACTTGACAAACACATTCGTGTAGACCATGATATCCAATGCTTTATTGCATTTACTTTTTATTCCAGGAGACCTAGCTCGGGTGAGTAAGTCAGCGTAGGAAAAGCACTTCTGATGGTGTGCTTTTGTCTCCTGCATATCTCTGTTAGCTTTCTTGAAGTTTTAAGCGTTGTTGGGGGGGTTAGTTCTGGGGAGGGAGTCTATACTTAGACAGATTCTACATTGCTAAATCTAAGCTTTCCAGACCTCCTGTACCATTGCATTATGTTTTAGAGCCTCTCACAGTTAGGCGTTTCTATTGCATTCAGTTTTTGCCAGTAGAATTTGGGTGGGAAGAATCTGACCATCTCTAGATTAGCCTCTATGGCTTCTGGAGTTACCCTTTAAGCTAGTATTCCTTTTTTTTTTTAAAAAAAAAAAAAAGATTTTATTTATATTTATTTATTTATTAGAGACAAAGAGAGAGGGAGAGTGAGAATAGGCACGCCAGGGCCTCCAGCCACTGCAAATGAACTCCAGACGCATGCACCACCATGTGCATCTGGCTTACATGGGACCTGGAGAATCGAACCAGGGTCCTTAGGCTTCGCAGGCAAAAGCCTTAACCACTAAGCAATCCCTCCAGCCCTAAGCTAGTATTCTTGACTGGAAGGAGATTTCTTGAGTACACCCCCCCGCCACACACACACCAGGGAAATATGGTTGTCACATCTAGGAGATGGCTACTATCACTGGGTAATGCAACTAAAGAATGATCCAGCCCAAAACATTAGTCAAGGTTCTTTATTGAAACAGAGCCCATAGGAAGTGTATAGGTCAGCGTAGATAGAGGAGTTTTATGATGTGAATTGGCTCACATGGTCACCAAGATTCGTATACACCATCTGCATGCTAGAGACCTAGTTAAGCTCCAAATACGATTGAGCCCAGGTCTGAAAGCCTGGGAAGCAGGAGAGCTTCTGAAAGCTTGAGCATGGGGGAAGGAGAAGAGGACAGAAGAAGGTGGACACCCCAGCTTAAGGAAAGAGAGAGAATTTGTCACTTCTCCACCACGTGGGGCCCCATTTGAGCCTCCATGGCTGGGTGGTACCCACCCACACAGCCGAGGGAGAACCGTCGTCACTCAATCTACCAATCCAAGTGAAAATTTCTTCCAGAAACCATCTCACAGACACACCCAGAAAGAATGTTTTACCAGCGACGCAGTGAACTTGACATGAAATGAGTCAACATAAATACCGGAGCTCAGATGGGCTGCTTCGAGCTCCTTCTTACTCCAACCTAAAGGTTATCTGAGCCACTAGATGGAAGGCTATGGCTCCATGGGATTTATTGAACATCTGGCTCGCCTCTGACTTGGGCAAGGAATCAATATTTTGTGTTCAGCCATTGAAATTTGAGACCTGTGTGTTATTTATCAATAAAAACCTGGTTTTGCTAGTCATTTTCACAAAGGACTGACTAGACAACGATGGATACTTCTTTAGAACCTCTCTGTGTTCAAGCCCCAGGGTTTATATTATATAATATAATTATATTATATACATATAACACATATATATTATAATATATATATAATATATAATACATATATATTATGTATTATAGATTTCATCTCTTTAATCCCTGCGAATTACTATTACCATTATTATCTTTCTTAAGAAATTGACTGCTGACCGAATTTTCTCAGCTGGTTCGGTGTAAAGCAGAGATTTGAACACATCTTAATTTTAAAGCCAATGTCTTAACCAAAAAAAAAAAAAAAAAAAAAAAAACAACCAAGAAAAAGTCAGGCGTAGTGGTGCACGCCTTTAATCCCAGCACTCTGGTGGCGGAGGTAGAAGGATCGCCGTGAGTCAAGGCCGCCCTGAGACTATATAGTTAATTCCAGGTTAGCCTGGGCCAGAGTGAGACCCTACCTCGAAAAACAAAAACAAAAACAACAACAAAAAAACAACTAAATCCAATGTCTTTTCTTCCATTAAAGATAATGGTTTGTGGTGCTACTATTTTCCAAGAAATTTCCATTAAGTCTCATTTAGAGTTTTAACCAAAGTGGGTTATAAACTACTTTTTAATTTAAAATTTATTTATTTATTTATTTGAGAGGATATAGAGAGAAAATAGGCACTCCGGGGCCTCTAGCCAGTGCAAATGGAACTCCAGACCCATGTGCCACCTTGTGCATCAGACTTCACATAGGTACTGGGGAATTGAACCTGGGTCCTTTGGCTTTGCAGACAAGCATCTTAACCGCTAAGCCATCTCTTCAGCCCATAAACCACTTTTTAACAATGCTATCTAACGGAACTTTCCGTGTTCATGTAAATGGTCTATGTCAGTGCTAGCTAGTATGTGGCTCTTAGCCACATACATATTGGGAATTTAAAATGTGCCTAGCACAATGGAACTGGTGTTTAGATTTGATTTTAACACATTAAATAGCTACACATTTCTGCTGCTCTGAATAGTGTGGTTCTGGGATATGAATTCCACCAGATGAGGGGATCATTCCGATTTGCTCATGATTGTATTATCAGAGCTATTCCTGAGACACAGTGGCTGTACCAGTGGTTTCTTCCTTGAAGATACATTCTCTGTGAAAGTAGGCTTTACATCCCATTCTTTTCCTCCTTGGAACATCTCACGGGCTCTGAGGTCAATGTCTGTATTCATCTGAAGAAATATATCTTAGCAGAGAGCTTCATTTGTATCCAGGGAAGCCATTCCAGCCTCTGATAATGACTCATTTAGACATCTTCCCCCTCCCATCCATGTCTCCAAATGATCTGGAAGCTTTATAAAACTACATTTACTCAGGCTGCACACTTCTGTCCCCAGAGTTTGGGATCTACAGGTCAAACGTTCAGAGTTCAGATCATGGTGTTAACTCTCATTTATAAATATAACCAGACAACTGAGAATCACTCACCATCCAAAAATATCAATAGCAAGAGGGATGTAAAAACAGACTAACCAAACCTTGAGTAAACAGGTAATTTTTGTAACACATAATGTCTTTAGAAATACATGTACATATATACATACATGGAAGTCATATACACATACATGGGCAGTCAAGCTCTGCATAATGGCATTTCAGCAAATAGTAGACTGTATACATGATGATTTAATAAAATTATGTCTTCTAATAAAGTGTTGTCACAGCTGTTCTGATTTAGGTAAGCAAGCTTTATGATATTCAAACACCAAAATCAAATGGTCCAGGGTCTGGAAAGATTGCTTAATGGTTAAAGATATGGGTTTGATTTCCCAGTACCCATATAAAGCCAGATGCACAAAGTGGTACATACATCTGGAGTTTGTTTGCAGTGACAAGAGGTCCTAGTGTGTCTATACTCACTCTATCTCTTTCTTTATCTCTCTCCCCTTTCTCCCCTTTGCTTCTCTCCCAAGTAAATAAATAAAAATATATTTTTAAAATATTTTATTTATTCATTTTAGAGAGAGAGAGAGAGAGAGAGAATGGGCATGCCAGGACCTCCAGCCGCTGCAAACAAACTCCAGATGCATATGCCCCATTGTGCATCTGGCTTACGTGGGTCCTGGGGAATTGAACCGAGGTCCTTTGGCTTTGCAGGCAAACGCCTTAACTGCTAAGCCATATCTCCAGCCTGATAAATAAAAATATTTTTTAATTTTTTCCAGAGACTTATTTCTCAGAATCTATGCTTGCTGCCAAATAGAGTACAACTCTATGGAAATATCTATCTATCTAAATTCAGTTGAAATTTTTGAGAGATTATCACATCTATGAAGTAAGGAAGTGTTATATTGAAAGAAAAAAAAGGGAAAAATAATTTAGATAACTTTACTTTTTTTCTTCTCCTGCTTAAACCCCTTCATCTTCTCAGCCCTGGTGTTTTTCAATCTTAGCACTGACATCTTGGGCCAGATAATTCTGTGCATTGTAGGATGTATAGAAGTATCCCTGGTATTTATGAACCTAGAATTCTTTGCATAGTCTCCTTCCCATTACAACAATATTCTTCTAAATGTTGCCAAATGTCCCCTAAGGTGGGCAAATTTCCCTTCCAAAAGAATAACAGTACTTATTTATTTTCTTTAAGATTTATTTTTATTTATTTATGTATTTATTTATTTATTTATTTATTTATTTATTTATTTATTTATTTATTTAAGACAGGCAGGGGAAGAGGGGGAGAGTATGTGAGAATAGTTGTGCCAGGGCCTCTAGCCACTGCAAATGAACTCCAGATGCATGTGCCACCATGTGCGTCTGGCTTACATGGGACCTGGAGAATTGAACCTGGGTCCTTAGACTTCACAGGAAAGTGCCTTAACCACTAAGCAATCTCTCCAGTCCAGGATAGCAGTATTTAAAAGACAGAATCCCAAAAAGAAGACTCAATGAAATTGGTTGACTCACCAGAAAATCCTTCCATGTGGGTGATCTGGTTAATTAAAGTTCTTGGATGGGATAGTTTTGATTTAAATAATATTCTGAGGTTACATAATTCCTAAAAATAGACATAAAGATTCTTTCTTTTTAAAAAATATTTTATTTATTTATTTGAGAGCGAGAGAAAGAGGCAGGTAGCAAGAAAGAGAGAATGGGCACGTCAGGGCCTCTAGCCACTGCAAACAAACTCCAGACACATACGCCCCTTGTGCAGCTGGCTTACATGGGGAATCAAACGGGGTCCTTAGGCTTTGCAGGCAAACACCTTAACCACTAAGCCATTTCCACAGCCCAAGATACTTTCTAATAGTAGCAATAACAATAATGGACATTCAATAGTTGCTTACTTAGCATATGTGATGAACTGAGCTAATTCTTTAACCATGTGATTTCATTTAATACTTAAAAGAGCAATAACTAATCACCTGTATATTTTTATTGGTATTTTGCATCATAGGAAACTGACGTTTAGCTGTGTAGCTGATAAGAAATCTGTCTAAGGTCAGGCAACTAGTCGTCAGGCTAAAATGAAGGACCAGGTGGTCTGACTCCAGGGCTGGCAAGCAGTTCTCTAGACTCCTTTCCTGAAAGAATGATTCAAATACAAGGCTTGTCTGGCCTGAAGATAATGGGAGAAGTAAGACTTGATTCTCTTTGTGCCTTCTACAAAGAGAAGAGCTTCCCTGGAGAAGGTGTGAGGAAAGTATGAAGTAGCACCCATCTATACACCACCCTTGGACCAATTCCCCCTTGTAAGACCTAGTATGTTGGAAACCTGTCCAGTGTTAAGTGGAACCATGGGAAAATGATGGTTTGTGATCACAGACACATAGGTCCAAAGTCTAATATGGCCAAGGGACGGACTTTCTTTCTTTCTTTCTTTCTTTCTTTCTTTCTTTCTTTCTTTCTTTCTTCCTTCCTTCCTTCCTTCCTTCCTTCCTTTCTTTCTTCTTTCTTTCTCTCTCTCTCTCTCTTTCTTTCTTTCTTTTTTTTTTTCTTTTTTTGAAGCAGGGTCTCACTCTAGTTCACATTGACCTGGAATTCACTGTGTAGTCTCAGGGTGGCCTTGAACTCACAGTGATTCTCCTCCCTCTGCCTCCTGAGTGCTGGGATTAAAGGTGTGCGCCACTATGCCTGGCTCCAAGGGTCTTCTTATTTTGAGCCTCAGTTAACTCATCACAGAGGATCACAGAGATTATTAAGTGCACCAAAGCTATAATGTGTAGAAAGCATCAAGAAGAGCGCCAGGTACATGGGAGGGTTATTCACTTAATGGTAGTTGTCCTTCCTTGATAATTTACCTCTGAAATGGACCCGGTGCTCCTGCTTTGAACCCTGGCTCCAGCTGTGACTTCTTTTTGAGGCTTGTTTGTGGTCTCAGCATCTGATCTATATTTATGAGCCTAAATTAGTCTTGCCTCTGCTGTTCAGCCTATTTGGGGCCTTTGTTTCCTGGAGTTTTCTTATGCCCCATATGAGCTCTGGGTTCAACGGGCCCTTCATTCCTAAATGACATATATATATATATATATATATATATATATATATATATATATATATATATATCTATCTCCTGGAAATGTTTCCAGCAAGATGGCTCCTTAGCATTTGAGAAGTAGAAAGGGGAAGATAGAAGTAATTCGTATTAAAAGAGCTTAAGAAAGGATAGTTGCAGAATTAGAGAGCCACAAAACGGAAGCAGAAAAACCACTGATTCAGTAACAACAAAGCCTACATGATGGGGTGAGAAAATAAACCAAGGTCTTTTTCCTTCTGGCATCCACACGGCTGTCTGCTTCAGCACTGCCGATGCGGTACAGAAACCACTGTAGGTCAGAGACCTTCAGGACGCCAGAGTCAGCACTAGGGAAACCTTTGAAGGCTGGTAAATTGCTGTGACCAGAGAGGAAACTGCTTGCCTAATACTGGGGTGAGCCTTCAGGACTGCAGAAATGGATGTTAGCATTTGCTTTGTGTCAACACATGGATTTGAGTCACCGGAAAGAAAGCCTTCTCTCTTTCTGTACTGGGTTTGTAGCCAATACCAACATTCCTTTAACTCTTAGAGGAAAACAAAGGATTTCAGGTTAGCCTTGCAGTCTTTAGCCGTCTGCAGAGATTGAAAATATACTTCTTTCCCCATACAATGGTGAGCTGGTGAGCTGAGGGCTCTGAAAATAAAAGCTAAAGATTCAGAAAGACAAATATTGGTGTGTTTTTTTCTCACATGTGGCATTCAGATTTAAGTGTGTGTGTATGTGTGTGTGTGTGCGCGCGCGTGTTGTATCATGAGTCCCATAATTCTATGAGAAACATAGAAACATGTTTATGTCTTCCCACAATGTCAACATTTATTGAGTAACAATAAACTCACAAGGCATGGTGGTTTCATTGGCAGCAATTTTCCAAGTAGTCCTGGTTTCCTTGGTAGCCAGGCTGTTGCAAACACAGGTTCTTTTGCTCCATAGGTCACACATTACACATCACATAATACATGTGTCTGTATGTGGGCTTCAGAATGGTTACAAAGGGTTAACGAGACAGCTGCTGTGTTCAAGGACCGTCAAAGGCACCTGAGAGCAGACGCAGGCAGGCGTGGAAGGGCAGATAACTAACCCTGCTGGAGGTCTTCTGGAGATACTGCAGAGTCAGGCAGTTGGATCAGAGTGGAGAATCATGAAGGCTCAAGAAGTGAGGGGCAGGACCGGGTCCAGATGAATGGCTACGTGGAAGATCTAGACAGATGACGAGGCAGACGGATGGTTGGCAGTTGGTGCAGGCTGTGTCAACAACAGTGGGGACTGAGCTGAGCTGAAACCCTGAGGATAGTTGGGGTAATTAGAATAGATTCTCTGCACTTGGGTCCCTTGAGTCCCACACCAGGTGGTCAGGTGACAGAGCAGCAGGTCCTTGGAGTGTTAGGTGTCCCCTTCTTTATGGGGTCCAGGTGGGGCAGCTGCACCCTCTCTTCAGTCTGCTGTGTCAGAGAAGTTTTGGGAGGATTTTAAAATGTTGGTTTTTTTTAAATTTTTATTTATTACAGAGAGAGAGAGAGAGAGAGGCAAATAGAGCAAAAGAGAGAATGGGCATGCCAGGGACATAGCCCCAATTTACTTTGGTCAATTTAAAGGAATGTTATTTATCAATCTGTGCCTGTGGGTGGTACTGGACAGATAGCCTTGCTCATGCAAAGAACAAGGTGCTGAGTCATTCTGCTTCTGCATTTACATTCCAAATGGAGTCAAATAGTGCTTGTAAAGCGAAGTCGCTCACAATCTGAACCACCACAGCTTTACATAATATGGAGTAACCGGGAAAGGGACAGCCTGATCTCAGATATATCTTGTCTCATATCACACATAGATACCACATAGAATGTAGAAAGGAGACAATAAGGAACAGGAATAAAGGGAGAGGTAAAAATGGGTAATGAAGGGCTGGAGAGATGGCTTAGCAGTTAAGGCATTTGCCTGAAAAGCCAAAGGATCCCAGTTCGACTCTCCAGGACCCACGTAAGCCAGATGCACAAGGGGTGCATGCGTCTGGAGTTCGTTTGCAGTGGCTGAAGCCCTGGAATGCCCATTCTCTCTCTCTCTCTCTCTCTCTCTCTCTCTCTCTCTCTCTCTCTTTCTCTCTCTCAAATAATAAATATAATAATAAAAAATATATTTTTTAAAAAGGGTAATAAGGACTGGAGAGATGGCTTAGCAGTTAAGGTGTTTGCCTGCGAAGCCTAAGGACCCCGGTTCAGTTCTCCAGGTCCCACGTAAGCCAGATGCACAAGGGGGTGCATGCATCTGGAGTTTGTTTGCAGTGGCTAGAGGCCCTGGCGTGCCCATTCTCCCCCTCTCTCTTTCCCTCTCTCTGTCTCTAACAAATATATAAATAAATAAAAATAAAATCTTTTTTTAAAAAGGATAATGAAATATAAATGTCATGAAAGCAGAAGGGAAGACTTTTGGAACAATGAAAGAGAAGAGTGAGAGAGGGAGAGAGAGAGAGAGAGAGAGAGAGAGAGAAGAGATGAGGGTGGCATTGGGTGGTGGTAGCAGATAACAACAGAATATAATGAGGCATATGTATGAAAATATCACAGTGAAGCCCATTTCTTTGATTGCTGGCCAAAAACTTAAATAAAAGAATAATTAATGGAGAAAAGGCGAAGGATGTTACCTTGGATAGAACATACTGGGTTAGATGTCAGCACACAGCACAGCACATCAGAAAGGGCGCAAAGGGAGGACGCGGGAAAGCTAACAACTGGGCATCTAGAGGCAAACACTGCGCATGCGCGCGCACGCCTGGGCACAGACCCTTTACCTCATTCATGGATACACATACCTACTGTGTTTAAATAGCAATACGTGTTCAGTGAGAGAAGGGAAAACCCTTTGCTTTCATTGGTAGTCATAAAACAAATTTGTTTCTCCAAGACCACAAATGCAAAGAAATGGAATTCCGTGCACTATCTATTTCCCAGGAGCTTGTGAGTTGATGGGATCCTGGGAGGTGGAAGGAAGGAAGGGACGGAGGGAGGGAAGGGAAGGGAAGGGAAGGGAAGGGAAGGGAAGGGAAGGGAAGGGAAGGGAAGGGAAGGGAAGGGAAGGGAAGGGAAGGGAAGGGAAGGGAAGGGAAGGGAAGGGAAGGGAAGGGAAGGGAAGGGAAGGGAGGAAATCAGGGGCTACAGCAGCTACCCACGTCTGGAAGTTGAGCTTGAACTTTTGTATCCCACCTAGGTCAGTTCTTGGTGAAACTTGAAAGAAGCTTTTCTGTGTGGCATTAGGCGGGGTCAGCTTGCTGTCTTTTCCAGGGCAGCCAGCCCTGGGAGAAAGAAACGTGAGGAACGGATCTGTCCCAGTCTTGCTCCTTACCTCAGTCTCACCTCCATCCTGGTTCCTAGTTGTGAAGTTCTTGGAAGTCTTGCCCATCTTGGCTTCATTTTCCAGCTGGGTCATTGCTTTTAGCACTAGTGTTTACCAGTCCTGTTGGATATCCAACCTCAGCAACTCATTGTATTCGCTCCAGCAAGTTCCCTTGTGATGGAAGAAATTGGCATGGAGGGGCTGGTGCCCAAGGGAAGAAGGGGAAAACTCATAACTGTGTTCACCCAATGAAAGCTTGTTGAGTTATTTTTTTTAAGCATAGAACTCTAGTTAGTTGAGCTGTAAAGGACCTAATACACTTTCTTACATGTGTCTGGGTTGCACACAATATCACACAGGTAACATATACTGAGCCCTTACTGTTTCCAGGCAGAGTGAAAGACTTCCACCTTACCAATTCCCCACGGCAGCTCTACTTTATAAATCTCTACTTTAGAAATTGAAATGTAAGATATTGAGTAACTTGTTCACAGCGGCAGAAAGTGGTAACATGAGGATTTTAATTCCCACCCCAGGGCCTTTAATTTCCACATTGAATTCTAGCAGTTCGGAATAGCAGAGCCTCATACTTTCCTGCACTTCAACTGTACAGAATTGAACTGTTTGTTTGTGGAAGAGCCACGGGCTTAGTTTCGTGACTGGGAGAAGGCAGTGGAATAGGTGATGACTGTGGTGGATCGCGCAGGCATCGGGAGATTGATTCTGCCTTTGGGAGTTGGTCAGTCTGGGTGGTGCCCGCTTTCTTTTTCAGATCTCAGTGAGTGACTCTGGAGTCAAGCTAGGAGATCACATTCAGATATGAATATGAAAGAATTGGTTGTATTTGTATTTTGTCTCTTTCTGGGCATGATGAACAATCCCAAGAGAAGGGGATTTTTGAGGAGTATTTGGAATGCTTTTCAGTCCAATACATCCCCTGTTGCCAGTTGGAACCCAGGGCTGGTCCTGGGGCCATGAAATTTGTGCTTTACTTAAAACCAACTGACTGTTTGGGGGACATTCTATTTGGCAAGGCATCTATCTCACATCACACCATATCCTCTGGCCATTACTCAGCATCTCCGGGAAGCTTTCCATCTGTCTGAGTTTGCAATATTCTTGTTTGGCTAAATTGCTGATCAAAACAACATCATACTACCTGGGCCAACTTTTCATTTGAAAAAATAAAATAAAATAAACGGTAAAGTCAGTCCCTACTGGTATTCTGTAGGAGATGTGGAGGATTGCAAATTATAGTCCATCAGGCTATCAGGCTATCGTGGAGACAGTTGACAGAAAGTCTGCATTCTCCCCATGTTGGAAATCCTCTGCCATCAAGGGAAAGGCACATCCCAATACAGCAAGGACAATTGTTCTCAAAGACATAGCTATTCCATTGTCTAGGTCTGCAAAAATAAACACGGCCACTATGGGACATTACCCTTGTAATGCAGCCATTGTCTAAATGCCTAAGCTCTACACGATTTGTTTGGTTTGTGGCTCAGCCGTGACATTGCTGCTGTCAATCCCTAGGCAGACACAGCTCTGTCTGGTGGGCAGGATAAGACTGGTCTTCACTGGATTAATTCTAACATTGTCTGAGCCAGAGAGGTTCCCTGAGAGGAGAAACATCATAGTTCCAGGCCTGTAACTGACTTCTGTTCCTCAGCAGACCCAAAGGTGGAAAGGGAGGACACTATAGTGACAGCTACTATTTGTAAGAAAGAGAGGGAGAACAGGCACAATAGGGCTTCTAGCTGCTACAAATGAACTCCAGACACTTGCGCCATTGTGTGCATCTGGCTTTATGTGTTGATGGGGAATCAAACCCAGGTTGTTAGGCTTTGCAGGGAAGCACCTGGACCACTGAGCCATCTCTCCAGAAATCCTTCCAGCACTCAGGTTGGTGACTAGCAACTGGGCTGATGAACCCAACTAGATGGCAGTGTTGTCCAATGGAGATAATTTGCTGCCATGGAAAGAGGTGCTATAGCTGAGCTGGGCCCTGGTTCCAAAACAAACCTTTGTCATCAATTTGTTGCATTTTGTGCTTCCCAAATCCATGTGCAATAGCAAGAAGAAAACATTTTTTACTTCATGACTTTTTGGTTTTCCTATTTTTATAATTTCTATTTTAGAAGTTTTTCTAAATTTAATTTTACTTATTAGTGGGGGGGGGGAGATAAAGAAAGGGCATGCCAGGGCTTCTAGTCATTGCAAATGAGTTCCAGACACATGCGCCACCTCATGCATGTTGCTTTACATGGGTAATAGGGAATGGAACCTGAGTCCTTTGGCTTTGCAAGCAAGTGCCTTAACCACTAAGCCATCTCTCCAGGACCTGTAATTTCTATTTTATATTCATCATTGAATATTTCATACCACAGATTCTGGCACTAGCTTCTGATGCTAAGATCTTGAGCTTGGGCAAACAGTAAGACTGTCTAAGCCAGTCATTTTGCTTCGCTTAGAAAGAGGCAGGGAACCAGTCAAGTTAAGGGACTCCTCAAGGTCATGGAGTGAGAGCTATAGTGAGAAGTTGGTGCCTCAGAGCTCTTAGATGTTAGCACTCACTTCCTCCCCAACCCAAATTGATGCTGGGCAGAGAGAGCAAAAACAGGAGCAGTTCAACAATGGCATTTTCTCTCCCGTGTCCTCCCGGTTATAAACACCAAGTGCCATATTGCCATATTGGCAATATAAGCATAAAGAGAGAGATAGAGAGACGGGACAGGGTGACATCTGTGTCTATTCATCATGAGTGGCTGCCTCTCGAGACTGTCCACTGCTGGGGTTTTCTAGCTATAACTATGGAACATTTGGAAATTGAGATCGATTTCTGCACATACCCTCCTTTAAGGCCAAGAGTTCTGATGCTAACAATGAACCACCTTAAAAAGCTTAAATAGCTCTTACATTTAAGAGCCAAAGGAAGGATAGGACTCCTTACAATGTGCTCTTCCAGACACAAAATGGCCTGGATATCCATGACCTCACAGCTCCTGACACTACCTACACAAGACCATCCTAATAGGAGGAAAAGATGATGACATCAAAATAGACTGATTGAGAGGGGGAGGGGATATGATGGAAAGTGGAGTTTCAAAGGGGAAAGTGGGGGGGGGGAGGGAAGTACCATGGGATATTGTCTACAATTAAGGAAGTTGTCAATAAAAAATAAAGAAAAAAGAAAAAGAAAAGAAAAAGAAAAAGCTTAGTAACAGACAAAAGAGAGTCTTAAGCCAGGTGTGGTAGTGCACACCTTTAATCCCAGCACTTGGGAGGCAGAGGTAGGAGGATTGCTGTGAGTTCGAGGTCAGCCTGGGACTACATAGTGAATTCCAGGTCAGCCTGGGCTAGAGCGAGATCCTATCTCAAAAAAAAAAGAGAGAGAGGGCTGGAGAGATTGCTTAGCAGTTAAGGTGCCTGCCTCCTAAGCCCACATTTAGCCAGATGCAAAGTGACGCAAGGGCGCAATGTTGCACTTGACCACAAGGGGGCGCATGCATCTGGATTTCGTTTGCAGCAGCTGAGAGGCTGCTGGTGCGCCCATCTATCTGTCTTGCTCTCCCTCTCTCTCTGTCTCTCTGTCTCTCTCTCCAAAAAGAGAGAGAGAGAGAGAAAGAAATAGAGTGTGTGTCTTACATTTTTCTTGATCAGTTTTGTTCACTATAGCTTGTTATTAACCGAAAAGTAGTTTTGGAGTCTAGGTGGCACTTGTAGTAGCTTATATCCTAAAATCATCTCGCTCTGTTTAGAATATAGCCACATTGCTGGGTGTGGTAGCACACACCTTTAATCCCAGCACTGGGGAGGCAGAGGTAGGAGGACTGCCATGAGTTCAAGGCCACCCTGAGACTACATAGTGAATTCCAGGTCAGCCTGAGCTAGAGTGAGACCTTACCCCTTACCTCCAAAAACCAAAAAAAAAAAAAAAAAAAAAAAGAGAGAGAGAAAAAAGAAAAAGAAAGAAAGAAAATGAGACTTATAAATACTTAACAAATAATTTAAAAGTGTTCTGATTCAATAGAATCCTAACAAGAATAAATCCCAAAGAGTTAATAAGATGATTTCAATTGCATTTGAATGTATGCATTTTGTAGTATGTTTAACTTACTCATGACAGGTTAATAAAGGTATCTATCCTGGTCTTAAATATTTAAGTAAGATAAAGCATATTCAATACACATATGTATATGTGAAAAAAATTACTGAACAACTTTAGCATTTTTCTATTAATTTCAAATGTGCCATTATAGAATCGGAAAGGACGGCCTGACCCTGGCAGAAGCAAAGTGCTAAGGCGGCTGTAATAAAAGCAGCTAAGGCTTAAATGTCCTATTAGCAAAGGAGAACACAGAGAACAACTTTCATAGATATGAGCATAATTTGGGTCCATGGGCTGGAGAGGTGGCTTAGTGGTTAAGGCGTTTGCCTGCAAAGCCAAATGACCCAGGTTTGATTTCCCAGGACCCAAGTAAACCAGATGCACAAGGGGCACATGCGTCTGGAGTTCGTTTGCCCTGGTGTGCCCATTCTCTCTCTGTCTCTCTTCTTGCTATCTCTATCTCTAGCTCTAGCTCTCTCTCTCTCTCTCTGCTTGCAAATAAAAGTAAATAAAATTAAAAAGTTTTTAAAAGGTATAATTTGGGTCCACATCACTTTTATCTTTTCAGATATCACTGAAAAAAAATATTGTTGGGCTGGAGAGATGACTTAGCAGTTAAGTGCTTGCCTATGAAGTCTAAGAACCCCGGTTCAAGGCTCAATTCCCCAGTACCCATGTAAGCCAGGTGCACAAGGTGGCACATGCATCTGGAATTCATGCGCAGTGGCTAGAGGCCCTGGCGCGCCCATTCTCTCCCTCTGTCATTGCCTCTTTCTCTCTCTGTCTGTCTGTTGCTAATAAATAAATAAAAATAAAAATAAAAATCTTGTCACCAGAGATTATTTTCAGAAGCTAGAGGTTGAGGAGATGGCTCAGCAGTTAAACGGCCCTTGTCTGAAAAGCCTAAAGGCTCAGGTTCAATTCCCTGGTACCCAAGTATAAAGTGGCACATGGGTCTGGAGTTTGCAGTGGCAAAAGGCCCTGGCATGCCCATGCTTGTCTCATTCTCTCTCTCTCTCTCCCCCTCTCTATCCTCTCCTTCTCTCTCTTTTTGAATCTCTCTCACAAGCAAATAAATAAAATATTAAGCCAGGCATAGTTGTGCACAGCTTTAATCATAGCACTTGGGAGGCAAAGGTAGGAGGATCGCTGTGAGTTCGAGGTCAACCTGGGCTGGAGTGAGACCCTACCTAGAAAAAAAAAAAATTAGGAAAAGAAATTCTTGAATCCAAGGAGGAAGCAGGTGAATTTAGCTTTCTGTCTCAGAGTTTGCATTAGAAATATAATTCATTAAGTAACGTGATTGCAGTAGTTGAATTTAGTAATAAACAGTGGTCTGGACAGGTGTAGAAATTTATGACTTAAAAATTCTGTTTGTTTATCCAATTCTTTCTTGTACATCGCTTGTAACTACATGCTAATTCCTTTAAATTGCTTTTAATACAAACTTAAACTTTTCAAAGGAAATGTTTAATTTATATCCTTGGTTTGCTGAGCCAGGAAAACACCATGGGCCAAAAACAATCATAATCAAGTCAACCCCCTGAACCTAGGGGCAGCTGCCAAAGAAAAGCCATGAAAGGAAAATAGGACCTTTTTACTTGTGGCAAATGTCACAGGATACTTAAAAGCTGAATTGAATTTTCTTGTTTCCAAGTGGTGAAAACAGAATTTCTATGAGTTCGTTGGCCTGCCCGTGACTACACAGGATGCCAAAGAAGGCATTTACAGACTGTTCTGTGTCCCCGTGTGTCCTGTTTACCCATTCTATTTCCCCTCTCTCCGCAGAATCCAAACCTGGCTTTCAACCTCATTGGCTTGACTTAGCTATTTTCTCAGGTAACTACCTCTAAATCAGGCTTTCAATCATACTTACCTGAAAATAGTTGAATACGCCATTTTTTTTTAATCTCCATGTAGAGGAAAAATACCCTAAAACATCTTAAGGTGTTTATAGAGGCCAGGAAATATGACCCTGTTATGGATTGGGGGGTTATTGTCACGTGTTCTAATTTTACATGGCTAGAGAGAGCAATTTGGCTGAGTGTCTGATAGGAAAATGAAATCTATCATGACAAATATCTTTTCTTAGCTCTTACTTGAATTTTGTCAAACAGCTTCCATAAAATAACATAAATTTAGCCATGACATTTCCATCAACCAACTGAGTTCATCTGCCTGGGAATGGGGACATTTTAAGGCCACCAACCAGAGAAACAAAGGCATTGCCAACATTATCATAGCCAAGTGATTTGTGGTGGTGGGTAGGAAGAAGCTCCAAGAAGAGCCAGGATCAGCCCTCGCTGGCTACACAGCTTACTTAGCTTCAAAAGGAACTCTGTAGCACATCTAGAGGATAGCTTGACCTAGACAGAGAACAGAGTCCATTTGCGCTTAGGCCTGCCTTCCACAGCGTATCAAGATCAGTAAATTGAAGCCAGGCGTGGTGGTGCACGCCTTTAATCCCAGCACTCGGGAGGCAGAGATAGGAGGATTGCCATGAGTTTGAGGCCATCCTGAGACTACATAGTGAATTCTAGGTCAGCCTGGGCTAGAGTGAGAACCTCCCTTGAAAAAACAAATTAAAAAAAACGATCAATATAAGGGTTGGAGAGCATATGAAATATGTTCCCTAACCATCATGGAATAAAATTAAAAAAAAAAATAAATAAAAAATTAAAAATCAATAGCAGAGCCCAGCGTGGTGACAAACGCCTTTAATCCCAGCACTTGGGAGGCAGAGGTAGGAGGATTACCGAGAGTTCGAGGCCACCCTGAGACTACATAGTTAATTCCAGGTCAGCCTGGGCCAGAGTGAGACCCTACCTCGAAAAACCAAAAAAAAAAAAAAAAAAAAAAATCAATAGCAGAAAAAAACCGAGGAACTCATATATAAGTGGAAACAATACACTCCTACATAACCGTTGGGGAAAAATTATCAAAATTGACTCAAAAAATAAATAGAGGTTCTGAATAAATCTGTCAAATACATATGTCTAATACATAAATAAATAAAAAATAAAATTTTTTTAAAAGATTAAAAAAGAGAGATAGATGTGAGAGGGCTCATGTGCTCCTCCCACTTTGGTAAGATGCCGCAAGAAGGTGAGCTAGTCCCTGTCCCTCCCCTTCCCTGTCCCTCTTCTCCCCTTCACTTCTTTCAGAATCTGGAAGAAGATTCTTCTCTGGCTTCACTTTCTGTGCAGGTTTTAGTAGATTACTTCTGTGCCCACTTCCTCATTTACAAAATGAGGCTAATCATATTTTGCTCAAATTTACTTTCTCTGTGTTTTCATGGCTAAAACACACAGTCACACTATTTATTCTTTCTCCTGTTCAAGCATGGTTTATCAGTTTTGGGGGTGAATCAGACATTTATGGAGAAAAACTAGAACTAGAACTAGACCTAGCCAAACTCAGTCAAATGAAACAAAACCTGAAGCGAGGAGGAAATTTAGAGTGTCAATTAGCTGCAGGAAAAAAAAATGTACAAAAGATTAATTATCTCAAAATGAAAATGCAAAAAGCAAGGTAACTTAAGGAGAAGAAATTAAAAGAAAATTTTAATAAAGAGTACTGGAGGAAAGAAAAATAACCAAGAAAACTAAGATGTGTGATTTTTTTTTTTTTCCCTAAGAAATCATGAGGCCATCTAGCATAAAATGCCATGTTCTAAGCCGGGCATGGTGGCGCACGCCTTTGATCCCAGCACTCGGGAGGCAGAGGTAGGAGGATTGCCATGAGTTCGAGGCCACCCTGAGATTACATAGCTAATTCCAGGTCAGCCTGGACCAGAGTGAGACCCTACCTTGAAAAACCAAAAAAAAAAAAAAAAAAAAAAAAAAAAAAAAAAAAAAAAAAAAAAAAAAAGCCATGTTCTTGGTGTAGTATTTCTGCTGAGCATCCAAGACCACCATGTCACCATCCTTGACAATCAGAAAGCCTTTCTGCCCTGTGCTTGACTTCTGCTTCTTTCCAGACCACACAAGGTAACCTGGCCTCGATATGTGGCCATCTAGAAAACAGCTAATTCTGACTTTCTGTGCTTATTTCTACGCTAGGCAGAAATGCATCCATCACCAGGCACCTTCTACTTTCCCAGCAACCAACCATAGCCCAACTGGCTCCCCAAGAGCTCTGCTTCCTCTCCATCTGCCTCCTCCCCAAATCTCCATGTCCTCTCTGACCCTTCATTTCTGAGAACCACACCGCTTCTCTTTCTACTTTGGCATGCTACAAGGTGTTTCTTTCATTCATTCATCAAAGAAGATTTCTTGGAAGCAATTAGGCATTTTCATATCTTTCTGGAGAACTTTGAACGATTTTCTTTTTCTTTTCTTATTTCTAGAGAGCCTAAACAGTTATAAATGGAGACTTTGGTACACAGAAGTAAACACCACATATTCACCATCAAGGAGAGCATGGGAGGGGGTACTTACCGTGGTCCTCTCTGGTTCCGAGGAGGTGAGGCCACACGGGGTTACATGTAGGTAGCCTGGAAATTTTTCTAACTCCTGGTCCACTTTGCCCTTGATCTTGTCTATTTGGGCTTCCTGACACTGTAGATCCCTGTAGAGAGTTCCTTTCCAAACACTTGGAGAGAAAGAGAGAGAGAGAAAAAAAAAACCCAAAAGCATTATACCGCATTCCTGGCAAAATCCCATCTCTCTACTTTAAGTTGAAGAAGAGAAACTAGACCCAAGTTCACTAAGTTGGAATCAGAAGTGAATAATTTGCCAAAGGGATGAAAATAAGTGTCAAATGGCTGAACAGTTTTCAAAAATATATAAAAAAAAACCACTCAGTGTGGGCAGAGGAACAAAAATAGAGGGGGGAACTCCTCAACTATCTAAACATATGTGTGGATTTCGTTTGATGTCATTTGAACTAGAGCTGGAAGAAGAGTGGAGTTGCTGGCTGTTTTCTTGGAAACTTGTTAAGGACTGGAACTCAGATGTTGATTCTTGGTCTCTTTCTTTGCAGGAAGCATGTCTGATGTAGCCCCCATCTAACCACTGTCTGCTCCTTCAGATGACATCATTATTTTCCTACCATGTTTGGGGATGGGAAAGAGTTCTGTGAATTTGTTCCAGAACAGATAGTGTCAATGTGACTGAGCCTCGTGCCAACTCCAGTGTTTCTTTCCTGAACTGCACACAACTTTGCTGTTCTGCTGCACTCTTCCTCCCTTCAGTACCCTCCTTAAGCTCGAAGCAGTGCTCTGGGACCAGAATGAGGAGAGTGTGAGCCTGAATCTACACTGCCACCACATGGGACCCCAATGAACCTTACAACTATTCTTGCCCTGTCTTCAGCTTGTGGTAGAAAGAGGAAGGAACAAAACACAGTGCCAAAGAGAAGGGTGAGTTCAGAGGCCAAGTATAAATTCATGAACACTTTTTAATTAAAATGGATGTTCAGGGGCTGGAGGGATGGCTTAGCAGTTAAGGCATTTGTCTGCGAAGCCGAAGAACCCAGGTTCGATTCCCCAGGACCCACGTAAGCCACATGTAGAAGGGAGCGCATGCGTCTGGAGTTCATTTGCAGTGGCTGGAGTGCCCATTCTCTCTGTATCTGCCTATTTCTCTCTCTCTCTGGCTCTTTCTCTCCCCCACTCTTGAATCACTAGCTGGCTTTTTTTTTTCTCATAAATGTCTCCCTTTCTCACATAGTCCAGTCACAATGCAGTCCACCAGGAGGCACTCACCAGAGCTGAGTGGCAAATCATGCCCTTAAGGCTCCAGAAGTATCCAATAAACAAGCCTTGGTTTAAACTACCCAGCCCGCTTGTGCACATGTGCGACATTGCGCGCTTGCATTACTTTTGCCTCTGGCTAAACGTGGGACCTGGAGATGGAAAGGGCGTTCTTAGGCTGGGCAGGCAGGCACCTTAACTGCTAAACCATCTCTCCAGCTCATATTTGTCAAGGTTTTAACTATTGGACAAACTGAGTATTTTGGTTAAGGCTTCACTCATTAACAGCTCACTGATGCTAATTTGTCATGATTTAGGGGATATAAAAACTGACTGTAAGGCTCTCAGGAAAGTTAACTATGTTTCTATGTTTGTGGGGAAACTGAGTCTTAAGATAAAGGTTCACATATAATTGGTTTTCTTTTTTAGGTTTTTAAAATTTTTTATTTATTTATTTATTTATTTATTTAAGTGAGAGAAAGAAGCAGAGAGAAAGAGAGACAGGCAGAGAGAGAATGGGTATACCAGGGCCTCCATCCACTGCAAATGAACTCCAGATGTATGCACCACCTTGTGCATCTGGCTTACATGGGTCCTGGGGAATTGAACCTGGGTCCTTTGGCTTTGCAGGCAAGTGCCTTAACCACTAAGTCATTTCTCCAGCCCCACATATAATTGCTTAATTTCCAAAGATAAGGTTGTCATACCTGAGAACCACTGTGACTTTAAAAGATAGCTCCTGCTTTGTTTATGCTAATTCTATTAAATTGTCTTCACTAAGTTTAATCACTTAGATTTAAGTGATTTAATTTTAGTGATAGGTAAATTTCATCTTCCTTGTAACCCTTTACCTGTACCATATACTTAATACATATCATGTTCCAGATTATTGTGTTGTTTCTTTTTCCTTATATAATGTTTATCTGCTTCATTCAGACTAGTACCTCAAATGTAGCAATGCCTTATGGTTTAAAAAAACAATCTCCTATCTTGTGGCTGGAGAGATGGCTTAGTGGTTAAAGCACTTGCTTTTAAAGCCAAAGGACCCAGGCTTGATTCCCCAGGACCCACATAAGCCAGACGCACTAGGAGGTGCATGCATCTTGAATTTGTTTGCAGTGCCTGGAGGCCCTGACACACCCATTCTTTCTCTCTCTCTGCTTCTTTCTCTCTCTCAAATAGATAAAAAATGATGAAATATATATTTTTCAAATCCCCTATCTCCTGTACAGTGCTTTACAAATAATAAGCCCTTACTTAGGGTAAGGTTTTGTTATTGTGAATAGTGAAGTCAGGGACCGTGTAGAATTTGGTAGAAGCATGGAAAATAGAGAAAATACTTAGGCTATGTTGATTCCTATTCATCACCAGATTTGAAGCTACGCATGTAGGAAGGAAGGATTTTCATCTCTCAGCTATGAGTCCGACATGTGGGTTTTATTTGAAGTGTTTTTCCTATGAAATATCCAAGGATTTTCATTTATCCTCAAATTTGTCTGATAAGAAGGAGATGCGGGCTGGAGAGATGGCTTAGTGGTTAAGCATTTGTCTGTGAAGCCTAAGGACCCTGGTTCAGGGCTCGATTCCCCAGTACCCATGTAAGCCAGATGCACAGGTGGTACATGCATCTGGAGTTCGTTTGCAGTGGCTGGAGGCTCTGATACACCCATTCTCTCTCTGTCTCTTTCCTTTCCCTCTCTCTCTCTCTGCCTCTTTCTCTCTCTGTCTGTCCATTGCTAATAAATAAATAATAAAAAAGAAGGAGATGCTTATATTCTTCAGCCAATGCAGCTCTTATCCCAGTGTTGTGCGTATCTCAGAAGAGGCTGTAGATCTTCTGCAGAGATTTCTGCAGGGTTTTGGCACCAGGGTTGCTCAGCACACTTCACCACATGTGATTACCAAGACGGTAGCCAGACTCTACCTCGACCAATGTGGAGGGCTTCCGGTAGAGATGGATACAAAAGGCAATGGAGGGAGTGGAGGTCTGACTTAGCTTAGGGAATGGGGGCTTGCCCTGGAAGAACCTAAATGGGGAGTGTCACTGCTGTTCCGAGCTCTGCTTGGGAAAATGATACCGCTATGAATGACACGGAATAAAGAAACGAGAGAGTGGGTGACTGGGTGTGTAGCTTTAAGAGATTCAACTTTGATTCTAAGCCTTGAACTCTGAAAGATGTGACAAGGACTTCGTTGGTCTATGTGTCTGGCTCAAGCAGCATCTGGGATTTCTTCTGAGTTCTAGAGTAAAATGTTGTCATGAAGTTTTATATTTTTTTCTTCTCAAGGCTCTGCATTATGCAAGCCTCCAACCCATAGGATTGTAGCAATTATCAGTTAAAACAACAAAAACAAGGAAAGACCATTTTTTTAGAGACAGCAACAGAAAGAGAGAGAGAGAGAGAGAGAGACAATTGGCATGCCAAGGCTTCAGCCACTGCCATCGATCTCCAGACACTTGCGGCACTTAGTGGGCATGTGTGGCCTTGCGCTTGCCTCACCTTTGTGCATCTGGCTTACGTGGGACCTAGGGAGTAGAACATGGGTCCTTAGGCTTTGCAAGCAAGCGCCTTAACTGCTAAGCCATCTCTCCAGCCTGGAAAGACTATTTAAAGGAATCTGCGGGAATGGGAATGGTGAAGACTTTGGAAAGAGAGAGCGAGAGAGCAACATTTACTGAGATATGTAGAAAATAAACATCCCTACCTGAATCATAAAAGGACTCATAAAATGGAGCCAAAAAGCATACTTTTTTTTGGTGAAAATCAAGAACTCTTTGTGACTACGTTTGCCCCAGTCCAGGACATGTTATCTGTACTTTCATATCAGAGCAACAGGGAAGTGAGATGCCAGGATGTAAAAACCACTGCTCTGAAAACTAGACTGCTATGACTCCCCATTCTAAAAAGTACAAGCCGGGCCCTTACGAGTGCGTCTCACTCTGGGCTGGACCTTTAACATCCAATAACAGCCGATCAGAGCATCTTCGTGAACAGTTTCTACGCCTGGAACTCCCAAGGACTGAGCGCATAGAACACGCTGACCTGATCCTCCCCACATGAGCCTCTCAGAGCCCAAACCACTGTGGGAGATGAGTGGCAGCTGGGTCAGTCCATTGCCAAATAGCTGGAGGATGACAGGCTTCATTTGTGACTCAGTAGAGATGCTGAAGAAAGACAAGTTGCTCTGCCCAGCTGTGCTCAGAACTTCTGGACTAAAAGAGAAGAACAGATGCTCATTAAAAATAAAAAAAAGAAAAAAAAAAAACAACTCTAAGCCCCAAACATGATTTTATGACACAAATACATGCCAGTGAATATTTGGAGAACCAGAACACTTTTTTTTGCCAGTCCTCACGGGGTGTCCGGATGACAAACACAGAGAAGAGGGGCTCCTTGTTCTACTCTGCCTCCCTCACATTTCCAGGATGCACTCCAGAGAGTATGAGACACTGTCTTGGTATGTCCCACATAACAGCTCCTGGGGTTTGGGCTCACATTTGCTTAGAGCCAGGAGCAAACATGAGAATGGCCTACCTATTTATTCCCAAGGCAAGGAGAACTAATTAACTAGGAGCAAGATAAGGTAGCTAAAGATTTTGTCCTATGACCTCACAGACAGGTCATCATATCAAATTTAAAAAAAAGAAAGAAAGAAAACATTTGGACTGGATTTACCAACACAGGAGGAAAATGCTAGCAAGTCATTCAGATAAGCTTTGGAGCCATTTTAAGTGGAGGTTTTTAAAATCTTCTTCCTCCAGATAAGCAACCCATTCCCAAAATGGGCCCTCAGGGCTGAAGGCATTACTTAATTAGGAGGCAGCCAGAGGCTAAGGCCTTTCTCCCAGAGATGAACAAGCAAGTGTGAAGCTCCCAAGCTCCCTTGGAGAACAGTACCGGAGGGCCAGTTCTTCTGTAGCTTTGTCTTGCTGTCTTGTTCAAAGGTCTGTGTATGTATGGCCAAGATCTAAGGTCACGAATTCTATAAAAGATAGGAATGTACTACAAAAGTGCTACAAAAGTGTGGAAGAGCTGTTTGGCACTTAGGACTTGCCTTTGGGCTCTAGTCTCCCTGTTGGTAGCTCTGTCTTACCTGAACCTGCCTCCCAAGTCCGCCAAGCTCACTTATGAGAGAATGTAACCCCCCCTCAGGCCTGAATTTCCTGACCACCCAGTCTTTCCTCGGATACTGCTCCATGGTTATGGGAGAAGTGAAGTTGCTTCTAGTAAAATGGAGGTTGAGCATGTCCAGTGCATTACTACAGCTTTTTTTTTTTTTTTTTTCAAAAGAAAAACCTAAAAGAGACTTGTGAGAATGGCAGTGGTTGAATTGGGCTTAAGTCCTCAAGGTGATGTGCTGGACCCCAAAATGCTGGAAGTAGGCCAAGAGGCCAGGGTGGGGTTCATGGAACAATAATCATAGAGCTGGGACAGACATAGCTCTGGAGAAAATACCTGAAGAATGTTGAGTCCCCTAAAAATATTACTCCTATTCACCCATCCTTGGAGCCTGACAGTCAGCTTTTCAGCTTCCATAAATTGATTTTGGTTTACTTCATTAATTAAATTATCATAGATTTATTTTCTTTTTATATTTTTATTTATTTATTTGAGAGAGAGAAAGAAGCTGAGAGAAGGAGAGAGAGAGAGAATGGTGCCAGAGCATTCAGCCACTGCAAACTCCAGACTCATGTGTCACCTTGTGCATCTGGCTTTTGTGGGTCCTGGGGAATCTAAACTGGGTTAGATTCTTTGGTTTTGCAGGCAAGTGCCTTAACTGCTGAGCCTCCAGCCCTTCTTTTCATTTGTTTTTAAATTTATTTTATTTTATTTATTTGAGAGAGAGAATGGGCATGCCAGGGCCTTTGACCACTGCAAACAAACTCCAGAAGTATACACCCCCTTGTGCATCTGGCTTACATGGGTGCTTTGGCTTTGGCTTTGCAGGCAAATGCTTTAATCACTAAGCCATCTCTCCAGCCCAGAATTATCTTAGCTTTCTAAGACGTTTCAGCTGATATACACTTGCTTTTCAGTCTTGAAGGAAGGCCACTATGATGAATCCATCACAATAGATATTAAATGGTGTAGAACATAAAGCTTCTTGAAAACTTTGCCTTAAAATCAAAGAGAAAATGATAAAATTTTTGTTTCACTTTTCAACAAGTTGAGTTGTAATTGAAGTGTACATGTGTGCTTTTGCATGGTGGACGTGCATGTGAATGGGTACATATGCACATGTGCACATGCCTGTAGAGGCCAGAGGTTGATGTCAAGTGTCTTCCTCAATAACTTACCACCTTATTTGAGACAGGATCTTTCACTGAACTCAGAACTCACCAATTCAACTAGTCTAGTTAGCCAGCTTGCCCCAGAGATCCACCTCCCTGCACCTCCTGCTTGATACTGGCGTTGGAGGCATACCTTGCCACATCCAGCATTTATGTGGGCGTTCATGTCCTCATGCTATGTGACAAGTACTTTGCCCTCTGAGCCTCTTCACAACCTAGAACCCTCAATTTTTCTGAGTAAAAAAAAAAAAATGTTTAGTATTTTCCCAAGAAGTTCCTTAAAATAATATGAAAAAATAGATAAGACAAGAGGCATTATTACTAATAAAGAAATTAGATTGTCTACTTTATATAAATCCAGAATAAAAGCACAAAATTCTTAGGATGATGAGGGACTCAGTTGTTCATTTGGGGAAACTAAACTTTTCCCAACAAAATTGCTTAACAACATGATTCATCATTGTACTTTTCCAGCACAATCCAAATATTGTGTGTTTAGACATACCCAATGGCTTTTCAATCATTTCCTCAGTTTTATGATTTATTTTCTTCTAGTTGTCACTTGAAGTACTAATTAGCTTTTCATTGTGTGTGTTTTTTTATTTCTTAATGTCATTGCATATGATTATAGTGGGTTTTGATAATTTCCTTTTTGATAGAGAAGTCCCAGTTGATGGGCAAGAGTTGTTACATGGAGAAGAACACTCGAAACTAATTTTGTAAGTGTACCATTTATTAGTAAATATTTTTGTGTTATGGTAATGCTTGCTTCTCTACACTGATTTAGATAACAATCTGATAATGAGCATTTAATATTTTTTTTCTCTCAAAAGGTAACCAGGGCTACTACTGCATCAGGATGTACATAGTATTTAAAGTGACCAGAGAATTCCAGAATCTTCTTTTTATAAATATATTTTATTTTTACTTATTTATTAGAGCGAGAGAGAGAGAGAGAATGGGCATGCTAGGACATCCAGCCACTGCAAATGCACTACCTTTTTTATCTGTCTTACATAGGTCCCAGGGAATTGAACCTGGGTCCTGTGGCTTTACAGGCAAGTGCCTTAACTTCAAGGGCATGTACTTCATTTAGCTACTCAATGTTTAAGTTCTCTGCTAAGGAAGCCCTCTTTTATCACCTTTTCAAACAGAGCGTACTGCCTTCCAGCCATCTCACTCCATAGTTGAGACTAGATGTGCATAGGTCATGTTTTAAATGGCCATCTATTTTGACAGACCATTAAGTTAAAAATAAAGTTAGAAGTGGGGCGTGGTGGTGTACGCCTTTGATCCCAGCACTCAGGAGGCAGAGGTAGGAGGATCATTGTGAGTTTGAGGCCACCCTGAGACTACATAGTGAATTTCAGGTGAGCCTGAGCTAGAGTGAGACCTTACCTCGAAAAACAAAAACAAACAAACAAACAAACAAACAAGCAACTAAATAAATAAAGTTAGAAACCTATTTTTCTGGACAATAGAACACTCAAAATCCATAGATTGTTAGTAGAAGATTTTCAGTGCCAGCGATGGGATACCTTCCAGTGATATGTTGGCCAGGGGGGTCCCTGATACCCCCAAAACATTACAGGCCATTGCCAAGGCCCTTGGTTTCCCACCAGGAATAAGACCCTACTGCAGAAGCCTCCACATACTTGGGCTACAAGGTCACTGGCAAATCCTGCTGGAGCTGAGCTGAAAGCCACTTCCATGTTGATCAGCTGACAGAAAGCTGGAAAAAGCTACGCTGCATGCAGTTCAGTGGGAGAGAGAGAAAACACCAGTGAAGATACTCAACAGTAGAGCCAAGCCTTAAATTTGGCAAGCCAGGCCAAATGAGCCAATGGGTGCAATAGTGGCATGTCTGTTATGGGGGAAACTGCTCTCTAACTGGACTGGAGGCCCGCTCCATGGGAAGGAATACATCCCTGATACTGAAAACCTACAACAGGGGTAGTCATGAGCCCTAGGGGTATAATGTCTACTGCTGTCTGGCTACATGTATATATAATGCTTACCAAACTGCCCATATTCATATTCATACCCATATATTAATGCTACTCTCACTTTTGGTTAAAGAAGCTTCTCTTTTCAGATAGTAGTAACCTTGGGATGACTCAGAAGGTACCATGGTGCTAAGAAGAAGTGACAGAGGAGTACTCAGCACTGAAATATCTCTAACACACCTTCCAAGGCTCAGGGTCCATTGCGGAAGAGGGGGCTGGAAAGAATGTAAGAGCCAAAGGAAGGGTAGGACTCCTTACAATGTGCTTCTCCAGACACAAAATGGCCTGGGTATCTATGACCTCACAGTGCCTGACGCTACCTGCACAAGACAATCATAATTGGAGGAAAATATGATGACATCAAAATAAAAGAGAGACTGATTGAGAGGGGGAAGGGATATGATAGACAGTGGAGTTTCAAAGGGGAATGTAGGAGTGGGGAGGGAATTACCATGGTTTATTGTCTATAATTATGGAAGTTGTCAATAAAAAAATTAAAATTAAAAAAATAAAAAATAAAACCAAAACAAAAACATAAAAAAAGTTAGAGAGCTGGGTGTGGTGACACACCCCTTTAATCCCAGCACTCAGGAGGCAGGGGTAGGAGGATCACATGAGTTCAAGGCCGCCCTGAGACTACACAGTGAATTCCAGGTCATCCTTGGCTAGTACAAGACTCTACCTTGAAAACAATGAAATAAATAAATAAAATTAGAGCCACAGACTCTTTCCAAAGTAAAATAGGTTATTTGTTCTTAAAAATTAAAAAAAAAAAATTGAACCACAATCTTCTTCCTGTCCCAAACAAGCCATCAAAAACAACAGCCATCAAAACCCAACCAAACAACCAAGCTGCATGTGTGGCAGGTTATTTAAATCTAACGTGGTAAAGACAAATTCTTTCCATCTAATTCAAATTTGGATCCAGGCAAACTGTTTTTATAACCATGTTGTTAAAGCCCTCAATGAATGAACTCTCTGCGTCTCAGCTCGACTGCTCTTTCATTGGAAGCAGGGGCTTGGTGGCAGCATGCTCTCCCTTCACGTATCATCACTGTTGGCTGTAGCCTGAGAGGTCTGACTACATCCTTCAGCATTCCAGGAGGGTTTTGTTTTTGCTTTTCTTGTTGTTGATACAGGATCTCCTGCGCAGTCCAGAGTAGCCAGGAGCTCAAGATCTTTCTGCTTCAACCCTCAACATGCTGGGATTACAAGTGTAGTCTGCCATGGCCCCTGATAATGTCAGTAAATTCATAAAGCCCACATTCCAACTCTCAAGAGAGTTTCTTCTGAAGACCGCATTGTCTCTGCAGGAAACTCCACTTGGGTCTAACATTGCAGCCATTCTTGATTCTACCCACTGTCACAAGGTGGTGGTACCGGGGTAACTCAGGGCAGGGAGGAGCACTTTATTCACAGGGTACTTACATAGGGAGTGAGCAACAGGTGCACTCCATACAGTGATCTCATGGGCATAAGGGGTGGTACGTCATGGGGTATAATACACTGTGGCCATTTTGTGTGCTCAGCCTGAAATCACGCTTGTTACCATATTAGGTGTTCGCCTTTACCCCCACAGAGAACATTGCCACCATCCCCTTATTCCTGTCAGCTTGATCCAACCCCACATCTCAGCAGGCTTCCCAACATTACTGCCTGCATCACTATTCTTTGCTATTTCTAGCCAGGAAAGCTTTGAGTTCTCTCTGAAGTCTATGCTTGCCTGAGAAAGGAAGATCTTTTTTAAAAATTAATTTATTTATTAGAGACAGAGAGAGAGAGTGAGAATGGGCGCACCAGGGCCTCTAGCCATTGCAGACAAACTCCAGATGCATGTGCCACTACATGCATCTGGCTTATGTGGGACCTGGAGAATCGAACTGGGTCCTTAGGTTTCGTAGGCATGTGCCTTAATGGCTGAGCCATCTCTCCAGCCCATGGTTTTTTGTTTTTTTGAGGTAAGGTCTCATTCTAGCTCAGGCTGACCTGGAATTCACTATGTAGTCTCAGGGTGGCACGGAATGTACAGTGATCCTCCTACCTCTGCCTGCTGAGTGCTGGGATTAAAGGCGTGCGCCATCATGCTCCATGAGGAAGTAAGATCTTTTTTACCTGACTCTCCACATCTTATTCTTGAATTCATGCCTGGGTTCTAACTGGAAAAGTTCCCACACATATTCTCTGGGTCCTGGACTGCTTGAATGTATGATCCCCAAATTGCTGATGGCAATTTTGGAGCCTTTCTGGAGAAGGTGTGTTATTGGAGTCGGGGTTAGGGGCGTTATAGCCAGCTCGCCCTTGCCAGAGTTCATCTCCCTGTCCTGCTGCTGTCCACCTGATATTGGTAAGGAGGTGATGTCCAGCCTGGGCTCTGCCATGTTTCCTCTGCCATCATGAAGCTTCCCATTGAGACCATAAGCCAAAAGGAACCCTTTCATCAGCTGTTTTTGGTCAGGTGCTTTATCCCAGCAACATGAAATGAAGTATAACAATGGGACACAAAGGCAAGAAAATTTCCCAGCATTCTAAAGGCCAGCTAGCCTATCCAACTGAGCAGTGAACAAGGAAAGACCCCGCCTCAAACAAGATGGAAGGGGAAGGACCAGTTCCCAGAAGTCGTCCTCTGGCATCTATACAAGTGCTATGACACATACATGCCCACACACACATACATACAGATCATGTGTTACACAGCAAATTATCCCCAATCATAAAATAACAACAGACATGTATCTCACTAATTTACTTCCTGTAAATCTGGGAGGGCTCAGAAAATTCTTCCAGGTGTTGATCATGAGGGCTGCCCCAGTGACATTCAGTAAGATACTGAGGAAAGGGCAAAACAGAAGTTGTGATGTCTTGCATTACCTCGCCGAGGAGATCTCCTCACTACCTCCTTTCATCATGTCTGATTGGGCGTACGGTAGACATCTGAAAGGACTGTGAAAAGAGCCACAGAGTAAAAAAGAAAAAAAAAAATCACTGTATGTACTGAGAAAGAACACTATTCCTTGCAAGCATGTGAACATTTTAATGCAAAGTATGGACCACATAAGTCTATAATTTATGTGTGTGCATATACAAAGTAAATATGTATGTATATATGCTTAGATGTGTGGGTTACAAAAAATAGACATAAATATATTTAAATAATACTGACTTTGGATGAGTATAAAGAAATACAAATACCTAGGTATAATCAGAGATTCTCATGTTTATATTTAATCTGTTTCAGTGATTACTTAACCATTGACTTTCATTTTCTGACTAAAGTAGAAAACAAATCTTGGTTCCTGTTAAAATGCTGTTTGGAGTGAAAAGCATTTGCGTGTACTTGTTATATCATTGATTCATTGAGCCTAGTGTAATTACAAGTTTACTGTCTGCTCGTCACTGTATTAAGTCCTGAACACAGTTTTTGCTTTTAAATTGCCTAATGTTTATGGTCAGGGGACAGACTGAAAATGATGGGGGTCATTAAACAGGGAAGGGTTCCAATTTCACTGTGTTCTGGGAGGGCTCAGAAAATTCTTCCAGGTGTTGTGATGACATTCAAGTAGAGTCTTGAAGGGTGAATAAGAGTTATACGAGCAGGTGCCGAGAGGAGGGGGAAGCGGCTTTCCAGATGGAAGGAATATGGCGACAGCAGATATTGCCAAAGCGTGATATGATGTCTCAGGAATGGTGCGAGATCTGGTTAAGAAAGTGTCTCTCCAGCCCTATGACACTTCCTTAACTATTCCTGGTGCCATCCATGCTGCCCTGCTCTTTTCTCCAGGCCATGTCTATAACTACCCCTTTGAATACTATAGCAGCATTGATAGGTCCTTACTGCAAAGCCTTCAACAGCGTTCTGTTAGAACACACTTGTGAAACACCCCTTGTCTCAAGACCTGTGCACTTCTGCCTTGATGTATGGGATGCTCTTTTTCTCTTCCACTATGTGAGTGACTTGTTCCTCCATTCTCCTAGGACCATTACCTTTGCCCTCATTTAAAGTGACCTTCTTCTATTCACTACCTTTCAGTCCTTTCCCCCTCTATATTTTATTTACTTGAGAGACAGAGAGAGAGAGAGAGGGAGGGAGAGAATGGGCACACCAGGGCCTCTAGCCACTGCAAACAAACTCCAGATACACGTACCACTTTGTGCATCTGGCTTATGTGGGTCCTGGGGAATCAAACCTGGGTCCTTAGGTTTTGCAGGTAAACATCTTAATTGCTAAGCCATGGCTTTAACCCCCTTTCCCCATTTAAAACTCTCTTTCAAACACATGTCTAGTATAGCTATATAGTTCCTCTATGGAGCAAATGTTTCAAGCTGTCTCATGCCCCACAATGGATGTCTCGAGTCACAGATAGATAGTACTTAACACTGAATATACTGCATTGTCCCATGCCTACACACACAGATTTAGTGCTTTTCCATATCAACTGAACATGCTGTGCATGGTGGAGGTCATTTTTGCAGTGTAAGATGCAACATAAAACAGCATGCCCTCTTTTTCCTTCCTGTTTTCAAGAATAGAAGAGTCCTTCTCACCAGACTTGCCAATCTCAGCACACGTTTTTCACTGACTGAAGAACATTCACATTTCCACTTAAAGGAAGTATTATATGGCCTCTCTTTTGCCATAGCTCAATTGCAAGCATCACCATCCTTATACTTTGGCCACATTGTTAAGTACAATATGTGTTGCTTGAATTCGAGCATCCCACTGATCATCAACATGGCTACTGAGTCACCAATGGGCAGGCAGTATGTGCTTGTGCATGTGCTGGATGAAGAGACGAAGTGTGCTCAGGAAGAAAAAAAAACAGGGTGTGAGACTTCAGTCCACCTACTCAAAATGACACTCAAGCTAAACCTTACGAATTTCTTATTTCTAGAATTTTCCATTTAACATTTTTAGATTTTGGTTAGTTACAAGTAACTGAAACTTCAAGAAGAATAAAAAAAAAAAAAAATCCTCCAATGAGGAGGGATGACTGTATTTGTTTCTATCCTGACCACCTATTTACCCTTACTAGACTGTAAGCTGCCTGAGGCCAAGGGGGGTCTTATTTCCATGTTCCCAATGACAGCGCCTGGTACTGAGAAAATATTCATAGACCAACCTGTCATTTGGTTGGCTCGTGTTTTCTGATGAGATGGTAGTCGGAGTTCTCGCAGTCAAATCCTGCAATGAAGGGTCAGCACGGTGATGCAATCGAAGAGAAACATGGTGACTTCTGGTCAAGATGGCGTCTGCCTAACCACGCCGCACCTCCCCGGGAAGGAAAGATGGACGCCAAACTTGAGGAGAGAATGAGCCCATAGCACCTCCCCAGGGCCCCAGCTGACACCATAGAGTAATGGGGGAAATGAGCAAGAGAGCTGCTTTCTTGGTGAACCTGGAACCAGCACAAGGGTGAAGGAGATAGACACAGAGAACACTCAACTCCTACCAAACCAGAGATCCAGAGACACAGAGGCTCCCTAGACCTCATCACTGAAGTAGATCTAAAATGATCCCAACATGGCTCAGGGAAATTCACGGAAGAGGGGGTGGGTGAGAAGATTGTTAGAGCCACAAGTTGGGACATTATACACAGAGACATTGCCTCTTCCACATAAGTGATGGCTACCCCCACAATGCAGACCCCCATGCCCCAACGAGGAGGGTTCCTTCAGAGGGGGGAGGACAGGGAGGAGGCTAACGGTGGTACCAGCATGACTGTATACACACTATCTACATAACTAATAAAGAAAAGAAAAGAAAAGAAAAGAAAAGAAAAGAAAAGAAAAGAAAAGAAAAGAAAAGAAAAAAAAGAGAAAAGAGAAACATGGTGATCCTGCCTTGAAAGATAGGTACAGGAGGCAGGGCCACAGGGAGGATAGAGAAATAAGGACAGGAGGAGGCGCAGGCAGTTTAACAGAGCCTGCCAGAGTATCTGGGGCTCCCCTGGGTTGTAGAACATACCAGCAAGCAAGGTGGTGCAGTTATCATGCAGTTCATCCCTGGACCTTCGGTGGAAAGGCTGTTCTTCACAGAAGCAAAGGCTCCAACAGGAGTAGACTCTGCAATTGGATGTGCAGTGCAAGTCTCCCATGCACTGAAGTCTCCCATGAGGAGAAAATAGACAGTCCTGCTGTGGAGAATAGAATGTAATATTTTTAAAAATTTATTTTATTTTATTTATTTGAGAGACAGGGGGTGCAGACACACAGAGAGAATGGGTGCACCAGGGCCTTCAGCCACTGCAAACAAACTCCAGACACATGCAGCACCTTGTGCATCTGGCTTACATAGGTCCTGGGGAATTGAACCTGGGTCCTTTGGCTTTGCATGCTAGTGCGTTAACCGCTAAGCCATCTCTCAAGCCCTAGAATGTAATAGTTATTTGTCTTCTCTGACAGGCTGTGAGCTTCTAGGGAGAGACTGGATGACTGTCATTCCTGGTGCAGTCTGCACTTCAGGCAAACATTTGAGAGCAGGAAGTGTGTGGGGGGGAAATAGAGGGGAGGTAGAGAGAAATTATGAGCTCCCTATTCTAGGCCATACAAGTATATTTCCCTGCAAATGGGCTTGATGAAAGTCTTTTGTATGCATTACATAGCTAACGAAGCCACCCCTCCCACACCCCACAAGCTGAAAATTCATATGCCTACTAGTTCACACCTCTATGAATCTGAACTTTGAATCACTGACTTTTTTCTGTTTTTTTGAGGTAAGGTCTCTCTCTCTAACCCAGGCTGATCTGGAAGTCACTGTGTCTCAAGTTGGCCTCAAACTCACGGCGATCCTCTTAACCACTTAAGTGCTAGGATGAAAGGAGTGCACCACCACCCCCCTGCCGAATCACTGACTTAAAAAAAAAAATTTTAATTTAGTTTCAAGCAGAGAAGGATAGAGAGAAGAGAGAGAGAGACAGAGACAGAGAGAATGGGTGCATCAAGGCCTCTAGCTGCTGCATACCAGCTCCAGATGCATCCACTACTTTGTGCATCTGGCTTTACGTGAGTGCTGGGGAACTGAACCTGGGTCCTTTGGCTTTGTAGGCAGGCACTTTAACCACCAAGCCATCTCTCTGGCCCTGAATCACTAACTTTTTAAGTTAATTATTTATTTGTGTGTGTGGGGGTGTGGGTTGTTAGAGGACAACCTTGAGGTGTTATTAACTCCCCTTCTCCCTTGTTGGAGAGAGAATCTGTCTTGTTGCTTTGGCCACTGGGAAAACCAGACTGGCCTGAAAGCTTTGCCTCCCACTGCCATGAGCATGTCAGGATGGCACATGTATGTGCCCCTTTTGTGTCCGTCTTTACATGGGTGCTGAGGATTAGAGCTCCAGTTGGCAAACTTATAGGACATGCACTTTTTTTCCTCCCTTCCTTCCCCCCTCCCTCCCTCCCTCCCTCCCTCTTTCTTTCTTTTCTTTCTTTCTTTCTTTCTTTCTTTCTTTCTTTCTTTCTTTCTTTCTTTCTTTCTGTGTGTGTGTGTGTGTGTGTGTGTGTGTGTGTGTGTTAGGGTTTTGCTCTAACCTAGGCTGACCTGGAATTCACTCTGTAGTCTCAGGGTGGTCTCAAACTCACAGTGATCCTCCTACCTCTGCCTCCCAGATGCTGGGATTAAAAGCATGCATCACCATGCCCAGCCACAGCATGCACCTTTAACCACTGAACAAGCTCTCTAGCCCTGACCCCAGAGGTTTAAAATGAGCCATTAGGTCATTCATAAAGCTGCTTAATTTCTGCTACTGTAAAGTCCTTCAATTTTCTCTAATTATAAAATCAATATCTTCTTAATTAAACACACTTCTTCCTGGAAAAAAAAAAAAAGTGTGCCTCCAGTGCTTTCCAACAAACCCGAAGTCATTATAAGATTTTTTTTTTTTTTTAAACAAAAGAAAAGTAGTGTTTGTTCTTTTCAAGAGTTTTGGACATTATCCCATCAGGTAACTAATTTTTTGAAGAAGCACATTTTTTCACGTTCAAATTACACATGTGTCCTTGTCAGTATCTGGGAAAGGATATCAAGTATTTCTTGGGGGGAGGGTATCTTTTCTCAGAACCTCACTGGGCTACCTCACTGGGCTACCTCAGCCTCCCGAGTTGATGGTCAGGGTGGGCTTCCCTCCCCCTCTGCCCTGTTTTTATTTCTTTCATTCCTCTTAAACTGTGAATACCTAGAAAGGAGAGTTCCTTTGCATTCTGAAGCATGTAAATATGACTAGGTCTGCAGGAAGGTCTGCAAGCTGGAAGGAAAGCCAGCAGTGTCTGTCACGTGCATACTGCTTGTGTTTGTCTCAAGGCTGTGGAGCCATGAATGGCTCTGCTAACTTTCCTTCTGGGGAGAGCAGAATCCTGAGCAAGGGAGCTAGTTGTGACACTTAGAGCCCAAGAGTTACCCCCACCCCCGTGCCATCTTTTTTTTTCTTGTTTTCTATTAAGTAAATGAATTTTTTCAGGGAGTAGAACAACATTGGTACTTTAGACAAAAGAACCACCTGCCTTGGATTCTCTGTTGCCTGGGGTCACAGGTCACCAGAGCCTTTGGCCAGTATGAGTCTAACCAGCTAGTAATCTCTTTTCTGGATGCCCACTGACATAGCTCCAACTTGTTATCAGTTAATTACCTGCCACCATCATTTCCCTAAAGCAATTCTTTCCCTCCCTCCTGCTACATTACTATGCAGTCGGTATCAGACCTTTTCCTACCGCTGAATTCCTAAATTAGCGTTGATAAAATGTACTTTTCAATCGTATCCTTTTACTTTTCTCTGTGTGCACATCAACTCAACATCAATCTCTCCTCCAGATCTGCCTCCACCCCCACACTAAGTGGCGACTTCTTTCTTAGGGTGCAGAGGAAAAAACAACAACGACGACGACGAAAAGATCAATGGAAGACTTTGTAACGTAGAGCTATAAAATGGTGAACTAGAAATTGAGATCCTCGAACGGTGAAGGGCTTGAGGACGACTTAGAACGTCAAGGATCATTCTAGGCATCTCCAGAAATGGTCAATGTGAACTTGTCCTCTAACCGCTCCTGCGTCGCATGTTCTTCCCAAACTTCCCTGAGGAGATTTTCTGAGGTCCCAGGTGACGGTTGACATTTCAAGATGGAAAAGTCCTGAGCAAGCAAGAGAAGCCCATTTTGCCCATGTGTTGGGGTGTTGGGGAGGGGGGGGGCGTGAGTACAGTAAGGTCTGCTGTTGCTCACGTGTTTAGCGCGCCATCTACTGGCCCAAATTTACAGACAGGTAAAAAGCTGGAGGACCAAGAAGAGAACTGCATCTCAACTTTGAGGGGACTTCTTGGGCAGGCCACTGCCGTCGCTGCATCTCAGCTTTCCCTGTGCACAGGTGACACGTGCTGTGCCTGTAGTCGGGAGGCTTGTAACAACCATGAGAATGCAGGGAAAATGACAGGCCTTGAGGACTACTGAGAAAGGCAAAAGTACACCTGCGCAGTGACTTCAGAAGCAGGACCAGGAAAGTGTAAGTGCTGGGCTTCAGATCACATACACTCTTCTATGAACAGGGGACACACAGAGGAACATGGAGAAGAGAACACGTGGAAAGGCGTAGGTAGGAAATGACAAAAGGAGGCAGGTCACCCACACCCACGGAGGGTCTGATCCGAGCCGTAGGAGTGTCCTCCTTGTAGTCAGCCTCTCGGAGGGACTTCAAGCCATGAGGTGAGAACTCTGCCTTCAATCTCCCTGCGTGGGTTTCTCAACTCTGTGCTTTGGAGATGATGTGTAGGAAAGTGAAGCGTAACCTGGAGAGATGGCGTTGACAGAGCAGAACAAGTGGAGATGGGGTTTTTGACCACTGAGAGGAGCCTTCGGTATGGCCTAGTTCACAAGGAGGCTTCGGAGGACACCAGTTCGCCTCTACTGGTAATATAACAGTTACTATTCACTGGGAGATATTGGGAGAGCTATCCGCACAACCGAGGCACCTCTGCATCACGCTAAAAACTAAGTCTTTATGGCAAACCCAGGAGGTGGAAGGTCTCTCTGTGGGACCTCACGTGAGTACTTCTAAGGAATATTTAAAGCCCTCTAAACACCTTTACACCTCAGGAGAGCCAGCTATTACAACACACAAACACACACACACACACAGAGGAGCACTGAAGTTGGAGTCCAGAATGTCCACTCCCTGATGTAACATCCACCCACAGTGTCAGGGGATAGGAGCCATTGCCTGCATTTCTAACCTTTTACCAGCTTCCATCCATGCCAAAGGAGAACAGAGGACCAAGAACAAGTAATGTGATCCTCAATTAGCATAATATAAAAACAACCTAGTCATGTTTTCCATGGGCTTTTCCAACCTCAAACTAAAAGCATAAGGCAGGGGGGAAAGTGATAGCAATGCACGTGTGGACCCATAAATAGATACCTATTGTCTGGATATGAACAGGCAGGCAGGCACCCTGACCCACATGATGCAGAAATTTGAGGACCTCCCCCTTTCCCTTCCCAAGTGCAGCGTGAGGACTTGGTAAGGAAAGGGTTAACATCTCCGTCATCCCTCTCTGTAGTGATTTATGATGCTGTGTAGAGTTTCCAAACGTTCCCCCAGCCCAAAGCACAGCCCCGTCCCTTCTCAGCAAGTCCACTCCACTGACTTTCCATGTGCTGGAATGGGAAGGACCCGTGTTTTGCTGATCTGTTAAATTCTTAGTGAAGTTTCCTTGATTTCCAGAGGCTGCTGTTGTCTTGGAGCAAACCTGAGACAGTCCTGACATTTCTGGGACTGAATCCAGATGAGGAAGAAGAAATAGAAGCAGAAGGAAAAGAAGGTGGGAAGAAATAAAGGGAGGAGAGAAGTAAAAGAAGGTGTGGGGGGGGGGGGGAGGTGGGAGTTCTTTTCCAACAGCACATTCTTGTCTGTTCTCTCAGCCTGGAAAACTTATTAATCCCAGTGCTCTTAAACTGGGAAACAAAGGGACTCAGCCGGACTGTGGGAGAAAGAGTGATAAGAAGGATCCTGGAACTCTCCGGGGGGAGGGGAGGGGGGAATCCAGATTCAGTAATTGCTAGGTCTCCACTTTAAGGGACGTCTGTGTGGCCACCACGGGACTGTCACACACAGGACCCGGGAGAAAGTGCAGACAAATGGAGATACGAAGACTTACAAGGACAGTTCCCTTTACCTCATCCCACTGGTTTAGAAGGTAGGAAAAAAAAAAAAAAAAAAAAAAAGACGCAGGCAGCTCAGCTCTCAGCCTAGGGCAGACTGAGCCCCTTGGGCCACTCTGCAAGCTGGAGCTACAGCACACCCTTTTGCATTGCTCACCCTCAACCAACGAGGAGACAGACCGAGTGCCGGGAGGAAACGGAGTTCATCTAGGACAGCGTCCTGGGAACCAAACTTCAGATTTCTTTTGAAACCCTCTGCATTCCAACTCCATGAGCCACCATGTAAGTGTACACTCCTTTCTGTCTTTGCTGTGTTCACTCACTTGTCTGTTGCTTATTTGAAGAAATGAAATGTGAATTATTGTCTTAACTAATAGGCTTTCAACCGCGTTTTCTCTGGAGCATCCAGAGGTAGTTTAAACCGTGCAAGCATGTTGACTGGGGCACTGTTGGATTTCCTGCTTCATGTAACTATCTCTGCTAATCACCAGCAATCACAGGAGCTTGAAACCAACGAGGATCTCATCCTATTTTGATTTTCTCACCTTCCTCACTTTTCTCCTCTACTTTCTTCTCCTTACCCCTCCCCATGGCCATGGACCAGCACTTTTAGCAGTTCACTGATTTTCTTTCTTATTCCTTTTTTCCCTCTTTAAAAAAAAATTATTATTATGATTCTTCTTGCATCACCAAGTGGATTACACAATGATGTGGAAAATGGGACCCCATTTCACTATGTTGATGACAATGTGGCTGGTGTGTGGATCAGAACCTCGCCCCCCTGCCACTGATAGAGGGAGCCGTGGAGGGAAGAAAGTGCCTTCCCTGTCTGCAGTCAGCAGCAGCAGCAGCAGCAGCAGTTCAGCTCGGTTTCTGAGGCACACAGGGAGGTCTCCTCGAATTGAGAAACCCACCCTGGAAGATCCAAACCTCCAGCCTCTCCCAAGAAGGAGAAGTGTGCCAGTGTTGAGGCTGGCTCAGCCCACGGTGTTGCCAGCCCCCTTGGGCAGGGACAGAGCGTCTACAGTAAAGCCTGAGATGAGACCCACAGCTGGGAGCTCTGCACAGGACATGGTCCGAGATGAAGGGTCCCACCACCCTCGGTTGAGAATGCAGCGTTTCCCCGCCGGCTCCAGCTCTCCAAATGTCCTCGCTAGCTTTGCAGGCAAGAACAGGGTGTGGGTCATCTCGGCCCCTCACGCCTCCGAGGGCTACTATCGTCTCATGATGAGCCTCCTGAAAGACGACGTGTACTGTGAGCTGGCTGAGAGGCACATCCAGCAGCTCGTGCTATTCCACCAGGCCGGTGAAGAAGCGGCCAAGGTCAGGAGAATCACGAGTGAGGGCCAGATCCTGGAGCAGTCCCTGGACCCCGGCCTCATCCCAAAGCTCATGAGCTTCCTGAAGCTAGAGAAGGGGAAATTTGGCATGGTGCTCTTGAAGAAAACGCTGCAGGTGGAGGAACGCTATCCATACCCGGTCAGGCTGGAGGCCATGTACGAGGTCATTGACCAAGGGCCCATTCGCAGGATTGAGAAAATCAGGCAAAAAGGCTTCGTGCAAAAGTGCAAGGCCTCAGGGCTGGAGGGTCAGGTGGTGGAAGAGGGCAGGGATGGTGGTGGAGGAGCCGGGAGCCCAGGCCTGGCTAGTGAGAGAAGGAAAGAGGACCTGACTAGGATACAAACTCCCCCAACCAGAGAGCCTCGGGTGAAGGTGCTGAGAAAACTGGCCACCCCCAAGACAGCCAGTCCCCCACCTCCCCCAACCCCAAGACCCACCACCCTTCCTCCTGCTCCCGTCCCAACAGCCACACGGATGGTGCCCAGGGTGGTAACAGTAGCTACAAAACCTACGACCACTACTGCCTTTCCAACCACCCCGAGACCCTGGACCCCCAGGGTCCACTCCTTCACAATCTCTCAGAGGCTTCCAGCAACAGCTGAAGTGACCACGACCAGGGGACCTCCAGTCTCAGAGCATCTCTATCCTCCACCCCGGAAGGAGCAGCAGAGGGAGAGGTTACAGGCCACCAGGAGACCCAGCAAGGCCACCAGCTTTGAGAACTTCACATCTGTCCCTCCCACTACCGTCTGGGATCCCAGTATAAGAACCACTGGCCCAGGCCGTTTCCGGGACAACCACACGGACAGGCGAGGGCATGGACATCAGGACGCAAATGTGGTGGCCGGCCCTCCCAAAGCAGCAAAGAAACTTCCCAAAAAGAAGACGCAGGGCAAAATCCTTAGCAACGAGTATGAAGAGAAGTACGAGCTCAGCAGGCCTACTGCCTCCCAGCTGGAGGAGGAGCTGCAGGGGGGCAATGTTCCCTCCCAAAGTGCAAAGGAGTCAAAAAAGCATGGAAAGCCTGAGAAACCTGAGAAAGAGAAGAAGAAAAAAGGCAAGAATGAGAAACCGGACAAGCTACTCAAGAGTGAGAAGCAAATGAAGAAGGCTGAGAAGAAAAGCAAACAGGAGAAAGAGAAGAAGAAGAAGAAGAAGGCAGGTAGAATGGATCAAGATGTCCATCACAAGCCCACCCAGAAACATCTCACTCCAAGCACCAAGAAGTCAGTCAGTGACCTGCTCGGGCCTTTTGAGGGTAAAAGAAGACTCCTGGTAAGTGACCTCCGTTCTCCTTGGTGTCGTTATTGTTCTGTGGGATGAAGCGGGTCATAGTTATGTTTGCCCTGTAGGTTTTATAAAGTTACACTCTGTGTGTCAAACTGGGGCTGACACTGCCGCACCCCCTCCCCCATGTCAAGAACCCTCAGTCAAGTTTAGGTAGGTGGAACAGGTAGACCAGTCGCTCTTTTCCATTTAGATGGTCTGTGACATGTGCCATGGCCCTAAGTTACAGAGTCCGTGGCTTGAAGATTCTGGACTTTGTCAGCTCCTTCTGAACCTGGCAGTACCATCCCCCGTTCCCCCTCCTCTCTTCCAAGGCATATGTTAGGACACATCTCCTTTTTACCAGGTGGGTTCAAAGAATAGAGAGAATGAAGGAGTTCCTCAAATAGAATGAATGCACTGACTATAGTTCCAACTATAAGGGGCATTTCTGTCTTTCTCTGTTAGAACTTGGGAACTGGAAGTGTGGAGGAATTCCTTTATTCTTCCTATTCAGGTCTCTGCAAACACTGGAAACCTCATAGGGGAGTCAGGCTGTGTGGATGGAGAGAGGGGCTGCATGGGAGTGAGGGAGAGTCCTGCCTGATGCGGCTCTCATGAACACATAAAACCAGTGGGCAGACATCTTCACCCCCCTGGAGGCTACCTCCTCCATCATTGCCCGACTTACCAGGAAGATCCAAGGGGATGAAGTGTGGGGAGCGGAGTTGATCACTCTGGTTTCTGGTACCCTAGAGATGCTTCAGTTTTTCCCCGAGGCTACACTGAATGGATGTGTGTGCACAGATATTGGAAATAAGGAAATAAGCTGTCCCCGCTTCTACCTTGCCCCACTTTCTGAATACCACGAGGGTCCAGCAAGTGAGGGATTCATCTCAGGAACTTGCTGTGAGCTAGAGGATGGGAGCAGAATCCAGGGGAATCTAAAGGAGGGCTTGGGCAAGAATAAGCCCATCCTAAATGTTGTCCTCAGTGACTTGAAAGTAGTTCCTTTGATCCCCACGTCTCATTCTCCATCTTTTCATACTCCTCCAAGACTTTTTCTCCTTGCTTCTTAATGCCATCCATTCACACCAGGCTGCCACTGTACTTATGGAACAAATAATACTGGGCGATGAGAATTTGGAATGCTTTTCCGTGATACCTGGACCATGTCAGCCACTGGGACAACGCCCCTCCTACTGAGGGCACAGGCTGACTCCTGTGCCCACTAGCATTTGCCCTGCAGAAGAGAAGAGGCGCTCTTCTCTTAAGGCATTTCTCAGAGAATCTCCTAAATGTTTTCTGATCTTGGCCTAAATTTGGATTAATGTCTGAGCAGAGGGACTCTGGTGGCCCTGTGTCTTTAGTGGTTTCAAACTTTTCAAATGCATATTTGAAATATTAAACCAGAGCAGAAATCTTTGTGGTGCTTGTCCTGGGTGGAGCATGTTCCAAATTCTTTAACCCTGTTGCCATCAACAATGGAGCTATAGATTAGAACAAAGCCCAAGCCCTGGTTATTCTGTACCTTTTGCATATTGCTACAGTTTAGGCTATCTGTTAAAGGAGTTTATCAGCTGCTTGACTATTCTCAGAGTCCATGGACTCAAATGGAAATGTTCTAGTTAGAACCAAAAGAATCACTGATTCTAAACTCACCCGGATATTTGTTCAAAGCGGGCCAAGCTGCTGTCTTTAAGGCATGACAGCATTACCCCCAAGCTGCATTGCTTTCCCTTTGAGTACTTTGTGACTCCCCCCCCAAGCTCATGCAGTTCCATCCATTTAGTCAACAAGGCAGGGAAAAGTGTTCCTTGTGGCTAGGTTTTAGCCAGAGGCAAAAAAAAAAATGCAATCAAGGGTAAAATGTCAAGGCTGTAATTGTGCACCCATCTGGCAAATACAATCCATTGCCCCTAGCTGGTGAATGTAAAGAAAAGGGTGTTCAATCCTCTACCCCGATGTTAGCCATGTTTTCAATTCCTTCCGCCTTCTCTCCACTCCCTTTGTTAGGGATCTGAATGTCCAGCTGGGGCTTTTCTGCTTTTAACAGTATCCCTGGTCATAAATTGCTAGCAAATGAAGCTCAAAGGACAGCCTCTGCGGATGTCATATGAGGCGAAACAGAAACCAGCTGGAATTGCTCCTGGCAGTGTTGGCTCTTTGGAACTAGCCAAAGAATCAGGTTTGTTATTAGACGGGGGGGAAAAAAAACCAACAAGAGGCATTTCAATCCTCTGTGTGACCAGCTGATGATCATATCACAGATGTGTTTTGAAAAGAGCTAACGATGTATGAAGAAAGAATAGATCAGAAAAGACCAGATGAAATTAGCATGATATACAAACGAAACATGGCAACTTTCACCAGACAGGGAGGAGACTAGGGTTTCTGGGTGAAAGTCATTGCTGGTGCAATTAATCCCCTTTCCACTCACTTTTTCCACCAAACTCTGCTGATGTTATTCAGGAAGCTTCGTGATTCAATTAATGTTCATTAAAACTGAGCAGTCTTGAGCTGTTCAAGGATGGCTGGGAACATTTATTTCTAACTGGCCTCAACTTAACCCAGTGTACTGAAACGAGGAGCAGGCTTGCATTCCAAGAAACGGTGCAGGCTTTTTTGGCTCATCCCTCCAGCTTTTCAGTAACTTAATCTCTGACGCTAATTTATCGTACAACCCCTGGTGCTTTGCATTCATTTACACAGTTCTTGAGATAAGAAAGCATCACATAACTACCATTTAACCAATTACTTAAAGAAACCCTGGCAATGACTCTATTAAGTTGTGGTTGGGCAAATGCTTCCTAGAAACCTGTAGATGCAGATGGAGCCAAATGTCCTATTTTCTTTTAATTGACAGCATATATATATATATATATATATATATATATATATATATATATATATAGTGTACTTTGATCATAATCTCCTCCCATTACCTTCTCTTAGCCTCCTTCTTCAGCTGAATCCCTTCTTCTCTATTTGTACCTCTTTTACCTTGAGATCTTTTCTTCTTATGTGTGGGTGTAACTTACTGAGTTTAATTATGGGTGCCAGCATGAGCACAGGTGTGTGGGGGGGGGAGGGGTGTTATTTACCAGAACACGTGGGCCCTGCCCATGGCTACACCACTGCATAAAATGTTTCCTACTCCCCCAACCAGCATTACCTGCCTATAACTCCTTCGGGAAGGATGGGGGCCTCATGCCCTCTTCCATCATCCAGGCTGAAATGTTGATGGAGTCTGTGCTGTATGCATCTTGTGCAGGTTACAACAGCATGTCCTGTTTCTAGACCACAGTTCAATCCTTCAGGCCCTGGTCTCTCAGCCAGTCAAAAAGGCACGCTCTGGCTGGGTGTGGTGGCACACGCCTTTAATCCCAGCACTAGGGAGGCAGAGGTAGGAGGATCGCCATGAATCAAGGTCACCCTGAGAGTACATAGTGAATTCCAGGTCAGCTTGGGCTAGAGTGAGACCCTACCTCATAAAAAAAATAAAATAAAATAAATAAAAGGGGCACAATCTGTATGCAAGGTGCTTTGCTGAAGCCATGGCTTAGTTCTCACAATAATCCTATGAAGAATGATCTATTAGCTCCATTTTACAGATAGAAACCCAAAGCGTAGATTGCTTAAGATGTTAGACCTCACATTTGTTGGAAAGTTCAAAGCTGAGTCACACTCCACTCTCTCTTCCATCGTGCATGAGCTTCCTGTGACATATGTCATAAAGTGAAAAGGAAGTTAGAGAATCACCCAGTTGAATGCTTGAAACTTCATTTGGAACTCTGAGTTACCAAAACAAGTGGTAAGACACAGACAATGTCACGATTTGATGCTGCGCACAAAGGTTTCTGAGCAATTCCCACGCATCTCGACTCTGGCTTTCCAGACAGTCTGTGGAGCAGGGTGAACCGAATCCACTCACCCACTCCTTCAGACTGCTTGCTGGCTGTTTGGGGCTGACTACACTGAAAGTGTAGGTATAGTGTTTATCACAAAAACATTGGACTATGTGGACGATAACTGACAGGCCACCATTTGTGCTCTGAGATCTACCTGTTTGTCAATTACCAGGGGAGCTCATTTTTCTGAATGGCGTAAGTTCAAGCTTAAGTTTCAGCTCTGCTTGGCCTCTTAGTCTCCTGTAAGTTCAGTGGGTTAATATTTGCAGCATTGCTTCAGAGGCCTGGATGTGGGGATGGCAACCCCCTTATTTGATTTCATTTTAGAAGAGGGTTTAAGGCTCTGGTTTGCATCGCAGAGTACTAGCTTGAAAGCTCTTTTCTGGAATCGTCTAAAAATCTAGCGTTTGAGCCTAACACAGTATTTAGAATAGTCTGAGGCTTAAAACAGCTTCCTCCAGCATCTTCTCATTCCCATTCACTCTGTTTACTTATACATCCAGGCTTCCTTCTCTCTGCCGAGGCTCACTGAACCAACATGCCCATTAGAACAGAACCGTGACTAAGGTCACAACCCGATCTCTAAGTCACAACACCTGCCCTATTTACTGCCACCAAGCTGGAAGAGGCCAGATAGCAGACAAGCGGTTTTCACTGAGGACTGACTTCTCGGATGCTCCTTTTAGGAAGAGGAGACTGGAAAGGGTTTGCATTTTAAGTTCTGTTTCTAATGCTGCCAAACAACAAAGGGTCCCTGCAATGTGTCAGGTGGTCGGCGCCTCTGTTTTTCTCCTCGCTAACGCAAGGAACAGATAAACGTGTCAGGCAGAAAGGCTTTCCAACTGGTTTGGGGGCTGTGCCTGTACATTCATACCCAGGCATCCCCATGTTCCAGCATACCCCTCCTCTCCAGATGGATTGAAATCTGTATCCTGAGGAATGTGGACCAGCCAGCGTGGATGCTTTCACCATTTGAACTCATAAAGGATAAAGGAGATGCATGTGAACTATAATTAAGAAGAGGAAGTGACTGAGATCAGGTAGTGGGGGGGTGTAGGAAGCTGGAGGGGTGACAGAGGAGAGTGTAGTGGATGAACTAATCAGAGGCAATAGACACGCGTGTGCTTGGGTCCACAGTCCACAGAGGTATGTACACATATTACTAATTTCTTGCGACTTTATGATGTTGGCTGTACAGAGGTTGTTGCATGGTGAGACTGACACATGTGAGGGTCATGACGGCTTTGTTAAGGCTACAGACTAGCCAGGGGTTGAACTACAACAAAATGTCATCTCTCCTACTTTTACTGGATCCACCCTTTCTTTGTGCCAGTCTGCTCCAGCTTCCTTTCTTTTCATAATTTAGACAGTCTAGTGATTGGGAAGGAATGGTCAAGCCTCCATGAAAGATAAGAACAGAAAGAACATTTGCAAGAGAGGCCTTGGAGCGCAATCCCATAAGGCCCCCAAACCAGGAAGTGGGCCATGCGAAACGAATGTCATGTCGCTGGTGGGTTAAGAGATCCTTAGCAAAAGCACGAGGTGAAATGAGCCCCGGAGGGTTTTCTTTATTGGAGATCCCTGCTGGGTATCCATGGCCCAACACTACTGTGCACAGAGCTATGTGGCAGAAGTGTGTCTCTGTGATTGTAATCCTGTCTGAAATTCTTAATTATACATGCCCAGGGGGAGAAGACTGGAGGAGGCTTTGAGAACTCTTAAAATCTGGTTGTATCAGGGCCTATCCATGACCAAGAATGGGGCAATGAACTGAAGTCTGTGTATCGATTTGAAGTTACAGAGGCCAGCAGTGGTTAGTCATCTAGCATCTGGAGGGCTGGCCTAGAATCCTCTCTAAATAGATTATAAGGAGGGTCTGATAATCCAAAATTATGAATAGCAAATCATTTTCCTTTACTTTTATTTTCACCACTTTAGGTTCTCACTTAAAAAGGTGTTTTGTGTATGAGCAAAACAGAACCAAGAGAGCAAAACCTAAAATATGCCAAGTTGAAATAAACCTTGAGGGCTAGAGAGATGGCTCAGTGGTTGAGGTGCTTGCATGCAAAACCTAAGGACCTGGTTCAGTTGCCTAGTACCTTTGTAAAGCCAGATGCACAAAGAGGCGCATGCCTCTGGAGTTTGTTTACAGACCCTGATGCACCCATGTTCTCCCTCCCCCGTCTCTGTCTCCTTTCTTCTATCTCTCTCTGCTTGCAAATAGATAAGCATTTAAAATTTAAAATAACTAGCCCGGTGTGGTGGCATGCCTTTAATCTCAGAGGTAGGAGGATCACCATGAGTTTGAGGCCATCCTGAGATTACATAGTGAATTCCAGATCAGCCTGGGCTACAGTGAGACAGTACCTCAAAAACCAAAATAAATAAATAAATAAGTAAATAAATAAATGAATAAAAAAATTTAAAATAACTTTTAAAAAATATAAACCCTTGAAAATTGCCTGTCACCTATCTCAAAACCCATATTTCTCACTAAAAGCATGTTAACAGACTACAAATGTGAATATATATATATATATATATATATAAATTTTTTTTTTTTGAGAGAGAGACACAGAGAGAGACAGAGAGGGAGGGAGAGGAAGACAGATAGAGGTGGGTGTACCAGCAGCCTCTCAGCCACTGCGAACAAAATCCAGATGTGTTCACCCCCTTGTGGTCAAGTGTGGCATTGCACCCTTGCGTTACTTTGCATCTGGCTAAACGTGGGACCTGGAGATTGGAACCACTGGAGATTGGAACCAGCGTTCTTAGGCTTAGGAGGCAGGCGCCTTAACCGCTAAGCCATCTCTCCAGCCCTATTCTATATTTTTAGAACCATTGTTTTTCTTCAGGTTAAGTGTGAATCAATTAATAAATCTGGGGAATTTTATTATTTTTTGCTTAGAGATTACATTTCTAAAACAAACATTTCCTGCCACCACATCAATGTGAACTGGCATATAAACACACAGTTAAAAATGAATTGGAATGTCTATTTAAAATAAATAATGATCTGAGAAATAAAATAAAATTCCAGGTCTGGCTTACAGAGAAATCTAAACTAAAACAGTTAAAGCAATCTTGTTTTGGAAGAAGGAATCAATATCAAAAGCCACATAGGCATGTCCAGTGTTATGCTATATACATTTATCTGTGTAGCAAAAATATAGGCTAAAAGGTCATCATATAAATTTTCTACAAGATTGCTTCATAAAAATTCTAAGCACAACCGAAAAAGCCTGACAATGAAGCTCTCTCAACACTGGAGTATGGAAAAAATGAATTAACAAGTATATCATTAGCCAATTAGGATAATGAAGATCAGAATGAGGGAAGGAGATAATTATTGCATGCCAAAAATTCATGCAATACTCACAACAGGACTGGAAAAAATGGAAAATTCTTGTATGGAGTTCACAAGTAGAAAACCGAGATATAATGAAAGTAAAGAAAAGAAGTAAGTAGAAAGCTATTTGGATATTGTTTTTTGTTGTTGTTGTTTGTTTGTTTGTTTGTTTTCGAGGTAGGATCTCACTCTAGCCCAGGCTGACCTGGAATTCACTATGTAGTCTCAGGGTGGCCTTGCACTCACGGTGATCCTCCTACCTCTGCCTCCCAAGTGCTGGGATTAAAGGCATGAGCCACACACCCAGGTTTTTGGAGTTACTATTTTCTTAATATTTATTTATTTGCAAGCAGAGAGAGAGAGAGAGAGAGAGAGATACAGACAGAGAGAGTTATAGAGAGAATGGGCACGCCAGGGCCTTCAGCCACTGCAAACGAATTCCAGATGCATCTGGCTTTACATGGGCAGTGGGGAATTGAACCATGGTTGTTTGGCTTTGCAGGCAAGCGCCTTAACCACTAAGCCATCTCTCTATCCCTGGAGTAACTTTTTCTTTTTTTTGAGGTAGGGTCTCACTCAACCCCGGGCTGACCTGGAATTCACTACATAGTCTCAGGAGGGCCTCAAACTCACAGTGATCCTCCTACCTCTGCCTCCCGAGTGCTGGGATTAAAGCGCGTGCCACCACGCCCGCCTTGGAGTAACTTTTTTTTTTTTTAACAAGCCTGTACAAATGTTCTTTTTTTGGCATTGATGTGTGGACTAGACTCTTAAGAGAGCAGTGTGTTGTTTAGGCGTCACTCTTCCCCGTCATCTCGAAGCTTGGCCTCACTGTGACTCTAGCACTGTGAACTAATGTTTGCTCACTCTCACCCACCTGCAGCTCATCACCGCGCCCAAGGCTGAGAACAACATGTATGTGCAGCAGCGGGATGAGTATCTGGAGAGTTTCTGTAAGATGGCCACCAGGAAACTGTCCGTGATCACCATCTTTGGCCCGGTCAACAACAGCACCATGAAAATTGACCACTTCCAGCTAGGTTCTCTGATACATTTTAATTGTTGTATCTTTTCTCTCAATATCCAAGGGAGGGGGATAAATGTTATGGGAGAGGTCTTTGGGGGTAGTTGAGAGGATCACTCAGAGGTTTCAAGGGCCCATTGGGTGAACTTGCCTATCTATTTACCCCACCATGTTAAGAGGGTTCTGGCTTCAGTCTTTTGAACTTTAATATGAAAAATATGCAAGTTACTCTATTCTTGTCTGAAAATCTGTATAGACAAGGAAATGAGGAGAGCAGTACAGTATGGGTTGGGGAAACGGAACATCTAGCCCCTTTCTCCCGGGTCCTAGATCTTCTTGCCCATGAGCAGCACAGCCCAACAGGCCTGCAGGTGACTCATGCGCATGGGGACTTGCCAGACCTCTGCATGCCGGCAAGCCTGATGAGGGAATTAGCTAGAGTTGAGAGAAACTGTTAAGCTAAATGAAAAGTCACTGAAAATATGGATTGAACTGCACCCAAGTCCTTTTGGAGACAAAGATGGCCGGATTTCGAGCTTTCACAATTTTTCACATTAGCGATGCGTGTGAGGCTGTGCTGAGTCACGCAGCTCAGTCTTGGGCATCTGCACTCTAACTTGTCGCAGTTCCCAGGCCATGTTGCAAGACCCCCTGTGATTCAGAAGGCCGGAATCTGACCCAAAGGTTTCTTCTATAATTGTGTTTCTAAAACTTTATTTTTAAGAAAACCTTTTCTTTGCATTCATTCTGTGCTTTTGTTTAATTATAACATTTTTTATTCTTATTTCATTATTTGCATATTTTTCTGGAAATATCTGAAAGAATGTAAAAATATTTTCCCTATTAACATTTTTCACTCAATAACACAGCTCATAGATTTTTCTGAAGGTGAATGCATCTGTCAGTATTTAACAAAATTTTAAATATCAAGGACAATTAAATAGCACCCTTTCCAATGCCTTGTTGCAAATCGTTATGGATTGGTAATTGATTTGTGAACACTAGCCCTATGCTGCGTGAACACTGGGGAAGAAAACAGAATTTCAGATCAGCAAAACAACAGTCACCATATATAAACCCAAGTCCCTAAAGAAGGAGTTCTGGAGGCAAAGATTCAAGTTCAGATCTACAAAGTCTTTGTTGTGTGACCTTGAGCAAGTTACTCCTTAAGTCTGAAAAGAAATGAGACCTGCTTCCCAGGCCGTGGTGAGGGTATCATGCGTGCATGCAGCTGCTGACAACAGGCACGGTCACTACAGCCAGCATCATCCCCAACATGTGATCTGCAGATCCACATGTTGTCACAAGAGCACCTCTAATGACAAAATAATTACAATTGCTTTCTGTCTAATGACAGAATGTTGACTCGTGAGCTCTCACAAGTAGGTTAGACTGCATTGCTACTCTTGGTGATTAAAAAAAAAAAAACAAAAAACAAAAAAACAAACAAACAACAACAAAAAAAGAATCCCAAACACAAATGGGCGTCAAGCCATATTTAGTGGTTAGCAGGGATTCAAACCATTTGTTTCCTGGATTTTCATACAGTAGCATGACCCAGTTGTCTTAATCTTCCTCCAGATGTGCAGAGGAAGTACTGGTGCTGGCTGGGATGAGAGTCCCCCCCCAGGCCAGGTGTTCCCAGTGCCCGGTGTACCAGCCACCAACTCTCCCACAGTGTTTCCATTCCTTATTTTAGAGGACTTTGGAAAAGTCATTACATGTAGCCTCATCTCTGTTTGGTCCTATTATAAGCATCTGGTGCTGCCTTGGCAAATGTGTAGCACAATCCTGCTATTTTCTAGACATCTGGATTGAATTTGAACTGTAGAGTGGTGAAGTGTTGTTTTTTTTTTTCCCTGCCTGACTTTTTGGAACTCAAGTATTGAGATTCGCATTTTTGCCTCACTGAACGATAGCATGGACCTGATTCGGAGTGGGTGGGGCTTTCCTTTGTTTCTTATCTAATTCCTGGAAGGCCTTTCTCTCCTTAGGTTATGTCCCAGGTTACCCTTATGGGAAAGTCTGAATACTTTCAGCCAAGGCTGGGATTCAGCCATGGGAAAATAAGAATTGGCCTGAGCCATGGCTCCAGTGAACCAAACACTGGTCTTGTCTGATTTTTCAGCTAAAAATCTATCTGATGGCCTTACTTTTCCCTAAAAATAAATCAAGCACTCTGCACTTTTCCAGGCTTTTTACTGAGCTTTGAAAGCCAATGCCTATCCAGCATGTGGGCAATGCTCCCCAGCTGGTCTGTCTTGCTAAATGCAGTTGGATCATCTATGATGGGCCTACAACCACCAGGAACCTTACATTAAGGTTTCAGACATAAGTGTAAAGAAAGTCACCTGTGTTTGGGCAAATTCCAGTGCCGACCTGGTTTTCATAACATGGAGTATATTGTGCATGAGAACTTAACACGGACTAACAAAGGCATCCTTTATTGTTACAGGAACTTACATGGCACTACATGTAAGAGCATGGATGAATATGTTAAGCAAACAGATCTAGATAAAGAAAAAGAAAAGAAAGAAAGTAATAGAAGTAGAATATAAGAATATATTCTTATATAGGAGGTGAAATATAAGAGGGCACAGTGTAAATAAATTATTTGAGGGATACATTTGGATGAATTAACTTGGCATTCCAGCCCAAAATGTTTTTTGGCTGTGCTCTCATTGGAGAGAATTACTTTTTATGGAGAAGACCAACAATCATCAGGATCTATGAAAATCCAAACTCCCTGCTTCCCTTTGACAGTCCTGAAAAATTGCCCCCAACAGCTCTTCTCTTCAGTGGTGAAGTGACAGTGTTCTCTAGGCCCCACCACTCTGAGTGGGGAAGAGAGACTGGGTGAGTGGCCCACACACTGTCCAGATGCCCCCTTTGTATTATCCAGTCTCTGATGATCAGTTACATACCAATGGGGCTAGACAGGACACGGAGTCTGTCACCTGTTCATGCATCTTATTCACCCTGTTCTTGCCTCCTCTGGCGTCATGTGTGATAATGAAGGGGTGAAAAGTACTTCAGTAACATGTGCAAAACAGGTCTTTGGAGAATGTAGTGGCAAGATAAGCTTTTCCTCATCAGGAGATGAATGGATAAAGGAAGTGTGCATGGCATATATATGCACAACAGAACTGTATGCAGCCACTAAGGAAAAATGAAATCAGGATATTTACAGAAAAATGGATGCAAGTGGAAATCATTATGTTAAATGAAATAAGCCAATTTTAGAAGGACAAATTCCCCATATTTTCTCTCTCATGGGAAATCTAAATTTAAATTACATATATATGTGTGTGTATAAAAAAGAAGTTAAGCTCTTACAACTGTCATCATCAGAGAAAATATTATATTAAAGAATTTTGAACAATGGACTGACTAATGGGGAAGGCTTGGCAAATGAATAGGATTTCTTTTTTTGGGACAGGTGATAAGTATACTAAGGTATTTTTACCTTTCACCTTTTTTTTTTTCAAAAAGTAATAATTATGTTTCATTTCTATTAGCAGGTATAACACAGACAAATCTTGAACATACTACTGACCCTTTTGCCCTGTTGCCCCTGCCACCATCTGTAGGCCATGAGAGGTCCTTGTTGGTTCACTTAGTGCTACTTTACACAAGGACAAATGAATCAAATACTCATTTTTCTTTTACAGAAAATATAGCATTATCGCTGGGTGTGGTGGTGCATGCCATTAATCCCAGCACTCGGGAGGCAGAGGTAGGAAGATCGCTGTGAGTTTGAGGCCAGCCTGAGACAACAGAGTGAATTGCAGGTCAGCCTGGACTAGAGTCAGACCCTACCTCAAAAAAAAAAAAAAAAAAAAAAGGAAAATATAGCCATATATATATAAATATATAATTTACATTTATATTTTCTGCTATTTTTGATGGGGGATTTTTTGAGACAGGGTCCACTAAGTTATCCAGGCTATCCTAGAATTTGCTCTATAGGCTACGCTGGCCTTGAACACGCCATCCTCCTGCCTCAGCCTCCTGAGTGGTGTGATTACACATGTGCACCACTACACTGGCTGTTTTTTTTTTGTTTTTTTGTTTTTTTGTCTACTTAAAAGTATTTCTTGGGCTGGAGGAATGGCTTAACGGTGAAGGCATTTACCTGCAAAGCCAAAGGACCCTGGTTCGATTCCCCAGGACCCACATAAGCCAGATGCACAAGGTGCTGCATGTGTCTGGAGTTTGTTTGCTGTGGCTGGAGGCCCTGGCGCACCCATTCTCTCTGTTTCTCTGTCTCTCTCTCTAACTCTCTCAAATAAATAAAACTTTAAAAAATTTCAAAAAAACTTAAAGAAACTATTTCTTGAAGATTTTTTTCCTTGCAAGCATATGCTTTTTTTTCTTTTCTTTTTTTTTTTATGCAGGGTCTCACTCTAGTCCAGGCTGACCTGGAATTCACTATGTCATCTCAGGGTGGCCTCGAACTCACGGTGATCCTCCTACCTCTGTCTCCTGAGGGCTGGGAATAAAGGTGAGCTCCACCATGCCTGGTTCATGTACTTTTCTAAGTCCTGGAACACTTCATGAGCTCCATGGTGCTTAGACAGAACTTGGATAAACTCAGGAAACTGCCTACTTTGTGTGGCTTCTCCACAATGAAGAGACCCCTCACATTACTAGACCAGATTCAAACAGAGAGTAGAGTCTTACAGAAACCTGTGGCCACATGAACTGGCCTCACATGAATCTTCTTCAGATTTGCCCAGTGGACTCTGTCCTTCTGCAGAGGTGCCCCTACCCTAACTGAAGTCATTGTCAACCAGAGCTTTCAGTTTTCCTCTGGCAAATTTTTCTCTTCAGGCCAAACATATAGACTTTTTAGTAATCTAGGAGCGCAAATTATTTAATTTCTAATGCTTGGCTGAATTATTTCACAAAAAATCTTTTGCTTCATAGGAAAAAATAAACTGTGAAATTGGTTTCTTGCCAGTTAGAACATTTTTTTAAAAATTTATTTGGAAGCAGAAAGAGAGAGATATAGAAAAGAGACAATAGACAGAGGGGATGGGCTCACCAGGGTTCCAGCCGCTGCAAAGAACTCCAGAAGCATGCATCATGTTGTGCTTCTGGCTTATGTAGGTACTGGGGACTTGAACCTGGGTCTTTAGGCTCTTCAAGCAAGCATCTTAGCCACTTAGCCTTCCCTCTGGCCCTAGAACAAACTTTTGTTTAAAACTTGGACTCTCCAACCATGACACTGAGGCATTTGGGCAGTAGGGAGAGTGCTGCATGACTTTATTTTAGCGAGCACTGTGAAGCTGAGCGAGCCACTGCTCTTTCTCAGTGCTTGTGATAAAGTGTGCTCTCTGAGAAACCCTTCTGATTCAATATGAGTGGCATGGGAAAGATATGAGTTTTTCATCAATTTTACAGAAGTAGCTTTCAAAACTATTTTATGAATCCATTTTGTTTCTATCTCTATTAATTCACTCTGGAGCTCTTGTTCACATATAATGTGAGTTGAGTATATAAAACTAAGGAAGGGTTGCCCGATTTGAGGTGGATATAGGCCCAAAGCCTCCAAGCAGTCTTGTCTCACCGATTTCTGTCTTGCTACACTCATCTTTATTCACATTTCATTTGCTTTAAGATAATGAAAAGCCCATGCGTGTGGTGGATGATGAAGACTTGGTCGACCAGCATCTCATCGGGGAGCTGAGGAAAGAGTACGCAATGACCCACAATGACTTCTTCATGGTGCTAACAGATGTGGATCTGAGAGTCAAGGTACAGATTCTCACCGTGGGGGATGCAGTGGGATTCCTCAAAACAGGGACTCTGATTCCATTGGCTCAATGAGCCCACTTATATGTATGAGGAAACACAAATTATTCCAGAATGGTAAGGTTGAGAAATAGCCCAAATGCTTCAGCTGCCCTATGAATTGTTGAACTGATGATTGATGGCCCAGCTACTTGACTCAGACTACATTCTTCTGTAGTTTCAATGCTGAGCATTCATCAAATACTAGTTGACTAGCTGTGGTGATCCAACCCTTAGGAATTAAAGGTGAAGATGGATTTTACCCTTCAAGAAACCCATTCTTAGCATAGGTCTCTTTAGGAAGGGTGTGAAAGTTAACTTCCTGAAAAAAACATGGAAGAAGATGACAGGATTTTTATACCTAGTTTCTTCATGTGCTTAGAGACAAAGTTTCTGCACTGTGCAGAATCACGGGCTGGAGAGATGGTTTAGTGGTTAAGGCACTTGCCTATGAAGCCTAAGGACCCAGGTTCAATTCCCCAGTACCCAAGTAAGCCAGAGACACAAGGAGGTGCATGCATCTGGAGTTTGTTTGCAGTTGCTGGAGGCCCCTGGCATGCCCATTCTATCTATCTGCCTCTTCTTCTTCCTCTCCCTCTCCTCAAATAAATAAATATTTTTTAAAAATAATGTTACATAGTCACAACAATAATAAAAATTGCTAATTTTGTTTAGTGTTTTCCTTATACCAATAACTCCTCCTAACTCTATGCAATCCTTTCCTCAAAGTCCTAAGGTAAATGCTAGCATTGTTCTTATTTCAAAATGGAAAAAGATACAGGCCAAGAATGGATGAGTACCTTGCCCACATTTAACCAGTTAGCATTAGATTTCATTCCTATAGAGGCTGGCTGGAGAGCCCAGTGTCTTCCTGATTCTAGTGTACTCTCATGAGGATCTTCAGGGGAGACTATTTTACTGTTAGAATAGCTAACTCACCTTGCAGTATTTCTGGGGTGCTAGAGAGCAATGGCTCCATTAATGCACTCTGTGCATGTATTGCCCCATCTCTGATGTGAGAGGTAGAACCAGATGATCACTAAAGTGGATTTCCACTGGGGAAAAAGCACTAGTTGGTTTTGTTCAGTAGGACTTACATGTGCCTCAGGTAGCTTTTGTAAGTCCAGATAGCTATGACTCAGAAAGTAGAATTTCATTGTCTTTAAGTTGTATCCTGACTTGTTTCTGAGAACATGTAATCCAATAAAAAGAAAATCCCATTAAAAATCATTAAAAAAAAAAAAGGAAAAGAAAATCCCAGGGGCTAGAAAACAGCCTGTGGTTCGAAGCTACCCTTGTCCCCCAGGTGACAAACTCTTTTTTATATTTTATTTTTATTTATTTATGAGAGAGAATGAATGGGTGCATCAGGGCCCCTAGCCACTGCAAACAAACTCCAGATACATGTGCCTCCTTGCACATCTGACTTACATGGGTTCTGGGGAGTTGAACCTTGGTCCGTAGGCTTTGCAGGAAAGTGCCTTAACAGCTAAGCCATCTCTCCAGCCCAGGTAACAAAACTCTTATCATGCCATCCCTTTTGTAAGTATAAAATTTCCTCCCTTTTCTGGTCGTATCATGAACAGGAGTCAGCTTAGTGCCAGAAGTAGGAATGTGAACCTAGTGAGGAAGGTATGGACTTTCTTTTCAGTAAGAGAAGAATAATTCCTTCTAAGTATAGCAATCGCTTCACAGTTCAGAACCTCAAACTATTTATTGGCTGTGTATACTGTTGCCGAAGAGCCATGTATAAATCAGTGAGCTTTCCATACAAAAGATGTCCCTAGACCTCTCCTGAATGGTCTTCTTCTTTAGCCTCTAAAATGCACCTCGACATCATATTCATCTGTGCTTTCTTAAACAGCAATACTATGAGGTACCGATAGCAATGAAGTCTGTGTTCGATCTGGTCGATACTTTCCAGTCCCGAATCAAAGATATGGAGAAGCAGAAGAAGGAGGGCATTGTTTGCAAGGAGGACAAGAAGCAGTCCCTGGAGAATTTCCTATCCAGGTATATCACCTCTGCAGTCCCCAGAGGGGCTCGTGCAAATTGCTCGACATGAGATCAGAGATTGCATAGTTACATATGCCTATGGAGAGGGCTTGACTATTTCTCCGCACTCTGCCACTAGGCTTAGCCTACGCCAGGCAGAAGGGGCTTCGTTGTAAGTTAAGGCTGACTAGGACCAGTTTCCGAGTATGAAGGTTGACTTGGTGACATTTATTTTCTCTTTCCTAATACAGAATATAGAATTCTGAACATCTGTGAGAATTATTATTATTATTTTTTTAGTTTTCTGAGGTAGGGTCTCACTCTAGCCCAGGCTGACCTGGAATTAACTATGTAGTCTCAGGGTGGCCTCGAACTCATGGTGATCCTCCTACCTCTGCCTCCCAAGTGCTGGGATTAAAGGCATGTGCCACCATGCCCTGCAGGAATTAATTTATTCAGTCAGAGAATTGAAAAACTTATGCATATGGTATCTTTATCTTACATATTTATTAGGTCCCTTCCACTTTCAAAGTGGGTTTGTCACACTGCAGTTGAGTTTCTACTTTTTCCTTACAACTCTGCGGAACACAGAAAAAGCCTCACTAAGACCTTAGAAGAAGGAGTCTTCTTGCCATAGCTCCTTGATGCTCTGGGGAGTATTGTCTAGTGAAAGCCACTTTACAGCAACTTCAGTGAAGTATACCCAGAGAAGAGTGCAAAACAAAAATGGAACAGTGAAAAGGGTTCTTCTTTTCTCTATGTCTTTCTTGACCTTGGATAAAAACTCTACAGAATTCCACCTATATTAAATAAAGTCAGAGAGACCACATACAAACACCACCCCAAAGCAAACAACTGCCTAAAGGTTCAGTGTTAAATGTGTATTAGTTGGGCTGAATTTGTACCTATGTCTATAAAAGCACATTCTCCTCACATTAGTCAAACTCAAGCATTTGGTGACAACTAACTGGATCATTAGATTCCTGTGGGTTCAGGAGTCCTGGGATTCTCGAAGACTAAAGAGCAAGGATTTTGTATGCATATATTTGCAGTCAGCCACTTATTAGCTGTTTTCTCTGTGTTTCTCAACTCACCTGCCTTAACAATCTCTCTCTCGGGATGGAGAGATGGCTTAGCGGTTAAGGTGCTTGCATGCAAAACCTGGGGACTCATATTCGACTCTCCGGGTCCCACGTAAGCCAGATGCACAGCGACGCCAGTGTGCAATGTTGCACGTGTGCATGAGGGTGTGCTTGCATCTGGAGTTCCATTGCAGTGGCTGAGGGCCCTGGCATACCAATACTCTCTCTCACTCTCGCTCTCATTTAAAAAAAAAAAAAATTTCTCCCTCAGGCATAAGGTGAAAGTAACGGTAGCAAGTGCCGCTTTGCCTCCAGGGTTTCTGCGTGCTCATCTCTGTACCGGCAAATGAATGTAAGACATTCCCTATAGACTAATGATGAGGTATCCAGCAGGAAGTGCTATTTGGGAGGTTGTGGACCATTTGGGAGGTGAGGCTGAGTGGAAGGAAGTTTATCTCTAGGGCACAGGACTTAAGGTTTATAGGCCAGACCTGCTTCTTGCCCTTTCTTTGCTTCCCGATCCACCAACATGTTGGCAAGCACTTGCTCACGTCCACTGTCCCAGCTACAGGCCCTTCCTGCCACCACACCTTCCATGCCATGATGGACCGGACCCTCAAACTGTGAGTGAAAGTGAACGTTTCCTCCTTTAATTTGAGTATGTTGGGTCTTCTATTACAGAGATAAGAAAAGTAATGGATACCTGCATTCTTGCTTAACTCTCATGACAAAAGCACAACCTAAAAGCTGTAACTATTGTCATAAAGCAACAAGACCAATGGAGATTGAGCAACTGTCTCTCATCACTGAGCTCGTGTCAGTGCCAGGATCCAGCGGCCCCTGAACAACTTAATTCTCCATGTGAATCTTCTTTTCCTTGAAATGTTATAAATTTATTTTTATTTATTAGAGACAGAGAGAGAGTGTGTGTGTGAGAGAGAAAGTGAGAGAGAATGGGCGCACCAGGGCCTCTAGCCACTGCGAACGAACTCCAGATGCGTGTGCCACTATGAGCCAGTTGTGAGGGCTGTAGCTATAGACTTCCTGTGAGATTCTTCTTTGCTCCTCAGGACACATGTCTTGTTATAATCACTGTGTCATGAATCTGGCTGCGTCTTTGTTCCCAGCAATGAGAAGCTCATTGATATAGCTAGGCTATATTAGTTTGAATTTGGGATTTCTTGGATTCTTAAGACATATACAAATATTTCTCATCTAAAATTGTTTGAACTAGATAAGGTCCTAATATATATTAAGGATATCTTTCCTCTAATATAAAAGCTGTGGCTTCCATTCATCACTGTTTCAAGAACATATGTCTATTATGAACATTCAAAGTGAGATATGATTACAATCCAGATGTCCTATCACTGTGTCTAACTTGTGCCCATCCTCATACGACCATTCTGTTGATAATTATCACTGATCTTAAAAATTAAAATGACTTAGGCCTGCTGGGTGTGGTGGTGCACACCTTTAATCCCAGCACTCGGGAGGCAGAGGTAGGAGGATTGCCATGAGTTCAAGTCCACCCTGAGACTACAGACTGAATTCCAGGTCAGCCTGGGCTAGAGTGAGACCCTATCTCGAAAAACCAAAAAAAAAAAAAAAAATTAATTAATTAATTAATTAATTTTAAAAATAAAATTAAAAATAAAATAATTAAGATGACTTAATGTATTACTTAAAGGCAGAAGTAAGCCAGCCCTGAGTTTGAATCAAGACTTTGACTAGTCATTCTGGGCTTGAGTTTTCTCATTTGCAATATGTTTATAATGTATGTGCCTGTTCTAGAAAGCATTGTGAAGGGTCCATTAAACGCGAAGGGCCGTGAAGGCTCAGGACCTAGCACAACGTAAGTGATCAATCCTTAAGTGCTAACCATTAACAGTATTGGTCAGTTACTCAGAATTTTGTCATCAAGGATGAAATGAGGGAGATTAAGCAAACACTTCAGATTTGAAACCCAGGCGAACACAACAAGAAGCAAACAAAAATCAACCCAGTTCAAACCAGTGTGTAAATGGGAATTTTCCTTCAGCTTTGCTGAGTTGTTACTGCACGGCCTGATTTTAGCTCACCCGACCCTGAAGCCAGTCTGGTCTTTAGCAATGTGGTTCAGGCTATAATTACCTCTCCCCGAGTCAGAAACCCCAAGGAATTGGCAAATGCACACTAATTTGGAAATGCCAGTTATGAGAAGCAAACACACACACAGCGCTTCGATGGGCTTCATTTACTGATCCGCTAAAGTGACAGAAAAACAACTTGCCTCAAATGGGGATCTGGGTTAGAGGTTAATTCTTGTCATATACATTAAAAGTTATTTTCCATCACTGCCTTCAGCTGAGGGCTTAAATCCCAGTGTGGGAAGCAGAATCACTGCTTAGGGAAAACAGCCTTCCCTGTGTTGTGTCTGGGGCAGGTAATCCATCCCTCCCCATAGGACTACATTCAGCGGTGCGCACAGGTAAACAAGCCCAAACAGACCTCACCAAAATAGCTCCCTCCAGGACACCCAAGGGCTCCGTGCAGGCCAGGAAGGCTGGCCTGAGTGGATCCTCGCCAGGGGCCAGCTCTGGCCTGGCACACCTCCTAAGGAAGCAGGGAAGTCCAGGAGAACGTGCTTGTGACCCAACAGCGTCACTGGTCCCTTTCCCAGGAATCTCTGGACGCTCCCAGTGGCTCCTCTCCCTTTGTGCCACAACAATCACAGCCCTGTCCCCTGTGCAGAGTTTTGCTTTTTTTTTTTTTTTTTTTCCTCTTTGAAGGAAAACAAGCAGAGGAAGTGAACGTAATGTCACAGCAAGCGGCATTGCAAGTCCTTGGCAGGTCTTGGGACAGGCATCCTTTTGGAGGTTGGATTTCATCAGACTATCATTTTCTCTCATTTACCCAAACCACTGTTCCCCCAAGAGGCCATTTTCTTCGGGGGTTTGAAAACTCTTTATGTACACTTGGAAGCCAGAATTAGGCACAGGGAGCGAAGCCAGGCATACAACTGGCTGGCTGGCAGCTCAGTGTCTTAACATCCCCCGGGGGTGCCTGAACCCAAAGCAGAAAGAAAACTCGTCCTTGAGCTTTGAGACAAGCCCGTGCGTGGGACCCATCCTGCATCGTCTGTCGTTTAGTGCCTTAGTGGGCACCTGACAGCACGAGCCCAGCATCGACACCTCTGAGGGGCAGAAGAGGGTCTCCACCGGAAGTCAGAGAAGTCCTCATTTGGTACTGCTTTAGGTTCACCAGTTCAGCTAGTGACTCACTTTCTGAGCTTCACGCTGTCCTCTAGAAACAGGAGAAAGTACAGCACGCTTGTGCCCTTGCTGTGGGTTCTGGCGAGGAACACTACCCTGCAGTAAGAGAGCTATGAAATGACAAATAGAAGAATTCCGTAGTTTACCTTAAGGAATTGCAGTGGACAATGTCCAATGACTGTTAACAAACGTCTTTCATCTGGAAGACTCCAAATTAAGGCATGATTTCCTATATTCCTACCATTGTGTGGATAACAGACTGAGATGTTTTGGAGTTTAAATCTTCTAACACCCTTCTGAAGTAAACAGTGTTATTTTCAATGCCAGAAGTAAGGAAAAAGTGAGACTTAGGTGAGCTGAGTGACAGAGTCAAGAACACACCAAAGGTAGTAGTGACAAAGCTTGAATTTGAGTTCCCCAGCTCTGGGACAAAAGCTCTTTCTACTGGCCGCCCATGACAGAGCTGTTGTAAGCAGAAACCACGCTTATCATAGGATTCCCGTGCTTTCCCGGAATCCTATGGCACAAGGTTTTGTACCTTTCACTGAGGTATCCCATATTACTTCTTACTGACCGTGATAAGGTGTAGTTTAGAACTTGAATTTGCCTCTAGGATAACAAGCAGCTACTGAGGAAGGTACGTGCCCACCCCGCCCGCCCCGGAACCCTTTTTCATGACGACTTTCAGATTTTTATTCCTCCTGTCACTGCCATCTATTTACGATTGAGTTTTCTTTTACTTGTTTATACATTCGTTAAAAAGAAAAAGAAAAAACTGACTAGAGAGGAAACTCCCAAGATGTGAGTTCTCTTCAGCTCTTGTCTGTGGTTCTGAATTCTGGTGCTAGTTATATTTTTGGTCAGTATTCATTATAGCTGAGAGCTTCGTTTCACTCCAAGTGACCTCATCAGACACGGTGACCACAGACTCATACCTGACACTTCATACAAACACCAAAGTAGGCAGACTGTGGGGTTACCACAGATCAAGTCCATGAGTGAGGGAAAGCTTAATGGCTGTGAGGAGCTGCGGGCCAGTTCTATAGGTCGGTGATTTCTACTCTGGGAATGGAAAAAACCAGCAGCGAAGGTTCCTCTGCTTTCTTACACTGGCCTCTGTTGTCTGAAGCAGTAATAGTGGCTTTCTGCTTCTCTCCCAGGTTCCGATGGAGGAGGCGGTTGCTGGTCATCTCTGCTCCCAATGACGAAGACTGGGCCTATTCACAGCAGCTCTCTGCCCTCAGTGGTCAGGCATGCAATTTTGGTGAGTGAGAAGCCACTTCATTTCTGTTGTCCCATATGACTCTCTTCCTGGACAATTCTGAAATGGAACATAGGGGCTTAGATCATCTTACTATCCATCCAAGTCCAGACTATAAATTCCCATACATAGTCTATTCTGATGAGTCTAAACTGCTTTCAGCGAAGTTTTAGTTATTTTTTCAATATTCTCCCTTTTTATATTCTTCACTGATGTATAAAAAAAGATTGAAAGCATCTATCACTTAACTTCTATTATCTGTATTTATTTTTTTGTTTAAAATTTTAAAAACCTGTCTCAAGATGATAAAATATAGGTACCACCATTTACTTAACACTTGAGTATTTACTTAGATATAATCATTGAATGATTCTCCATAAAATAATATAGTTTGGAGAATATATTCATTGAAACACACTATAGATATTGTTCTAAAAGATTTTTATTTATAACTGGGCACAGAGAACAGAACCTTCTTTTTTGTTGATGTCTTGTTTTTGGAGACAGACTTTTGCTATATATCCCCAAATTCTCCTGCCTCATCCTCCTGAGTGCTGCAATTATAGGCAGGCACCCCCTTGCCTAGTTTAAAACCTTATTTTTAAGCCAGCTAGGTAAAAGAGAGAAAAAACTATTTCTTTTCTCCCCCACTGTCATGACTCCCTATGTATTAAAAGGAAAGCAACAACACACTTTTCTACACATCATACAATGGACTGAAGGAGCCAATATCATTTTGAACCTAGTCATAGGGTGCACAGTCCACAAAACTGACTATTTAGTGTGAATGAGGATGGTGACAATGTCACAGGAAGGTGTCCTATGAGCTGGGTAGACAGGAGCCACTTTGAGTCACTAGACATAGGGGGAAGGAACTTGGGACCACTATTTAAAAATTCATCACTTAGAACATAAATGAATTAGGATTATTTGATACTGGCAGTAAGAGGAATCATGTATTACTTATAAAACTGCATTTGATGTTTAAGTTTTGAGAAGGAGGTGTGACCCAATATCTATAAGTTTCAAGTGTTTTTCAATTTTAAGATGAGAAATAAGGGGCTGAGGAAATGGCTCAGTCGCCAAAGTCCTAGTTGTACAAGCATGAGGCCCCGAGTTCATATCCCGAGCACCTATGTAAATGCTGGGTAGGCACGGTGCCCCACTTGTAATCCTAGTGCTTAAGAGGCAGAGACAGTGTATTCTCTGGGTTCAAGGGAGAGACGCTGTCTCAATCAACAAGGTGAGGAATGATCGACGAAGACAGCTGACATCAACCTCTGGCTTCTTCATGCACATGCACACACATGCTCCCACATGAATAAGTACAAGCATATAACACACACACACACACACACACACACACACACATGAAATAACCCAAAAGAAGAAAGAAACAAACTCAAAATGGTAAGACTATTCATCAATTCAATTTTCATTTTCATACCTATTATCCAGGTTGATTCTTTCCATCAACTTAGAATATTTGTGCTAATATTCTTTTTTTAATTAAATAGGTTTATATAAACAAGAGATATTCAGAGTCTGTAGCTAAAGACAGAACTTCATTCACTAATTAGACCAGTGTGAGGCAGTATTTTTAATAAATCAAAGTCAAGATTTTCAAAGATGAAAAACTAAGTTGAATCCTTCAGTCCAACTCAATAGCTGTAACACCTCTTTGTTGCTTCAGTTTTTCAATTTCAGTGTCTTCTTCTGTGCCAATATTCTTAAGTGTATATTACATTACTGATAGCCATCCATGGTGATAGCCAATGAAGGACAGTTAATGATGCACTACAGTCAAAATATAAAGTGCAATTATGGTTTGGTGATGCACACATTTAGTTATCTCAGGACTGCAGCGCTCAGGCTGGAGGCTTGTGAGTCCCAGACGAGCCTGGGCTATGGAGTGAGGCCCTATCTCAAACACTAAGAAAGCAACAAAAAATAATGACTCACCCTCTCTCTGAAGATACCTTTTCAGCAGCTATTAGTTGGTATTTGATTTTCAGTTTGGCACAGAAAGCCTGTGCTCTTTCAGTGTAAGCAAACCCTCTTGTAACAACAGGAAATGTGAACAAATTATGTTTTTTAGGAATATTAAATTTATGGTCTTCCCTTTTGAAAATATGACTAACCAATATTTAGAAGAGAATGATTACTGTTCTGGGAAAGGTTTAAAGACAAGAAAAAGTAGGAGAATGGCATTTTGCTTGAACTTCAGCCCGTCCTTTCAAGAGCCCTTCCATGGCAGTTTTAATTTTCTCTCCTGGACAACAACACCACTGGTGATTTCATTATTGGCTCCACACTATTACCATAACCAGGCTCCCCCTTCCCATGTTCTTTTTCGTGAATCCCTTCCTGTATACTTCAGCTTCAAAAGAATTCCAACAAGCTACAGAGCTATGACCTTCCTGCCTTAGCTGAAACTTTAGCTGAGGATGGCAAGCTGTGTCTGCCAACGTTTCCCCTTCATATTGTCTATGTTAGGGCTAAGGATCTGCCACTTAAGGCAAAAAAAAAAAAAAAAAAAAGATCATGCAGCTAGATCTTTAACCATCACCATGGATGTAGTCTGCAGTTTTTTTTCTCTGAAAGGAAATTAAGTTATACATAAAAGCTGTGAAAACTTCAGGCTTGACTTTTTTTTTTTCAGAATGCCAATCAATAAGCTTAGATCATGTTAGATGGTTTGATTACAGTAGTTTCATTTTTATCATTTTATAATCACTTTAAGAACAAATTCTTCTATTTCAGTCTACCAAAAACCCCATTAAACGTACAATTTAAAAAACCTGATTCCTGTTAATCCTAAAATCTGTAATTGCCTTTTAGTATTTAGCTAGTTTTAAAATTTTTATTTATTTGAGAGAGAGAGAGAGTTAGAGAAAGACAATTGGCATACCAGGGCCTCCAGCTGCTGCCAACGAACTCCAGACACATGTGCCACCTTGGGCATCTGGCTTACGTGGGTCCTGGAATTGAACCTTGGTCCTTTGGCTTTGCAGGCAGGTGCCTTAACTACTAAGCTATTTTTCCAGCCCTAGTTAGTCGTTTTGAGATAGTGTCTTATTCTAGCCCAGGATGACCTGGAACTCACTCTGTAGTCCCAGGCTGGCCTTGGAATCACAAGGATTCTTCTATCTCTGCCTCCTGAGAGCTGGGACTAAAGGTATAGGCCACCACACCCAGCTATTGTGTCACAGTTTTAAAAAGAGATTAACCCCTACTTCGGTTACTATCTTTTAGTAGACTTTTCAGATTTTAGAGATTTCAATGAACACATCATGTTCTTGGAAGGTAAAGATGTCTTTAAAATCTTTCCTCTAATTTTGTGGCTTTCCTTTTCTGCATTAGGTTTGCGTCACATAACTATTTTGAAGCTTTTGGGTGTTGGCGAGGAAGTTGGGGGCGTTTTGGAACTATTCCCGATTAATGGTAATGTGCTGCTATTTTGAAACACTCTGAATTAGTATTAAGTTCAGTTAAATAATATCAAACTATATACAAGCAAAGAATGTTCTACATAAACCGACAATGTTCACTGATTCCTCCCTCCACCCTGTGTGTATATGTGTACTTGAATTATGTATGTGCATATGCACTGGAGTATAAGAACTAACCTTTTAAAATATGAAATTCCTCAAAACAGTAACATTTTCCATGTTGGTAGCTAAAATGTTTTTGTCTATACAGTGCTTTATGGTTTATGAAGTATTTTATAATCATTTAATCCTCATAATAGTTTTATGACACACACAGTATATATCCCTTGATTATCATTCAACAGATAAGGAAATGCAAGAAGAGGCTCAGAGAAGCTGTAGAAAATGAGTGTGGGCTAAAGATTTCAGTAGACAAATCCAGCCCTTGCTTCTCAAGCCTACTCCTTCAACGAGGTAGTGGATATTAAATATCTGTCACCATGCCAAAGTGGAATCCCTAGAAAGATTTCATTCCCTTTCTCTTTTTCACTCATCATAGTAGTTAGTCCTCCAGATTGTAACACGATTGTTAGCTAACCTCCAGTAGGAAAAGCCCCAGTGAATTTAGTTGTATTGTGAGCTAAAGAGAACAGGTCCATAGGTCTTCTCTATATTCTCATAAGGATTTCTTCTTGCTTTGATATGTTTGTGAGCTCTGGCTTTGTCACCCACTAACAACCCTAATGCTCTTCTAGGAAGTGCCACTATAGAGCGAGAAGATGTACCAGCCCATTTGGTGAAAGACATTCGTAATTATTTTCAAGTGAGCCCAGAATACTTCTCCATGCTCTTAGTTGGAAAAGATGGAAATGTCAAGTCTTGGTATCCTTCTCCGATGTGGTCCATGGTGATTGTGTATGACTTAATTGATTCAATGCAACTTCGGAGACAGGAAATGGCCATCCAGCAGTCACTGGGGATGCGCTGTCCAGAAGATGAATATGCAGGCTATGGTTACCATAGTTACCACCAAGGATACCAGGATGGCTACCAGGATGACTATCACCATCGTGAAAGTTACCACCATGGATACCCTTACTGAACAGAAATATGTAACCCTAGGCCCAGCCAGTTAACCTCCAGCTGCTAAAGCCACAATTGGCCAGCTATATAAAGGAGTTCTTCCATGCTGTCTGTGTTCCCTGCCTTTTTCTGTCAGTGTTCTTCCAAAATTAAATAAATAGCAAACTTTTCCCTATTCATGAGTTGTTATTGCAACTTTAAGGTACGCCATAAAGACCTTTAAAAGAATTCTTTGTTGCTCTAACTAGAGGGAACCTGGTTCTAAATAATGATACTGAATATGGATAGTATTTCTTTTACTTTATTAAATAATAGCTATTATTTGGATATGCAAACTTTTATAAAGTCTTTTATATATTTTGTTTTCATATCAATTGGTGAGTAAAGGCCATGATAGTTAAAGGAAAAGATTACAGTACAAATGTTTTCAGGAAACATCTGGATAGATGAAACTGAGAACAAGTAACTTCTTAGCACTTTTTGAAATGTCAGTCTAAAACATTTACGATAGATCTGCTCTGAATGAGGCTCTTTTGTGAAGCTGCTACCACAGGACTCGTGATGTTGGTTACCAGTTGTAAATTGGTGTTACAACAAGGCCTCTGGAGCTAGAGGAAGTAGGAAAGGATATCTAAGTTCCTATCTAACTCTGACATTTATGAAGATTTTTAGCATTTATGGAGTGAAATGCTAGAGTGGGTTTCCTTCTTAGCAACAGTAAATGACACATGAGATTTCTGGTGGGAAAAAAAGGGTGAGTCAGTTACTTCCCAGACAATCGGACATTTGTATTACATGACTATAGAAAGTAATACAAAATGCAAAACCTCGTCTAGCAATAATGTAACTAGAAAAATCTGACCTTTGCAAGGCTGTAGCTGTGCTTGCTTTGAGGGTTGGGGTGGATGTGAGCAGAATTACCCCCTACTGAGGTATGTTGGAGGAGGAGCTAGTGCGCTGCTGCTGGTGTTACTTGGATCCAGCACAAGTTGAATCATTATTCTAAGGAAATACTCAAAAATCACCCTTTTCAGAGATTTCAAAATCAAATCTGGATCTCCTGGTTCTCCCGCAATATCTGCATCCAGATCTCTCTCTCTCTCTCTTTTTCAAAGCCTCAGACCGGAAGTTGATCTGTCTCTCCTTCCAGGAAACAAAAGCTGGGTTCTAGGTCTCATCCCAAATCATAAGCTCCATATCGTCTACAAGAGTCATCTCTGTGTGTATCAAAATAAGAGTTCTCTGAGGGCACAACAGACATTACTGGAGGCCCTAGTATTTCCATGAGTGTAACCAAGGTTTTTATCCCCAAGGCCAGTATAACCGAGGAAGCTACGGAACTACTGTTGCAATGGGTAGAACTACTGGCAAGTGTAGTCTTCATCAGGTCTGTTCCACACCTCAGTCCTCAAGAGAAAGGCCCTTTGCTGGGGTCCACGAGCTGTTCTGGAATGCTGGAAAGTTGTCTTCTGACAAGTCAAAGTGCTCCTTATCCGCTGTTCATCCTCCAACCACAAACAAATTGAATGTCTGCAAAACAAAAGAAGTCCTCTTCAAGGACAGCTGGCCACCTCAGGCTGCTGGTGAAAACCAGGGAACTAATCCAAGAGGCCGACCTTCTCTAGAGGCATCTCTCAAGATACAAAAGGGTCCAAGAGCTCAAAGCCAGAGTGAGGTGCCACCGTTTACAAGACCCAGTTCTATGCCACTGAGCCAGGCTTCTGGACTGAGTCCCTGGGAGTGAAACGAAGCTCTCAAGAACCCTTCAGTCTGTGGTGGTGAGGCAGCAGTCACGCCACCACCCTCCACTTGAACCAAAACCCAGTCCTCTCCTTTCCAACACATTCCAGATGGGCTCAACTCTGTCAGGTAGTGCTGGGTATTGGTCTGGGACACACCACGTCCGTTTTGAAGTTGGTTTTGGATCCTGGAGTCCATCCGAAAAGAGCCCTGTGAGTGAAAGTCTCCAGGTTACTGGCTCCGTGGTAGGAGGAGGGTGCTGCCCCCGGGGGAGTGGCCTATGCGAAGAGGTATTGGAAGAGTAGAAGACAGAGAAAGGGAAAGATTACGAGCAAAGACAAATACCAATAAAGAGGAAAATGAAAGAGAAAGGGAACTTCTCTCTCTCTCTCTCTCTCTCTCTCTCTCTCTCTCTCTCTTTTTTGGAGAGAGACAGAGAGAGAGGAAGAGGAAGACAGATGGGTGCACCAGCAGTCTCTTAGCTGCTGCGAAGGAAATCCAGATGTGTGCGCCCCCTTGTGGTCAAGTGCGGCATTGCGCCCTTGCGTCACTTTGCATCTGGCTAAACGTAGGACCTGGAGATTGGAACCGCAGGAGATTGGAACCAGTATGCTTAGGCTTAGGAGGCAGGCGCTTTAACCACTAAGCCATCTCTCCAGCCCGGGGGAACTTCTCTTATGCAAATGCTAAAATGAAATCTGTTTTGCTTCCAACACTGACACTGAGAAGTCCTTGTGAGGCAGCCAGTCATCCAACAGCTACAAGCTCCACAGTAAGTTTGAGATTGCTGACTTCCACAAGGATGAGGTGGCTAATCCAGATACGTGTAAAAGGCAGGACAGGGAGGACTCTTGAGTTTGATGAATCCAAATTTAAATCTAAAGTCATAACCAGTGCAAGCAAAAACCATGAGAAAGAGGTCAGACAAGTGGGAGAGCCTGGTGCATGCGGGGAAGGAGCAGTGGAGGAAAGCGGAGGTGGAGCAGGGACCATTCACAGAGAGACCGCAAAAGGAAGAGCACAGAGGCCTGAAAGCAGGACAGGGGGTTTGTGTCTGAGAAGATTGTCTGAGTGGTCTGGTCTCGTACAAGGGATCCAGGAGAAAAATTCACCACCTTCCAGACCTCTGAGAACTGGGACAAGCTAGGAGACAAAGGAAATTTTTTTTTCCTCAGGGAGGTTTAACTTTTCCAGTACTTGAGTGGCCAAGGTCAATGTCTGGATGTATTCTGTGGTGATTTGAATCAGATGTCTTGTAGAAACTCATGTGTTATGAATGCTTTGTGCCCAGTTGGTGGCAATTTGGGAAGTGGAGCCTTGCTGGAAGAGGTGTGTTTTGGGGCATGGGCTTTGGGGTGTTGTAGCCAGCTCCTGCTTGCCAGAGCTCAGCTCACTCGCTTGCTGTTTTCCACCTGCTGTGGCAGAGGTCATGTCCAGCCTCTGCATGTGACATGCTTTCCCCTGCCATCATGAAACTCCCCCTTGAGACTGTAAGCCAAAATAAAAACTTCCTCCCATCAGCTGCTTTAGGTTGGGTGTTTTGTCCCAGAGACAAGAAGGCGACTATAACAGTCTCTTTACACAACAGCCTTATGTGACCCCATGGGCTTATTGGGTCAGGAAAGAAAGCTTTGTGGAGATCCAGTCCATACTAACAAAGAAGAAATGGGAATTTTGTTCCATTTCCCAGCACATAACTTAGCTCAGTCTCAGTCTCGTCCCTTAGAATTGTTTGCCCAGCATATAGTGACCATTGTTCATCACATTAAAGAGCATCATTTAGGGTGCATGGATGTTTTACAAAATACTTAAAGAGAAAAACTGACCAGAAAGCAGCTAAAAATAAGAAAAATCCAGTGATATACAGGAGGCTAGACATTTCCCCAGGACATTCAGAAACTGTGGTTTGACTCATGAGGAAATACAAAGTTACCAGGAACCTGGCTACAAGCTGTACATGTGCAAAGATGCTCTTGACACTACATGGCCTCAGAAGTCTAAGGAGGCCAATCAAGAGAGTCAGTGGATTTGCAAGACTCAAGGCATTGGAGGGAAGATCAGCTGAGAAACCGAAATCTGTAAAGGATCAAAGAAGGAGAAGCACTGGAGGAGAGCAAGAGACCCGTCCACATCCTTCTCCTCCTCTTCTCCAGAAGAACACCCTTAGGAGGCAGAGGAGAGCATCGCCGGCTTTGAAAGACCCACACTGGGGACCAAAGACTTCATGGGTCCAAATGAAGGAGGAGGTGGAAGAGCTCCCAGAAGCTTTCAACTTCTAGCCAGAGGGCTGGCACACCTACATTAACAACAGCAATGAGAGTTTTCAAACAAAAGGAATGGGAAAGAGGACGGGCACGCAGAGTACACACCCAAAACAATGAGTGCTTCTTGAATGATAATCCCAAAGGCCAAGACAGGGCCTTAGCTAAGGAACCTGGGGCAGGGGGAATCAGGTCAGTGGACTTTCCAGAAATCCAGTACCAGCCCCAAATGAGCCCATGACAGATCAGTGGGGAGGAAGGGGAAACTCATGATGAATGGGACAGAGAACTGAGAAGAAAGGACAAAGTACAGCCTACAACTGAGTAGGAATCACTCATGATGGGGGTCCCTTGCCCAGAAGAGAGAGGTGCTGGGAGAGGCTGGTGAAGAGCTAAACAGAAGAGCCACTGGAAGGTCCCCCTCATCAACCAGGCAGAACCCTATACAGCAGAACGCACCCCTGGCACTGTCACACTGGACAAAGAGAGGAGACAGCAGGAGGTTGGGGTCAGGCTCAGCTTTTAAGCAGTACACAACACACTGGTCTCCAGCTGTTTCTCACTTGGTGTGTGGGGTGGAGGCTCAGGTGGAGAGAATGCTTGATAGGAGTAAATAAGTAATTCTTAGGTGCTAAACATACATACACAAAATCTCAGCAGTGTATCAGCCAAAAACTTTCAGAAAAGTAAATTCCCTTTGAAACTATCTTCTTTTTGAGAGATGAATCAGCATTAAAAATGCTATGAATGAGGAAGTCATATCATACAAAAATTAAGCTTTGGGTGGAGGGAGGACTTTAATGGTTAAGGCACTGGCCTGTGAAGCCTAATGACCCAGGTTTTATTACCCAATATCCTCGTAAGCCAGATGCACAAAGTGTCACATGCTTCTGGAGTTTGTAGTGGCTAGAGGCCCTGGAGCCCATTCTCTGTCTCTCTTCTCTCCCTATCTCTCTCTCTCTGATTGAAAATAAATAAATATAAAAATTAAGCTTAATTACTTATGATAATATGGATTATAAACTAAAATTCAAACCAAACTTAGAAGGGACATAAAAGTTTTAAAGGAACTTCCAAATGTCACCAAATTTATGATCTCAGTTGTTTGTGCATGCTTGTGTGATATACACACATGTACGTGTGTGGAGGCCAGAGACTAGATGGTATCCTCTTACCACTCACCCGGGTATTTCTTCCATTGAGATGGGTTCTCTTTCTGAACCTGGAGCTTCTGTCTACCAGTGAGCCCCAGCAATTCTCCAGTTCCTGACCCTCATGCATTGGGGTTATAGATGTGGGTGGCCATGCCTAGCTTTTTAGGTGTTTACTGGGGAGTCAAACTTAAGTGATTCTTGTTTGATGGGCCCTCACTCCTAAGTGGCAAATGCTCTTTAACTACTGAGCAATCTCCCCATCCTCACATCAGTTCTAAGAGGTACTACTATTTTATATCCCATAAGAAAGTACACTGCCAATAAACAGAAAGCCTTTTTATCACTTAGAAAGTTTCATATTTGCTTAAGGAGCTTTTCAAGCTATATCGTACGTAACTCTTTAATAGCAACAGGGAAACTGTAAACTAGGGAGGTTAGCTACTCCTCAAACACCTTTCCATTCCAAGCTGGAATCCTTTTGATGAATAGCCACAGATCTGAGAGGTCTTGTCCACAGCAGTGCTCTGTCTTGGGCAGAAGTGATGATTAGTGCTAGGAGAGACTCTTTGCTGTCTCTCGGATTCCTCCCCCCCCCCAAGTTACTGATAGCCATTCTACAGAATCTGATCCTAGCACATTCCTCATCTTACCAGGAGGCATTAATGGAAGATTCTCAAACAAAAGCTAACACCATTCTTTCTTCTTAAAATACTTAATTTTTTTTTTATTTTAGAGAGACCAGGAGAGACACAAAGAGAGAATGAGAGAGAGAGAGAGAGAGAGAGAGAGAGAATTGGTGTGCCAGGGCCTCAGCCACTGCAATCAAACTCCAGATACTTGTGCCACCTAGTGGGCATGTGTGACCTTGCACTTGCCTCACCTTTCTGCATGTGGCTAACATGGGATCTGGAGAGTGGGACATGGGTCCTTGGGCTTCTCAGCCAAGCACCTTAACTGCTAAGCCATCTCTCCAGCCCACCATTCTTTCTTTAAATGATCCTTAAGTGATTTGTTGGCTTGAATATCAAGAAGTATCACCATGAAGTTTTCCATGGGCAGCTCCAACACTACTGCCACTAGGCTACAGCTATTTTAAATGCTATTGCTTAACTTGTGAAAGCACACAAATATTTCAGTAGATAAAATATAGCATAAAAGATCTCACAATAATGTCCAGAACTTGTGATAGCTGGGAACATAGTATCTTAAGTTTCTCATTTTTCTTTTCCTTTTTTTTTTTTTTTTTTTTCCCCGAGGTAGGGTGTCACTCTGGCCCAGGCTGACCTGGAATTAGTATGTAGTCTCAGGGTGGCCTTGAACTCATGGCAATCCTCTTATCTCTGCCTCCCCAGTACTGGGATTAAAGGCATGTGCCACCATGCCTGGCCAAGTTTCTCATTTTTTAATGAAAATGATCAATGACTAATTATTGCAGTTGGTACATTTCTAAAGTTGTAATTTTTCTTTCAAAAATGCAGTAATAATCCCTATACTTAGACTAGAAATGTAAGCAGAATAAATTTTAACAATTTTAAGGAATTTTCAGATTGGTTTAAAATATGGAGACAATACTAACTTTACATATAAAAAGTTGCATGTGTTCTAAAAAACAAGCCAAACTATACTTAATAAGCTAATCAAAAATATGTATGCTATAAATATATAACTAATGCTAATGACATATAATCCACTCTATAACAATATTATTACTAATATTTTATATGCTATAAAATATGCCTGCAATATTACTAGTAGTATTGTGTAAGTAGAATTTAAAATTAAAAAGCATTTAATGAGGAAAATGGTGACTTTTAATTAAGAGCACATATAAATCAGTTAAATTATAACTTTATAACTGGCATGTACCTTTCTATACCAAAACCCACAAAAATAAATAGTACAAAAATAATAACATGGAGAAAGTGTCAGACACCCTGTAATAAATTCTGTACTAAGAAAACAGAGTTTGCCTTCTATTTATATACCCATGAATCATGCACAAAAATGGTAAACATCAAAAAATTCTAACAGAAAACAATATGAATTTTATTTTCTAACCCAATGTGTGCAAACCAAAAATAAAAATGTGAACAAAAATCTCAAACATGTCACCCTTGATTTAAAATTGAGTAATAAAAAACTATGAGACAAGACTAATTTTCAAAGTCTGTGTGGAGTTGCTGGAGGGGTCCAGACCCTAAGAGCTATTGCAACTAGTTATAATCATGTTCATTAACAAGTGAAAAAGTAAATAAATGTGTAACTACACAAGACAGAGAATGAGTGAAAATTAAACCATAGACAGACAGAATATACAATAAGTTTTCATAAAGTAAGAATTACTTGGAGAGTATATGGGTAAGATGGCAGAATAAGAAGCCCCAAGATCTTGTCTCCTCAGCTAGGCAACAACTACCCTGGTAGCATGTCTCATGCAGCTACTTTGAAGGTTGGCAACTTTCAGGGAAGATGTGGACTGTAAGTTAAAGTTAATATTGGCTAATTTCAGCTCTTTGCACAGTAGCACCTACCCATCCCCTTTAGGCCAGTGGCAGGCAGCTGTTCTTGTGTTCCTGGAGCAGATCACAGACAGTTGAACCCAGGCAGGCAAATGTGGGCCTGTTCTCCAACTGCTGGGGATCTGAGCTGTGATCAACTATTGCTTCTGAACACTGAAGGCCTAAAAAGGGACTGCTAATGTTATCACTCATGCCCTTATTGTTGCAAAGCCTTTGTTTTGGACTAAAGAGATCCCCAAGGGACTTAAATGGCTGGTACCTTCTTATTTCTATGATCATTAATGTAGGTGCCAACTTACCTATGTTTAGGAAGATTACACAACTGGTGATGTATGGTGGTTTTTATACCTATTATTCCAGCACTTGGAAGACTGGGGCAGGAGGATTACATAGTGAGTTCAAGACCAGCTTGACTTTGTCTCAAAAACACTAAGAAATAAAACATCTAAGTGAATAAGTTCCTATTTCATATTATGTTTGCATGTACTTAACAGTAGAGAAAAAGATTCTTACTGAAATTTGTGAGAATTTTTCCTCATTAAGAGGTTTGAGGTGGGGGAGTGGCTGGGGATGGCTCAGCAGGTAAAAGTACTTGCCACATAGGCATGACTACCCGAGCTTCGGTTATTAGTACCGATGTAAAAAGCCTGGCATGGCCATCCATGCTTGCAGCCCTACTCCTGAAGCAATGGCCATCCATGCTCACAGCCCTACTCCTGAAGCGATGGCCATCCATGCTCGCAGCCCTACTCCTGAAGCGATGGCCATCCATGCTCGCAGCCCTACTCCTGAAGCGATGGCCATCCATGCTCGCAGCCCTACTCCTGAAGCGATGGCCATCCATGCTCGCAGCCCTACTCCTGAAGCGGGCAGACAGGATTTCTGCGGGCTCACAGGTGGCCCAGTCTGAGTTGAAGTGTCATCACTAGATTCAGTGAGAAACTCCAACTACAGGAAATGATGTGGAAGGGTGATAAGAGGACACCTAAAGTTCTACTACATGTTGGCACATGCGTGCACAGGACACATGCACCTTCACACATGTGCATAAATTATATACCTCCCCCCACACACTAAAAAAAGATTTTATTTACTTATTTATTTGAGAGGGAGAGGGAGGAAGAGGCAGAGAGAGAGGGGGGAGAGAACAGACACGCCAGGGCCTCCAGCCATTGCCAACAAACTTGAGACTCATTCACCACCTTGTGCATCTGGCTATAAGGGTACTAGGGAATCAAACCTGGGTCCTTAGGTTCACAGGCAAGTGCCTTAATTGCTAAGCAAACTCTCCAATTCTCCCTCCCCAAAAATATTTTAAAGGGTTTGGAATATATATTACTCGATTTAGAAGATTTGTTCTAGGCTTTAGAAAATCATTCTCTTACTCATTGTGTTTAATCTTCTCTGCCTTGTCTCTTCCTGGAACACCAGTGTGTGGGCCTGCATGAAGTGAGTGCTCCCTGCAGCATTTACAGTTAACAAGTTCTAAAGACTAATCCACTCACAAGCAATTAGGCTTCTACACAAAGACTAAGGCAAAAAACATTAAAGACGAAGAAAGAAGAGGAAGGAGAAGGAAGAGGAGGAATAAGGAGGAGGAGCGAGGAGGAGGAGGAAGAAGAAAAAGGAGGAAGAAGGAAGAAGAAGGAAGAGGAGGAATGAGAAGGAGGAGGAGGAAGAAGAGAAGGAGGAAGATGAAAAATGAGGAAGAAGAAAGGAGAACAAGGAAGAGGAAGAATAAGGAGGAGGTGGAGGAAGGAGGAAGATGAAAAAGGAGGAAGAAGAAGAAGGAGGAGGAAGAAGGTGGAAGAGGAATAAGGAGGAGGAGGAGGAAGAACAAGAAAGAGGAAGGAGGAGGAGGAAGGAGGAGGAGGAAAGAGAAGGAGGAAGAAGGAGGAGGAGAGAAGGAGGAGGAGGAAAAAGGAAGAGGAAGGAGAAAGAGGAGGAGGAAGAAAGAGGAGGAGGAAGAAGAAGGAAGAGGAAGTAGGAGGAGGAAGAAAAAGGAGGAAGAAGAGGAAGGAGGAGGAATAAGGAAGAAAGGAGTAGGAAGAAGAAAAAAGGAGGAGGTGGAGAGGAGGAAGAGGATGAAGAGGAAGGGAAAGAGAAGACTTTGTTATCAGCAGAGTAATTTTCCCTCAGAGTCCCTTTTGCATCAAAACCTATGGAGTAGCCAGGGATTTGGGATCTTGGTCTAAGCCACCTTTCCTTTTCCTTTTATAACCAATATCCACATTCTTGTTTGCTTTATTTACTACTGTTGTAAAGTATGTTTTGTTGGGAGTCTTTTTATACATACAAGGAATTTAATGATCACCCCTGTCATCTTACTGTATTTTGGTTTTCCAGTGTAGGAACGACATCTGCTTCTCTTTCCATATGACAACTGTTCTCTCCGTTAGACAATGCATTCATTCTAAGAGCACCTTCAAACTGTCTCCTCAAAACAGTGACGCCCCTGAAGTACTCTAGCGTGTCCACATCAGTCAGAACGTCACCTCTTAGCTCCTCCTCTTTCTCCCTCCCCTTCCCTGGCCCCTCTCAGTATGTGGTAAGTTAACACAAGTAAACCTTTGGAGCCACATATATGTTTTTCAGAAATGGACGGTTGAGGGCTGGAGAGATGGCTTAGCACATAAAGCACCTGCCTGCTAAGCCTAAGAACTCCCGTCCCACGTTTAGGCAGATGCAGTGATGCAAGGGCGCAATACCGCACTTGCCCACAAGGGGGTGCTCGCATCTGGAGTTTGTTCACAGCCACTGAGGCTGCTGGCACACCCAATCTCTATCTCTCTCTGACTCTCTCCAAAAAAAAAAAAAAAAAAAAAAAAAAAAAAAAGGATGGTTGAAAAAAAGTAACTGTAAACAAGAGAAACCAAACTCCATGCACTACTGAAATATCCTATTTAGTATATTCCTTTTTTTTTTTCCTTTGGTTTTTTGAGGTAGGGTCTCACTCTGGTCCAGGCTGACCTGGAATTAGCTATGTAGTCTCAGGGTGGACTCGAACTCACGGCAATCCTCCTACCTCTGCCTCCCGAGTGCTGGGATTAAAGGCATGTGCCACCATGCCCGGCTCTATTTAGTATATTCTTTAAGCAATACTTCTGCAATAATATTTTTGTATTATCTATTCTGTAAGATAAGATGTTTTGTATGCTATAGTTACTAAAAGTGAGGTCCTCTTATATATTAGTTTCATATCTTTAAAATTAAAACCTCTATCTGGGTGTGGTAGAACACGCCTTTAATCCCAGCACTTGGGAGGCAGAGGTAGGAGGATCACCGTGAGTTTGAGGCCACCCTGAGACTACATAGTGAATCCCAGGTCAGCCTGGGCTACAGTGAGACCCTACCTCAAAAAACAAAGAGCAAAAATTAAATACTCTAGTAGATATAATCTTCCATTTCATGTAGGTAGTGAGAATATCTATGATAAGGTAAAGAATTATGTTATTCTTGGATATTATGATTAACTCACAGAAGAAAGCTTTAAAAGTTATTTAGTTCACATTTTAAAAGTTAAAAGAACTCTGCATCCCGACTCACATGACAGAGTATACACACACAATATGTTTAATAATTATTTTAATTAAAAAACCTTACCAATTATTGCCAGTTATGTTTTTCTGGGTTGACAGATGGATTCAATAACAGTATTATCTTACATACAAATACATGGAAACTTGAAAGAAGGAATGTGAAGGCTGTATATCTTATAATTCATATTTACAGTGTAAGACTTTGAGTAATTTCAAGCTTATTAGTTAAAGTCTATTTCCATCACCATTCAGCTGTATGACCTGGGACAAATTACTCTGTTTTCTCATTTGTTAATTATTTGTCATCTGGCTGCTTTACCTAGAAGAGTCATTTGGCAGCATGCAAAAGTACCTTGAAAAAATATCATGCATTTATGAGTATGAACTATTAATGAACTATTACTGTAAAATGGCTGTTGATGACTGGCCTTCCTAGATGTAGAGTAACAGTATTCTGCTTCATTAAAAGCCAACAGGTATTTACAAAGAGATTTTTGTAAAAGAAATTTTTCAGCATTAGTTTTGACACCCTTGTCTTGACTCTAGGGAGCAGGATATTATATAAAGTACATAATAGTCACAAGTTTCAATTAACAACTCACACAATAAAATGCCTTATTAATTCTCCAAACCCTATAAATGCAAAAGTTGTGATGTAAGATTTTGAAAATGTACAAACTAAAGAGGGAGGGAAACCTCACAATGGCTTAAGTGATTTAAAAAAAAAAAAAAAAGCAGTAACTATGATGTTTGGTAACTAACTTTTAACTAAATCCTGTATTACTGAGATTAAAGTTTCCCATGAATTCCTAAAAATTACAATTCCCAAATTTTGTTTTGGAAAATGTGCTTTTTCAGCCAAACATCTCATGCAGACTCTTATCCCAAGACTACAGCACAGCCAGATATGAAGTCCCTTCAGGCAAAGTTTTTAGTCTCATTACTTTAAGAAGTGAAATAACTTCCCCTAAGATTTCAAAACTGGAGGGACAACCTACACAATATTTGTAATTATATAAAAAAAGAGAACATTGTAGCATGCAGAGTAGTACCTAATGGTTAATACCTGCAAACTGAGCTCTGTTGGTGTATTTGTAGGCTCTGGTCTACTTAACATGATTTCTACAAGGTTTTGGAACTTGGAGGACAAGCAAAGTAACTGCATATAATCTTGTTGACTTATCAAGTCCTGTGCTACTGATACAGGCATTATGTTATTATTCCTGCTCCAGTTCCTTAGACACTGTCACCCTTTAGGTACTCTGAGATCTGGTTAGAACTATTCAGGAGTGGTTAGATATATGTAAAGAGTTTACAAAGTGAGAAGATAATTGCTGCAAATGTTAAAAATATAAAAACACAGTTTGTGAGAGCTGCCAAGTATGTGGATACCGATTAGAAAGTGTCGTCATCTGACTCATCACTCTTGGGTTTGGTAAGTCTTTCCAGTTCCTCTCCATCCTAAAATGAAACACATGAAATCAATAATTAAAATTAGAAAGGTTGTTTTCTTAACCATTACTAAGGGGGAAGGTTTACTAAATATATAAATCAAAGGTTTATTGTAAGAAGGTGTAGACATAATCTGGACAAGTTAGACACTGAGAAAGTTCACTTCAGAACCTTATGAAGTGATGAAAAAGTAAAAGGCACTCAACGGACCTTGAATGTCAGATTTAACATGAGCAAAGCACGGAGCACCACCTGCTGGTCTTACGGGGAAATGACTAAAGTTTGGAGGAAAGCATATAAACCAGAAAGTAGGCCTAGCTTGATTTTATTTTACTAAAAAACTGAATTATCAGCGCATGGAAAGAGCAAGGCACTTCTGAGTGTACCCTTTGGTTGGTTCAGAGGTTTATAATGAAAAGGTCCAATTTCTTCATCTATTATATCATCAACTCAGAGACGTAACAGCCTGGAAAGGTAAGCAACATACTTCCCTGAAGAGTGAAACAGTTCATCTTTGAGTTCATGAAAATTACAAATCTAAAACTATACAGAAGAGTTCATTCCATTTTTCATTTAAACTAAATTACTTACTCCAACCCCAAAAGATTAGTATTTACATAAAATGAATGAAAGACCTTTCTAGAAAATATTATTCACCTTCTAGAGGTCTTATTTATTTATTTGAGAGAAAAGAGAGAGAGAGAGAGAGAGAGAGAGAAAAGAACTGGTGTGCCAGCGCCTCCAAGCCTCTGTAAATGAACTCCAGATTCAAGCACTCTCTTGTGCATATGGCTTATGTGGTCCTGGAGAAATGAACCAGGATCCTTTGTCTTTGCAGGCCAACGCCTTAACTGCTAAGCCATTTCTCCAGCCCCAAGAAGTCTTTTTTAAAAAAAATATTTTATTTCTTTATTTGAGAGAGAGGAGGGGCAGATGAGAGACAGAACACACACACCAGGGCCTCTAGACACTGCAAACGAACTCCAGACACATGTGCCACCTTGTGCACTGGCTTACATGGGTACTGGGGAATCAAACTCGGGTCTTTAGGCTTCGCAGGCAAGCATGCCTTAATGGCTAAGCAATCTCTCCAGCTCTACAGAGGCCTTTTATTGTTTTTGTTTTTCAAGGTAGGGTCTTGCTCTATCCCAGGCTGACCTGGGATGCACTATGTAGTCTCAGTAGCCTTGAACTCACAGCAATCCTCCTACCTCTGCTGGGATTAAAGGCATGTTCCACCACACCCGGCTAGAGAGGTCCTTTTAAAAACTATCTTCTTGATGAAATAAACAAGGTCTACCCTTCTGCTACACAGTGGTTATAAATAACCACAGGAAAGATGAAGAAGCCGGGTCTTCCATTAAACAAGGTTTATCAAAGAGGTTCACTTTTCCAACTACTGCGCAGCAGAAAGAGCATGAAACTAAGAATTGGGCCTTGTGACTCTATTACTGGTTCTTTCACCTGCTGCCTATAAGTTACTTACCTCATTTCTTTAATCTTGAGACTAGGGAGACAGGGTACAATGAGCTTTGAGGTATCTTTCAGATTCTTGATTTTATAACATTGTACAATACAATCAGCATATAAAATCCTTGAAAGACTGTGATTGTGCAGTCTTCACAAAAATCAGAAGTCCAATGAATGTTGATTTTCATGTCATAGAATATAAGCACATTTTTCATACCTGATGCTCATTTTTCTTTTTCTTGAATAAGCATGTTTTAAGTTTCAAAAGAAGAAGAAAAACAGCCTATCTTCACCACTTACCCCACTGGAGCGCTCCCATAGATTGCCACTCAGATCTCGGATCCTTTCTTGCCTAGGTGCACATTCCAGAGTTTGAGATTTGCTGGCATTATAAATAAATATGGAGAGAAGGACTGATGGGGCTTCCAGGAAGAAATCCAAGGAGGGCCTGAAGTCAAAGACCAGGACAGACACTGTTGTGATGATGACAGTGGTGACCTGAGCCATCAAAACATGGAACATGTTATCCAGGAACTTCAGAATGAAAGCCACTGAAAGGCCCTGGAATGCAGTAACAAAAATGAGAGCTACTGAAAACGCATTGTGGCCATAAAAAAACCCACAGTTCTGAATCTGACCACGGTTACTTCTCTGAAGGCCCAGTGTCAGCCCATTGAAAACAATGCCAAAAAAGTAGAGTTTACTGTTCTGAATGAAGATGCTTTCAGAGATCTGGTTCCCTTCCTTCAGTATCTTTTCATTATAGATATTGGCCATTGAAGAGACAAAACACTGGGCTATAATAAGAATATGGCCTAAGCCCAGACGGATGTGGCTGAAAATCCTGGCTGTGGTGTTCCATTTAGCTTCAGGAAAAGTCCACTCCACTGCTGTACAATTGTCCCTTCTAGAACATCCACTTCTGAAATGAAGGCAGGAATTGGATGGGTGGAAGAAGGCATCATGATGAAATCCATGTCCTGCCAAATTATGCTGTGATGTTTTCGTACTGGCAGTTAGAGCCACAATAGACAGAAACAGAATCACGAGAGAAGCCCACTGTACCCAGTTTAGGTGCCGCCTGTCCAAAGACGAGAAAGCAAGGGTTACTGGATTTTTGTTATGTCACTTGTTTATACAGAAAGCTCAGAAATTTGAAATACTTGGTTGAATAAATGATACCTAGTTTTTGCTAACATTTCCAATTTAAGTTCAAAGGAAGCTTGTTGGTACTAATATTTATTTTTAAATTTTTATCATTGCTGTCTCATAAATGCTTCACTAATTTCTTTTTGTGGGTTACCTTTTAATTTTCAGGTTTAAACAAGCCCTCTCTCCACTCCGGGAGCTATCCTGGACCCAAAACACTTTTAAAGTGATATTAATGTTAAGTTACAGCAGCAATTCTCAGCCTGGTGCCAAAGAATCAGAAATCTTCTGTACAGATACATTTCCTGTACAAGGGAGATGAAATATTTCTCAAAGCTGTGTATCATGACCCACTACATATTTGAGGATGCCATCTCCTAGACTAGGGCTCAATCATAAACCAGTCATAACAAACTGCTGGTTGATAAGGGAAGGAAAAAATAACTGTGTTTGGGGTAGTAGTTCTGTTTACAAACATCAACAAATGCTTTATTCAAGTACAATGACTAACAATAAACCTTTGAAATACAGATGTTTCCACTTTGCTGACTCACTCAGCTCAACAGACATCTAGTGAACTGTTGTTATATACAGGCGAAGTGGGGAAGGATGAAGGCTTCACCTTCCTCCTGAGGGAGCCTGCACTTTACTGAGAGCTATCTGATGGCAGCAGAATGTTGGCATGATACATGAAGTACACTGGGGGAGTGGCACTTGAATATGTACACAAAGATTGCTGTAGTCATTAGTTCCAATGTTGCTGGGATGAATAGTCAACCAGACAGTTTATGGAAGGAAAGGATTTATTTCACCTCATAAATCCATGGCAAGTTCCATCAATGGTGGAAGAAGCTGGCTTCCCTTCACTGATCCAAGCAGAGAAAAACCCACCAAAAAGCCGGCAAACACCTAATGCAGTAAGCACATACACCAGCAGCAAGCAGGGACCCCAGAGCTCAAACTTCTATCCTTTTGGGCTAGAATTTGGATCCTCATCCATGTCATGCCCTCCTGTAGAAGGAGTCTTCCTGCTATGAGCTGAAGCTGCAAGCTCAATTTTAATTAGACATCTGAGTCGACAGGGACATCCATTCAAACTACCACAATGGTAGTCTATCCTAAAGCAAAAAGAATGCATGATGTGGATAAGGAAGAAAAGTATTAGGTAGTCTGCAAGACCGCTGAGAAGAAAATCTTGGTGCTTTAAGACCAATTAGGTGAAGATGGGAAATGCCAAGGAGACAGGATGCACTTTCAGAAAGATTGTGAAGTTTCTTAAACTACTCTGTAAAGTCAGCCAAGGATTTGTGTATGTATAAGTGATGACTTGATTATTCATGGTTTGTTTGTTCTTTGGTTCAGATGGTGGAACACAAAAGGAGTTCACTTAACTGATCCTTCACTGCCCCAGTTTAACAGGACTGATGCTCAGGGCTTCTGATCCCATGATAATTGTTTGTGCATGGGTATCTCTTCCTAAATGTGGTTTTACCATATGACATCATTAGTTGTGATCTATTTTAACAGCTACATAACTATAAATTATTTTTAAAAAGCTTGATATTCTCATGAAAACTAAGCAAAAGACTTTGGAAAGACTAGCTAAATGCAAACTGCTCAGACAAATAAAAAAAAAAAAAGCTGCCTGAAAATTACATATAGGTGAGGTAACTGTAAATGGGTATGGAAAGAACAATAAGGTTTTAGATGGTGTGGTGGTTTCAATCAGATGTCTCCCATAAAGTCATGTGGTTGAGGTGTTTGGTCCCCAGCTGGTGGTGATTTGGGAGGTGGAGCCTTGCTGGAGGAGGTGTGTCACTGGTGGCAGACCATGAGGTTTATTAGTCCCCAGCTTGCCAGTGTTAGCTCACTTTTGCTGCCATCTTACACCTGCTGTGGCAAGATGATGCCCAGCCTCTATGGTGCCATGTTTTCCCCTGCTATCAAGGAGCTTCCCTGTGAGACTGAAAGCTGAAATAAACACTTTCCTCCCATCAGCTGCTTTTTGGTCAGGTGTTCGGTCTCAGCCATGAGAAGGTAACTACAACAGAAAACTGGCACAAGAGGAGTGGGGTTGTTGCTACTAAAACCTGACTGTGGCTTCTGATCTTCTGGAACTGATCTGTGGGAAGAATGCAGGATTTGAAACTTTTGGACTGAAGTGCTGTAAGCAGAGCATGATGGACATTCTGCTGAGAGTTGCAAGACCTAACTACAGTGGAAACTGTGGACTGGAGGCTTGGCTTAGGAGGGGAAGAACTTTGTCAGGACTGGGCTAGAGGTAGTTTGTTTGAGAGGCTAGCTGTGTTCTTCCTGTGTCCTGAGAACTTGAAAAGGGTTGAGTTGAAAGGAAATGGACTGGTGTGAACAGATGCACATGGCACAGAAAGAAAGTTTCAAACTAGAGACTACAGCCCCATTCAGCTACAATTGAGAGATTACCACCAATGAGATTGTGCCAGCTGTTCTGCCCTGGGACAATAGGAAGACTGCTGATTCTTTTCAAAGGAAGGGATCCTGAAGGAAGAATGCTGAAGTGTCCTGGTTTTCAAAGTCAGCTTTACCCTTCCCCCACCCCCACTGGGTTAACAAATTTTGTAGCCCACCTTGGATTATAGAAGTGTAACAAATGCAGAAGAGAGTCACTGGATTTACAATGTGGTCCTTTGGAGATGGCCCCCTAGACAATGTGGAATACAGTCACAGTCCCTGAATGTGGGCCATGGCATGGATGAACGATGGGTTGCACTGGAGACAACAGGATTTTGGAGATGCCAGGACTACTGGACTGCTGCCAAGGAGAGTTGCTGACTCAGGAAGGAGTTTTCCCAGGGCCATGGGCAGCCCAGCTGGAGGGGTGGATTTGGATCCCCATAGATTTCACTGTAGGTCTTACGTGCCAGAAGTGGAGTTTCAAGATTTGATATTTGTCCTGCTTGTTTTAGATCCTGCATTGGTTCAATCTTTCCTTGGCCAATTTGCCCAATGCCATCTTTTGCAGTGTGATTGTTGATTCTGTGCCATGATGTATCTATAATGTGTGTTCTAATTTTACAGGCTCACAGTTACAAGACTCTGGACTATGGGAATGTTTGAACAGTGGAATTTAAAAACAAACTATGGGGACTTTTACAATTGGACTGAATGCATTTTCACATCTTGAGATGGCTATAAGGCTATGCAAGCCTGGGACAGAATGTGATGGTTGAATCAGCAGAGACCCCCGTAACTCATGTGTTTTGGATGTTTGGTTCCTAACTGGTAGCAATTTGGGAGTGGAGCCTTGCTGGAGAAGGTATATCACTGGAGGCAGACCTTGAGGCTTATTAGACCCCAGCTTGCCAGTGCTAGTTCAGCTCACTTTTGTTGCTGTCTTCCATCTGCTGTGGCAAAATATGATGTCTAGACTCTGTTCGTGCCTACTTTCCCATGGAAACAAAAACAGCTTAAGCAGTTTCCACCCCTATCTATACTTCTATGTATCTACTGTGAGCATTGAAATGCATCCCCCATCAATAAAGGGGGAACTGCTATATATGCAGGCAGCCATCTATATCCTTGAGCTCTTCCCCTACAGATTCAATTATAGGTTGAAAATAGTATTTAAAAAGTCAAATCATATGCAGACTTTATTATTCCCTAAACAATGTAACATTTGTATTCATTGGTGATAGGCAGTGCAGTAGGTTACATGCAAATATGCTGTCATTTAATAAAGTGACTTCCACAAACTTTGAGTCCTAGAACCAACCTGTGGGTTCTTAGAGATACATGATTCTCTATTATGACTTTACCTAGTAAGCAAGCTGTTACATTCAAGCTGTATCAGACAAGAGCAATTCTATTGTTTCTACCACATTTGGTGATAATAGAGCATGAAAACAAGTGAAAAGACTCACATAATTGCTCCTCACAAAACTACAAAATACACTTCCTAGTAGCACTGAATAAGTTACCAGTGATAGTCTTGTGATGAGAAATCACAGCCATTTGTTAAATAAATAACTTTGGAGAAAATCATGGCATTACTAATGTTTTTCTCCTGGTTCTAATGGTACCTAACTTTATTATAATTTCTAGGACACCCAGTGTAATTGTGATAAAATGCATTTTTTATTGATCTTTTTCCACAGTGTCTCCTTGATGAAATCAAAGAAATTTATATAGTAGGTAGGTAAAATAGTGCTGGATCTTTTACCCTAAAATCTCAATCTTTAGGTGATATTATTTCCTAAAGCCAAGACAAATCCAAGCATTCAACTATGCTACGGTGCAAGAGCAACCATGACGCAGGCTTTGAGGCACAGGGCCTCTCCTCATTCCCCTCTTTGAACCAGGGATCACAGTTCAAGAGAATACACCCCTGTTCACAGAGGATGTCTGTAAAACAGACAAGAGGATGTCTAGGTGGTAATATTTTATTTTTTCACTTTCAGATTATTCCATGTAACTTTTACATTACTATCCTGGCTTGCTTTTTTCCCCCTACTATTGTAATCTTATATTTTTTACCTGCATAGGAAAGGTATTTTGTGACTCTCTTAATCATGTATAAAGCAACAATTTTAATTAAAACTAAATTAAAAAAATAAAAATGAGCTATGACAAAAAACATAAACATGTGCTAGCAGACCATTGTCTGATTCACAAACAGCATTAAGTAGGGGAAAATACCACAGTGAATGACAAAATGATCAAAATAACATGCAGTTGTATAATAATGGGTATATACAGATCAAGAAGTATGCAGCTTTACAAAGGAACTGTTGTCATATGTCAACCACATTGATGAACCTTGATGACAAAACAAAACAACAACAACAGAAAAATCCCAACAACAACAACATCAAAAAACCTGTGGCTCTAGTGACAGGTATCCAGATCTATGAGATGAAAAACAAGGTGTAATGTTAACTCTACTGAACTGTACATTTAAAAATGGCTAAGATAGGCGGGCGTGGTGGCGCACGCCTTTAATCCCAGCACTTGGGAGGTAGAGAGGTAGGAGGATCGCCATGAATTCGAGGCCACGCTGAGAATACAGAGTGAATTCCAGGTCAGCCTGGGCTAGTGAGACCCTACCTTGAAAAACCAAAAAAAAAAAAAAGGCTAAGATAAGCCACTCCTGAAATCCCAGCTCCTCTAACTATAACCTGTAGCTGGAACTCCTCACCAATTTCAAGTTAGACAACATATATTTTATAACTTCTCTTTAAAAATTCACGGATTTAAAAAATGTAGTTTTGAAATAATATTTGCATATTACATAACAGGTATGTTATGTGTACTTGTGAAATGTCCTTTTATAGGAAAACAGGCATCTTCTTTTAAAAACCGTGTCTTTGAGACCTTTACTCCCTTACTAAACTAGTAAACATTTTGTTATGGTGGAACCGTTTTTTCTTTATGGATGTATGTCTTTAGTTTTATCAGAGGAATCAATATAAAATGCTATTGCTTCCATACAATTTCTTAAAGTCTATTTTTTATCCTATAACGTGAATTTCATGTTAATTTCAAAGGCTTCACAACATTTTTGAAATAGAATTTAGAGATAGAATTTGTTACTGACATTATTTCTTTAAGTCACAACCAAACTGAAGAACACGTTGAGTCTGATACAGCCAATGTCAATGAACTTTAACAATTAAAGGGTACTACATACAATACTTTAAATCCCTCCCTTCACTATCAAATTGAATGTGTCCCCAGAGCAAAATAAAATGTTTCTAGAATTCCATGTAACTTACATTTGACATGTACCATAGACTCAATAAATATTTAGACTGCCTGTGCACCATCCATCCATCCTTTTAACCACATAAATTATAAGAGTACCTATCACATAGCATATAGAGAATAAGACATTAAGGAGAATGTAAAATTAAAAAGAACAACAAGCACAACAAATATAAGAAGAAGTTAATTTTATTTTTCTCATCATTACTAATTGATTAAATTGTGATTTAGTGGTACATCTCTATATACTTGTGTGTCTTGGGACATTCTAATCTTTGTTTTGCAGCAGAGATCATTTATTGAGAAATGTTAATACTATCAATGGTCCCCCTGAAGAGGCCAAGGTTAGGGAATAGCATTTTTAAAAGTTTAAAACCCAGGATTCTTATTAATTATAATTTGAATATATTCCTCACATGAACTGACTACCACTTAGGGTTAAGCCATGTATCATATCAAGTGGTTTCAAATAGAATTTGTTTCTCTTTATCATTTCATCTCCAAAGTACAAATATATTAAAATCTTGAAGATCTCCTCCTACTAGTGTACAAAGATTATGCATACAAAGCTCATGATATTTTTGGTAGAAAACCTGGGCTGAGACTATAGGATTGCTTAAGGAATTAAGGAATTCAAGGCCATCCTGCCCTACAGAGTAAGACCCTGTCTCAAACCAACCGACTGGGTGGAGGAGAAAAAGAAAACTCGGTTGCTAACTATTATAACTATTAAAACATTAACTACAAGGCAATCTTACTTTTGAGAGGTTCTAGATATTCCATATACCTGTGGCAGAGGTTTAGATAGGCCAGTGCTAAAGCTGCTCTTTGCATAGATAAAAAACATAGTGCTCAACACACAGGCCAACTAGGAACCCTGGCATTGGGATTCTGTGGGCTCTTTGCTTAGTAAATTATCTGAAATCAGGCTGGACCACTTTAAAGTGTTACATAGGCGTCCATGGTGAATTACTTACTTCAGCACTATCCTGAATAGCAGAGCTGTTGTTATAATGCTAAAATTCGAGAAGATAACAGCCATGGCCTAGAAAGAAAAAGAAGATAGAATTACAATCCAAACAAAGCAGTGACCTCAGAAAGCTGCCAGCTTGGTAGTTTACCTGACACAGAAAGCTTTTAGGCAAAAAGTAGAGGGGTTATTAGGGCAGCCATTTCACTAGGGGATTAAATTGAAATTTTATTGCTTATTAAATTTAAGCAGGTATGACTGAAATATTGTCCAGACTTTCAAAATATGTGTTTAAGTTCAGGAAATGCCTGTACAAATAATCATTATGTTTAGATCTGGAAATATTGATGACGTATAAAGATTTCTAGGTCTAGTAATAACAGTTACCATGCGTATGAAGCATACTTTTCACAGATATCCAACTTGGTAGATTCTGTAAAAATTATTTTTGTGTGTGGTTTGGCCAATCAAATGGCATACCTTAAACATGTTTAGACAAGCAACTCCACTACTGCGCTGTACCCTTAACGTCTACCACTGCTTGCAAGGGTGAGGAGGACAAATTCTGTCAAGCTCATCTGCATGCTAGGAGCACTTAGGCAGATATTTAAATATCTTTGATGTTTCAAGAATTGAATCAATTTTCTGGTTGAGCTGACATGATTCAAAGCACAGTCCTTTAATTTGATCCTAGTTATTCTAAACACTTAGGAATGTGTTAGCTAGAATTTACCATGGTTTATCTTTCTGAACATGGTTGTATTTCAGTTTTATAAAATTTCAGGGGCTGGAGAGATGGCTTAGTGGTTAAGGCGCCTGCCTGCTAAGCCTAAGAACCCAGTTCCAATCTCCAGATCCCATGTTTAGCCAGATGTAAAGTGACGCAAGGGCGCAATGCCACACTTGCCCAAAAGGGGGTGCATACATCTGGATTTCATTCTCAGCAGCAGCTGAGAGACTACTGGAGTGCCCATCTCTTTCTTTCTCCCTCTCCCTCTCTGTCTCTCTCTCCAAAAATAAATTTAAAAAAATATTGAGGGTTTGTTTTGCTCAGAATGTATGAAGTTTAATTATTTGTCCTTATAACTGGATTAAGCAATACAAATAATTTAAAAAATATAATTTTATGACAAAGTTCACTTTGATTTCCTTAGCTTTTACAATTCTAAACTAATTGCAAACAGTTCTGGAATCTACCTGTAATTCTAGATTCAAAAGGCTGGTAGAGGACTATCTTGAGTACAAGGTCAGCCTGAAGTACACTGTAAAAAACCTTGTCTCAAGAAATCAAACAACAAAGAATATCAGATCTTATATAACCACTAATAACAGTAAATATGACTAAAATGCACTTAAATAACAAAGTAAACATAATAAAACTAGCAATGATTTTAAGACTGTATTTTATATTGAGATTTTTTTTAATTAAAAAAGCTTGACATATATATATAGAAAATAATTTGGTTAATTGTGTCACAGTTGATTATAAGCAATTCGTTTTGTGAAATAAATTTTAGTTCCTATTTAATTTTTTTTTTCTGACTTTCAGGTAGTTGGGAGAATTGTAAAAGTTGGTTTTCAGCAGATTAAAATGTTTTCCTCTATTTTCACTATTATATTATATTTATTATATTATATTATATGTATTATTATATAATATATTATATATATTCTATATTTCACTATTATTAATGATCCAGTATCTTATCAGGTACCTGTGAGATGGGCTTTTTGAACATTTTTGTAAAGGTTGTATCCACTTATCAGTGTCAAGCTGAGGGTTTGTTTTCCCCCGAATTAAACATTTTACTTTAAAAATAAAAGTCAGTGGGACTAGAAAGATGGCTTAGTGGTTAAGGTGGTTGCCTGTGAAACCTAAAGACCTAGGTTCAATTCCCTAGTACCCATATCAGCCAGATGTACAAGGTGGCACATGTGTCTAGAGTTCCTTTGTAGTAGCTGGTGGCCCTGACATGCCCATTCTCTTTCTTTCATGCCCTCAAATAAATAAATATTAAAAAATACAAATAAGTGATAATTTGGTACATGTATATAGTGTGTAATTATCAAATCAAGGTGATCAGCTTTTTTATTTTCCTAACCATTTATTACTTGAGTTAGACTATGAATTGGCTTTCTCAGAGTACCTTTCTGTAAGACAAACGCTTGTGAACCCCAAGTTAAGAATAAGAGTTATGGAAAACAGCTTGAAATGTAGTAGTGACTTTGAATAAACATTAATAACAATATAAATACATTAACTAAGCAGCCTGGCTAGCAAGACAGATTCTAAAAACATGACAATACTGTTAAATCTACACTCTTAGACCTAAAACCTCCATGCACCTCTATTTAATTCCTTAAACAGAATCATGCACAGAAATTGTGTACATAGAGTATGTCATGTGATTTGTTTCATAATATCTGTGGTTGTATCCAATCAGGAAAAATAAAGCAATAAATACTGAAGAAAAAAAAAAGGAAGTTGCTATTTGCTTTGGTACTATTCATGTAGGAAAAGTTAAAAGTTTATTTAATCTGTTGGTTTCAAATAAAAATATAGGAAATACTTATTATAGAAGATAAATAACTATGTTTTATATATAGGAACGCTAAGATTTGAAAAACAAAGTAGAAATAGGAATTGACATAGATGAGCACTCACTACCATCTTGAATCACAAAGCTGAAAGGAACTCTGGCATTCAAGTGACTTCACTCCCTGCCTGCCTTTGAGCTGGCTTATTTTCCTTTTATTTTCCAGATGGAGTAACTGAAAGAAGATGAGGTCTTAGTTCTACATTGTGGAAAAGTGTCAAACTCTGGTCTTTTACTATAGTACTCTACTGAGCCTCCCCCCTTTTTATTCCATTTTAAAGCTTATTTGATTTTATCTGCAAGGTTTCACATGGAGGATCAGTGCCAATAAAAATCTCATTTGTGGGCTGGAGAGATTGCTTAATGGTTAAGGCACTTGTCTACAAAGCCAATAGACCCAGGTTCCATTCCCCCAGGACCCACATAAAGCCAGATGTGGGCTGGAGAGATGGCTTAGTGGTTAAACTCTTGCCTGTGAAGCCTAAGGACCCCGGTTCGAGGCTTGATTCTCCAGGACCCATGTAAGCCAGGTGCACAAGGGGGAACACACATCTGGAGTTTGTTTGCAGTAGCTGGAGGACCTGGTGTGCCCATTCTCTCTCTCTCTCTCTCTCTCCCTACCTGCCTATTTCTGTATCTCTCTCTCTCTCTCTCAAATAAATAAATAAAAGTTAAATAAATAAATTTGTTTTTTTAAAAATCTCATTTGTAATCAAAATGTTTTATTTTTTCAAAAAACTCAACAGCCTCATTGGAAACCTTCATTTTATAAAATATGAAGGTATATACATGTGACACAAACTGAAAGGTAAAAGAAGAAGACTGAATCTTAATTCTAAAACCCAATAGCTTCCAAACAGACACAAAGGATGCTGTGAGAGGAGCATTCCTGGTGTCGTCAGTTACCAATGGTCTGACTGTGGAGTGACACAAAGAATCTGTGTATTAAAGGTAAGAGTAAAAAAAAAAAAAAACATACAAATAGCTTTTAACGTAGATCAGCTACATTAATACAGGTGTAGCTAAGAGAGGCGCATCAAGTGTATAATTGCCTGAGATAATCGTGGAAGTGTGAGTGAAGGTGATGTTACAATTGAGATTACAGGCTGGTTATAGATACATGATTAAAGTTACATTAAGGGAGGGGCTCTGATTCCTGGAGTCTGGAAGCAACTCTGCCACAGTAGTCAGCACAGCCAGCAATCGTTAACAGTGAGAGGATCTGGCAAGTGACAGGTAATTCAATATTCTGACAGGACTGGGAAATTTTCAGTAAGGCCAGTGAGACTAACAAGCAACTAAAACAACCAAGAAATGATTAAAAAAAAAAAGATCCCTTTTGGGAATCATTTCTCTGTATCTTTTCAATAACTTCTTTTCTGTTACAGTTTTACTTACAGGTTGAAGATAGGATAAGACATAGAAGACAATCAAGTTATCCAGGAAATAGAGAAAGCCAGGAATGGACCATTTCATGAAATTAGAGAATTCTTTCCAGGAAGCACATCTCAAATGTCTACTTTGATGATCTTCTAAGGAAAGAAATATGGCAATAAGTGGCCTTAACTGAGAAAGCTTACATTTTCAGAGAAAGCACATTATATTGATTACCGATACCATCCTATAAAGTTGCCTCCATGAGTGAGTACTAGCTTATAGAAAGAGCGCATACAGACATTATTAGTCTGTCTTCAACCCACCTTCTGTACGCCATCAATGGCAACCAGTAGCTCCCTTATAGTACTGACAACCCTAATTCCTGTTAAAGTCCAAGTATGACTTAAGGCAACTCAGGACTCACTTGTGGACTTTCTTATTCTCTGAGTTTGAGACACAGAGGATCTCAACTATTTAGAGTAAACAGAGAAAAAGTCACATTCTCACATTTTTACTTTTCCCTTGAGGGAAGGGAACTAATAATGAAAATTCATAAGTATGGAACGAGACACAGTTAACTTTTTACTAACATTACTGTGAGCTGACCAGCTCCAGATTTCCAAAGACCTAGGAGGGCACAGTGTAATAGAGAACATAAAATGTAGAGAAAGAACACAAAGACATTTAAGTTCTGCAAGTAACATGTAAGTTTCATGGAATTATGCAATGTATTCAACAAATCAGAAATTCATCCAGATTGAAATGCTTGAGCATGAAAACACGTCTTCTTACCTGAGTATTTTAATGCTCCAAATTCTTTAACTGCACAAGGGAAGACAGCTCAAAAAGATAGAAAGTGCAAAGACCCATAACTGGGGAAGTGAGGTGAAGAATCAATACATACTTAGACCTCTACATTGCATAAAAGCCTAATATTCTACGTGTGAGGAAAGATTAACACCCCCATCTAATCAGTCTGTCTAGTGCACTATGCTATCTTTGTTGTAGGAAATGGCAACTATTTCGCAAAATAAGATACATCACGTCAGACAAGCAGTGATTTTAAAAGATCCTGAATTGGAATAAAAACGTAGTTACTGTATAAAGCCATCACAGGAACATGTGAAGAGATACAGCATTGGCAAAGAACAAAGCAAGTCCCTATCACTATTCCTGTCAACACAACTCTGCTTACCATTTTCTTTGAGCTGTTCCTCCACCTATAAAACATGCATGGACTAGACTAAATTACAAAATGTTCCTCCAGTTCTACCATTTTTTTTTTGATTCTGTGATTTTTAGCAAACGTATGTATCAAGACTCACCTTTCTTTATAACACAGAGTGACACGAGGACACAGAAAACTAGTTTCCCCAGTTCTGAGCACACATTCACAGTAGTTGGAAGATAGTCATACTTGTTCTCTGAAATGTAACAGAAAACTTTATAAATTTTATTCTAGATATGCTGATATGTACTTAATAATTTTTAGATTTAAAAACTAGATTTAACACTACTTATATTAAACGTCTTCCATATGGCATTGGCTTTTTTGAATTTTTGAACTTCAAATTAATATATTAGCTACCTTTATTCTTTTTTATTTTTTGGGAAGAACAGTATTCTTCATTGAAGTCCCATGCTAAGGGAGGAGCCACCCTGCATAGCAGCATCTCATGAGCTTAGGTTCCAGATCAAGTAAGAGAACAAGCAGAAAGTGAACTGAGTGTTCACACTTATCTCTGCTTCCTGAATGTGGGAACAATATGAACAGCTGCTTCACACTGCTACCTCCATGCCTTGCCTACCATGGACTGTATTCCTCTCAAACTGTTAGCTAAAACAAATGTTTCTTTAAGTTGTTTGATAGGTGTTTTGTCACAGCAGCAAGAAAAGTAACCAGGTGCTGGGGAGATGACTCAGCAGTTAAAGATGCTTGCAAAGCCTGCTGTCTTGGGCTCATTTCCTTAGCCACTCACATAAAGCCAGAGTGTACTTATTTGAAGCAGCAAGAGATCTGGGTGTGCCCACACAGATACATATAAATAAGAAGTAAAAGGGGGGGGAGGAAGGGAGGGAGGGAGAGGGAGATAGTGAATTCCAGGTCAGCCTGGACTAGAGTGAAACCCTACTTCGACCCCCCTCCACCCACCCAAAAAAGAGAAAAGTAACTAATATATTTAACAATCTTTTCCTTTTGTCTGTCACTCCCTTGCAATTTTTTTTTTTTTTAGTTTCTCTTGTAGCCCAAGCTAGCCACAAGCTCCCTATGTAGCCCAGGCTGCCTTAAACTTATGATCCATCTGCTTCTGTCTCTCAAGTGCTGGGATTACAGGTATACACCAAGCCAACCTCTCTAACAATTTCTTCTTAATGTTGTTGAGCATTGGTATGCCACTTAAATGTTGGCATTCCTTATAATTCCCTGTGTCTCTTGTTTTTCTCATTCTTCACAAATGAGCTCCTGGATCCTAGAGTCTTAAATTTAAATGTGATAGTGCTTATATCTATATTCTGGAACATTTAGTTTAGTGCTCACTACATGTATTTATATGAGTAACTACTTCCTTTTACCGCTTTAATTGATCTTTCCTTTATGAACATTTTGTGCTAGACACCATAGGACATTACAGTGAATTATGACATAGCACTAATTACATGAGGACATGGCTACATGAAAGGTATATATCTAAAATTATAATTTCTTTGAACCTGACCAAACTTACTCTTCCTCCTAATAGTCCCTATCTTAGCTGACACCATTATCAAACTGCCTCAAACCATAAACTGCTGAGCTGTCCAATATTTTATCTTCTATATTTTATCTTCACATTTAACACATTGTCCAAGTCGTATCTTTTCTGTGTTCTGAATATTTCTTGACTCTATCCTATATTCCTATAGCACTGTTAGTCTTCTTCATCCATGTCTTGAATTTGCAATAATCTTTTCCTCTATTGTCTAGCTACCATTACAGCCTCTCATTTTATCTTCCTACATTGTTTATCATCTAGACTTTAGGAACCTAGAAATATAATCCCAGCTCTGTGACAGGGCGTATGAAGCCTCTAACAAGGTATCCCTTCCCTCTTAAGTCAAGTTAACTCTCTGCTCCAGGTCCTTAAATGTTCTGCTTAATAATTCGGAACCACATATTCTCACAACATACCTTTAAAAAAATAATTTATTTGAGACAGACAGAGGCAAGCAGAGAGGAGGGTGCAGAGAGTGGGAGGGAGAAGAGAGTATGGGCCTCTTGCCAGTGCAAATGAACTCCAGATGTATACACCACTTTGTGGGTACTGAGGAATTGTGCTCAGGCTATCAGGTTTTGCAAACAAGCATCTTTAACCACTAAGCCATCTCCAACCCCCCCCCCTTTTTTTTCTAATGTGTCTGTTCCTTTCTAGGCAATTGTCTCTGATTTGTAACCCTATCTACCTTGTCTTCTTGTGGCTCAACTGTTACTTAATCAGGAGTGTTCCCTCATCTCTATGCATTCATTCCACACCACCTTCTCCCAGACAGAATACATAATTTTTCCCTTTACAGTACCTTAGTATCTTCAATGTATTTCTATTGCCACACTTACTATAATGTAGTTTCATAATGTGTTTACATTTACATTTCTGTCGAATGAACTGTGAGTTCTTAAGGATAAGGTCTTTATGTCTTATGCTCTTTGAACTATACTACTAATACTTAGAATGGGGCCTGAAAGATAAAAATTAACTGAAGTCGAGACTTACATACACATGTGACTTCCCAAACAGATTATCATTAGTCTCATGAGGTCATGATTTGATGTGTTGCCAATAATTAGTAAGGCATACAGTTTTGTGACTCAATATATTTGCTAAAGTTCTTATAATACAAAAAGTAGATATAATTATATATGTACTAAATCTTTTCATTATGCCCCAGTGATACAATAATTATGATAGGGCCTCACAAATGCCAATTAACCAAACAAATATACCCTATTTCCTCCATATGCCATCTATAATTATACATTTTGCTATTGGCCCAGAAGTACCTGTGGTAATAAGATGTATGTTGTATATGGAAGGTTTGGTTTTTGCACTTGAGTGGCCCAAATTTCACTCAGTGTCAAAATTTTTTCTTGACAAGGCATGGAAGGTTAAATAATAAAAATTAAACATGCTTTATCATTTACATGAAGCAAATTACTTAAGGTACTTTAATTTACACACAGAGAGACCAAAGAGAAGATAGATAAGGGGTTTTAAGTACTCCATCCATATTGTATGTACTGTCCTAACTTACCTTCATTGGCAGAGTATTTTACCAGTAAGATGCGACTTGAACTTAAAGCAATGAACACAACACCTAGCAGGAACGTATAGACGGCTGAGGAGCATAACCTCGGGCGCTTGCAGCACTTTCTTTCCATTCCCCTGTCTTTTAGGTGTCTTAAAAAGAATTCTTTCATGAGGAACCTTGTCCGCAGACCTAAAGATTAAGCATAATGCAAATACTATGGATAGTGAGTGCTTAACAGAAAAGGACTTTAGATGTTTGACTACTGCTAAATCAGGACGAAGAAAGTGGAGGAGGAGAAACTATGGAGAAAGGAAAGTGTCAAGATGTGAACAAGGGGTACTCTAGAGGCAGAAAAGGACTGGCCAGTTTGGAAATGATGACTTAGCCAAGTAAGTGTGACACTTTGGGACTGACTGTGGGTGGGGGGTGGCAGTCCATTTGTTCTTACTGGAAACTTTGTTCTGAAAGGAATAGTTTTTGGAGTTGTTCTTTGTCTGTCCTCCGTGGCAGCTCATCTTTCTTTGGGGTAGGAAAAACAACTTTTGCTGGGGAGGAAAAAAAACAACTTGCTGTCCCAGGGCCAAATGGAAACAGCTGGAACCTGGAAGTTGTCTAGGCCAACAGCAGAGCTAAATCTTAGGACTCTAAAGCTTAGAACGAGTTAACAGGTCCCCCTCGGGACAGGTAATCCGAGGTAGGACACTACTAGGCCTAAAAAGCGTCAAAGTAGTGACAGCCCCATTGAGCGTGCGGGGGAAAGTGCAAACACCGCCCATGCTGCGCGCAGGCGCACTGCAGACGCGCGCTCGAGAGAGAGAGTGTGTGTGTGTGTGTGGGGGGAGAAAAAAACCATCTCACTGCACATGCGCAGTGGGCCCCGCGCGGCGTTCTCCCCCCTCCCTTTTTATCCGTGCACGCGCCCTCCTGCGCACGCGCGTCGGCCGGCCCGCGGGCGCTGTTACCTTAGTGGTTCGGGGGTGAGGTTCTCAGGGGTCGGACGGGCGCCATAGAGCCGCCGCCGCCGCCGCCGCCGTGACTATGTAGCTCCGTCGTAGGCGAGGCAGCTCCTGAGGGTCCCATTCAAAGCGGGGCAAGTTCCGAGAGGGACACCCGAGCCCGAGCCGAGGTCGGGGGAGGAGGGAAGAGGGGAACGTGGGTGGGGGGAAGGGAAAAACGAGCGCACCGGACGCCAGCACGGCGCATGCGCGCGCCCGGAGTTCCGCTTCCGGCGAGGGGAGGGAGAGGGAGGAGCGACGGCCTTTCCCGCGTCACGTGGTCGGGGCGGCCCGCGTCACGTGGTCGGGGCGGCCCGCGTCACGTGACGCCCAAGTGGCTGCGGAGGCGAGAGAAGCGGAGTGGGAGGAGAGGAAGAGGAAGCCGGCGCGTGTCCCGACCGAGCGGAAAAGGGGTGCGCGCGTCCCCACGCCCTCCCGCTCTGTCCGTGGTCGTGTGCCCCGCCCGCCCGCGGCTTCGGGGACGGCGTCTGACTTCCCCGCCCCGTCCCCACCCCACCTCGGGGTGGGGGTCCGCCCGCCGTCCGCGCCCCCACGATGCAGAATGTCATTAACACGGTGAAGGGAAAGGCTCTGGAGGTGGCCGAGTACCTGACCCCGGTCCTCAAGGTAAGCCCGGGCGCGCACGCAGCTCTGCGAGCGAGCCCCGGGCCCTCCTCGCCCGTCCCCCTGCTGGGCTGGGGAAGAGGTGCTGGGGGGGGACACCCCAGGGCCCAGGCGCAGCCCCTTGTCCCCCCCCACCCCCGGTCGTGCACGGTGCTAAAGAAGGCTTGCAAGGCTCACCCCCCCAGGGCTCAACCGGAGCGACGACGCTCTGTGCGTGCTTGCTTGGTGTTCCCCCATCCGCACCACCCATCCACCACTCCTTGTCCATATGGGGACATGTGGATGCAAGGTGGTCGGGAGCAGAGATTCCTCCCCCACCACCCCTTTAAGAAAGTTGAACCCAAACATGAGAAGTCTTTGAAAACAAGGACTTGGAATAACCCATTAGAAATGACGCCCAAGAGCTTGGTAGCTAATGATGGTCACTTTTTCTTTGCCCAAGTTGCCTCGAAAAAGTGTCAAGGATCAGGTTTAAGCTGGGACCGCGGTCTCCAGCTCCTTTCGGTTTCAGGGGGGAACCCAGTGAACAGTAACCTTAACTTGGTCAGTAACTTTGAATAAAAACCAAGAGCCAAATTTCTGCTCTTGCCCAAACTTTAAAGTAGTTGTAACTGGCTACCTGGACTTAAGCGATAAGAAACGCTGCGCAGGCCTTCTGAGTATGCAGTTTTTGAAAATGTACTGGAAACAGTACATTTGTAAAGTAAAACGTTATGACACATTAGCTACAAGCACTGACCTGGCTCTTTATTTTCCAAGATAAGTTTCTAGAACTACATTCAAAGTTTCGTGACTTCCAGGGTGCAGTTTTTTTGTTATACCTTTATTTTGGCTTGGTGAAAAGGAGCAGTAATAGTCATGCGTGGCAGGTATCTGCTTTGTTTTGGTTTTGATATTCATCATCAATTTGGATGTTACAGATTTTATAGACCACTACAATTGAATTTGTAATGTAGAATTGTTTTGAGCAATCATTTGCTCAAAGTTGCAATGATAGACTATCAGTATATAGGGAATGTACTTTAGCACAAGAAAAAGCAGAACTAATGGCCTGCTCCTTGTTACCCTGTTGTGCAAACTATCGTTTTATAGAAAGAATCCTTATAGGTCCCTACTACATGAGGGAAGGCAAAGAAAATCCTTGGAAAGAAATGGACACCTCCTTAAGGAGAAAAATTACAAAAGCTATATCTTGTTTAGGTGGCATTCATGTAGTAAATAGCAAAGACCAACTTTCTTAGTGGTCGTCAGTGTGCTATTTGGTTAGTGGAAATCCCAGTCATATCTACTCTATCCAAGATGACAGGGACTTAAGCCACTCTCAGCTCTTTGTACTTACTTTTAGTACTCACAAGTAGACTCTTGGTATGGATTTTTGTTTGCTTTTATTTGTTTTGGGTGGTAGGGACTGAACCCAGGGCCTTGTGTTTGCTAAGCAAATGCTCTACTACTGAGCTAAATCCATAGGCAAAATGGGATTTTTTTTTTTTTTTTTTTGAGGTAGGGTTTCACTGTAGTCCAGTCTGATCTGGAATTCACTGTAGTCTCAGGGTGGCCTCAAACTCATGATGATTCTACCTCTGCCTCCCGCGTGCTGGGATTAAAGGTGTGCACCACCATGCCTGTCTGCTATGGGTTTTGTATTTGTTTCATTCAGCCTGAAATATTCTTCCTCAAGACAGACATGGTTTGGTGTGTCTGTCTGCCCCCTTTCCCCCATCTCTGTGCCTGTCAGTCTGTCTCTCCCCCTCCCTCCCTCCCTCCCTTCCTCCCCCCCCCCCCCCATCTCTGTGTGTGTATGTATGTGTAGAGGCCAGATGACAACCTCAGGTGTCACTCATGAGTACTATCCACCTTTTTGAGACAGGGTGTCTCAGTGGTCTGGAACTGGCCAAGAAGGCTAGACTGGCTGGCCAGTGAGCCTTTGACTTCACCTCTGGAGTACTGGGGATTGCAAGCACTTGCCACCATGCCTGACTTGGCTTCTGGAGATCAAAGTCAAGTCCTCATGCTTGCAAGGCACATGCTACCCATTGACCCACCTATACTCCTCAGCCCTTCATTTTATTTATTTATTTATTTGTTTATTTATTTATTTATTTATTTATTTATTTTAGTTTTTTGGGGTAGGGTCTCACTCTGGCCCAGGCTGACTTGGAATTCACTCTGTAGTCTCAAGATTGTCTCAAACTCACAGTGATCCTCCTACCTCTGCCTCCCCAGTGCCACCATGCCCGGCTTCGTTTTATTTTCATATTTATCTCTCCCTTGCCACCTGACACTTTCCTTCCATTTCATTTTCTGTTCATGCTCTGATGCTTATCACCACTTGACTTTTCTTCCTCAACTAGAATTTAACTCCTTTTGAGGACAAAGATAAGTTTGATCTATTTTATTCAGACCTGTGTATCCCATTGCCTGTAATAGTGCTGCTATATAGCAGCATTACGTAAGTATTTGTTGAATGACTGTCATGTTCTTAGATAAGTCTTTACAGTTTTGTAGATTACTATAAAATCTTGCATATAGCTGGAAATTTAGGAAGATTTAGTTAAGAGTGTTCATGCTTTAGAGGAGAGAATGGAAGCTGCACTGTGATGCACAACCTGTAACACTCGGTAGGCTGGGACAGGAGGGGTATGAGTTGTATGCCAGCCTGGGCTACATAACAAGATTGTCTTTAAAACAAAAAGAGAAAAAAATTATGTCTACCTTTGATTCCTAGTGTTACTCAGTTTAAATAAGACTTTGGATATATTAATAGTGCTATAACATTTTTAAAAAGTGTTCATTTTACAGGGTCACTGTAAGTCTTCATGCATATTTAAACCTTTTTTTCTTCACAGTTGTGCATTATTAAAGTCCTAATCAAATTGTATCATAATTTTCACTTAACTTTTCTACATTATATCCATGTGTATCCTTGTAGTCAGATATCAGTAATACATATGTAACACACACATGTGCATGCATACACACTGGCTTCAATATATACCTGTACAGTGAATGTAGTATATTTTTGTATGTGCTGCGTTGCCTAAGAGGTTCTGGCAAGTAGCTGCCACTCTAGATATGTCTTTAGTAGAATGTCAAAATGGTATTATACTGTTACTCATTTTTTCTCTTTAGGAATCGAAATTTAAGGAAACAGGTGTAATCACCCCAGAAGAGGTGAGTGTTGAAGATATTCTGAAGCCTTTATATCTTTACAGTCATTAGACTAGGTATCTTTTCTGCTTTGCAAGAAAACGTCTTGAGCTTTTTGAGTAGAATTAGATTTTTGTGACTCTTCATGATATATATGGCAATTTCTATTTCCCATAGAAGACAAGATACAGTTTCCCCTCCCCCCCAGTTTGCCACTTCTCATATTTCCCTGTAATTATCCTTTGTTTAGAAAGGAAGACGTGAGAGGGAATGGGAAAGATTTCTAATTAGAACTTCATGCCTCTCTTACTCACTTATGTTAGATTGAACTGTGTAATGGGCTCTAGTGCTTGGCTCTGTTTCTACCAAATGTGGGTTTTTTTAACGTTCTATTTGGAAACTGGTCACTGCTCATACACTCATTTTTTTTTTAATATTTAGCTTAAATATTAATACTTGACAATGGCTTTATTTCACCATTTGTTCACTTTGTCTAAATAAGTGATTTTGAAGTTGCTCTTAAACAGGCTAGGCTGTTTATAGTTTATTGAACTTTTCACCTAGAATGATGACTTCAGAAATCATTTCACTTGTTTACCAAGTCTGTGTTATAAGAATTCTCTTTCATTTAGTTAGTTTATCCCTGGAAACTTTAGTTTTATGAATAGTTATGATTGCATCAGACTTACTATGTTCTTAATAAAAAACAACAACTTTATCTTCAGCTCTCACTGAAAAGATTATTCTTGGGCAGTAGTAGACTTGTATTCATTGCTTTGAAAGAATATTTTGAAATAAGCCTTGTTGTATGGTGAGACTGCAGCTAAAAATTTCAAGACCTCATGCCAGAGAATTAGCTGATCTTTTCAGTTTTCAGTTATGGTGAGCCCTCTTGAGTCCCAGATCATTCTGAGTTCTAAAAATGGCTTTTACTGAACTGATCACTTACCAAAAACTGTCTTCTCTCTAATTTCTAATTTAAGCAAATGAATTGAGCTATCTAGACCCAGGCCTCATTTTTTTCCCATCTGTAAGATGAATGGTTCAGGCTATACATTCTCTGGAAGGGCCTGTTCTGCCCTATGCATCATGAGTTTAATGCCTTGGATGCTAAGTAGAAGTCAGTTTCGTTTATAAGGGTCTCTTGAACTTGCTTGCTCTTTCTGTATCTGAAATCAAGAGCAGAAATGAGAGTGTGCTATTTTGCATTCTGTGGCTTTGTCTGTAGTGTCAAGGTAATTGTTAGATGAAGTTAGAGGTACAAGTCTACATTTGGTGTAGATAGAATCAAACAGGAATTCATGGTAACACTAACATCATGTCATGAAGTGAGTTATGAACTTTCCTCTTTAAAAAAAAATCTAAAGCAAAATTAGGCCAGTTGGGTACCAAGCATGTATAGTGCTGGATTGAGGTAGAGCACAGTTACAGATTGTGTTAGATTAGAATGAGCCTGGGGGAAGAAAATGAAAAGATGTGGTTTACTTTGAAAAATACTATATATTGAATTGATTTGATTAATTTGTTCCTATTGTTTCTGGGCTTCTCTCAGTTTTTCATTATTTTTTGTTTTCATTGAGAGATGTGGAGGTATTTATGTTTAAAAAGAGGGGCAGCCATTATCTAATATTGTCTTGTTTAGGATAAACAAAGGTTGGATGTATATATGTCTTAAGTAGAGCTTTATAAATTAAGGAATAATGTTGCTCACCAAAATGTAGATATTGAGTATCTTTTGGAGTTAATTAGTATTATATATTGATAATCTCACAGGAGAATAATCATTAAGATAAAAATACTACAAGCAGAATTAGTAGTTTGAAATTTGACTTTATCTTACATGTTATTTAAATATTTGAGGCAAGTAACAATGACCATTGCTAATTAGAACAATTACATATTTTTAGTAGCTTTACTTCATAGTGTTTTTGTTATTTTTTAATAGTTACCGGAGAGACTATTGGATAGAATTAATGTCTTTTGAAAGCAGTATTATTGTTTTCATTATTAGTAACGTTTTGGGCTTGCATTTTGTTTATTATGTTTGCTGGAGGACTCCATTTTATTATTATTATTTTTATTTTTTTGCCCTTTTCCTTTCCCCCCATTCTTTTGCTTTCCTTCCCTTTCCCTTTTCTTTCTTTTCTCCTCTCCCCTTCTCTTTCCTCCTCTTTTCTCTTTCTCTTCCTTTCCTTTTTTTTCTTTTTCCCTCCATACTCCCTTTCTCTTCTTTCAGTCAGTCCCAGGTAGCCTGGCTGGTCTGGAACTCACCATATAACTGAAGATGACTTTGAACTTACAATGCACCTATCTCCTCCAACCACTCTACCAACTGAGCTTATATCTCTCTAGCTTAAGTCTTTATGTGTTGTCAGGGTTAGTCTGAAACTTTTAAAGATTTTTTCCCCCATTGTTTGATACTTTATTTGTTGATTTATTAATTCCGTTAAAAGTCTTACAAAGCTTTCAAAACTGATCATCATTTAAATTTTAAAAAATAAAATACAGTGTTGGAGCTCAGCAGCAGAGTGCTTGCTTAGCAGGCCCAAGGCCCTGGGTTTGATCTCTAGTACCACCAAAAACAAAAAAAAGCCGAACTTAAAAAAAAAAAATTACAGAAGAGGAAGAAGAAACCTACATTGTGAAACAGTGAAAAATGTTTGCATCATAGACCTGTACCTACTAATTTTTCTAAGTCATTCATTGGGCTTTTAGCCATTAACAAGTCTCTCTGTGTTTTGTTAGCTATAAAATGGGTTTTGGCATTTGAAATTCTGTTGCCTGCCTTTAGGAATTTCATATTTTGAATATGATTTGATGATAAAAATTGAATTAAAATATAACACTCAATGTTTTTCTTCCAAAACTAATTTGAATTTTTATAAATGTTTAAAAATTTTGAAAATAATTTTCAAAATTCAAAATAATTGAAAAATCTTAAGGCTTAATGAAACAAGTTTGGTGCTGTTTACATTTTAATTGCTTATTAAGTATCCAGGTTACACAGGGTGATGAGTTTATTCAGTGATGTTCAATTTTTCTTTTCTGCTTTATTTCACATGCCTTCCAAATCCTGAGTAGTTTGTGGCAGCTGGAGATCATTTAGTCCACCACTGTCCAACATGGCAATGGTAAGTAATATTAAGTGAAAATTAGAAAAACTAGTGGAAGGAGGCTTCAGAATTATGGCAGTTTGTATAGTAGATTAGTGTGTGAAGATTAGGGTGACAAGTTTTAACTGTCTTCCAGTAGAGTTAGAAAATCCCTTCATCTGTAGTTTCCTTCATTTTTATATGAATATATACCTCAAGTAGTTGCCACAGCTTTTTATCAAATAGGGCATTAATCCTTATGCACTGAGAGATACCAGAATACCAGCTTCATTTATTTTCTGATTACATTTCTGTTTCAAATTTTAAAAATCAAGTTTGTTTCATAGAAGCTTTCCAATTTAAAAAGTTCGTGCCTGTGTATCTGTGTTTCTTCTAAATGTTCTTCCCAAACTATGTTTGTTTTTAGATTTTCTTCAGTATGGTAGCTGTACATTTTCTTTATTGAGATTTCTTTGTTGTAGCCTTTAATTATCTAAGTAGTTTGGATATCTGCTTTGTACTCCAATTTGGGGGAGGGACAGTATTGTTTAACAAGTGTTAGTAATTTAGAGTTCTATTTTTATAGATCATGGTTGTTACAGTAGTTGTATTGTAACTTAGGACTCAGCCATACCCCAATGCCAGTATCCACCCTTTGGGCTGAATTACTGAAGCCAAGGAATAATTAATTTTAAATTAGTGCTAGAAACAGATTCTTTTCATGCTAATATATTCAAGTGCACAAGGGCTGTCATGATCTTATTTTAACTTCTTCCCTCAGAACTTCAGGCATTGCCATGATACTATTGAATGACAATTAGGATTATTTGAAAGAAGAGTAGAGGCTGTCAAATGATACTTGGCTTTGGCTTGTGCTCAAATCGATGGTTTGAATTCTAAAATGAAGCTTGAAAAGGCAGCAGATCTTCAAGTTTACACAATTATTCTGTGAAAACACCACATGCTACCTCAGTTCTGGCCAAGTCTAGTAGATGGTCCACAGAAGAATCTGAGTAAACCTTTCATGAGGGATGCCACACTAGCTCAGAAATGTTATCAGTGGTTCTGACCCACTGGGTAGTTCTAGAATCACAAGGCTTGATCCTGGTTCTTCTAGCCTTCTTGTGACTTAGTAACTTGATCCCCTTTAGACTTTAATTTCCTTGACTACGAAATGGAACCTCATACAGTTATGATGATTAATCAGTAGCTTATGTTAGAGTTCTCAGGCCTATACTTACTGTCCTGTAATACTCTGTGATTCAACCATCTTTTATCTTTTATTTCCAATTTTAAATAGGAATTTAAAATGATAACTTACATTTGTTGTGCCAAGTGAAAGGTTTTATAAACAGTTTTTTAAAATATTTTATCTTTATTTACTTACTTACTTGAGACAGAAAGAAGGGGAAAGAGAGGAAGAGTTAGAATGAGCATGCCAGGGCCTCTAGCCACTGCAAGCGAACTCCAGACACGTGTGCCCCTTGTGCATCTGACTTATGTGGGACCTGGAGAATTGAACCAGGGTCCTTACGCTTCTCAGGCATGCGCCTTAACCACTAAGCCATCTCTCCAGCCCTATGAACAGTTTTTTAAAGAATGAAGGGCCTATACTTTTCATTCAAGTTTTTGATGTACTTCAATCATATTCCCTCTCTCCCCTATTACCCTCTCCAGGCCCTTCTTGAAGAAGTATCTTGCCAACCCCCTACTTTGTATGTAATGTCATGCAGCTCTTCCCCCCATCACCATAATCACAAGATGATCAGTACTTTGGGATTAAAAACTGAGAGATTATACAACAGGATACAGTTTGCCTAGGACCAGCCTTTTCCTTTTGTTTAGAGGCAAGCATAATAGTTCTGTTATTTACCATTTTTGTCGGATATGGAACACAAATTCTCCTGTTTGTATTTCTTAATTCACTTATATTGCTGTTATGCTTTTCTGCACCCTGACATATTTCATTCAATGTCAGACATCCCCACCCAGTCCTAAAACAATTTTCACAGGAATGCAGATTTTGTAGTTTTGAGGTTTACGTGTACTATCTTTTGTTCCATATTTGACTTAAAATATGTTTTGTATTTTGGTGCTTTTCACTGTTTTTAAAGGGCCACTGGGGAAGAATTGAAAGTGAAGGCATACCTGCCAACAGGGAAACAATTTTTGGTAACAAAAAATGGTAAGAATTGTATCATTTTGTATACATTAGTAAATTTTGTACACTATGTTGAAAATAGCAGCAGAAATCCATGTATATTGTTACTGTTATGAAGTTAAGATAATCACATAACTATATTAATTTCTATTCTCATTTATTTGCCTCACATAGAAAAATTGGAAAATAATTAATAAAAATTTATGAAATGTATTTTGCCAGATATAGCATCATCCCAGCATCTAGGAGGTAGAGGCAGGAAGAACTGTCTGGACTTTGAGGCTAGGCTGGACTACATGGCAAGTTCAAGGGCAGACCCCCATTTGCCAAATCCTAGTAATAGTAATAATAAATAGCTGGGAATATAGCTCAGTGGATTTGATCTGAAGCACCATAAAACAAAACACCTAGCAGATTTTTCCTTTCCTTTTATGTATTTAATGATTAATAATTTGTATTATGATTGTTTAATCAGGATATTGGCAATTTTTGACTCTTCATATTATTACCTTATGATTGGTCAATTTTAGTCTTATGTAATAATACTACTTATTAATTTATAACACTTTCTATATGAAAAAACTGGAACCAGTGTTGTGTAAGGAAGTAAAGCATAGCTGTGTGTTGCATTTGGAATGGTTTTATCCGTGTTAAGTAACTGGAACTTAAGTATGAATTACAAACTTTGTATTGACAGTTACTTCAGCCTTACAAGCCAGAAGTCACCTCTACCACCTCTGAGTGTGACAGATGTACTTGGATATTCTGAGAATAAAGCCATTAGTGTTAGGAATTAGTCACTGCCCTGAACTTCATCAGTGTCCTCTGGCTTCAGCCTGCTGTTCTTCACAGACCAGCGTGGTAAAGGAACACAGAATGTTCACACCAGAGCCTGTCTACTTTCTTCTTGTCTCCTAACAAAGAACTTAGAGAACGATTCATGTGACCAAAATATTATGTGTTTGGGCTGAGTGTAAATTTTTTTAAAAAAAAAAAAAACTTTTATTATTTTTAAAATTTTAATTTTTTTATTTATTAGAGACAGAGGGTGAAAGAGAGAGAATGGGCATGCCAGGGCCTCTAGCCACTGCAAGCGATCTCCAGATGCATGTGCATTTGGCTTATGTGGGACCTGGAGAATCGAACCTGGATGCTGAAGCTTCACAGGCATGGCCTTAACCACTAAGCCATCTCTCCAGCCCTGAATGTAACTCTTAATTAGATTAATTAGATTAAATTAATTAGAAGGGAAATATGTTCACATAAGATCTTGTTGCTATAACTCTGTTTTATGGAATAAGCTTCTTTCTAGTAGATTGTTTACAGATTGTGTACTAGTAATTGCATTTGCAACTTTGTGTAGTGCCATGCTATAAAAGGTGCAAACAGATGGAGTATTCAGATGAATTGGAAGCTATCATTGAAGAAGATGATGGTGATGGGGGATGGGTTGATACATATCACAACACAGGTAAGAGGAGTATAGTTTAAATTACTTTAAACTTTTAAACAATCTTTTACTATAGTCTTAAGGTTAAAAATACAAGATTATACATAAGGTACAGTTTTGTCCTATAGACTTTAACTTGAAGGAAGTAGGAATACTAACTGGAAAAAATAGAATAAAAGCATTTATATATAGCATATCGATTTCTATAGCATCTGCTTCTTCAATTGCAATTAGAAACTACTACTTATGTTATTTATGAGTAATAAGAGGAAAAACAAATCCAATCAAAACTACTCAACAGCATATTACTTTATTTAAAATCTTTCTTAACTGTTAGGGAGAAATATTTAACCATTATTTGTTGAATGGCAACTGAAAGAAATTCCAAGTACTGAATGCGCTATGAAGATGGAGATTGTTGAGTCCTTCAAACCCATCATAGTGTTTTATATGGGAATTGTGTCATAAATATTTATTTAAAAATGAATTTGGGGGGCAGAAGGGATGGCTTAGCGGTTAAGGCATTTGCCTGCAAAGCCAAAGGACCCAAGTTTGATTCCCCAGGACCCACGTTAGCCAGATGCACAAGGGGGCACACAGGCCTGGAGTTCATTTGCAGTGGCTGGAGGCCCTGGCACGCATATTCTCTTTCTCTCTCTTTCCCTCCCTCTCCCTCCTTTCCCCTTTCTCTGTCAAATAAATAAAAATAAATTTAAAAAAATGAATTTGGGCCTGAGAGATGGATTGGCGGTTAAGGTGTCTGCCTGTGAAACCTAAGGAATCATGTTTGACTCTCCAGGTCCCACGTAAGCCAGACACACAAGGTGGCGCATGCATCTGGAGTTTAAATGCAGTGGCTGGAGGTCCTCGTGTGCCAAAGAGTAAGAGAGAGAGAGGGGAAGGCAGGCAGGTAAAGAAAGAATGGGCACACCAGGACTTTCAGCCACTGCAAACTTAACTCCAGATACATGTGCCACCTTGTGCATCTGGCTTAAGTGGGTCCTGGGGAATTGAACCTGGGTCTTTAGACTTCACAGGCAAGTGCCTTAACAGCTAAGTCATCTCTCTAGCCAATTTAAGTATTTTCTAAGTGTATGTTTATATAGGGTTATTGACAACTTTTGTATGTGTATGTAATTATTTTGATAATGTTCACTTTCCCTTACCTTCTCTTATATCCTCTCTCTCCTATTGAACCCCTTCTCTCCAACTACTAGTCATTATTCTTCTTTGATGACTTTTTAAAATCAATTGAATTTAATTCGGTTGCTTACATGAGCATGGGTGGGGGCTTATTTACCACAACATGGGTAACTGCCACTGAAGAAAATGTCTGCTGCTTGCTCAACAACCATTAACTGCCAATAACTCCTCAAAGGAGGGACGAAGGCCTCATGAACTCCTCTGCCATCCATGAGGTCGATAGGTCCGTATTATACAGATACAGAATTATACAGGTTTTATACAGATAACAACAGTCATTGTGAGGTCATGAATGCAAGGTCATGGTGTGTCTAAAAGACTGCATTCCACAACTCTCTTCCCCATCCTCTGCTCTTAATTCTTGCCATGTACTTTTCTGTAATGTGCCGTGAGCCTTGGAGGGGTGATGTGTCTCATAATACTCAACAGTCATTCTCAACACTTCAACAAGTTTTGAGTCTCCACAGTAGTTTCTGCCCAGTGTGAAAAAGAAGCTTCAGGGCTGGGGAGATGGCTCAGTGGTTGAAGGTACTTGCTTGCAAAACCTACAAGCCTGGGTTTAATTCTCCAGCACCCACATAAAGCCAGATGCATAAAGCAGTTCGTTTTCTCTGGCATTCCCCTATTCTCTCTCTGTCCCTGTCTCTGTCTTTTCCTCTAACAAATAAATAAAAATGTTTTTTAAAAAGAAAAAAGCATCACTTATCAGACCTGAGAGCAGCCCTAATTTATAGGCATAAATATGTAGAGAGTAGCTTGAATGGGATACAACATATCCATTTAGTCAAACAACAGTAATAATTCCTAGGGCCTATGATCTCCCTGGTCACAGGCTTTGCACCAGGTTTCTAGTACAAGGCTTGAATTCCCTCCTGTGGAGCCTCAGATCCCATCAGAAAGCACTTGGTTACTCTCATAATAGTCATGCAGTGTTGCACCAGTGGGCACATCCAGCCTGGCAGATTGGTCATGTAGCATACATACAGTGTCCATCACTGGATAAGACTATTGAGGGTTTTTCCTGCCCTACCAGCCTACACAGTACCTTCTGGCACTATGAAAGCTTGCCAATGGGAAGGAGGCTAGGTGCTGCATAATTCTTTGTCATAATATTTCCTGTGCATTGAAGAATATTTAATAGTAGTTCTGGACTCTACCTAGTAAATTCCAGTAGTTTCCCATAATTACAAAAACCAGAAATGCCTCCAGACGTCTGATTTATCCATGAGGCATGAATTTATTGCTCTCAATTGAAAGGAAGTAGAAGACTAAGACTCTTCATAGGCAGGTCAGTTTCTTCTTCACTCTGGAGAACCCTACTCTGCTTCCTTATGGTGGATGACACCAGCGCAGACAGCAGCAGCACAGCTCTTGAGTAGACCACCCTTGTGCTTGGTTTTCCTTGTCAGTTGAGCCTGACTTTTCTCTAGTTAGGTTTTAATGGAGTACTACTACATTATTATATTTTGACATTTTTATCTGCTTTATTTTAGGAGTTGTGAGCATTTAGAGAACTTTAGTGTTTTATATTGCTTTATTCAAGTAAAATGGGATGTTTGTAGCCTAATTTTAGTTACGTTTTTATGCTGAATTTTAAACAGGTATTACAGGAATAACTGAAGCAGTTAAGGAGATTACACTGGAAAGCAAGGTACTGGTTAACTAGCTAATCTTTCTAAAACCAGTTTCCTAGTCTGTCTATATACAACTTTTAAGATCATGATATCACTTAGCCAAACTGATTATTTATTATCAAACTCTTAAACTTCATTTATTTTCCCCTCTCTTTTCTATATTAACATGCTAAAACTTTACTGATCTCTAATGTTTATCTTACCTTTCTTTATTTTGTAGTCTGGTTAAAAAAACATTTTTTGGTCTGGGCATGTTGCTCACTTATAAAGTACTTGCCTAGCATACTGCAGGCCCTGGTATGATCCCACCACCAGGAAAAAGAAATGAGGTAGTGATTTGATATAAGTTACTAACTTAAATTATTAGTAATACTTACTTTTAATTGTTTTTGAAAATTTAAATGTATATATTAGTATTACCCCAAATTAGGACATTTTCAAAGACTGGTAGATAATTTAGTTAAGTTTTGAGTTGAGAGTAAATACATGTTACCAAGGGAAGATTTTGTACTGATAATTTTCATTTAATTCTGATTTTATGTATTAGTACTGTTTTTCAGAATGATTTCAATTGTCTTCATATGTTTATATGGTTGCTTGAAATAATATGAAAAAATACAGAATACCTTCACTCTTAATGTTTTTAATGAATAAATAAATATGGAATGCCTTTTGAATTTGCACAGGGCCATACTAATTCCCTCTATTGTTCCAATTTTAGTATGTATGCTGCTGAAGTGAGCGTGTCTTTTCTTAGTTTTTAAATTTTATTTTAATAGTCAAATCTCTTAGAGGCTGGAGTATTTGGATGGGAATAATTGTGTCCCTAGTGTCCTGAGGAAATATTTCCTACAACAGTTACTATTTTAAAGCATTTGTGTTCATGTGGAAATGCCCACACACTGTAAGAAAGTAAAATAAGTTTTGTTATTTACATTTTTTATTTGAGATTAGCATTCAGTTCATTGGCCTGGGATTTTATTCTTTTGAATTTCTACCCTTTGGAGAGCTTAAAGAAATCTCACAAATGATTATGGTGCTACAAATGTCTTGTTTATTCTGCCTATTTGTGTGTGCTTTACATTTAAAATGATAAATGGCAAAGTAATAAGGATTACATTTTTGTGGTCCTGAAAATTGAGCCTAAGGTGTTACAATGCTAAGCAAGTACTCTGTCATTGAGCTATATATCTGCAGACCTTTTTAAATTTTTTAATTTGAGACAAGGTCTCATTAAGTTGCCCAGGCTAACCTTCAGTTTGCTGTGTAGCTCAGGCAAGCCTTAAAGCAGTCTTCTTGCTTTAGTCTCCTAAGTAGCTGAGATTTCCTGTTTGATTAAGCCAACAGACCTGGCTTTTAAAAATTTAAGCAAGATAATAGTTGTTATTTATATGCTAAATGTCCTTATGTTTTTCTAAAGGATTAGTACTTTAATAATTTATGACTAGAATATATTGTATCTGTTATAACGTGGTCTTCAGAGTACTTTCCATCTGGATCCAAGTGTTAATCTTGGTTGTTAATTTTTGCTCTATTGTGTCAGTTATGAGTACCAGCATGACTAAAATTTGCCTTAATGGTCAGTTTGTCAGATATTTATTAATTGCTCCGGCATTGGTAGTCTTATTTTGCTTATATTTTTATTTGTTTTGATTTGTTTCCTTAAACCATCCCTAAGTAAAATGTAGCTCACATGGTATTATGCCTATATTATTCAATTACTATATCAATTTTGTTTTTTCAGAAATTTAATTTTGTAAGAATAATAACTATATTAGGCCTATCATTAATTAGTCTTTTGTGATAAACAATATTAAGAAATGTAATAAATCTGTTATTGTAAATTCCGATAATTAATTCGGCTGGGATATTGTTAATAAATTAGGATATAGTATTTTTAATTCATTTTGACTTATAAATGTATTGTGGTTTATAAATGCATAGTTTTTCTTTAAATTATAAACATAGTATGTTTGTAACTTCAAGCTAACTTTCTGATACTAATGAATTAGTTAACTCAAAATACCGTTTTCATTAGTCAAGTGGCAGCTTCTTTTAAATTATTAAATTATTACTTTGATGTGTATTATATTACCTCTGATACTTTTCAATCATATCATTGAACATTTTGGTTTAGTAATTAATATATGGGTTTGTCATCCCTGGTCTCATTTGAATTTCTGAGAGCAAAAACTGCCTTTTTACTCTTTATTTTAATGGAGATGAATTTGTAGTGTATTAAATGATAATGAATAATACTAAATGTTTGAACTAAAAGAAATATGTAACTTCAGATGTAATTAATTTCAAAGGACAGTATAAAACTTCAAGATTGCTCAACATTGTGTGAAGAGGATGAAGATGAAGATGAAGGAGAAGCTGCAGACATGGAAGGTATTGTATTCTAAATTTGCTTTAATCCCTGTAGATTATTGATACTAGCATATTTGGAATTTATGTGGATTAGAGAATTTAGTTCCAGCCGGGCGTGGTGTCTCACGCCTTTAATCCCAGTATTCGGGAGGCATAGGTGGGGGATCTCTGTGAGTTCAAGGCCACCTTAATCTTAGATTGTTTTGTTTTACATAGTTTTGACAGCATTTCTACTGGGACACATGGTAATCATAAATCTTTTATTCTGGAGATAGCTGCATTGCAGTTATTCAGAGTAGAACATGGTTTGCACTTTTTTTTTTTGTTTTGTTTTTTTGAGGTAGGGTCTCACTCCAGTTTAGGCTGACCTGAAATTCACTCTGTATTTTCAGGGTGGCCTTGAACTCACGGCGATCCTCCTACCTCTGCCTCCCGAGTACTAGGATTAAAGGCGTGCGCCACCATGCCTGGCTGTACATATTTTTTATTTGACTCCTTCTTTAAAGAATTGTGATATAATACTTACATATTTGGAGACAGCATCTTACTATATTGCCTTGGTAGGTCTTAGACACCTTCAAGAAATTCTGCCACCCCAGCCTCCTAACTGTTGGAACTATAGTCATGGGCTACTAGACTGGCAAAAAAGTAGCTTATTTATTTACTTCAGACAAGGTAGTCCAGGTTAGCCTAGAATCCATGATGCTTCTGCCTCAGCCTTGTGAGTGCTATGATTGTAGATGTCCATCACTATACTTGGCTAAAATGGTGATCCTTTTTATAAAAAATATTAATTTTTATTTATTTGAGAGAGAGAGATCAAATGGGTGCACAGGACTGCCAGCTGCTGCAAACAAACTCCAAATGCATGTACCACTTTGTGCATTTGGCTTACATGGGTCCTGGGGAATTGAACTTGGATCCTTTGGCTTTGCAGGCAAGGAGCTTAATCGCTAAGCCTTAAAATGGTGAATCTTAATGGGGTCATTAGAACTATTAGAGTCCCCCTTTGTTCACTAATATTCTGAACTGACCCTCAGGGGTTACCAGTTAAGAATCTTATTACTGAATACTTATTACAAGAGATCAAAATCCACTATCAGAACAGAGTATATTACTTTCACAACCCTGTGCCACTAATGCCTGACAGAAAGGAAGGAAAAATTGGTTTTGATTCAGAATTTTAGGGGATTTCAGCCCATTATAGTGGGGAAGTGAGGCTCAGTGGTTAAAAAGAGCTTGTTTGCAAAGCCTGATGGTCTGGGTTCGATTCCCCAGTACCCACATAAAGCCAGATGCCAAAAGTGGCATATACATTTGGAGTTGGTTTACAGTGGTAAGGACCCTGGCATGCCCATTTATTCTCTTTCTTTCTTTCTTTCTTTCTTTCTTTCTTTCTTTCTTTCTTTCTTTCTTTCTTTCTTTCTTTCTTATTCTTTCTCTTTCTTTCCTCTTCCCCCACAAATAGTTAACAAATAATTATAGTGGGTAAGGCATGGTAGAATGACAGTGTTTGTAGCACTTGCGGTACACAGTTAATGTCTATTCACATGATGGTGGACCAGGAAGTAGAGAGCAGTCATAATGAAGGGCCAGGATATAACTGCTGGTTCTAGAGTATTGTAAGTGATGTTAGTTAAAGACTTAAGTGCCTGTCACTGTGGTTCCTAGATTATTTTTTGTCATGTTAAGTGTTTATCATTGTGGTTTCCCAGAGTATTTTAGGCTTTATGAAATACTCACTGTTTGTAAGTTTAGTGAGATACTTAATCTTCTGTGGTAAACTACTATCCTTTGAGGAAACCTTAATGAGACAGAGACATAGCATAATTGTCTGTGTTCAGAACTTCCATATCTAAACTCCAGCCCAGTTCTCAACTTTAAATATACTTGGTCAGCTTTATTTTCACCTGACTGTCTCATGGCTGATAGAAGCTGAACTTAACCTTTTTCTTGCACAAATACTCTTTGTGAATTGTCTCAATGGCATGTGATTGTCTGTTCTGGTGTGGTTTAGTGATAGAAGCCATTGACTACACCACTGTTTCATTGGAGGCTATGGGAAAGCCTTACTTTAGTATGCTAGCTGTATTTCCCTTTTATAAGGTTAAAGAAGTACTATCTGTGGAATTTTGCTCCAAAACAGTGCAGAGGATACTTAATGTAAAAGATAATTTTCATTAATCTGTTCAATAAATATTTTTTGGATGATAACAGTAGCTGATTATCAGGAATGGATCTAGTGCTGGAGACACAGTAGCAGACATAATCTCTTGAATTTACATTGTGAGTAGGGAATACAACAAAAATGAGCAAAATAGGTAAGGTTTTAGATGTTTAGCAATATTAGAAAAATAAAACTCAAAGGGCATTTGGGGGTATAGTGTTTTAGTATTTTGTTGAATTGGTCAAGAAAAAACCATTGGGAGTAGGACTGATAGGAAGCAAGTGAACAAATTAAATTTTTGTCTTGGAGAAGAGTGCAAAGCTCCTGAGGTATGAAAAATTTATGGCTGTCCTGAAAGAGTAAGAAGATAGTGATACAAGGTAAAGTCTGAAAGGTAGTGACAACCAGATTTTATAGGCCCCTCACTAACTCAGACTCAGAAAAAAGCCATTAGAACTTTTCTAGTAGAGAAATCACATGTATTACCATTTTAACAATCTCTGTGACTAGTGATTTAGGCCAGAAGTGATAGTAGCCTGGGCTAGGATCTTATATTGCTAGGGATGAGAAACAGACTTCTAGACATATTTTCAGGGTAGAACCAAAGGAATATGATTGAATGTGGGATGTAAAGGAGACAGTAGTCAGGTCAGTTTTAGACATGTGACATTTGCAGTACCCATCAATCATGCAGTGCAGCTATAAAATAGTTAGCCAAGTCTTCAGTCAGGATTAATAAGTCTTGGATTCATCAGTATTTAAAGCCATTGAGACTGGTGAGCTCATACTTAGAGGGAGTGTGATAAAGTAAGAGACAAGGTCCAAGTTGAGCCCTTAGCACAGAGAATAAAATGCTGTTTTTAAATTATTATTATTATTATTATTATTATTATTATTATTATTTAGGTAGAGATGAAAGGGAACCAGCATAGGAGATGCTGGTAAAGCAGCTAGTTAGATGGGTAGAAGGGCAGGAAAATTTAATGTTTAGAAGTCCTCATATCTCCATATCCCCTATTGCATCCCTTTTCTATTTTGATGTCGGGGGGGGGCAAGATTGAGGGTAGTCTTTGTTCATCATCTAAGACAGTGTGATGATGGGACTAATGTCATGCAGGTCCTAGGCAGGTAACCCAGCTTCTGTAAAGTCATAAATGCAACTGTCACTTTATACTTAGAAGACAGCATTCCAAAGTCTTCCTCCCTTTTGTTCTTACATTCTTTTTGCTACCTCTTCCATAATGGTCCCTGAGCCTCAAAGGGTGTGATAGAGATGTCTCATTTGGTGCTGAACACTAAACTGTCATTTTTTCTCAGCACATTGATGAGTTTTAAGTCTCCTCAGTACCGACGTATATCTGAAAAAAGAATCCTCTCTAATCAAAAGTGAGAGCAGCATTATTATATGGGAATCCACACAGATATTGAGAGGTTGATCTGTGAGCATAGTGTGTTCATTTAGAGGGTGATCTGGTGAGCATAATGTGTTCATTTAGAGGGTGATCTGTGAGCATAGTGTGTTCATTTAGAGGGTGATCTGTGAGCATAGTGTGTTCATTTAGAGGGTGATCTGGTGAGCATAGTGTGTTCATTTAGAGGGTGATGTGGTGAGCATGTCATTAACCAGACAACACTAGTTGAGCTCTAGGACTTAATGACCTTCTCAGGCAACATAGGTTTTTGACCAGGTTTTCAGTATCAGGCATGGACTCCCTCCCGTGGAGGGGGCCTCAAATTCAAGCAACCAGCAGTTGGTTACCCCCCTAACAGGCATGCCACTATTGCTGTGGGAGGCACATCTTATCTGGTTGGCCAGTTGTGTAGCTTACAGGGTTCAATGCTGGTTAAGATTTTTGATGACTTCACCTCCTAACAGGCTGCATAGCACTTTTGACAGTAAGTGAGCAAGGAGGAGGCGTCCATCAGCTATAGCTTGATTTCTCATTGTTCTGAAACCAAAGCATGTGGTGTCTTCAGCAATAGGGCCACCTGGTTCTTGTGGGAAACCACAAGCATTGGCAAAAGGCTGTATTGTTTTAGGGACCTCAGAGGCCTCTCAAACCAACAACTCAGCTAGGAGGTATCCCACTCCACACACTGGAATTTTTCTCTAACAACCTATGTTTTAGGGGTGCATCATTATTCACCCCCATAGGGCACTTCTACCCAAACTTTCTCTTTAAGTTACAAATTTTGAATTTCATGTTATTCTCAGTAAAATGATGCAGTCTTGTGTTGTTTTGCTTTCTTCCATCCATGACATAAACCATCCCCTTGTCCAGCAATGTTGGTGCTGTGTATGCTGTATGGCTGTCAGTCACTTAGCCATCTCAGTTATTGGACCCACTGCTGTGATACACAGCGCTTATATACAAGTAACTCTCCTTTTTCTTCATAATGGCTGGCCTAAGACCAGTGGTATTGATACTGGCAATTTCAATATATCTAAGAGAATCTGTACAGTACTTCTTTTAAGTGAAAAAAATGGAAGCTATGGATTTGGTAAGGAAGGAGGAAAAATCTTACGCTGAGATCTATAATAAGAACAGATCTGTCCATGAAATTGTCAGAAGGATAAAAGTTCATTCTAGTGTTCTGATGCATTTCAAACTGTAAACTTTAAAGCCTTAAAAAGTTAAGCTTAACACAACCTTTTATTCCTTTTTATAACAGAATATGAAGAGAGTGGATTGTTGGAAACGGATGAGGTATATAAATTTGATGTTTTAAAGTTATTTTTTAAAACTATTTATTCATTTGTAAGGAGAAAGGGGGAGAGAGAGAACAGAGGAGGAATGGGCATGCCAGGGCCTCCTACAGCTGCAAAAAAACTCGGGATGCATATGCCACTTTGTGCATCTGGCTTTATGTGGGTACTAGGGAATCAAACCTAGGCCATCAGACTTGGAAGCAAGTGCCTTTAACCGCTGAGCATCTCTACAGCCTAAAGTTAATTTTTAATGAATGAACTTGAGAGTAAACATTTTTAGTCTTAATAATATTATAGTACCCCCTGTAATGGGGAAAGTTGGTTCTGCTAGAATGCCACATGCATATGTTTTAATGGCTAAATTTTTCTCCATTATTGTGTGACAGGCTACCCTTGACACAAGGAAAATAGTAGAAGCTTGTAAAGCTAAAACTGATACTGGAGGTGAAGATGCTATTTTGCAAACCAGAACTTATGACCTGTACATCACTTATGACAAATATTATCAAACACCACGACTATGGTTATTTGGCTACGATGAGGTAAAGTGAGAAAGATATATTTTAGTGCAAATATTTTAAATTGTTGAATTTAATTCCATTAAGTCCATACATATACATAGTCTTATTTTAGAATCATTCTTTTTCAAGCTTATGATTAATGATTCTTTCTCATTTAGAATAAACTGAATTATTCAATGTGGCAATATTCTTAAAAGAACTAAATCTTACATTTCTATTCCTTTCCTTCTAAGTTTATCACTTCAAAATGTGAGAGAAATTGAACTATGTATATTTCATTACATTATATTTGGGGTTACATATGTTGGATATGTAAGCATTTACAAAATGATCATGTCAATTATATATCTTTTTCCATTAAGCTTTTTTTATCTGCTAAAATTCAATTAAAGAATAATTGAAGTAAGATGAACTTGTTTAAACTGTCATTCTTATAACTATAAATGGGAAATAAGAAAATAAAAAGAGGCCTAAGGGTTGAATTCCTTGTTTTAAAATATTTTAATATCTACTAATGTCTTTTTGGGGCATCTTTATTTAGTGTTGGCTAATGTCAGAGAGCCTAGACTACTACTCCCACCTCTGCCTTGATCTAAGTAAATTGTAAACATTCACCCAAATTTGGTGGTTTTAAATAATCTTTAGTATGTATTACAAATGATGTGAAATGGGAAGGTAAACATAAAGTTGAGTTTCACGCTAAAAGTTTTAAAGCAGTAATTTCAAGGGTTTTTTTTTTTTAATGCTTTCAGCAGCGACAACCCTTAACAGTTGAGCACATGTATGAAGACATCAGTCAAGATCATGTGAAGAAAACAGTAACCATTGAAAATCACCCTCATCTCCCACCACCTCCTATGTGCTCAGTTCACCCATGCAGGTTTGTGTGTATATATGTATGCATGGGGGCACAGAGGAGTTCTTGTAGTTATAGTCTCATTGCTTGATAAAACACAAAACCAAAAGTAGCGCCTGAAAGGGAAGGTTTGCTTAGGCTTTAGTCTTGAGGGAAGTTTCATTATGGCAGAAAACCATGATAGAGTCCAGATGGGTATCACTTCTTGCCACAGCAGCTGGCAGAAAGCAGCAGGAGTGACCCAGCTCTGACAGGGGTAAGCTGGGCTATGCTACCCCCAGCAACTCCCTCAGTAAGGCTCCATGTTACAAATTGGTACCACCTTGGGGTCCCAGCATTCAAAACACAGGCTGTTGGGGACATTCTTTCCAACTACCACAGGGAAGATTTGTATTTGTGTGCATACATTTCATGAGCTTAATATTTGGGAATCTAAACATACTACACAGAAAATTTTGTTTTATATGCAAATAAAATTCTCTTGTATCTTTCTTAGAAATGCTCTTGTACTTAGTTAAATACGTGTGAATTTATATATAGTACGTTAGAAGCTTTGTTCGTGTGTTTAGTTAGAGAGTAGATCTTGGTGATCGTATTCCTCTTCTTAGCAGCCATACTAGCTTAGAAGACCCTGTTTGGGATTCAAACCCTCCTCTTCTAGACACGGTTATCACTGCTACAATGCACCTTCTTGTGACTGTGGAGTGTTGAGTTAAGCTTGTGCTTTTTCCAGATGAGTGCCTGTCTTCTTGTTGCTTAGTGAAAGAGATGTCTGAAGTTTCTTTACTTCTTTATTCTTTAGTTAAGAGGCCTTCAGTTTTCTCAAGTTAAGTGTATTTTATACTTTGGAATTTTCTTTGTGTTGTTATGTTTTCACAAGGCCAAGTAAAATGAAGCTGAATGTATGCACATGATTTATTCAGAATTTCCTTAAAAAAAGTTAACATGCACAGTTCTTTGGATTAAGTTAACGGTTTTCATAGTTAAGTTTTTCATAGTTGAGTTTTGGTGGAAATACTGGTGATATTCCATTGTACAATTGGATGAGCATTGATTTAGCTTCCCTCACCCCTCCTCTAGTGAAAGAAAAGCCCTTGTTTTAGGCAGACATAGTGGTAAAGCACTCTACTTGGTAGATTGAGACAGAAGGATCAGATCATAATTTGAGGCGATCATAGGCTGTGCAATGAAACCCTGTCTCAAAGGAAAAAAAAAAAAAAAAACAAAGCCTAAAACTTTACTGATTTTATACAGCATTTTAATTTGCTAAACTATACTTCAGAGAAAGCGTTCTTCGCTTTTCTAATTTATTTATGGCAAGAACTTTAACATTTCTGTGAAAGCTAATGCCTTTGTTTGTTTTCTTATTTCCCCATTGACAATACAAACCAGAAATAGGGCCCGGGCTGAGGTGTCTATGGGTAGATTTGTTCTATCCCCTCTTTAGTCAGTGCAATAATACAACCTACAAAGCATCTGCTTTTATTTTGAATTATCTAAAAGATTTTTTTTTTCACAGCTAATCTGTTGGTTCCTCTTAGAGTTTAATTTTTATTTATTTATTTATTTGAGAGAGGGGGCAGAGAGAAAAAGGATGGGCACACCCAGACCTTCAGCCACTGCATATAAACTCCAGACGTGTGCACCAGCCTGTGCATCTGGCTTACATGGGTATTGGGGGATCGAATCTGGGTCTTTTGGCTTTGCTCAGCCCCCACCCCCCAGTTTAATATTTTAGATGATGCATATCAAATAGAGTTGTATCTCCTTCTGAGTTATAAGCTTTATTTACCCAGCTGAGAATAAATAACTGGTAATTACAAAAACGTTTTTTTTCCCCTTTGGTTTTTCAAGGTAGGGTCTCATTCCAGCTTAGGCTGACCTGGAATTCACTATGTTGTCTCAGGGGGGCCTCGAATTCACGGTGATCCTCCTACCTCTGCCTCCCAAGTGCTGGGATTAAAGATGCGTGCCACCACGCCCAGCACAAAAACATTTTTTAAAAATACATGATTACATTATGAAATGGGATATAAATATAACAAGAAAGCTGGAGTCCCTAGAAGAAATGGGGACGTAGGCTTTTCCATGGGCTACCTTAGCTCTAATGCATGGCTAGTACATTTACCCTTACCTTTTGAGTAACTGTTCTATGAAGGATATGTTGTCAAAACTAAAGCAGCATCATTTAAGCCAGGAAATGTATGAGAAATTGTTTCTTTGTATATTGCTTTTCTTTCCTTATTTATATGCCAAAGTGTGTATATACATACATACATACATACATACATACATACATACATACATACACACACACACATACTTTGGTAATCAGTGCTTTTTGTAGCATAGGATAAATATCAGTTATCTGTGGATGTGTGCCTAGAACAAAAACTTTAGATAAAACCTTAAAGCCAGAAATTTTGTACCCAGTAATACAAAGAAAATAAAACCAACTTCCTAGTTGTAATGAATTAGCACTTTTTGACATCTTTACAGTTTCAGTTTTATTCTAAGCTAAATAACACTTAAAATCACTTTTGGGGGGTTTTTAAAAGCCTGATCATTTATGTTTTTCAGAGTAAGCAACCATTGTTTCACATTTATCTTTGGCATAATTTCCCCTCTCTAGTTTTCTGCCTCCCTTTTCTACTTCCATCATCAGAAATGACCAGCTTCATTGTGTTGATAGTGATGGTTATAACTTTTTAATATTACCCCCTCCCCAGTAAAGTAGTCAAAGTGGCTCAACCAGCTGAGTTGGAGAATAGAAGGGCAAATATTATAGTGTAATTATTATATATTAATATTTAATTCCCCAGCAATTAAAATAGGTTCTTTATAAATGAAAAAGTGCTTTTTCTTTTTTGATCTCATTGACCTATGCTAGTAACATTTGTTCTTTGCTTTTAGGCATGCTGAAGTGATGAAGAAAATTATTGAAACTGTTGCAGAAGGAGGGGGAGAGCTTGGTGTTCATATGTATCCTTCCTAAGTGTATGACTGGTACCAAAGTGGCCTTTAGGAATTTGTCTTTTTTTATTTTGGAAATTTAGTGTAACCTTCATGACATAGTACCTATAACTTGTTTTAACTTCTCCTATCTGGAAGTCCTAGTTGGAAGCTAATTTATCTAAGATGTGTTGTATTGTGAAAGGTAAGTGATACTCAGCTAATGAGAACTTGTTTCTGTTTGTACCAGTTAGCTCTACCGTGTTACAGAGGTACCCTACTAATTGAGAATAACAAGTATATGTTTTCCTTAATTGTGTTTCTCATTTAACATAGTGCCATAAATGTAGAGAACCAAGTAGATATAATGGTGATGATAGGCTCTGTCAACCTATGGCCTCTGAAGCAAAGAATTCAAGTTGAACAAATCATTAAATAGCAAAGTACAAGAAGTGCTTTAGGTTTTTTATTTTTATTTTTTTGTTTGAGAGAGGGAAAGAAGCAGAAAGAGAGAATGGGCACACAGGGCCTCCAGCCACTGCAAATGGACTCCAAATGCATGTGCCACCTTGTGCATCCAGCTTAGGTGGGTCCTGGGTAATCAAGCTGAGGTCCTTTGGCTTTGCAGGCTAGCGTCTTAACCGCTAAGCCATCTCTCCAACCCTACATATTTTTTGAATAAAACATTTTCTTCTGTGTAAAGCATACCTTACTATGGGTTTGGTCTTCAGTTCTCTGGGATTGACAAGAGTAGCAAATTAACATGAATTTCTAAGAAATTTGTCATATCCTAAAGTGTGTGTGTCCATAAGCAAGCATCCCCAGTGAAGAACTGAGCTATTAAGTACATTAATTTGAAACTAGATTGGTATTGGAGGTAATGGTCCATACCACTCAGTGAAATGTAGACTGAGAGATTATTATTCACATTTTAAATACACAGATAACTTGTGCATTGCTAATTAAGTGTATATGTTCCACAGACGACCTTTGGGTTGATTTGATGCTGAAACGTGCCAAGAAATTTCAGTCTAAACATTTATTTCTGGAATCTTGCTACTCATAACTTTTATATTCATCTCTTGTTGGTTGCTAACTAGCAGATCAGAATATTTTTATAGAGTCATTAGTTTCCAAAGGAAAATTAAATAAGCTTGTAATGCTTCCAGCTACAATATGATGTAGTATATTCTGTGGATGCTAAATATATAAACTAGATTCAATCCTTTATAAAGAATCATTTCATCTTAGTCTTTTAAGTACAGTGTTTGCATTTTTTTTTCTGGTTCATTTTAAGTTCATATAAATTCTAGAAAACTTAACCAACAACAAGATCAAAGTAAATGAATTGATTTTATGTTCAAAATAGAAAATCTTGTCTGCTTAAATGTCAAAGTAGTTGAGCCTGTATGAATTATTCATTAGGAAATTTCAAATTCAAATATTGGACCACTGGTGTGGTGGCACACGCCTTTAATCCCAGCACTCATGAAGCAGAGGTAGGAGGATCACCATGAGTTCGAGGCCACCCTGAGAGTACATAGTGAATTCCAGGTCAGCCTGAGCTAGAATGAGACCCTACCTCAAAACAAAAAAAAAAAAAAAGGCATACAAATATTGGACCAGACAATCAGGTCTTAAAGGTAGCCTTGTGTTAATAGCATGATTGAATTTCATTAATAAACTTGATATAAGATTTTGTTACATATTTGTCTGATATATTATTGTACTGTGTAGATTTAAGAAATAAAACTATTTACAAATCTCATTTTCCTTAATTAAAGACCTTCAGGTATCTTCTAATTTTTTTGAAATTTGTACAAGCTGTCATTCCAACAATAGAATATGATTACACAAGGCACTTCACAATGTAATGAAGAAGGCATAGAATCTATCCTAATTAGTGGCTGTGATTTTTAAAGAATTAACCCATAGACATGACCATTGACCATATTCACCAATATGTACAATTTCTCCAATAAAGGGACTTATGTTTATGCATTAAATAATAATAATGTTTCACTACCAGCCTTATTTGTTTAATAAAAATGAATGTAAAGCAAGAGTTTTTTTTTCTTCATATAAAAAATTACAAGGATTTCTCTAAATAACAGCTCTCAGTGTGTCTCAGACTGACGGCAGGATTTTTTAGTTTGAATTTATGCGGAGTATTAGATACGAGGTACTGTCAGAACTAGTGCTAGAAGAGAAGCTGTGGCAGGCTGTCTTCCTTCCCTTTCATTTTGGTTCCTGTTTTGCACTCTCTCCATGTCTCTGGTCTGCTAATAGTGAAGTACTTGCTGTATGCCAGGGAGTATGCTAAATACTGACTTGTTTACTGTTTTATTATGCTGATACCAAGGTTATTTTTGATTTTTAAGGATTTAGGACTTTTTTTCTTACCATGTTGACCATCAGAATACTAGACTTTGAAGGGAACCCTTTGTTGTATCATGTCAAGTTACAGATCTGAGTAGAAGTTGAGAAAAGGAAATGTTTTACTCTAGAGTTCCCTTCTTCAAACCAAAGAAGAGAACCCAGGTCTTTGGCTTTCTTTCTTTTTTAAAATTAATTAATTAATTTTTTTTTTCTTTTGAGGTAGGGTTTCACTCTAGCCCAGGCTGACCTGGAATTTACTATGTAGTCTCAGGGTGGTCTTGAACTCAAGGCCATCATCCTTCCTCTGCCTTCTGAGTGCTGGGATTAAAGGCATGCACCACCATGCCCGGCTCTACTTACTAAAGCTAGTATACAAAACAAAGGTTTCATTCATTATGACATAACTTGCTAAATACTGACTTGTTTACTGTTTTATTATGCTGATACCAAGGTTATTTTTGATTTTTAAGGATTTAGGACTTTTTTTCTTACCATGTTGACCATCAGAATACTAGACTTTGAAGGGAACCCTTTGTTGTATCATGTCAAGTTACAGATCTGAGTAGAAGTTGAGAAAAGGAAATATTTTACTCTAGAGTTCCCTTCTTCAAACCAAAGAAGAGAACCCAGGTCTTTGTATCCCACTCACACACTTTCATAATTTTAATTTTCCAGACTGATTTTACTGAAGTGTTTAATTTATTAAGAGTGTATTAACAATAGAAATGTAGGAGAGAGGTTTGTTTTTTCAAGGTAGGGTCTCTCTGTAGCCCAGGCTAACCTGGAATTCATATGTAGTCTGAAGATGCTCTCAAAGACATGGTGATCCTCCTTTATCTGCCTCCCGAGTACTGGCATTAAAGTCGTGCACACCCGTCTCAGGCTTAGAAATGTGTTTTTATGAACTCAATTTTGGCACACATTGAGAAGGAGTTTGGTGAACAATGAAGTTTTGAAACGAAGTTGAACTCAAATTATGAATAGCTGATAGTCTTCATGTCCAAGTTATATTAACTTTTAGTTTAACTTTAGTTTTATGGCATTTTAAAATACCCAGTTTAAATTAGTAGCAAATGGTACTTTTAATTTGACATAATTTTAGGTCTACATTACTAGCTCCAAAGACAGTACAGAATTTAATAGATACCCTTCACCCTGCTTCCCTAGTAGATAACAGCCATCATGTACTGAGAGCAGAGGTAAGGACTGACATTGATATAATACAGATTGCATTTACAATTTCAGTGTTTCCAGTAATGTCTTTTTTATTCCACAGTCCAGTCCACAATACTACATTGCAGGTAGTTGTCATAATATCTTAGTCTCTGTGTTGGTTACAGCATCTTTAAAAAAAATTATGCATTTATTTATTTGAGAGAAAGAAAGAGGCAGAGAGAGAAAGAATGGGCATGCCAGGGCCTCCAGCCACTGCAAACAAACTCCAGACATTTGCACCCCCTTGTGTGTCTGGCTTACGTGGGTCCTGGAGAGTCGAACTGGGATCCTGTGGCTTTGGAGGCAAACGCCTTAACCACTAAGCTATCTCTCTAGCCCTGGTTACAGTGTCTTATCTCTTTATGTCTTTCATGACTGACTCGTTTCATTTATAATGGTAGAAATCCACTATTCATGAATTAAGTCTTCCTAATTTTTTCTCCTGACTAGTTGTAACTGAAGTTTTAAGTCGTGGAGAACATCACAGTAGTGATGTATCCTTTTCTTTGTATTGTCAGGAGTGTCCTACTGGAGAGCTAGTACTTGCTTTTCTGCATTGTTAACAATTGAGCCTCTAGAAGTTCATAAATTTATAGCTTTTAAAATTATACTTTGCTTCTTGGAGAAAGGAGTTCCAAAGAATGCAGTCTGTTTTTTTTTTTTTTTTTTTTTTTTTTTTTGGTTTTTGAGGTAGGGTCTCACTCTAGCCCAGGCTGACCTGGAATTAACTATGTAGTCTCAGGGTGGCCTCAAATTCACAGTGATCCTCCTACCCTCTGCCTCCCCCGTGCTGGGATTAAAGGCGTGTGCCACCATGCCCAGCACAGTCTTTTTTAAAAACCACTAATTACTCAACTTTGGGAGAGATACTTTGAGGTACCACCAATTCTCAGTTTCTAATTAAAGTTTTATCTAACATTTCCAGCACTCTTGAGTGGCTCTTGCCTGATACAGTTGTTACTAGGGTGTTCTCCATCTGTAATTATAATAAACCTTGGAATTGGGTAATGTAAGACATCCAACTGTTCTTTCAGTTGTTTTTAGCTGTTCTGGTTTCTTGGCCTTTGCATGTAATTGTAGGATCTCTCTCATGTGTGTGTGGTTTGATTCAGGTGTCCCCCATAAAATTAAGTGTTCGCAATGCTAGGTCCCCCGCTGATGGCAATTTGGGAATTGAAGCCTCCTAGAGGTAGTGTATTGGTGGTGGTGGGTGGGTGGGCTTATGGGTGTTAGCCAAGCTTCCCCTTGCCAGTGTTGGACACACACTGTTGCCATTGTCCACCTGATGTTGGCCAGGAAATGATGTCCACTCTCTGCTCATGCCATAGATTTTCCTTGCCATCATGGAGCTTCCCCTTGAGTCCGTAAGCCAAAATAAATCCTTTTTCTCCCACAAGCTGCTTATGGGTGTTTTCTGCCAATAATGCAAAGCTGACTGCAACTAACTGAAATTACATGCATGTACACACACACACATACACACACACACATACACACACACACATACATACACACACATACACAATAGATCTTGTTAGGATTTTGATTGGAAGTGCTTTGAGAGAGAAGTCATTTCTTAACAAGACTGAGTCTTCAAATCTGTGAATGTAGCATATCTCACTTTTAATTTTTATTCTGTACATACCTTGTTAAATTTATAGTGAAGTATTTATGGGGTTTTGGTATGAGTAAATCATTTTTGTAGTTTCAAATTCCAATTGCTTATTCCTTATATATAGGAATACAGTTTACTTTCATATATTACTGATCATGTATTCTGCAGTCTTGCTAAAGTCATTTTGAATTCTAGTGGTTTGTTTACCCTTTAGGTTTTTCTACATAGACAGTTATGTCACTTGAAAACATGCAGTTTCACTTCTTTCTAATCTTTTTTCCATCTCATTGAAGTGTCTACACTGTCAAATCCGAATGATAAAATAGGACATTCTTATTGTCTTCATTCTGATCTTTGAGAGAGTAATTTCTCTCCTAGATTGATCTGTAATTTTTTATAACCCTTGGCACTGAGACTTGAATATTTAACTTTTCTTACAATTATTGCAGTGATAGTACAGTTTTTAAATTTGATCTTACCTTGGTGAATGACATTGATTTTTAAAGCTTTGCATTCTTTAGATAAATTACATATTATCATTTTCATACATTGCTTGGATTCGATTTCCTACAACTGTTGAGTCACAGGTCTGCTGTGGATTAGCATAAAGTCTTGAGGATGAAGTTAATGCTGTTCTTTTTGGCCTTAAGGATGAAATTAGATGTTTCTAACTTTCTGCATCCTGAGGTGGAAGTCACTTTTTTTTTTTTTTTTTTTTTTTTTTTTTTTTGAGGTAGGGCCTCACTCCAGCTCAGGCTGACCTGTAACCCACTTTGTAGTCTCAGGGTGGCCTCAAACTCACCGTGATCCTCCTGCTACCTCTGCCTCCCTAGCGCTGGGATTAAAGGCTTGAGTCACCACACCCGGCTCACTTTGGTTTTTTTTTTTTTTTTTTTTTTTTGATTTTCAAGGTAGGGTCTCACTCTGGCCCAGGCTGAGCTGGAATTCACTATGGAGTCTCGGTGGCCTCGAACTCATGGCGATCGTCCTACCTCTGCCTCCCTTTTGAGTGCTGGGATTAAAGGCGTGCGCCACCATGCTCGCCTTCACTGTTTTTTAAACACCAGTTTAACTCCATAATATGCTACTCAGTTCAGATAAATGGAAGGAAGCTGGCTTTGGTGCACATACCTTTAATCCCAGCACTCAAAAGGGAGGCAGAGGTAGGAGGATCGCCGTGAGTTCGAGGCCACCCTGAGACTCCATAGTGAATTCCAGCTCAGCCTGGGCCAGACTGAGACCCTACCTCAAAAAAAGAAGGAAGGAAGGGAGAAAAATGGAAGTCTAACTGGAAGCATAAGATAATGTATGGTATGCAACACTTGCTATGTAACAATAGTGATGTTTGCATTTTGTAGCAGTATAAAAAATGGTGCATTTTACAAATATAATTCAAATAAATTAATAATTGGAGAGCTCCCAAAAATTATGCAAAACTCACCTAAAAATACATAGGGCTGGAGAGATGACTTAGTGGTTAAGGCACCTGCCTGCTAAGCCTAAGGACTCAGGTTTGACTGCAGATCCTACATAAGCCAGATGCACAAAGGTGAAGCAAGTGCAAGGTCGTACATGGCCACTAGGTGGTGCAAGCGTCTGGAGTTCAATTTCAGTGGCTGAGGCCCAGGTGTGCCAATTCTGTCTCTGTCACTCTCTGTCTCTAAAAATAAAAGATGATAATTGTTTTTTAAGAATGTGTAATTCATTTTGTGGAATTTGGGCTTTTATTTAAAGAAAAGAATCACAGTGGAGCAACTAAAGAAATTTTGAGACATTTGGTTAAGATGGCGGTGTAGGAACTACGCCAAAACAGCCTAGGAGAAAAAAAATAATAAAAACCCAGCAAAATGCACTCTGCTACTAAAAAGTGAGGTGTTTAGTAAATTATCAACTGTAGCAGAAATAGGAGAGATCCAGAGCATCTAGAGCCTACAGAAGCATCTCCAGCAGCAGTACCAGTTTCACGTGGCTGCAGCCTCCAGGCTTAGCCTGAGCCGCAGGATTTTAAAGCCAGTTGAGGGGATTTTCCACTCACACTGGCCTCCTTGCAAACTCAACAAATGTGGAAGGAGGATGGCAGAGACCAAAGGAGCAGCTTGTGAGACCAAAGGAGCAGCTTGTGAAAAAGATCATGAGGACCAGCATGGGGGGATGGACTTCAGCCACCATCCTCAGCCTCCCTTCCCCTCCCCCACTGCCAGGACAAGCACCAGGAAGCACCAGAGACCTAAGGAAGGGAGCTCACCTACACTGCACCCAGCACAGGCGATCTGAGGAGAGACCCACAGACCTAGCCAGCCTGTGTGAGCCCACAGCATAGCAAAGAGGGACCCAACCCATCCCAAAAGGTAATTGGGATTACACCAGGTCAGTACCCACAAAAAAGCCTGGTATATAGGCTTGAAACGGAAGTGTTAATGCACCATCCATGTCAGGGTAAATTATATGTTAAATCTGATGGATGGTCGGGTTTGACATTCTTAAATAAGCTATATTTGGGGCTTGTCGCTTGCTTCCTTATATTGCCTTTGTTTCCTCTTCTGTCATTCATTGGGGAAGGGTCTCACTTGGTCATAAGCTGACCTTGGAACCCTCTACAGACAGAAATCTTAGCTTCCCAGTTGACAGGAATACGGGTGTGGGAAAACACACATCCTTGGGGACTGTGACTTTGTTAGAGGGTTTGTTTGTCATAGTACCTACTTTTCCATAAATACTCTGTGCTGGTTTTCATTGAATGTGTACATTGTTTAGTTAAGTTCTTAGATTTTGTATTTTGTTGCACTCAGCCTACTTGAATACTCTCATAGCAGGCAAAGTCAACATCTAGGGTCACTTTTGTAGTTACTCTTAGAGTCTTAAGAGCCACACCTAGCACCTTAAGCTCCTACCCTGAAGATATGTAACATCAGATTGCTACATCTAATAATACTGCATATAATGAGAAAACCCAAGCATTAAATTAACCCAAGATGCAAACATCTCTATATTATAATACAAGAAACACAAGACAATATAAATCCACCAAAAAGTATTAATGCATCAGAAATGACCGTCAGTGAGACTGATTTAGAGGAAATGCCTGAGAAAGATTTCAAAAGAATGATTATAAATATGTTCAAAGAACTGAAAGAGGAAATCAAAGGAATCAAAGAACACACAGGAAACCAATTTAATGAAATGAAGTCAATATAAGACATGAACAAGGAAATAGAAATAATAAGCAAAAACCAGTCAAATACTAGCAATGAAGAACACAGTCAGTGAAATAAACTGTAGAAAATCTCTCCAGTAGAATGGATGAAGGAGAGAACAGAATATCTAAACTAGAAGAGCAGGTGACAGATCTAATACAGTCCAACAAAGAGAAAGACAAACTAATAGGAAGGTATGAATGGAAATTTCAAGATATTTGGGACACTATGAAAAGATCAAACAAGAATTCAGGGTATAGTAGAAGAATTTCACTCCAAAGGCATAGTAGGCTTTTTCAACAAAATCACAGAAGAAAACTTGCCCCAAAACTACCAAACATAAAAACCAAAGAAAATGTATTTGAAAGCAGCTAGAGAGAAAAAGCAAGAAACCAACCAAGGCAAGCCCATCAGAATCACAGCACATTATTCAACACAAACTTTAAAACCAGAGGGGCTTGGAGTGATGTATTCCAAGTTCTGAAAGATAACAACTGTCAACCAAGTTTACTTTATCCTGCGAAGCTATCCATTCAAATTCATGGAGAAATAAGGACATTTCACAACAAAAGCAGGCTAAAGGAATAGTTGAAGACAAAATGAGCTCTACAGAAAATAGTTGAAAGGATCCTCTATGCTGAAGAGAAAGAAAAGCACACATAAAAAACAACCCATACTCAAATACTAGTTAAGAGAGCAAAGGTAAAACTGGAAGAACTACAAAACAAAAATGGAAAAAATAAATACACACCTATCAATAATAACTCAATATCATTAGCCTCAATGCCCCAACTAAAAGACACAGACTTGCAGACTGGGTTAAAAAAGCAGGATCCTTCAACTTATTGCCTCCAAGAAACTCACCTTTCTGCAAAAGATGGACAATATCTTAGGGTGGAAGATTGGAAAATGGCGTTTCAAGATAATGGGCCTAGAAAACAAGCAGGGGTCACTATCCTAATATTTAACAGGGTAGACTTCAGACCAGCATTAGTTAGGAAAGATAAGGAAGGTCACCTTATACTGATTAAAGGAACACTCCAACAGGAGGACATTACAATCCTATACAGATATGCACCTAACATGTGGGATCCCAGTTACATCAAACAAACGCTGTTAGAACTAAGATAACACCAAACACACTTGTAGTGGGTGACTTCAACACCCCATTCTCACCAATTGACAGGCTGGCAAAAAAAAAAAAAAAACAGAGATGCTTCTGGATTAAATGAGGTCATAGAACAAATGGACCTAACAGATAAATACTGGACATTTAATTCCAATGCTGAAGAATACACATTCTTTTCAGCAGCATATGGAACATTCTCTAAAATAGACTATATATTAGGACACAAAGCAAACCTTTGCAAATATAGGAAAATTGTAATAATTCCTTGCACTTTATTGGATCACAATGGGATCAAACTACAAACCAATAGGAAGAAAAGCTGTAGAGCATACACAAAATCATGGAAACTAAATAATACACTACTAAAGATGAATGGGTCAATGAAATCAAGAAGGAAATCAAAAGTTAATGGAGTCAAATAATAATGAGAACACAACATACCAAAACCTTGGGGCACAAGGCAGTCCTAAGAGGGAAATTTATAGCTTTAAGTGCCTATGTTAAGAGATTATAAAGGTTGCAAGTAAAGAACTTAATGCTTCACCTTAAGGCCTTGGAAGAAGAACAAGGCAAACCAAAAATCAGTAGATGGGAAGAAATAATAAAGATAAGGGCAGAAATTAATGAAATAGAAACAAAAAAAGAATCCAAAGAATCAGTGAAACAAAGAGTTGGTTCTTTGAAAGGATAAACAAGATTGATAAACCCTTAGCAAATCTGACCAAAAGAAAGAAGAACAGACACAAATTAATAAAATTAGAGATGAAAAAGGCACAATCAAAGAAATTTTAAAAAACAGGGACATACTATAAGAACATGTACTCCACCAAGTTTGAAAATCTGAAAGCAATGGATGATTTCCTTGATTTATATGACCTACTAAATTAAATCAAGATGAGATTAACCATATAAAATAGACCTATAACAAGTATGAAGATCCAAGCAGTTATAAAAAAATCTCCCAAGTAAAAAAAGTCCAGTCCCAGATGGATTCAGTGGTGAATTTTACCAGACCTTCATGGAAGAAGTAACACTAATGCTTCTTAAACTTTTGCATAAAATAGAATAGGAAGGAATCCTACCAAACTCCCATGAAGCTAGCATCACCCTGATACCAAAACCAGACAGAAGAAAAAAGGAAAATTACAGACTAACCTCCCTCGTGAACATAGATGTAAAAATTCTCAACAAAATATTGGCAAACAGAATACGAGAATATATCAGAAAGCTCATTCACCCCAACCAAGTAGGCTTTATCCCAGAGATGCAGGGATGGTTCAACATATGCAAATTGATAAATGTAATACATTATATAAATGGACTGAAGGACAAAAATCACATTACATGCAGAAAAAGAATTTGGCAAAATCCAACATCCCTTCATGATAAAAGTTCTACAGAGACTGGGAATAGAAGGAGCATATCTTAATATAATTAAGGCTATTTATGACAAACCCACAGCCAACATAATAACTAAATGGAGAAAAACTTGAAGCCTTTCCACTAAAGTCAGGCACAAGACAAGGGTATCCACTGTCCCCACTTTACTTAATATAGTATTGCAAGTCCTAGCCATAGCAATAAGGCAAAAGAAACACATGAAAGGTATACAAATTGGAGAGGAAGAGATAAGTTACTATTTGCAGATGATATGATTCTATATATAAAAGACGCCGAAGAATCTACCAGAAAACCGTTAGAGCTGATAAACACCTATAGCCATGTAGCAGGATACAAAATAAACACAGAAATCACTAACCTTTCTATATGCTAACAACAAACACACAGAGGATGAAATCAGACTCACTCCCATTCACAATTGCATCAATAAATAAATAATAAAGTTCCTTGGGATTGACCTAATCAAGGATGTAAAGGATCACTACAATGAAAACTTTAAAACACTCAAGAGAGAAATTGCAGAAGACACTAGGAAATGGAAAGACATCTTACCAAAAGCAATCTACACATTTAATACAATCCCCATCAAAATTCAAAAGGCATTCTTCACCTAAATAGAAAATACAATCCAAAAATTCATTTGGAAGCACAAAAAACCTGTAATATCTAAAACAATTTTCAGCAATAAAAATAAGGCTAGTGGTATCACTACACCTGATCTTAACCTATATTACAGAGCCATAGTAACAAAAACAGCATGGTACTGGCACAAAAACAGATATGTAGATCAATGGAACAGAATAGAGGACCCTGGTGTAAGTCCGGGTAGCTACCTCATCTTTGACAAAAATAGTCATTGGAGAAAAGACAGCCTCTTCAGCAAATGGTGCTGGGAAAACGATATGTTTCTGTAGAAGGATGAAAATAGCTCCTTATCTCTCCATGCACAATAATTAAGTCCAAATGGATCAAAGACCTTAATAACAGACCTGAAACTCTGAAACTGCTAGAGGAAAAAGTAGGGGAAACCCTTCAACATATTGGTCTTGGCAAAGATTTTCTGAATATAACCCCAATTGCTCAGGAAATAAAACCAAAGATTAACCGCTGGGACCTCATGAAATTACAAAGCTTTTTTTTACAGCTAAGGGCACTGTGAATAGAGCAACCTACAGAATGGGAGAAAAATCTTTGCCAGCTATACATCTAACAGAGAATTAATATCTACGATATACAAAGAACTCAAAAAATTAAATAATAAGAAATCAAACAACCCAATTTTAAAATGGGCTATGGAACTAAATAGAGATTCTCAGCAGAAGAAATACAGATGGCATATAAACATCTAAAAAAATGTTCTACATCCTTAGCCATCAGGGAATACAGATTAAAACTACATTGAAGCCGGGCGTGGTGGCGCACGCCTTTAATCCCAGCACTTGGGAGGCAGAAGTAGGAGGATCACCGAGAGTTCGAGGCCACCCTGAGACTACATAGTTAATTCCAGGTCAGCCTGAACCAGAGTGAGACCCTACCTCGAAAAAACAACAACAAAAATCAACAACAACAAAAACTACATTGAGATTCCATCTCACTCCTGTCAGATTGGCTACCATCATGAAAACAAATGACCATAAATGCCTGTGAGGATGTGGAAAAAGAGGAACCCTTCTACACTGTTGGTCTGAATGTAATCTAGTCCAGCCATTCTGGAAATCAGTGTGGAGGTTCCTGAGACAGCTAAATATAGATCTACCATATGACCCAGCTATACCACTTCTAGGCCTATATCCTAAGGACTTGTCTTACTACCTTAGAGATACTTGCTCACCCATATTTATTGCCATTTTATTCACAGTAGCTAGGAAATGTATAAGGTACTATAGAGTAATTTAGAAACATACATGAGTTCAGTTGCAATGGCTGGAGGCGGTGGTGTACCCACTCATATCCATATTCATTCTCTCTCTCTCTCTGTTGCAGTCAGGTTCACATTGCTGGCAGAAAACACCTAACCAAGAACAGCCTGTGGAGAAAAAGCAGTTATTTTGGCTTACAGACTTGTGGGGAAGCTCCGTGACGTCAGGGAAAACAATGGCATGAGCAGAAGGTGGACATTACCTCCTTACCAACATCAGTTGGACAACAGCAACAGGGGAGTGGGCCAAACATTGGCAAGGGGAAGCTGGTTATAGAACCCATAAGCCCGCCCCCAACAATACTCTGCCTCCATGAGGCTTTGATTTCCAAATTGCCATCAGCTGGGGGGACCTAGCATTCAGAACACCTAAGTTTATGGGGGACACCTGAATCAAACCACCACTGTCTCCTTGCAAGTAAATAAAAATATTTTTTACAGAACATATACATGAAATGCCATGAATCATCTTAAAACAGAGCTGAGTCCAAACTTACCACCATGTTAGTTTCCTCTATTTCTGTTTGATTATATATTTTGTATCATGAAAATAGCATGCAAAACCCAAAATTGATTTTATATGCACTGCCAATACAACTATAATAACTGAATGAGCAATAAAAATCCATGCTTCCCAGGCTGGAGAGATGGTTGAGTGGTTCAGGTGCTTGCTGGTGAAGCCTAAGGATCTAGGTTCGATTCCCCAGAACCCACATAAGCCAGGTGCACATGCTGACCCATGCATCTAGAGTTTGCTTGCAGTGGCTGGAGGCCCCAGTGTGACCATTCTCTCCGCTTCTTTCTCTACCTCTCAAATAAAAATAAACTATTTAAATAAATAAATTTTTAAAATCCAGGCTTCCCTACCAGTTCTTCCCATCTCAGTTGATGTCACTACCCAGTTATTGAGCCAAAACTGCTAGGACTTAAATTCCTCCTCTTTCTGTACCTCTGTACTGGTGTCTTGTTTTTCTGCAACAAATCCTATCTTGTCTATCTGCAAAATATAACCTGGGGCTGGAGAGATGGCTCAGCAGTTAAGGCACGTGTCTGCAAAGCCTAAGGACCTGAGTTCAATTCCCAAGTACCCACATAAAGCCAGATGCAAAAGGAGGTGCTTGCATCTGAAGTTCGTTTCAGTGGCTAGAGGCCCTGGTGCACCCATTCTCTTTCTTTCTATTTCTTGCTCGCTCTGCCTCTTTATTTCACTGTCTCTCAGACGAATGCATATATATTTTTTCAACTCCTGTTGCCTGGGATTCTGTGTAGAACTTGCACCTGAAATGATTCCAATGCAGGAGATTCATGAGTTTCACTTTGAGAGATGTTGTCCAGCAGAGGGCAGTGGAACACAAGATGTAAGCACGTAGGTGCTTGCTTGGAGACTCAGTCTCCTGACATCGCTATTGTCCCTCACATGTACTGCAGCTCACCCCATAATCCCCTTTCTACGATGAGTGAGCGGGTTAAACAGCATCTTAAAAATTTCTGTTTTCCAGAGCACTTGGTGATGCTGAGCCGCTGAGTGTTGCTGAGTAAGAATGCTTCAGGTCTCTCCTGCTGTCCAAATCAATTGTTTTATATTCTTGGTATATTGGAGTTTCTCATACATTTTATTGAGGAAGGGGATTTTATACTTTAAAAAGTTAATGCCTACATTTGCACCAACATTATTTTGTTTTGTTTGCCATATCAGGGATTCTGCATATACTGCATTCAGTACTTTCTGTCTTAGAAATCGTTGTACACTCAAATTATGAACTTACTCATTTCATTTATCTATTAAGTTTAGGTTGAGGTGTAAGTGATCTAGGGGTTCATGTTTATAGTCCACTCTGTTGTTTAAAGGACATTTAAAAAAGACTGGGAAAATGGCTCAGTGGTTAAAGGTGCTTGCTTGGCTGGGCGTGGTGGCGCACGCCTTTAATCCCAGTACTCAGGAGGCAGAGGTAAGGAGGATTGCCATGAGTTTGAGGCCACCCTGAGACTATATAGTTAATTCCAAGTCAGCCTGGGCCAGAGTGAGACTTTACCTTGAAAAAAAAAAAAAAGGTGCTTGCTTGAAAAGCCTGACAGCCTGGGTTCAGTTCCCCAGCACCCACAGAAAACTAGATACTAAAAGGGGTACAAGTATTTGGTGTTTGTTTGCAGTGGTTGGAGACCGTTGCATGCTCATACATCCATACACACAAATGTGAAATGTATAAAAATATTTTACAAGATTTTGCTCATTGGATTGAGTACCAGATGAGTGTCAACATGGAAGAAATGGACCTTTTTCTGTCCGTTTGATCTACTTATTAGTCCTTATGTCTGGGCTGATGTGGCTGTATACAAAACTGAGATAAATAGCATAGATCCTTCAAATTTATTCTTTTGTTTGTTTGCTTTGGAGATTTTGAGTTTCCCAAAATTTAACATCGGTTTCTGCAAAACATCCTGTTAGAATTTTTATTGAGATTGTGCTGAGTCTGTAGATAAATGTGGGACGATTGATCTCTTAACACTGAGTTTGGATTGAGTCAGTCCATGAATGTGGTAGATTTCTTCATTTACTTAGTCCTTTTCTTTTTTTCTGATACTTTTGTTTGCATTTCTCAATGTTTTAAGAATTCTACTTAGTTGATTACTGTAGTATCTAAAAAAACACAATTCTGAAAAACACTGCATAGATTGAACAATTCTTAAGTTTAGGAACTTCAAAGTGTCTACGGATTGGGTTTCTGGTGAGGGTGGGTTTTTTTGTTGTTATTTTGTTTTGTTTGGATTGAAAATGGCTGTCCTGTATCCTTACATGTCTGAGAGAGGAAATAATTTCTCACATGTGTTTTATAAAAGTAGTAATCTCATTTTGAGGCCTATACCATCATGAAATAAATTATCCAAAGAAACCACATCCTGAAACCATCACATTGAGGGTGAGGATTTCAACATACAATTTGGAGAGGCACCAGTATTTGGTCCACAAAACTACCTTATTGTGTTACCATTCTGAGTTCCTTATTTCCAGTAGTATAGATTTCTTGATTTTTCTATGCAATTATATAATCCACATATAGAGTCAACTTTGTATTTTTACCCTTTATGCCTTCATTTATTTCTATTATTCATTGACTAGGACCTCCAAAGAAATGTTGAATTGAAATAATATGACCAATGACTTCTCTTATTTCTGACTTTACATTGTAAGACATTCAGTGTTTCATGATCAGTTACGTTAACTAATAGCATACATAGGGAAGCTCACGTTACTACACAACTTGTAGTAATAATTGCCCTTTCATTCTGGTCTTGTAAGAGCCTTGGAATAGACATCTCCCCTCCTAGCATAGAGCACATTTGTTTCCTCTAGCATGAAATAAGAGAAGCATCTCCCTTGGGGTTCAAGGTTCAGCATATATGCTTATTGCCTATTTTAAGAAAGTTTGGTTCCTTTAGCTCAGAGTTCTTCTGTAATGCAAACCACCGTGTAAGCAAATATCACCTGACCCCTGATTACCGTCTGATAATTGGGGCTTGGGACCCTGACATGAAAATAGTACTTGATACACTTTTGCTGTATAAACAAACCATCCTTTACCACTGGGCTCAGGGGTTTTGTGTCTCCTGCCAGCCTGTGTGAAACTGACAGCCTAATTATTAATTTGTAATCAGAGTCAAACGTTCAGATTCAGTTCTTGACAATAGTCTTGATCAGATTGAAAATAAGTCCCTTCTGGGTATAATTTGATGAGAAGTTTTATCATGAATGAATGTGGATTCTGTCTGTTACTTTACATATTAAAATTAAGTTCTTCATTTTAAGAAATATTTTATAAATTACATTGATATTTTTATACTAAATTGCTCAGGTGTTCCTGGAATATGACCTTTTGGTTATAATAAATTCAGTTTTTCCTTACTGGATTTGGTGTGCTAATATTTTGAATAGGATCTTTTGCACTGGAATTCAGGAAAAACATTGATCTGGAATTTTCCCCTTTTACTTCCCCCTTTCCTCTCCTCTCTTGTGGATATATATATATATATTTTACCATATTTTCATATTCTGGACATGTTGACCTTATAGAACAAATTATGAAACTTTCCTTCCTTGCTATGCGCTTTTTTGTGTAAAATGGTCTATTGAATACACAACAGAATACCCTAGCGCAACTGTCTGGCCCTGGAAGCATCTTTCCTGAAGATCTTAGTGCATATCTAATCTCTTTATTATATCTGCACTTAATCAAATCTTGTCTTATTGTGCCTTTGTATTGGATGGCCATGTTTTGTAAAGTCAGTAACTTTGTTTGCATAAAGCTGTTCAATGTATTTTCTTATTTTATTTTATTTTATTTTATTTATTTTATTTTATTTTATTTTATTTTATTTTATTTTATTTTATTTTTTTTTTTAAGGTAGGGTCTAATTCTAGCTCAGGCTGACCTGGAATTCACTATGTAGTCTCAGGGCGGCCTTGAACTCATGGTGATCCTCCTACCTCTGCCTCCCGAGTGCTGGGATTAAAGGCGTGCGCCCCCACGCCCGACTATATTTTATTTTAATATGTGTGATCGGTTGACATAAATTTCTTTTCATTTCTTGTAATTTCTATTCTTTTTTTTTCCCTTTGGTTTTTCCAGTTAAGGTCTCACTCTAGCCCAGGCTGACCTGGAATTCACCATGTAATCTCAGGCTGGCCTCAAACTCACAGTGATCCTCCTACCTCTGCCTCATGAGTGCTGGAATTAAAGGCATGCACCACGGTGCCTGGCATGATTTCTATTCTTCATTGTTGGGCATTGCTAAACATGGGATGGAAGCTGTGAGGAAGCTTGGGCTGTGGGGGTTGCAGCAGGCCTTATCGTCAGGAACCCTCTCTGGCACCAGGGGTCCCTTTTCGTGGGGTCGCCCAGAGGCTCCTATGGAAACGGGACCGATGGGCCACTCCCCCCCTCCCAGAGCACCTGAATATTCCGTAGCCTAAGGTTCTGCTTTCCCCACAGTTCAGTGACCTTGTGGTCAGCTGCCCAAGAGACCCTTATATGGTAGTAAACAGTCTCCCTGCAGCTGCAGCCATCCGACATGTGACTCAAGTCACGTAGCTTTTCCCACCACTTCTACTATCTCCCTCCTTTGCAACTTCTGCCTTCCAACACCAGCCAATTAGACAGCGACCCATAAACCTATGTATCCAATCACCTTATGATCAGTGTGTGCCTTCCCAACCTTTCTCAAGTGTTTATAAACCTGTTCCCCTTTTGAATAAATGAGCGTTATCCATCAGACGGTCTCCTGGGTGGTTGATTGCCCATCGCACTCACCCGCTCCAAGACCCTGCTCCCCCAAGTCCTCCTGCACCTGGGACGTTGGTGGCCAATGACCCCCAGGAGTAGTGAGGACCCTCACTTCATGACTCCAGTTTCTTCAGTTTTGTTAGTCTTTTCAAGGAATGAACTTCTTATTCTTATTTGTTTATTTGTATTTTTTAGGGAGAGCAAGAGAGAGAGAGAGAATTGGTGTACCAGGGCTTCAGCCACTACAATTGAAGTCCAAATGCTTATGCCACCTAGTGGGCATGTGCAACCTTGCTCTTGCCTCACCGTTGTGCATCTGACTTACGTGGGATCTAGCGAGTCAAACATGGGTCCTTAGGCTTTGCAGACAAATGCCTTAACCCCTTAAGCCATCTCTCTAGCCCCTGAATGAACTATTGACCTTCATAGTTCCAGTGTTTACTTGTTTTCCTTTATGTAGTCTCCTACATTGATATTTTCTTCTACTACTTTGGAGTTTTCTCCTTGAGCTCTAAACATACCTCATTAATCTTGACCTCTCTTTTAAAATAAACATTTGAGCTGGAGAGATAGCTTAGTGGTTAAGGTGCTTGCCTGTGAAGCCTAAGAACCCCATGTTTAACTCTCCAGGTCCCATATAAGCCAGATGAACAACATGATGCAAGTGTGCAAGGTCATACATGTGCACAAGGTGGTATACATGTCTGGAGTTTGATTGCAGTGGCTGGAGGCCTTGGCATGCTAACTAACTCTCTCTTTTTCTCTCTTTATCTATCTCTTGCTCTCAATCTCTTGCATTAAAAAAGGCCAATCTGTTTGGCTTGCCTCAAAAAAAATTTAAATTAAATTAAAATAAGCATTTCATATTATAACTCCAAATAAACACTGCCTTAGCTACAAATGTACTTTAGTCATAATTCAAATAGTTTCTCCACAACTTTATTAAGATATAATTGACAAATTATAAATATTTATAGTGTGTAGCTGTGTTTTAATATGTGTATATTTATTGAAATTATTAAACCAAACTGATATTGCTATCATGTTCCATACACATGTCATAAGATGATTTAAGATCATTCTTTTGGCATTTTTAAAGTATCCACCCATTATTATTAACTATAATCAATATTTTTTACACTAGATCTCTAGAACTTATTTGTCCTAATCAAAACATTCATTGCTGGCAGAGAACACCTGATGAAAAGCAGCTTATGTGAGGAAAGGGTTTATTCTGGCTTATAGACTCAGGGAAACTCCATGATGGCAGAGAAAAACGTGGCTGGCCATCACCTCCATCAGGTGGACAACAGCAGCAGGAGATGGCCAAACAATGGCCAGGGAAGATCTGGCTGTAACAGCTATAAGCCGGACCCCAACCACACAGCTCCTCCAGGAAGAGCCCAATTCCCACTTGCTATCAGCTGGGGACAAAGCATTCAGAACCCATGAGTTTATGGGGGACACCCAATCAAACCACCACACAAGATGTATAGTTATGTAAAAATCAGGTTGTTAATATTACTTATGTATGTTTGTATTAAAAATTTCAATGCATAATATGCCATTCATTACAGATTATGTAATTGTATAATATAAGATAAAAGCCTTTTGTTTATGGACCTGATGTTAAAAACTTTATTATAATTTATACCAAATTTTTCCAAATATGTTTATTAATTATTAGAGCAAATATTTGGGATATTATGACAGCATATGTGCTTACTAATAGAGATACCAGAAAATGTATCTTGAATATTATATGAGTTTGTTGGAAACCCATTGGGAAATAAACTAATAAAAAGCAGAAGGAATTGGGTCTTATTTGTGTAATTTGCGACTTAGCGTTGCCTGTTGTTTGGTGAGTCTGTTACAATGTTTCCTTGAAAGAAAGATAATCACCATCACTGAGCCCCAGCCATGTGCAAAAAGCATGTGTAGTGAACTTCACACGTGCAAGTTCATATCCTGATTAGGGTAGTTCCCTTCTGTGTGCATATCTTTGCCTTCACTTCTCAATGAGGAAGCAGATCAGTTAATTAACCTCAGGCCCGTAAGGGTAGAGAAGATGACCAGGACAGTGTTTGTGGTCAGTATGTCAGGTAGACATCTTAATTCCTGGACAGGCAAAATTTTCTTCTCATCTCTCCTTGCAGTTACACAGGAGCACAGCTTGGGTCACTGAGGTGTGAGATGAGGAGTGAGAGACCATGCATGAGCCTGTTCCCCTAATGAGATAATGGAACTACCCTAGGAAAGTCACTGAGTTCCTGGATTACTGCTGCTTGGAGACTTGGCCTAACACCAGCTTGGGTTTTCTAGTAGATGACTGAAAAGCGAGGAATGAACATTAAAGCACTGGGATTTGAAAGTTGTTTATAATTGTATCCAAGCCTAACACTCTGATTAAGAAAAATGGATTAGAGCCCAGATCTGTTAAACTTTGAAACCTAGGGTTTTTTCGTTTTGTTTTGTTTTTACTACTTCTCTTTCACCGAAGTTAGAGGAATCGGTGACTCTAGCACAAACCAGAGACAAAAGATAAAAACTTAGTGTGGAAATGAGGACTCTCGGTCATTTGCTCACTTGAGAACAGTTGCCAAGCATCATCCGTGTGCCTGCATTAGGCCTGGCATTTCACAAACGCCATTGTCCCAGTCAAGTAAACTGAGGAAGGTAAAACTAGCAGATTTGTGCATGATGCTAGTGCCTAGGAATCTTGGGTGAGTGAGTCATAGGTTTGTCATGTAAATTGGTGTCTGTGGTTCAAGCTGATGTTGCTTTTGGATTTCTGTGACTCTTAGGCCACTGTGATTAGAGATCAGTTTGGCAGAAAATCTGGCACCTTGAAGGCCTGTTTATCCCTCCAGGCCTGCAGCCTCAAACTGCAGCAAAACACCTTAAAATACTGGAGAGAACCTGGAAAAGGCTCCCAGAAAAAGAAAAAAACAAAGCAGTTCTCTGACAGAAGAGTGTGTGGGCTGAGTAATTTATCTGGCCCTTTTCAGTGCTAGCTATTCTATTCTATGGTAAGCTCCATATAATCGAATTTTAGGGTGAATTTAATTCCCTTATTCTGTGAACAATGGAACCTCTATCCAGAGTAGTTCAAAGGGTGGATAAGATTATAGAGATAATGGGTAAGCCAGAAACAGTCCATCACCACGCCGCTCCACGCTCTTCATCGACAAAAATGGAAGCCCAGCAATTTTAAGTAAACTTAGAGAAATGTGATAGCTATCTGACATTCCCCCAACATCCAAACATGTGATCTTTTTCCTATTTTTTTTTTTTTTTGGTGTGTGTGTATGTATGATGTTTATATGAATGGGCACATACATGCTATGGCATGCATGTGGAGGTCAGAGGACAACCTCACGGTATCACTCCTTCCCTTCTTCCTTGTTTAAAACAGTCTCTGCCTCTGCAACACCAGACCAGCCGGAGCTTCGAGATTCTCCTGTCCGCCTCCCATTGCTGTAAGTGCTTTGGGTTCACAGATGCATGTGCCAGTACGTCAGCTTTACATGGGTTCTGTGGATCTGAACTCCGAACTTTTTAAACACTGAACCATCTTCCCGGCCATTTGATCATGTTTCTAGTAACTATTATTGATCTCACAAAAGTATTGATCACAACTTGACATGAAAACACGGTCTACAGATGGTTGGTGAATTACTGCTCTCTGTCACACCACCTCTCGTGTAGCCCCTGGGTGAATGGTTGGCTTAGTTTAATGTACACTATTTAGATAGCTCTAACAAAAGCAGAAATGTGAGATCTCGTCTCCATTCCACCTCCACCCATGGATGTGATGTTCCTGGCTACTGAATTGTAGAATTTTGATTGCTCCTCCATGATGGCACTTCTTATTGTAGACGTTTGTCTATATGTAAGATCATTCTAGATGATTAGCTCCACAGAGCGAGGCATCACATCTCGTTCATGTAGCTGGTCTGTTGAATGAGTATGACACATGGATGAACAAATAAAATGTCACTTTATTTTTTATCTTCTACTATTCCTTCAAACTTCATTTAGTGAGATGAATCTGTCACTACCTCCAGACAAGGCCACTCTGCTCTTTCTTCAGTAGCAGATCATCTTAGAATAATGATATCAACTCTATGATACTTTGCTAATCACAGTTCTATCCAATAGAGATTATAGAACCTCAAAGTTGATCTGACATTACATCTTCTCTTGGCCTTGTGAGCATGGACATCCTAATCTCCTACCCTGCTCATTTCTCCCCCAGTTGATGCGTCTTAATAAATCATGATTACTAAATGTTTATTTATTATTTGAGAGAGAGACAGAGGGAAGGAGGCTGAGAGAATGAGCACAGGCACGCCAGGGCTTGCTGCCACTGCAAATGAACTCCAGACTCATGCACCACTTAGTGCGTCTGGCTTTACGTGGTGTCATAGTCAGCTTCGTGTTGCGGGCAGAAGACACTGAATCAAGAGCAGCCTTTGGGAGGGAAGGGCTTTATTTTGGCTTACAGACTCAAGGGGATGCTCCATGATGGCAGGGGGAAATACACGAGCAGAGGGTGGACATCTCCTGCCAACCTCAGGTGGACAACAGCAACAGGAGAGTGTGTCAAACAGTGGCAAGGGGAAACTGGTTATAATACCCATAAGTCCGCTCCCCAAAATACACTGCCTCCAGGAGGTTCTAATTCCCACATTGTCCCCAGCTGGAGAACATAGCATTCAGAACATGTAAGTTTATGGGGGACACCTGAATCAAACCACCACACATGAGTACTGGGGATTCAAACTTGGGCTGCCAGGCTTTATAAGCAAGCACCTTTAACTGCTGAGCCATCTCTCCAGCCCAAGCCCCAAGTTCTTCTGGTTGTGTTTCTGGGCTTCTACGAAGAACCCAGAGTTCATATAACCCTCTGCTCAGGTTCAGCTACTTTGAGCAGCTCCTAGAGCTCAAAGAAGTACACTACTTTTTAACAAAGGGCATTACAGATGAATAGATGCAAAACTTCTCTTCTTCTTCAAGTACTTCACCTACCAACAACTTCCATGTGCTTAGCTGGAAGCTCTCTGACCCCGATACTCACCCCTCCCCATTTTCTAAGAAGCGGCAGCATGCATTAAGTAGGTATGATTTCCTGTAGACTGGGTAGGAAACATCAGCAAAACAGAGTATTCATATTATACTAAAGATATTTTTAATATTTATTTGTTTGTTTATGAGAGAGAGAGAATGGTTGTGTCAGGGCCTCCAGCCACTGCAAACAAACTCCAGATGCATATCCCACCTTTGTGCATCTGGCTTATATGGGTCCTGGGGAATTGAGCCTAGGTCCTTAGACTTCACAGGCAAGTGCCTTAATCACTAAGTCATCTCTCCAGCTCCTGTTCAGAAGAATCTTAGGACCTACTAATCAGATAAGAGTAGGTCAAAGAACTTCTTTATAATCAGCTTCAAGGCAGAAAAATGAGGGGATTAGAGCATCTGTGACCCACCTTGGAGAACACAGATTATAATTTCAATATACTGCCTTGGGCATAGAGTTATGGCCAGGAACTGTGACTGAATTCCAAAACAGATATCACAGTATGACAGAATGGCTCAGCTCATTTTCTCTACATTTTCTTTAAGGCCTGAGTCAGCTGCTTCTCCAAGCAGGTGGGTTTTATTTAACTTGTTTTGTTTCATCCCAAAGTGGAAAGGGTATGTCCTGACAATCTTCATGTAGAGATGACAGTGGCTCCTGAGCTGTTCATTGCTTCCAGGCACCTTCAGAAGGGTCTTCCTCTCTCTACTTCCCTTCTTCTCTCTCTCATTCTCCTTCCTTCCTTTTTATCCCATCCATTACATATGTATATAAAAAGATAAAATACTTGAGCTGGAAAGATGGCTTAGCAGTTAAGGTGCTTGCCTGCGAAGCCTAAGGACTCATATTCTGCTCTCCAGATCCCGTGTTAGCCAGATGCACAAAGGTGAGGCAAGTGCAAGGTCGCACGTGCCCACTAGGTGACTCAAAATGTCTGCAGTTTGATTGCAGTGGCTGAGGACCTGGCATGCCAATTCTCTGTTTGTCTCTCTCTCTCTCTTAAATCAAAAAAAAAAAAAATTTAAGATAAAATACTTAATACCTTCAGTTCAAATTCAGCAGCTTTGCACAATCTGTGGACTGACTTCCTCTAAACATTACACAGAATAGCCCCTTTCCTATGGAGAATTGTGGTTCTCAAAGACATAGGAATTGGTAGAATTCGATTAAGTTACTGATTTTATTCCACATTATTCATGTGAGCCTCATTGTTACTACAGAAAAGACACTTTGGATTTCTGTTAAACTAGTATTAAATCTCATTGTTTAATTTCTTTCTTTAGTCACTTTCTTTTTTTCTATCTCCCGCTCATTTTGTTTTTAAAGACAGGGTCTTATGTAGCCCAAGCTTGCCTGGACCTCACTGTGTAGCTGAGGATATGCCTCCTTCATCCATGTGCACTGGGATTATAGCTGTGTTAGGGATCAAATCCAGAACTTTGTGCTACTAACTGGGCTACATATCCATTCCTTCAAATGTTTTCAACTATTTCTTCTGTAAAAAGTGATCTTTCACTTTCTACATTTGTTAAGGACATCATACATGTTCTATTGTGTTAACTCACTCATGTTCTTTGTTTAGTTTTTGTTTCTGAGTTAAGCTAATTTTTATAATGATTTTCTGAGTTGCTGCCTCATTTTGAATTTTTCTGATTCTACATTATTGTGTGCATTCATGTATTTTACTATTTTTGCTCTTAAAAAGTCCATCCTGTGGACATGCATTTCTGACACATTTTCCTTGTTGGCAAGGAAATTATCCTGTTCTGTATTCTCTTAGAACTTTGTATGGGACTTTACCTCAGTACTTTCTGCCTCTAAATTAGTTGATCAAACATTATATTTATTCATTTGTTCATTTGTTTTTGAGATAAGATCTCATAGCCTAGGCTGGCTCAAAATCACTACAGATAGGGCTGGAGAGATGGCTTAGTGGTTAAGGCGCATGCCTGTGAAGCCTAAGGACCCTGGTTCAATTCTCCAGGTCCCATGTAAGCCAGATGCACATGGTGGCGCATGCATCTTGAGTTCGTTTGCAGTAGCTAGAGGCCCTGGTGTGCCCATTTTCACTTTCTCTCTCTCCCTCTCCCCCCCGTCTCTAATAAATAAATAAGAAAATAAGATTTTAAAAATCTAAAAAAACCACGACAATCACTATAGTCTATAAGCATGCACCACCATGCCTAACAGTGTCTCTGTGTTTATAGAGTTAATAATACTGTGATTTGCTCTCTGAACTCTGTTTCCTTCCTCTGCTTTCTCAAGAACAATTTCTTCTCTTTTCTTCATCTGCATTATTCACGTCCTATTCCACTTTGCTGACTCTTCTCTAGTTTCTCCTCAGTATAGCTGGGGTCCCGTACTGGAAGCCAGCCAAAGTAGGTGAAGCCTCCTGGAGACTAGCCTCCTTCAACCCCTTTAATTCTTTTTGTTGTATATATATGTTTTTGTTTGTTTGTTTGTTTGTTTTCCAGGAAAGGTCTCAGTCTAGCCCAGGCTAATCTGGAAATCACTCTGTAGTCCGAGGCTGGCCTCAAACTTGCAGTTATCCTCCTATTTCTGCTTCCCCAGTGCTGGGATTACAGGCATGAGCCACCACGCCAGAGACAACCCCTTTAGTTCTTACAGCAGGCCCCTGTGCTGAGCTGCTGATGGAGAGGACACAGCTACCCAGGTAAGCTATTGTTTCCATGAGCTGTGGGGTTCCACAGTGAGTTCTCTTTGACTCTTTGAGGCTCTCATCTGAGGTGCATTGTTGGTCCCCTCACATCCTTCCTTCTGCTCCCTCTTGCACAGAGGCTGATGCATACAGATCAGACTGCTGGTAGTTTGTTCCCTTCTACCTGTGCTTTGTGCCCCAAGGGACACTCTGTTTTCTGCTTACTTTTATATCTGTTATTAATGAGTTTTTGGGTTAGTTGCTCTGATTGTTTTGCTTTAGTTGATATCGTTGTTTTATTTTGATGTGAAGATTGGATAAGATGAAGAAACAATGCCACCATCACTACCATATTCTTCAACTAAACAATGGACTCTTAAACCACGAGCATAAGGTTTTGAAGAATGTGTTTCCTTCGTTGGGATGGGGAGATAGTTCAGTGGTTGAAGGTGCTTGCTTGCAAAGCCTTCAAACTGGGTTCAATTTCCCAGCACCCATGTAAAGCCAGATTAACAGTGTTATCTTCCTTTTAATAAGCTCTTTGAATGGGAGGAAGTTACATTCATTTTTGTTTCTTTTGTTCCCTCTCTAATAATAATAAAAATGAAATGCTTCTTTTATGAGTAGTTGGGTCTTCTCTGCCTTTGTATGAATCGTATATATGAACGATGTTTATACAGGCATTGGAAATTTTGTCCTTTCTCCACCCCCTTCCTTCCTTCCTGTCTTAAAACAAACCAAATGAAGATTGGATGTGTCTTCCAAGTACTGACTTACATTCAAGAGGAATTGCAGCAGATTGTGTCTGACTCTCACCTGTATCCCTTGCTCTCACCACTTTTTGAACATTGCCCAAATTCCACTTGCTGACCTTTGCATTTATTTGCCCATGAGATTTCTCTGTCCACCATAGCCTGCTCTACCCAAGCACAGGTTAAAGCATTAATGATCTCCTAAGGGATTATCTACTAACTGGAGTAGATATATGCATTGCTAAATAGTGTCCCACCCAAAGAAGACCATCACCTAATTCTGGAAACTCGGAATCTGTCACTTCAGATGGGGAACCATATTTTGCAGGTGTGGTGAAGTTCTGACCTTAAGATGCAAGATTATTCCGCACTATCCAAATGAGTTCACACTTATCATATAGATCCTTATGAGAACTTGAAGGAGATCCTGGTTAAAGGAAAATCAGGAAATGCCATGCTGCTAGTTTTGAAGATTGAGAAAGGGAGCATCAATTGGAAGAACAAGTGGGCACTAGAAGCTGAAAAGGTAAGGAAATAGATTCTACTATAGTGCTGTTAGATGCAGCCTATTAAATTTGGTTGTGAATGCTGGAGCGATGGCTTAGTGGTTAAGGCACTTGTCTGCAAAGCCTAAGGATTCATGTTCAACTCTCCAGGTCCCACATAAGCCAGGCACACAAGTTGATGCAAGTGCGAAAGGTCGCACATGCACACAAGGGGGCACATGCGTCTGGAGTTCAATTGCAGTGGTGCACCAATTCCCTATCTCTTTCTCTCTCTCTCTCCCTCTCTCTCTCCTTCTCTCTCTTCCTTCTCTCTCTCCCATATTAAAAAAAAGGCCAGGGATAGAGATATGGCTTAGCAGTTAAGGTGCTTTCCTGTGAAGCCTAAGGACTGATGATCAGCTCTGCAGAGCCCATGCAAGCCAGATGCACAAGGGTGAGGCAAGTGCAAGGTCACACATGCCCACTAGGTGGTGAAAGAATCTGGAGTTTGACTTCAGTGGCTGAAGCCCTGGCATGCCAGTTCTTTCTCTCTCTCTCTCTGTCTTTCTCTCTAAAATAAAAATAAATAAATAAAAATTAAAAAAAAATTATGGCCAGTCTGTTGGACTTGCATCAAAAAAAAATTTTTTTTGGCTGTGAACCTATGAACCCTAAAAGTTCTGTAGCAAAGAAAAGTCTAAATAATTATTTAACCATTTCTTTATTCAAACTTTACCAACTGTAGCCTTAGAAGGACATAAAATTATGATGCCACATGCTTTGAATATATTCCTTCAAAATTCTTTGGCTCACAATGGGAGCTAGCTCAATGATAAAGATCAGATTAAGAATTTCCTTCCCAACTAATCCTATTTCAGATTCACCCAGACGAGTTATCCTTAAAATGGAAGTGGAGGATGGGGGCATAGTGGCTAGTAGATCTCTCAGAACTTCAGCCCTCTGAGAACTTGGAAAATGGAGGGAGGAAATGAGTTCAAGACCAGCCTGCCTGACTGCATAGTGAATTCCAGGTGAATCTAGGCTAGAGTAAGACCCTACCTCAAAACAAACAAGGAAGCAACAAATAATAAATAAATGGGCACATTTTTTCATATAAATGACAGGAGGACAAAAGGAATGAGACAATAAATCAGAGTAAGGACTACCTTGGAAGAGAAGCATCTTCAGTGGAATGCGGGCAGGGAGCGGGGACAAAAGAAGATAATGGGATGAGAATATGACCAGAGTACAATGTATTCATATATTAAAGTTCTCAATGGAAAAAAATTAAAACTATGAGACTGCATTGTTTCAATAGATGCAAAATAAGGGCCTTTCATAAAGTTCAATATTCCTTCATGATAAAAATTATGAAGAAGGGGGCTGGAGAGATGGCAGTGAGAAGGCACGGGTGGGAAAAGTGCACATGTGACATGAAAGCAAAAAGGGTGGGATTGGGGAGCAGGAGCCAAGGCTGTTTCTAAATTAAAAGCAGTGGGACTTGCCAGATAGGACTATTTAAAGACAACTTCAATAACTCAAGAACTATTAAAATGCTTCACAAAACAAGCCACACTGGAAATACGAGCAAGTCGAGAAGAGATTAATAATACTTAGTATGAAAGTATTTTCCTTTAAAAAAGATTGTAAACAGGGATGGAGAGATGGCTTAGGGGTTAAGGCCTGCTAAACCTAAGAATGCCCATGTGATTCTCCAGGTCCCACATTTAGCCAGATGCAGTGACTCAAGGGCGCAATGTCGCACTTGCCCACAAGGGGGGACACATGTCTGGAGTTTGTTCACAGGGACTGAGAGGCCGCTGGTGCACCCATTCTCTATTTCTCTCTCTCTCTGACTCCAAAAAAAAAGATAGTAGACAAACCGCTATGATTCTAATGTCTTGATAAGCAGCTAATTATTCATGAGCAAACATTTACAGGTGATGAAACATCCCCAAATTGGTTTATCTTCATTATGCACAGAAATCTTAAACAAATGGAATGCTTTAAGATTAGGATGATCATAAGAAAATAAATATTAGTGGTCATGGTTCAGCTAAGTATATTTGCATAGTCTTATAATTTTCCTCTAGAAATGCACATTGGTCTTTGTAGGTATCAAGCCCTGTGTGTCAAAAATATCTTTTAAGGGGGCTGGAGAGATGGCTTAGCGGTTAAGCACTTGCCTATGAAGCCTAAGGACCCCAGTTTGAGGCTCCATTCCCCAGGACCCATGTAAGCCAGATGCACAAAGTGGCGCATGCATCTGAAGTTCATTTGCAGTGGCTGGAGGCCCTGGCATGGCCATTCTCTATTTATCTGCCTCTTTCTCTCTCTGTCACTCTCAAGTAAATAAACAAAAAAAGTTTTTTTTTTAACTTTTTAAATGTTCTTATCTTTTCCCTAGCAATTCCATAGTTGGGAAATCACCTGAAACACACCAGAGAAAACAATGTTAATATAAAACATTACAGGGCTGGGGAGAGGGCTAACTGGGTGTATTAGTCAGGGTTCTCTAGAGGAACAGAATGGACAGAATGAATTGTATTAAGAGGGAATTTATTGGATTAGCTTACACAGTCCAGCAATAGCAGGCTGCAGGCCTGAGAGTCAAGAAACCCGTTAGCTGCTCAGTCCACGAGGCTGGAGGCCTCAGCAGTCCCAATCTGGCACTGAAGGCCTGGAGGCTTCCTGGAGAGATGCTGCTCTTCAGTCCACCCTGGTCTTCAGTCCACACTGGAAAGCAGCAACACCAAGCAGCAAGCACCAAGTGGCAAGCAGCGAGCAGCACTGGAAGCCAGGTGGGAGAGAGAGAGCCTTTCTTTCCAGAGCTTCTTTTTATCAACCAGCCCCCAGCTCCAAGAGGGCCCGCCCACTCTGGGCTGCCCACTCTGGGGGAAGGGCTTACCCCTGGGGGAAGGATTCTACCTTTAATTAATTCTTCCTAGAGGTAGCCTCAGAGACACACTTATGAGGAATGTCTGTGGATTCCTAAACAAATCAAGTTGACACAAACTTAACCATCACACTGGGTAAAGCAATTAGGGTGATACAAGCATGAGGACCTAAGTTTGGAACCCAAGTGTCCCTCTACAATGCCAGGCATGGTGATGTGTGTCTGTAATCCTAGAGCTGCGGAGACAGAGACGAGGAATCGCTGGGACTCGCTTTCCAGCTGTTTTAGATGAACTGTTGAGCTCTGAGTTCCACGTGACACTCTTTTCTCAACGAATAAGGTGGAGAACTACTGAGGAAGACCCTTGCCATCAACCTCTGACCTTTACATGCATATATGCTTGTGCATGTATGCCTATATACATACCAGCACCCACCCACACGCACACACACACACACACACACACACACACACAATAAAGCAACCTAAACGCCCTATAATGGGAAATCCACACTATTATCTTCAGCTGTTGAAGTCCATGCTACTCCAGAGCATGCTTTCTGAATCATATGGAGAAATGTCTTTGATAAGGGCAGGAAGGAGCCTTTCAAGGAAGCTCAGAAAAATGCTCAAATCTGCTCAGAGGGTTGACAGAACATGTTCAGCAGATCTGGGCTGAGTTTCCTCTTAAATGGCTAATTTGGCTGATTGGGATGTAGGATTATTTGAGTTGGTTGGCACTGACTCGAACTAGCATCAGAGGAGTACGTGGGGCTGAAATTCAGCCAGTTAGCATTGTCATGGCTCTCTACCAAGTGTCAAAATATGCATCCTGCATCTCTGAACTGACTGGTTAAAGGCAAATAGTTGCTGCCCTGAATCCTGGATTCTTTCTGATTTTCTAGGTCCATTTCTTGTCAGCCTCCAGGAAGCTGTCTAAGCTCTGTGACCATCATATGATCTGACTGGTCCGCTTTACTGTGCTGTTTAATGTGTAGTTATTATCATTCCCCATACACTTTCGGAGCAAATTTATCCCAGATTCTTTGAACTTGCTTTCTCTGCATATAAACTCACTCCATCTCATTTGGCTTTGAGCTGCTTGCTGCTCATTTGCATGTCTTTGTTGTTGTCCTGGTTCTGCTCCCACCTTCAACAATGATCAGTTTTATTAGAAAGAACAGAAGCAAGGGCTGGAGAGATGGCTCAGTGTTAAGGTGCTTGCCTGCAATGCTAAAAGACTGGGGTTTGATTCCCTAGTACCCACCTAAAGCCAGATGCACAGTGGCATATCGTTTTGTGTTCACTTGCAGTGTCTGGCGGCCATTCTCTCTGTCTCTCTCTGCTTGCAAGTAAATAAAACAAATTTTAAAAAGAACAGATCAAGGGGGCTGGAGAGATGGCTTAGTGGTTAAACACTTGCCTGTGAAGCCTAAGGATCCCGGTTCGAGGCTCGATTCTCCAGGACCCACATAAGCCAGATGCATAAGGGGACGCATGCATCTGGAGTTCGTTTGCAGTGGCTGGAGGCTCTAGCGCGCCCATTCTCTCTCTCTCTCTCTCTCTCTCTCTCTCTCTACCTGCCTATTTCTGTATCTCTCTCTCTCTGAAATTAATAAATAAATAAAAATAAAATAATTTTTTTAAAAAAGGAACAGATCAAAATATATTAATGTGTTAAGAACAGGCAAGAATGCAGCTTTTTCAGGGCCAGATGACTATCAACCATTTCAAAGCAGGCAGAAACGGGCTGATGTCCATGGGCTATGCTTCCTACTTAAAGGGCGAGTCTGGCTTCCAACCCTGGATGCAATCACAAATCCTTGAGAGGGTGGCTGTGCGGGCTTTTTCTCTTCAAGTTTGCCCTCTGCCATCTGCACACCAGCATCTTTTGTTGTATATATATTTTTTCTTATCATAAAGTCGTGTAACTAAGGGTCATGGAAACCTTTACCCTGGGAAGATACAGACACACGTCTTTACACCCCATAGAGTCAGGCGGCAGACCAAGGTACTATTACACCAATGCCAGTTCAGAGACCAATGAGTCACTTACAGAGCATAATGAGGCGTTACTTAAGGAATGTGGGGTCCCCAAAGCAGCCACTTTGATGGAGATTCCTGTGTCAAAATGACTCCACGGATGCTCCCCCCTCAGCTTCGGGATGCGGACTCACTCACAGAGCATCAGGACCCAGTGCAGCCGCACCACAGACAAGTCTCATGCCTCCCTGAACGATGGCTTCCCTGTGGCGGCTTCTAGAAGCTCCTTGTCCCTGTCCAGGAGTGTGAGACCACAAGCAGCACTTCAGTGGGGCTCAATATAACAGTTACCCCTGCGGATGCTCCTCCCTAGCCCCGGGGTGAGGGCTGATTACAGAGCATGGAGACTCCAGAGACACCGCCTCAATGGAGCTCATTGTTCCTGCACGGTGTCCTCTATGTGCTCTAGCTCCCCTCCAAGGTCACAAGATTTTGTGGGTTACAGTATACAAGCTGGCATAGGCTGTGCCTGAATCTCAGGTTGGGGGTCTAATGGCCCTCTCCATGACTTCTCTCATGAGTTGACCCAGCTGCTTTAGATAAAGCTGGCAGGAATTGTTTACACCTTTTATTTATTTTTTTCTTTTTGAGAGAGAGAGAGAGAGAGAGAGGAAGAGGCAGAGAGAGAGAATGAGTGCGCCAGGGCCTTTCAGCCGCTGTGAACAAACTCTGGATGTGTGTGCCCACTTGCGCATATGTGCAACATTGTGTACTTGCATCACTTTTGTGCCTGACAGTATGTGGGACCTGGAGATTCGAACAAGCATTCTTAGGCTTTGTAGGCAGGCACCTTAACCACTAAGCCATCTCTCCAGCCCTTGTTTACACCTTTTAATGCGGAGGAAGTTTGTCATGCAACACTAAGGAAGGGGGTCCATGCTAAGACAAATGGGAGTGGAGCATGCACAGTGTAGCGCTGAGAAGCCCTTATACTCTATTTTATTCAATCCCCACATGCCCTTCACTATTCTTATTTTTATGATTAAAGAATGTGAACTCTCCATGTTTTTGTTTGCATATTTGTCTTGTAAACTGGCTAATTTTCAATTTCTTCTAAACTGATTAATTTAATCTTGCAATTGTTACTATTTTCAATGCAATCCTACTTCCTATAAAATAGATTCCTGTTATGGAAAACATTGCTGTTGAACACAGGGCAAGAAAAAAATAAATAAACTATGGTATGCTTACTCTTGTCACCACAGTGCAATATCATTGCATCAGGCATATGCCACGGCTCATATCTGCGAGAATTTGATTAGGAGAAAATGCCTTCGAGAAAAAAATTGGAGGGTAGGAAAACTAACAGATCACAATACAAGGTTAATTGAGGGCAAGGGAAAACAGGAAGTATCTAAGACACTGTGTGCTCCAAGGAAGTTTTGACAAGGCCATCAGAAGCTCTTAAGCCAGAGTCAAGCATCCTAAAATCTTGTGTCTCCCAGAAATGGGCCTGCCTCAAGATTTCTCTGGTACTCAATCACTGCCTGGGAGAATGACCTCAGTACAAAAGTGCAGAAACTAGAACCTCTGGCTCAGTTCCCGTTCCTATGAATGAAGACTCTTGAAGCATGATAAGCTACTTCTTAGGTGAACCACACCATCTCACATCTCTCCTTGCAGAACAATTTCATGACTTTGTATTATAACATTTTGCCGAGCTCTCAGATTGGAGACATATCAAAGAATGTACACACTCATGAAATCAGTGAGATAAATATAATAACATTAATATATTAAATAAACTATAAACACATAACAAATAATACTTCACAAAGGTGCTTAGCATGTAAGAGAAACCAGCCTTCCCTATGCCCATGCTCCAAAGACACAAATAAACACGATACAAAAAAAAAAAATCTCAAATTTTATGACTAAGTGGGAGAAAAGAAAGGAAAATGCATTTATTTAAATTCTGTTTTAGTGCCAGCTCACAAGGTGGCACATGCATCTGGAGTTCATTTGCAGTGGCTGGAGGCCACTTTCTCTCTCAAATAAATAAATAAATACAGTATCCTTAGACTGCCTTTGTCCTTCAGCTGTCAGAGGTGCTAAATATCAAGATGGACAAAAGGTTGCCAACCCCAAGGGAACAGACTCTCTGGTACAAATTGTCTCACAAGACCTTTCAGAGTGACTTTGATTCTGTGTATGGGGCCTTGAGTTCTCGGTAGAACACTGTCCTTTGGCCACGATCCCTATGAAGTCTGTATGTCCGTGGATCACTGGGCTTCCTCTATTGCATCCAACAGGAGTGAAAAGGCACATGTGTACCTCACTGGCCTTTCAGTCCTCAGTGCTCCCCGTTCCACTGTTCCAACCAGATCTCAGCAGTCAACGTTTACTTGGTGTATTGATAGGCCAGGCTTCGTTAAACCTCTGTATGCGTACACTACTGCACTATCACAGTTACTGGTATGGAAATATACTAAATGTAGTCTAATTTGTTCTTTTAAAAATTTTATTACACAGAAAGAGATGATAGATAAATAGATAGATGATTGATAGATAGATAGATAGATAGATAGAGAGAATGTGGGTATGCTAGGGTCTTCTGTCTATGCAAATGAACTCCAGATACATGCACCACTTTATGCATCCAACTTTACACGGGTACTGGGGAATCAAATCTGGGCCATCATGGACTTTGCAAACAGGTGACTTTAACCACTAAGAAGTCTCCTCAGTCCCTACTTTATTCTTGATTGATCCTCCAGAAGCGTAAAACATACTTAGAATCATACCAGGTATCTCCTCTAGTCTTCACTGCTGTGGGGGAAAATGATGGTGGGTGCACAAATGAACAATGGTTGGCTCATGACTTTAAAGGATTGTAAAATTACTCCTTAAAGTTGCTCTGATAGCAAGATGATGGCAGACCTTAGGCAGAGCTAGTCTCCCTTAGTGATCAGGAGTGTTGAAGGTGCCTTTGCTGTGTGTCCGCGTGGAGACTGGTGGTGGTGGTGTTTAGGAGTCACTCTCAGCAACTTTCAGGTAACATCAAAGGACCAGAACAAAAGAGACTTCCTCTAGAGCTGCGGGAGACATGGCTGTCGTTCACTGTCTCTTCCTAGTTTTCAGGTGTTGTTACAGTGCAGTCTAAGCTGAGCTGTGAATTGTTGTTGTTCTTGTTGTTTAATGCAAGATCAGGGGCAGGCAGGATTGGCCAGCCAGGGCCTCCTGGCACTGCAATTGAACTCCAGATGCATTGCCCCCTTGTGTGCTTGTGTGACCTTGTGTGCTGTGTCACTGTGCATCTGGTTTATGTGGGACCTGGAGAGTCAATATGAGTCCTTAGGCTTCCCAGGCAATAGCCCTAACCACTACGCCATCTCTCCAGTTCGTGACGTCTTCATCTAACTATCTGGTGTCTGTCTCAGATTACTTTAGACGGTATCTGTTGTTTTGTTTTTTTTTTTTTTTCAAGGCAGGGTCTCACTGTAGCCCAGGCTGACCTAGAATTCACTCTGTAGTCCCAGGTTGGCCTTGAACTCAACTCATATGATCCTTCTATCTCTGCCTCTGGAGTGTTGGGTTGGGGTTAAAGGCATGTGCCACCACACCTGGCTGCATCTGATTTCTTCACAAAGTGAAAAATCTGGACTACAGTTCTCTCCTCTTGTCTCTGAGGTCTGGCTTTTGTCAGTGCTTTACCTTCCTCTGTACTGGGTACATTTGATAAGAAGCGTGTTGGTCATTTCTATTTCATTCATTGACATTTTGCCACAAAAGTGATGAATGGGCCCCCAAGAGAAAAATAGCCCAATTATTTTTTTTTATTAGAATAAAGAGGAATCAGATCATGAGGTTGTTTTTTTTTTTTTTTTTTTTTTTTTTTTTTTTTTTAGTGGTGTTCTAATGACTCCAACTGAGCAGGGATAAAAAGCCAGCATGCTGGGCTGGAGAGATGGCTTAGCAGTTAAGGGGCTTGCCTGAAAAGCCAAAGGACCCAGTTTGATTCCCCGGGACTCACATAAGCCAGATGCACAAGGTGGCACATGTGTCTGGAGTTTGTTTGCAGAAGCTGAAGGCTGTGGCATGCCCGTTTGCTCTCTATCTGCCTCTTCTCTCTGTCTCTCTAATAAATAAATAAATAATAAATAAAATAAAAAAGATTTTTTAAAAGCCAGCATGCTAATAAGAATGTCAAATAGACATAAATATCTTCTCTTTACATCCATTAGATTTTTGTAAGTTTTTTTCCCCAAAATTTATCTGATTGGCATGGATCCTTACATGACAAAAAAAAAAAAAAAAAAAAAAAAAAAAAAAAAAAAACTTCAGTATAGCAGATCAACAAAGATGATAAGATTTTTTTCCCCCCTCTGGTTAGGGATGATATCCTAAGCTCTGGCATGCATATATAATTTAGGACTTTTTTTAACCTCTTGGGCCATCTTACAGGGACAGTGGACCTTGCTTCAACTACCACAAGAGGTTTGCACTGTGTCCTGGGCACAGAAAAAGGAATGATGTTTACAAATGCTGTATAAATTCTTCCCAGGATGTTTACTTGATCACTAATGAAAATTCTAAGAGGCTCGGTATAATTACTCTGTGTTACCTTAATAGTGATCAAAATGCATGGGCATTTCAGTGGTAGCAGTAAACTGATGTCAAGAAGTTAAAGTACTAGTTGATTGAGTTCTTGAACATCAGGAACCATTGTCTTTTCGAATCATTGCCTATATATATGATAGCCTTGCTAATGTTGAAGTTTGGCCTTGGATGAACACCATGAGCCTCTGAGGGCAAGGCTTCCAAATTCGATTTTGTCAATGAATATTCACAAGTAGTGCAAGTCAGGCATTCTCATCTGAAATCTGAGTTGATGGCAGATTGGCTTGGTTCCGTCTGTCACAAGCTAAGCTCGTTTTTCCGTGTGGTCTGAGGGGAAAACAGCCCCCCAGCAGCCCTACACTATCTAATTTTGAACTTTCCATTTCTTTTCTTTTCTGCTTCATCTAGAAAGCAACCACATAAAGAATGTGGAGGACAGAAGTTTCCTTCAGATGATATTCAAGCTCTCATTTTTGCTCAGAACTTTAATAGTTAGACAGAACACACTCTTGCTCCACTGACAGGTCTTTACAGACTGAAGACAGCGCCCTTCCCGCTTTGGTTGAGGAAATGCATCCTGTCACTCATTTTCTCCATAAGCTCAGATAAATCTTCATTGTTTTCATGGTAATAAACTTTCTCATCTAACTGTGACATGATGTTCAGGGGGTGGGGAGGGAATGTAAGATATTCTACATGAAAGAAGTTTCAGAATCATAAGCTATGAGAAGGGGAAATGTATGCTGCCCATAGGTACTTTTGCCATGAATTTTCTGAGCTTCACTTGATTAAAATCTCTGTGTAAAGGCTAGAACAATTTAGTAGGTTTTCTTTTTTCTGTTTCCTTGTTGATTTCGCTTTGAGAAAAACCTCAAGGTGGTGCAAGCTGGGTGACAGAGAGGAAGAAGTTGAGGAGTGAGCTGCTTCTCAGATGAGAGTTTACAAATGAGCAGTAGATTTATCAAGAGGCAAAACCACAGCCCAGCAGTCTCTGCTCACTTAGTTTCTTAAAATCACTCAGGCTCTTCTTAACTGTCCTCCCACCAGCTCCCTGTGCTTGTTTATTTCTCAGAGGCCACTCGGGTGGCTCACTGACCAGGCTCTGCAGAACTCAGGAGGGGAAGCCACTGCCAGAGCACTCTGGATGCCCCATCCCTGAGAAGTACCTGGAACGAAGACGTTGCCTGCCATGCTTGGAAACAGCTCATTGTTTTGGGACCTCTTCTTAATTGTGCATCTGGGGCTCTGGAGCATTCATGGTAAGGCACCTGCTAAGACTCTTTCTGGTTTTATTCCTCTCCTTTTATTCATTCTCCTTGTTACGCTTAGGAGAGGGGAATGTTTCTGTGTGCAGTGGGCAATGGTAGATCCAATAAAGATGTGAAATTGACTCCCTGAAAAAATGCCATAGGATATCAACCACTGCATGAACAGCAGACACTGAATCCTTAGCTTGGCCGGTTTTCCTACAGACATGTCCTGATGGTAAGAAAAGAGAATTGGGCATATGTTACGAACAGTACAAAGGTGTCGTTAGCGTGTCCTCTTCACACTGACTCCAACAGAATGATGGGGTGCTCATTGGAGTGGGCTAGGTTGGGTAACGGGGGTTATACCTGTCTGTGGTTCCTCTTAAATCACGTTTTCTCTAAACACAATCTCTGTGCATAAATCACGTTTTCTCTAAAGACAATCTCCATGCTTGCTTCTGTGGTGTGCACTGTAAGAATACCAAAGAATCTACGCTGAGAAACAGGACAGCAGCGCCTCACACTTGGCTTCCATTTTCTTGAACGCAGTGATTACATGAGTGCCAAATAAACGTGGGAAACAGTTGGGATTTTTGCAGAGGTGACCTTGGCCCATCCCTGCAGACTTTATGTGAGCAGAGATGGAAGGCCCTTCTTCAGCTTGATGTTTCTTGCTTCCTTACATTGATATGGGAACCACATAGTGTAAAGTGGGAAAGACCTATGAATGGCTAGCAGAACTTTCTGATTCCTTAATTCTTTTAAGAATTCCTTTATTTACTTATTCATTTATTTATTATTTATTTATATCGCATCACACATGTAGAAGGACAGATGTCAGCTTTTGGGATGGTCCTTGTCTGTGTTCCACCTCATTTGTGGAAGGGCCTCTCATGGCTTGCTGCTCCATTCAGACTTTTGGGGGAATTCTCCTGTCTCTGTCTCCCTGCTCACTATAGGCCCACTGGGTTACAGAAGTCTGTCTCTGCTTCCTTTTTCTTTTCTTTTCTTTTCTTCTTTTCTTTTCTTTTCTTTTTGTTGTTGTTTTTTAGTTTTTCAAGGTAGGGTCTCACTGTAGCTGAGGACTCAGGCTGACCTGGATTTCACTCTGTAGTCTCAGGGTGGCCTCGAACTCACAGGGATCCTCCTACCTCTGCCTCCTCAGTGCTGGGATGAAGGGCGGGCGCCACCACATCTGGCTACACAGCTTCACAGGTTCCTTTTTTTTTCATTTAAACTTTTCTTGTTTGTTTATTATTTATTTATTTATTTATTTATTTATTTATTTATTTATCTATTTATTTGAGAGCTACAGGCAGATAGAGAAAGAGGCAGATAGATAGAGAGAGAGAATGGGTGCGCCAGGGCATCCAGCCACTGCAAAAGAACTCCAGATGCATGCACCGCTTTGTACATCTGGCTTACATGGGTCCTGGGAAATCAAGCCTCCATCTGGGGTCCTTAGGTTTCACAGGCAAGTGCTTAATTGCTAAGCCATCTCTCCAGGCCCACAGCTTCCTTTTTCTATATGGGGCTTGTAGATTTGAACTCAGGTACTGAGTTGAGCAGCAAATGCTTTATCCACTGAGCCATCTCCCAAACCCCTCTTTCTCCTTTACTGTGATATTTCAGAATCAGTGGCCATGGATCCACTTTTAAAGGCCACACTCCATGTCACCCACAGTATGTTGCTTCACCAAAAGTGGCTTCGATCATTGGGTCAGAGCAAATGCACTGGGCTTGATGATGCTCTATTGTCCTTTGACATTGCGGCACAATGTTTTTATAAAGCTTGTTTCCTTCCTTCCTTCCTTCCTTCCTTCCTTCCTTCCTTCCTTCCTTCCTCTCTCTCTTTCTTTCTTTCTTTCTTTCTTAATAAATTTATTTTAAAAAATATTTTATTTATTTATTTATTTAAGAGAAAGAAAGAGGCAGATAGAGAGAAAGAGAGAAGGGGCACCACCAGGGCCTCCAGCCACTGCAAACAAACTCCAGATGCATGTGCCCCTTGTGCATCTGGCTTATGCGAGTCCTAGGGAATCAAACCTGGGTCCTTAGACTTCTCAGGCATATGCCTTAACCGCTAAGCCATTTTCCCAGCCCTTTCTTTCTCTTTTTTTAAGTAGGCTCTCACTCTAGCTTAGGCTGACCTGGAACTCTCTCTGTAGTTTCAGGCCGGCCTCAGACTCATGGAGATCCTCTTACCTCTGCATCCAAGGTCTGGGATTAAAGGCGTGCACCACCATACTATCAGACTTATATTTATGACTCTAGCTATTCTTCCTGTTGAAATATGTACCATATAATGCTAGTACCAGAGTTATGTCTTCCACCAAATGACAAATACTTTCTGTATGTCACAAGTGTTGTCCGTTTATGCAAACGTTTAGGACTACATTCAGTAGCTTCAAGGTTTCCTGGATTAAGGCATGAACACATTAGTCCTTGTGCTGAATATATCCATGAATTGACTCCATAACACTAATAAAAAAATCTTCTTTTTTATTTTTGTAATGCTGAAGTTGAAAAACCTTTACCCTGCCTCCCTGGGACTTTCCCATCAGGTTTTCATTAACTGTAAGTTTTTGCTTTGACTTAAGAGTTCAGAATTGTTGAAAGAGCGTGTTCAAAGGCACTTGCAATGAAATATGAAAGATGAAATAAACCTTGTGCTTCCCTCCGAGGGGAGCTCTGTGGTTCAGTAGTTATGACTGGATCTTCTAAAAGAGACTTCCTGGATTAGCATCCCACGTGTGTCATTTACTGGTAATGTGACTACAGCCTGCTTAGATCTCAGTTCTTTACCTAAAAAAGAAGACGTGTTAATTGTATAGTGGTGGTCTGTGCATCAAATTTCTTGATTCTGTAAAGCACTCAGAACAAAACACTCATAAGCTGCTGTGCCCTTCCTTTAGCTCTTACATTCTTTTTTATGTTTTATTTATCTATTTGCAAGGGGGGGATGGGTGTGCCAGGGCCTCTAGCCACTGTAAACAAACTCCAGATGCACGTGCCACTTCGTGCATTTGGCTTTATCGCTGCAGCTCAACTCTTACATTCTTTCTGTCACCTCTTTCACAATGGTCCCTGAGCCTTGGAAGGTGTGATAGAGATGTATCAGTGTTGAACATTCCATTATCATTTCTTCTCAGCACTATGGTGAGTTTTGAGTTCCCCAGTGGTCACTGCCATCTAAAAAGAGAAGTTTCTCTAACTAAAAGTGAGAGTAGAGTTAATATATGAGCATAAACATAGGTGTTTAGAGTTTGGTAGGCATAATATATCCACGTAGGAAAATAACACTAGTAGTTTCCCCCCTAAGGCTTATGACCTCCCCCACCATAGGCTTTTGACTAGGTTTCCAGTTTCAGGCATGGATTCCCTCCCATGGAGCAGGCCTCCAGTCCAATCCCCCATATCAGACATGCCACCATTACACCAGTTGGCACATTTGACCTACCTGGTGCCAGCTGTAAGGCTTGCAGGGTCCGCGGCTGGTTCAGATTATTGATGACTCTGTCCCCCAAAGGCTGCATGCTGTGTAGAACTTTCTAGCATCCTGACAGCTAGTCAACAGGGAGGAGGCTTCCAGCTCAGCACCAGCTTGATTTCTCAGTGACCTGCAGCCCCAGCATGTGGAGACTTCAGCAAGAGAGACTTACCCACCTTCATAGTCTATCATGACTGTGATTCGCCAGGTTGATCTCCAAGAAGTGTTACCCTTTTTTTTTTTTGCGCATATGTCTGTGTAGGGGTGTCACTTTTGGTAGTCTCAGAATCTGACACATGTCATTTGAAATCCCTGTGAAAGTCCAGGGAACTGTTTGATAAACTATCTAGGCTGGTCATAGCACATCAGGTTTAGCTAGTAAATATTTCTAAGACCTCTTTTTTCTTCCTTTCTAATTGTCATGCTGATCTCATGGCCACCACCTGGAGCTCACATATGTCACAGACCATGGTTTCGAAGTCGCCTCAGGGGAAGCTGGGCCGTTCAGATTCTAGCTGTATGATCATGGCTTCCTTCACTCCCCACTGTAACAGCAGATGAGGAGGATGAATGTGGTGGAAGGATTGACGGATTTTGCCCACACCGATGTGGTGAAGCATACAGGATGCTTTCTTTGCAGATACCAGTGAAACTCAGCACAACATCTCAGCGGCAGAATGTGCTAGCGAGTGAGGACATATTTGGCAGCAAGGTGGTGGTGAGATCCCTTGTCTCTTCCTGAGCATGTACTTGACACACTCTTACTTTGGGAATCATACTGACAACAGTATTTTGAAAAATCCGTGTTGGGTTTTGTTACAATGTGAGAGGCCCATCAATTCTACTGTCAACGGCTTTTCATGTTGGCCTTTCTTCCTAACAGCTCTGTGACCAAAGCGGAGGACCCAACATCTCTGGAGCACAGGGCCCACCTGTACTAGGCAACCAATGTAAATAAAAGGATTCTCTCAATTCTTTGTATAAATCATTGTTCTTTAGGACCGTTAACTTGGCCAAAACCTTGTTATTCATTGGCGATAATTCTATATTACCTGCCTAACTAGCTACCAGAAATCATCCTTGTCACACAGAGCAGGCAAGGCTCTGTGAAGTGATATGCAGGTGAGTCCTATAGCTTGGAGAGCAAAGACAGTGAGCAATAGGGTAGATTCAAAGGGGATATTTGCCACTTGAAGGAGCTGTGGAAGGACCAGGAACAAACTTGGAAAGATCATCTGATAAAATGGTTTACTTAGTAGTTTTGTCCATGCCAAGTCTTGCCTATTAGTATAATTCTGTAACATCTTTTCACATTTAAAGAATAAAACCTTTATAGAGGGTGGTATACCTTTCCAGTTCTGTATTTGCTAGATATTTGTAGTAGTCATTGTATACCACTAAGAATCCTTCTGAAAGCAGCCAGGGATCATCTCTGCCACACACCAGCTTCATGGCTCTAACTGTTAAACTGTGTTAGACTTATAAATTCATTGTATTGTAAAAATAAAAAATAACAACAGTTGGTTGTTTCCATTGGTCAGTATAGTCTAAAAAAGTTTTTCCTGTGCATTCTCGTTTATGGCAACCCTGCTGCATTGCAGCCTGCACTGCCTTGGAGTCAGCAACTATATTTAAAGTCTATTTCTGATTCTTCCAGTAGATGATGAGCGATGGCAAGTGGCTTATCTGCTCCAACACTCGCTTTCTTCAACTAGGTGTAAACATAATACTAGTAAAATCATAAAAAAATTGCGACAATAGATTGAAACAATATACAAATGGCCCCTTTATTAGGGTGGCTCAACTTACAAGTTTTCAACTTCACATTGGCGCAAAGTAATACAAATTTTTTGGAGACTACACTTCAAATTTTGAATGTTAATATTTTCCTAGTTTAGCAATGGGATATTACAGTTCTTTGACCCTTGTCAATCATACAGTCACAAAAGCAAATAACCCAAATAACCGACACTGTTCAATGTACTGTGTGGCCAGTGTTTTTGAATGGGAGTACTCCAGTGATTCCATCAAATGTCACCATCGTATTATGAAATAGGCTTTATGTTAGATGATTTTGCCCAGCTGTAGGCTAAAATAAAGTGTTTTGGACAAATTTAAGGCAGGTTAGGATATGGTGTTTGATGTTTATTAAGTGTTTTTTATTAAGTAGAAACTTTGCATGGATGGACCCATCACATGTTGGTACCATCTCCCCCCTCCTTCCTGCCCCACTCCACTGAGGGCTCTCCTTAGTGGGTTTGCTGGTGTTCCCCATGGGGCTATAGGGTTAGGAGTTGGGAGAGCAGCAGTCAGTCACTGCAGGAGGAGGCAATGCCTCTGGATACTCCCTCCCACCCATGGCTCTTATAATCTTTCCACACTCTCTTCCACAAAATTCCTTGAGCTTTGGGTGTGTGTGTGTGTGTGTGTGTGTGTGTGTGTGTGTGTGTGTGTGTTTTTAAGTCTACCTTAGTGTTGAGCTCTTAGCAGCTTCTGGATTTTGATTTACAATAATTTCAACTTATGATGGGTTTATCAGGGCACCACAAACCATGAAGCATATGTATGTAGGATGCCTAAAAGTACTTAGCACATAATAAGAACTTAAAAAAACTATTAGTCATATCCCTACTTGTGGCCTTTCATGCTGGGTCCAGGCGGTGTCTACAGCACTTATCAAGTGAGGTGTGGTGAACCTAGGGGTAAAAAGTGATGAATGGGGAACAGTGATTCTGCAATCAATCTGCTAAGTAAAATTATACATGTGTTATGTGACTTTATGACCTTGACAGATCTCTGCTTTTCTTACTCTTAAATATTTCAAGGACAGGAAATGACTCTGTCAAGCATTAGAACATATTTTAAATACTAAAATGACTATTTTTAGACAAATCAATTTCAGAATTACCCCAAAATAGATAAAATAAGAAACTTGATTTAAAGTCTTTTATTGACTCTACAGCTAGATTTAAGAAAGTTTTCAATTTTTCCCCAAATAGTTGTATCATGGTAACTATCAGATAATCTATCCTAGAAGAAACTGTTCTGAACAAATATCATATGAAAGCTAATTTAAACATCTCATATATGATAATAAGATGGTATATTTTGAGAGAAGTGGATTTTTAAGAAAAAATAGTAGTATATGATTTTGAAAATTCTTTTAATTGTCTTATTTCATAATCTTTACTATTTAAGTTATGGGAATAGTATCAATTCATACTATCTGTTTTCATATATATATTTGTTTTACAAGGTAGGGTCTCACTATAGCCCAGGCTGACCTGGAATTCACTATGTAGTCTCTCAGGGTGGCCTCAAACTCATGGCGATCCTCCTACCTCTGCCTCCCAAGTGCTGGGATTAAAGGCGTGTAACCAGCACCTATCTGTTTTCTTAGTATGAATTCTTTGCAGTCCCATTTTTGTTAAGGGAATTTACATGGTATGTGTGCATGTGTATTTGCATGTGTATGTGTGTGTGTGTGTGTGTGTTTTTCCATAAGTGTCCAGATTGATGTCTCAGGATTGCTGATGTGTGACTGTAAGGCTGTCATTGTTATGTATGGATTTGCTGGTAAGTGGGTTCAAGCCACTGACACAGGACTCCTGACCCTCAATTTGCTAGGGAGGGTGCAGCTATTTACCTACTCCAGCAGCCACCACCTCCCTTTCCTGTCACCATTCCTGACTTCTAAAGGGAGCAGAACATAGCACCAAGTATGGTCTAGAGACCTATGTTCTCCCATGTGTGAAAACACTTCTTCACCTGTAGCCTCCCAAGCATGTATCTGAAGATTTGTTTGTTATTATCACATCTCCGGATAAAGCTGAAGCCTGGCTTAATGTCACACAATTACTGCTATGTTATACCTTCAGTGATCCTGTTAGTTTTCCACAACTGTTTATATTTCTATATCCATCACTGGTCAGTTCAAATTAAGTTAATCTTTACTCATTATTGGCACTATTTTCCTTTAATGATTGAAATAATTTTTTGAACTTCCCATAAGATTGTAGGAACATGTCAACAGAGGGATAGTGAATCTAAATTATAATTCTCTTTACAATAATAGTTGCAGTCGAGGCAGGGTAGCCGAAATAAACTGACAAATGTCACACAGAAAAGCATGAGGCATGCCTTAGGGAGTGGAGGTGGTAGTAATTGTGGTAACTGTGGTAATGGCAAGAGGACCAAACTTTCCTAGAGATGGGCCTGGGATTAGGAAGGGACTCGCTCTCTTCCACAGTGCCTTTCCTGACTGACCCAGTCAAAAAGGCTGCTTCCCAATTGAGGGTCAGAAAGCACCGAGAGATTTTAGCATGTCCAATGTAACCAAATAAAATCTACTTGTGAATTTCTATTGAAACTGTTACATTCCTAAATTGTCATGGGCAGTGAGTGGGATGTCCATATTCCTGGGGTATGGGCAATAAAAAGGGGCATAATTTGTATTGTCTACTGTTGATTATCATCATGTATTAGAAATTATGGGCAATGTCAGTGATGAACTATTTCTCCCCCCAAAATATTTTTAAAAATAATTCTACATTATTGTTGAATTTTAATAATTTGCATGTAAGCTTTAAATTAATATGTTGATAGCATTTATCCTTCAATAAAAATTGAAGTCTATATTCAAGTTAACTCAGAACACTAGAGTTTGCCTGAGGCATATATGAATTCATTTAATTGTATTTACTTTTACAATGGATTATAATGTTCAGAATCACTAGGGTTGAATATTAAGCCTTACTCTCTTACTCTGGTGCTACATTCCTGCCTTTTATCTATCAAACTTAGATACACAGCAACACAGCGTGAATGATCGAGACAGGGAGGTACAACCAGGAACTATGTTATTTCTGCTAGTAGCTGTGTTGAATTTTTGTTATTTGTTTTTGTTTTGAAAACAAAACAGGGCTGGAGAGATGGCTTAGCAGTTAAGGTGTTTGCCTGTGATGCCTAAGGACTCATGTTTAACTTTTCAGGTCCTATGTAAGCCAGATGCACAAAGTGACACAAGGGTGCAAGGTTGCACATGTGCACAAGAGGGCACACGAGACTGGAGTTGGATTACAGTGGATAGAGGGCCTGGGGTGCTAATTCTCTCTTACACTCTCACTCTATTTTCCCCCACCCCACTCACTCTTGCATTAAAAAAAAAAATGCCAGGGCTGGAGAGATGGTTTAGTGGTTAAGGCATTTGCCTGCGAAGCCTAAGGATCCTAGTTTGATTTCCCAGGTCCCATGTAAGCCAGATGCACATAGTGGCACATGCATCTGGAGTTTGTTTGCAGTGGCTAGAGGCCCTGGCGTGCCTATTCTCCTCTCTCTCTGTCTCAAATACATAAACAAACAAACAAATAAATAAATAAATAAATTTTTTTTTAAATGCCAGTCTGTTGGGCTTGCCTCAAAATTTTTTTTTGAAAAAAGCAACAAAAGAGTACAAACTATGGGAATGCAACATGTTTGTTTGGTACGTACATGAAATTTTCTAATGTTTAATATCTTGTCAATTGAAATATATTCTTTTTAAAGTTCTAATTGTTGTACAAGTATAGAATAAAGAAAAAAAACTTTATATTCATGCTGTAATTTACTAGTTGCCTAAATTGTGCATTGGAGAATTTCAGTTTCTGTAAAGTTTCACTTACCAGTTTGACCTATTTGTAGCCAGGTATGGCAGCATACACCTGTAATCCCGACACGTAGGAGTCTAGTTCAGGAGCGCTATGAGTTTGAGGCCAGGATGCGCTACACAGTAGTGAGTTCCAGGCCAGCTTGAGCTACAAAATTAAACTCTGTCTTTACAAAGAACAATCATACTAGATCGGAGATGTAGTAGTTTGAATTAGCTGTCCCCCATAAACTTGTGTGTTCTGAATGCTAGGCCTCTAGCCGATGGGAATTTGAGAATTAGAGTCTACTGCAGAAGATGTATTGTTGGGGAAGGGCTTATGGGTATAATAGCCAGCTTCCCCTTGCCAGTGTTTGGCACACTCTCCTGCTGCTGTTGGAGATGATGTCCAGCCTCTGATAATGCCATGTTTCCCTGGCCATCATGGAGCTTCCTCTTGAGTCTATAAGGCAAAATAAACCTTTTCCTCCACAAGCTACTTTTGGCTGGGTTCTTTGTACCAGCAATGTGAAGGTAACACAACTGAAACTATAAAATTGGTACTAGTTGAGTGGAGTTGTTGCTTCTAGAAACCTGACCATGTGGCTTTTGGGACTGACTTGTAGGAGGAATGAATGTGAAAGGATTTGAAACCTTGGCCTAAGTCTTTACAAGGCTAAAGTACAGTTTGATGGATTCTAGTCAGAGTTGAAATACCTGGATGCCACGAGAAGTATGGACTGCGGAATTTGGCTTATGAGGGGAAGAAAGAACTTTGTTGGGACTGGTCTAGAGGCAATTTGTATGAGAAACTTGCTGCATTCTGCCTGCCTGTGTCCTGAGAACTTGCATAGGGTTGCATCGTATAGAAAATCCTGGTGTGAGTAGATGGATGTGGCACAGAAAGACATGACAGTTTCAGGCTGAGGACAGTGCCAGGGTAGCTGCAATTGCTGGAGAGATGACAATTACTGAGGTCAGGCCCGCTGTTCTCCATTGGGACAGCAGGTGGAATGCTGACTCTTTTGAAAGTAGAAGGGCCTGAATGCTGAAGGAGTGTCCTGTTCTTCAAAGTTGACTTTCTTCCCCACTGGATTAACAAATTGGTAGCCCACCTGGTACTGTGGGGGATAATAAATGCAGGAATGACAAGATCATTGGATTTGTAAGGTGGTTTTATTTATTTATTTATTTTTGGAAATGGCCATGGGCAGTGTGAGGAGGGTTGTTGCAAGTCCCTGCGTGGAGACCTAAAGGAACATGAGGACGAACCGTGGTTTGCAGTGGAGATGCCAGGGCGATAGGATGGCTGCCAAGGGGAGCTGCTGGCAGTAGATGGAATTTTCCTGTGTGAGCAGCCCAGCTGGAGGGGTGCAACTGGTATTCCAGATTCTAGTTAGAGATGTAAGACTTGGAGCTATGGTACCTGATGTTTGCCATTTTGTTTTAAAACTCCAATTGGTTCTCTCTTTCTTCGCTATGCTCAATGCCATCTTTTTCAGTGTGAATGTTTAGTCTGTGCCATTGTGTTTTTATTTTGCTTTTGGTGTTTTGTTGTTGTTGTTTGTTAAGAGACCTGGGATAACGGGGATGTTGGAACAGTATTGGGATTGATAAAAACTATGGGGACTTTTAAAATTGGACTGAATGAGCTGTAGTTTACATCATGTATGGTGATGAGTTTATGGGGTCCAGGGGTGGAATGTGGTGGTTTGAATGAAGTGGCCCCCATTAACTCTGAATGCTAGGTTCCCAGCTAATGGCAATTTGGGAATTACAGCCTGCTAGTCATAGACTGCTCAAGCTAAAAAGCAACTTTACTTGTACTGCTGACATCAGGCTAAACGGAAGGTTATACATTATAATAAGAACAGACATTGTAGACTAGAAATAGCTAGTACCAGGTCATACAATGTGTAAGCATTTGAAACAGCTAGGGTCAGAGAAATATTCTCATTTTCCACTGTTTCTGTGGTCCTTATAAATATTCCCCCAAATTAGTCACTGCAGTTTCCCATAGTACATAGGAGAAGTTTAAATTTTCCCCAACTATGCCTAGTCCATTAACTCCAAAAAACAGTGTTCTCCATGTCCCTCCCAGAAAACCACGACCTAGCTGTGTATCAGTCCCTTGAATTGGCCATAAGATTTCTGAACCCAGTGAGAGGCCTTTGTCTTTCCCTTTCCCCAGTCCTCCAACACCTCCCCTGTCTCTGCCCTGATTACCAAACGGCAGTTCATTCACTCAGGTGCAGCTTAGCTTGCATGGCGGGTGGGTTCACATCTGTTGACTGTGTTTATCTGCTATTGGTATACACGCTGATTTCTCATTTGAGAGTGAATTCCATGAAGCCAGGCATTGGTATCATGTCTAATTTGCATACTCCCTTAACAACTAGCAACAGTTGCTTGCAGGCGCTGGTGAACTTGAAGTGAACAAGAGTGGTAAGTAGTAAATTTACTCCGCAAAAGTGTCTCCATGGGCAATTGTGTCTCATGAGTTAAACAGTGAGCTCTTTGAGGACAAGGTCTTTGTCTACAATGATCTTGTTTTCCACAATTCTACCACAGGGTCACAGACTTCAGTGACTGTTACTAACTTACTGAAGAAAATGAAAAGGGAAGTGAAGGGCTTGAGGTGGCCTCTAAACTTTAGGGAGAGGAACGGACTTTGGAGACAGGTTTCACTTGGCCTTTCTACCTTTGGCCTCCTTGCAGTTTTGTTATAAATCTAACAATGAAAATAGGAAGTTTTAAAGTGAACTTGTGTGAGTACTCAACACAGTTATAAATAAGTAAATAATCAGAGTTTCTAATGGTACTCTACAGGGCCCTTCTGTCAATCTGATTCCTGGTAATTCAGTCAACTTCCAATTACTTAAAGCATGAATTGATGGAGATATAAGCAGACATTAGTATAGTGAAAGGTTTATGAAGTGTTAGGATACAGCTAAAATTAGATTATGAATGTGGCAAGGGTATAGAAATAAAAGCTGAACATTGTTCTAGGTAGAGAGGCATGTGAAATCTGGAGGCCAGAGCTGCTTCCTGACAATTGATGTGACCAATCATCTTCAAAGACAGCTTTGGCTATAATATTAGTTATGCTTATGTCATTATAATTTGAAATTCTATAAATCCATTTAGAAGAATGCCTGAAGATGAGTGAAAGATGTCAATGAAGGAAATGGATGGGGTATGTTGATGAGAGAAATAGTTCAGAACATCAGGAAGACAGACTAGGAGGGAATTATGAGGGTGGAGGGAAAAACAACTTAAATACTTTTTCAAGACCACATGTTTAACCTTAATTTTAATGGAAAAATAAAGATTCAAATCACCTCTAGGAGCTTAACTAAAAGTAATCTTGTTCTGTTTTCCTTTGTTTCATCAGCTAAGGGAATCTGATCCATAACAATTCAATGATTTCTAATCTAACATACATGATGAGTTTATGATACAACTGATGCCAAAACGCTTTTTAAGTGGTGGTTATAAATATGCCATTTCTCTTGTTTTTTTAATGTATGGGCCTCATTTTTTTTTAAAGGTAGGATCTTGCTCTCATCCAGGGTGACCTGGAATTCACTATATAGTCTCAGTGTAGCCTTGAACTCATGGCAGTTCTCCTACCTCTGCCTCCCAAGGGCTGAGATTAAAGGCGTGTGCCACCACGTCTGGCAGGTCTCATTTTTTGAAGTAAACATATGCTTTCTGGGTGAATTAGAAAATGATAATGGAATTGTAAGAATTGTGGGTAAAATGAGGTATAATTTGGACTTTGCAATATCTACTTTGTCTGCTAGAGAAGGTTTCTTTCTCATATGCCTTGTCAGGTTCATTTTAGTTGTTGAAATTGCACAAGTACATTCCAATGTTAATGTTAATATAATTTATTCAGTGTCATGAAGAATTTAAATTGCTCTTCTGTGCTATAATTCTTTTCATTCTTTCTCCTAGAAGTTTCTAATATATATATATATAAAATGGAGAAAGAGGCAGATGGAAAAAGAATGAGTGTGGGCACTCCAGGGCTTTCTGTCCCTGAGAAAGAATTCCAGCTAGATACCACTTTGTACAGCTGGCTTTACGCTGCTACTGGAGAGTAGAACCTGAGCTGTCAGGCATTGCAAGCAGGCACTTTTAATGGCTGAACCATCTCTCCAGCCCTCTTTTGGAAGTTTTAAGACAGGCTCCTGCCAGGCAGCATGGACTCTTCCAAAGATCACTGTATGAACCAGGCTGGCCTCAGACTTGCAGCAGTCCTTCTGCCTAAGCCTCTTCAGGACTGGGATCAGAGGTCTGAGTTGCCACCCCTGGTTTTGTGCTATGTGTTTCAGAAATACTTTAAAAATACTAACTGAGGGAATTTTGGAAGAGAGAATTGGAAGATCTGTTTCCAGGAAGAAAATTTTCTTTCCTTAAAACAGAGGGAGGCATGTTTTTCATATGTCTGGTTGGGGTAGAATTTACAAAAGAGGTAGAATACTGTTTTGCCTTCCACTGGGAGAAATATAAAAATTTTAGGGGCTAGAGAAATGCATTAGTAGTGAAAGGCACTTTGCTTGCAAATCCTGAGGTTCTGAGAAGAGACAGGCAGAAAAAGAAGAGAGAGGGGAGAGAGAATATGGGTGCTAAATAAACATTTTTTATGTGTCAATATATTCCAGTCCCTGGATAGTGAAGGTTAAGTAATAGGAAATGTTATCTAAGAAAATTATAGAATTGTACTTGAGAAATCTGTTCAGCAGAAATGTTTGTAATAGAATGTATGGTCCTTGCAGAATATATTAGCAATTTTAATTTTGCTTTTTTTTTTTTTTTTTTTTTTAGGGGGAGGGTCATGTGAACTACAGCTTTACGTTAAGAGACAGTCAGTGTACTCCATCTCAGCAGGACAGTTCTTTAAGGTGGAATGTCCTGTAAAGTACTGTGTCAACAGACCGAACATGACCTGGTGTAAATTCAATGGAACACAGTGTTTACCTCTTGTGGACAGACATCAGCTGCGCATGAGCTGGGAAGAAAGGAATGTTTCCATTTTTATTCTACATTTTGAACCGGTACTTCCTAGTGACAACGGGTCATACGGCTGTTCTGCAAGATCCTTTGATGAAGTTATTAACAGCCACATAATAACCATCCATGTAACAGGTGAGTTTTCCACCCTCAGACCACCTACTGTTTTTCTCATTCATATTTCCAGGAAGAGATTGATCCAGATTCTCAGGTGATAAAGTTAGAAATGAAACACTCGTATCACATGTACAGTTGACCTCACAAATTGTGGAATGCCGGAGTGCATAAGGTGTGTGTGTGTGTGTGTGTGTGTGTGTGTGTTGAGCGAAGTGGAGGAGAAAAAAGAAAAGTAAGTAAGTAATTGTTGTAGCCTTTAGGGATTGCAGATATTTGATAGGTTCCAAAGTAGGTTACTGGGCTGGAGAGATGGCTCAGCAGTTAAGGCACTTCCTTGCAAAGCCTAATGACCTGGGTTCAATTCCCCAGTACCCACATAAAGCACAAAGTGGCACATGTGTCTGGAGTTCTTTTACAAAGGACAGAGACCCTGACACACCCATTCTGTGTCTCTCTCTCTCTTGCCCTCTCTCTCTCCGTGCAAATAAATAAATAAATTCACTCTGTATTCTCAGGGTGACCTCAAACTCATGGCGATCCTCCTACCTCTGCCTCCTGAGTGCTGGGATTAAAGGCGTGCACCACCACACTTGGCTTTAAAACATCTTTTTTTTTCATAGAAGGTATGACATTATATTTAGAAAAATCCACAAAAATTCATAAAAAACTGCTAAAGTTAATACATAAGTTCATTAAGTTTTAGGACAATATCAACACATACGAATTAGTGGCATTGGGGTTTGGGTAGATGACTCAGCAGATAAGATATTAGCTGTGCAAGTATGGTTACCTAGGTTCAGAACCCCAGTATCCATGTAAAACGTGAGATGCTGTGGCGGGCATTCGTAATCCCAATTGTAACTATGGGAGAAAAGAGGTGTGAGGACAGGAGAACCTGCTTGAAGCTTGAGAGACTGCTAGCAAGACAAGAAAGCAGTGAACATTATGAGATCCTGCCTGGAAGGAGGTGGGAAGAGGAGACTGACCTTAAAGTTGTCCTTTGACTCCCGCGTGTACATGACACATGCATCCCTCATTTGCACATATGAACACATATACACATACATTGACATCATGTACATACCACCCCCCAAATAGTGGTTTTCCTATGTACTAGCAATGAATAATCTGAAAAGAATATGAATGAGATAAATCCACTTATAATGATATAAGAACAATGAAATACTTAGAAGTCAAGAAGCCTAATGACCCCGGTTCAATTCTCCAGGTCCCATGTAAGCCAGATGCACCTGGTGGCGCATGCATCTGGAGTTCATTAGCAGTGGCTAGAAGCCCTAGCATGCCCATTCTCACTCTTTCACTCTCTCTCTCTCTCCCTCTCTGTTTCTAATAAATAAATAAATAAAAATAAAAAAAAAAAGAATGGCAAACTTTTCTCCATCAAAGGACACTATCAAGAGTGAAAAGGAATAGGAGAAAATGTTTGTAAATCCCGTATCTAGCAAGCGACTATTGCCCAGAACATGTCGTGTATTCCACGGTTCTTTCCCGTACCTTACTGGGTTGTTTCTGGATTGCGCAGGGAACCTCTCAATTCCAGCTGAACATCCCTACTTGCTAAGGCCACAACTTTATTGTGATCCCTTCTTATACCAGTCTCACCATTAGCAGAGAGTCCATTCATCTGTGTCCACCTATCAAAATTATACCCTCCCTTTCAAGCCCAGCTCATCACCAACGTACCCTGGAAACTCCAGATTGCCTTAGGTGAATGGATACCTATTTTCTATCAATGTTTATAGCGTTTATTGTCTGTCTGTAAAAAGCCAATTAATTTGTTTGGGAATCAGTTTTAATTTTCAGTGATTATATATTCTCCTTGAGTGAAATGGTAGTCACAGTGAGCCAAAGGAAAAAAAAAAAAAAACAACAACTTCCTTTTCCTCTTGAACCTGAGCACGTTCAGCTAACTACCAAAGAAGTAAACAAAGAAATTTGCTCTGGAATAATGTTTAAGACCAGGCTTGCTGTTAATAAATTTTGGAGACATAGTAAAAATAATGTTTCCCTTCCCTTGAAATATCTTTCTGAAGGGATATTGGGAATTTTCTTGTTTCTATATATGATTTTCCCTTGCTAGTTGTGTTCAAGATAGGATAGGTTTGTGTAAGGACACATGTGTTGGCAGAATGGGGCTTGGGTATTTTCAGAAAGTGATGGGCTCCTGCAGCGAGGGAGAGAGCCTATGAAACCAAGCAAAGGTGACAGACACGGAGCAGGTCTCGGAGCACACATGGATCTAAACTCTGGGCATCTCAACTTGCCGTCAGTTAAGGACTTCACCCAAATGGAATAGTCTTTATGGGTGTAGGAAAATGAGTGGACCACGAAAGCAGGATGTGAAAGGCACAGTATTTGTTTCTGAATAAGCACCAGAAATATGCCTCTAAAAGCACGTTTTCCCCGAGCCTTCCATGCCTGCTGACTGCAGGCTTTGTTAGCAGGCTGGTGTTAGCGGTGACTTACAGGCAGTACTGTGTCTAGGGGATGAGGAAGAGAGAAGCAGAGAAGACGGTGAAGGTGACACTGTGCTTATGCAGACTTCACATGGGCCTGAAAAGAACTCATTGACTTTGTGTCTTTTGCTGTCAAGGAGAGGACCTGCAAATTGCACAGAGTGAATTTGAGCTGAGTTTGTGGATTCCCAGGTCGGTCGGTGTGCCAGCACTGGGGTCTTTTTCCCAGATGAGCTCTGGTCTGAGACATAACAGAAAGTGCAGCCTTCCCGCTTTCAGAACCAATTGTAATACCTAATATTGCCTTTCTATTTCAGAACAGACACCAAGTAGTTCAGAACGCCCGCTAATAAGTAAGTATGGAACCCCTCAGAAATGGCAAGTTTGTTTGGTGTTCAGAGAAATAATGGCCATAGGGTCTTCTTGATCCAGTGATCTGTTTGTATTAGATTACCTGTTGTTTGCCATCCAGTCACTCACTGCCTCCCCCGCACAGCTGTGCCTGTCACTCCTGGCCATGACGAGGCTGCTTGCCCAACTTAAGCTGCAGCTGCAGCATGGTGATCAGTGCCACATGCATTACCATGCTGAATGACCAGCCTGCATGTGTGGCTTCAATTGCCCTGACCAGTTCTACCCCTAAAGCTGGTATCTAAGGGGAAAAAAAAATTTACACGGAAAATAAAACAATTGGCTCCACTAATTTTGATACGGTGTTAACAGTAACCCCAAATAAAAAAATAGACCTTACTTCATAACCCAGAATACACAAACATGTCAAAACCAGTTTCATACTGGACCATACTTCCTCTGAGTTGTTTGCTGCTTTGTTGTGATGAGGGAAGGGTGTCCTGTGTCACAGGAAGTTCACCAGATTCCCTGGCCTCTCCTCACTGGATGCCGATCCCCACCCATCTGTGATTCCAGAAATGCCTCCAGACACTCCCACCGTCCCCCCAGGGAGCAGAATTATCCCAGTGGAGGACCATTGCTGTAGCATACACCATGCATTGTGATATTTTCTCTTCTGTTTTGTTTCATTTAAAAAATAATACCGGGATCCACTACATTGTTTTACAATGCAGTAGTAAGTTGCAATGGACCAGGGACAGATAGGGCTCAGTGAACATTCACACTGATCAAAGGAGTGAGCATTAGCTATGTGCCAAGCGAAGCCCTTTTGTTAAGACCAAGTGTATCTGGTGTTTGGAGGTAGAGTTATGCGACAGAACAAAGGCACTCTGTTGAAAGAAAGTGAATTTAGCATCAGAAATGTGAGCTTAAGGGCCATCTCCTATTCATGAGCTGTCTAACTTTGGGCAAGTTTTGGACCAGTAACACTTTTCTTGAGTGATAGGATGGCCCTGAGTGGTGAATTAGTGTGTAAATGGGAGAGGGAGAGCTTTGCGAAGTGATTGTGATAACTGTTCACCACTGGCTCTAGCAGAATGAAAGATTTTAGCAAAATCAAGATAAAAATAAGTAGCATTCACTTTCTAAGTTTTCCATCCCCTGTGCTAGCCTTTAGAACTAGATTAAGCTGGAACAACTTGATGGGAAGGGCTTGTTTAGAAAGTTAAATTCTGAGGAGCTGGAAATCCCAACTTGAGAGGGAAGGGCTTGAGACCTTTTCAGCCTGAAGCGTGAGACCCTTAAAACCAAAAAAAAAAAAAAAAAAAAAAAGTTCTGAGGAAACAAAAAATTGTAAGCTTCCCTAGGTCTTGTAAAGCCAGTTGAAGAGTAACTCAGCAAGGCATGTCACAATTTGCTTAAAAAGGCAAATACAGATAAAAGTTAAAAAGAACAAATAATAAGTGACTGAGGACACTGAGGTCTGGGCTTCTTTGGAAATCCCTCCAACGGGGGAATTAGCCATCAGCCTTCCATTTCCTTCGTTCAGGTTTGGCCAGGGCAGAAATGATGCCAGTCCTAACATAGCTCAGATTTGCTGACTGTTTTCAGTGTTGCCCAACATTCCAGATGCAACCAGCGGGTCAGGACCACCGCCCAGGGAGGAGCACACAGCCCGGCAGTGGCTGATGTACGGTCTGCTTCCTTTGGGGGGATTGCTCCTGCTTCTCATGGTCTGTTTCTGGCCCGTCCACGCCCTGAAAAGGCGCCAAGGTGGGTTCCAGTTTCCCTCCGCCCCTGTGTGCCACACATTTGAGGGTTATTTTTCTGGGCTGATAAGTCTGTAGTTGATTCCTGTTGTTTTCCTTTTGCATAATGATTTCTGGGAGACTAGTCCTAATTCCACCAAAAAAGAAAACACAAGAGGCCAAATGGATTGATTTAGGCTCTGCAGGCATGCTCAGCTGCTCAGCATAGCACACTGCTCCAGTCTAGGGTTCTGGCTGTGAGGACACACTGCTGGGACCCTCTCATTCGATTTGTCCCAATCTTGGGTTTGTGTAAGAAAATTCTGTTAAATTTACACCAAGTTGAAAGGGAAGTGGAAGTCATCTGGCAGATGACCATGTCTGATTTGAGCCGTTTGGTCTCATGATTTCTCCCACTGTATCCATACACCCTTGTTTAAACAAAGAAGTACTGTCCCAGAGGGAATTCTTGTGTGTCTGCTTTTTCTTTCCGTCCTAAGCACATGCTTGAAATGAATTCTCATTCAAATAATACTGCATTTTAAAAAATGTGGCATTGGCTATGATGGATGAGGTATGATATTTTAGAATAATTCCTTTCTGCTTTTGAAAACATTTCTTCAAAGTCACCACTGAACATTTAAACACAAAAGAGAAATGCACAGAGAATGACAACTTCCTCTGATCTAAGTTTTTTTTTTCTTTTTAAAAGCATGTACTTATTTATTATTTGAGAGAGAAGGAGAGAAAGAGAGAGAATAGGCTTGCCAGGGCCTCCTGTCAGTGCAAGCAAATTCCAGATGCATGTACCACTTTGTGCATCTGGTTTTACATGGGCACTAGGGAATCAAACTGGCTTTACATGGGTACTAAGGAATCAAACCCAGGTCTTGAGGCTTTGCAAGCAAGTGCCTTTAACTGCTAAGCCATCTCTCTCGCCCTTAATTTTCTTTCTTTTCCTTTTCTCCATGTATTCCCCTCCCTTTCCTATAATACTAGCCATAGTTTCTATCAGCGGTAGAAACTGGGCCAGACAGAGCATCTTTTATTTAGTTGCTACAGGAGACAGCTTTGCCTGGGCCCGAGTGCTTCCAGTGTTCTGTATTGTGGCCTTTTGGTGTCTAGAGCTGAGGATCACCCTGTAACCGAGCTCTACAGCTGCAGCTGCACAGCTCTTGCCATGGGTCTTCCTGTAGCCTCATATTTCCCGAGACAGCTAGAACCTCTATCAAGACTTCATCCAAAGGGAACTGGGCACCTATATACGTGACAAAAGCATTTCTCACATGAGTATGAAATGTCCTCGGAGCAACAAGTTGTAATGTTTTCCAAATGACACACTAGATTCTGTCCCTTTCTCTTGGGTGTGCCATAGACACGTGTGGGTGAAAAATGAGGGGATGGAAATGGGCACAGGCATACTCAGAAATGAGGTGTATGTGTATATTAGCCAAGATAAACAGACATCATCACTGGTATACAGCTATGCAATGGCGTGGGTATAGTGGTAAATTATACTTTCTTAACTCTTTTTTTTTTTTTCTTAACTCCTTTTGATTACTTATTGCAGGGAAAGAAAAGAAGCCTTCTGATGTAGCGGGAAGGGAGCTTAACCTGGTATGTTTGCTGTATCTGTGAAGACAAATGCACTTTGTGTTGTGTCATACATAGAGTTTTTCAGAAAGTTCACGTGACACTGTGAGCCAGGCATGTTCATTCATATGTATGTACACACACATTATCATAAGAAGTGATGCTTTGGGAAACAAGAAAGTCAGACTGAACCATGTAACCCTGGCTCAGTCCATGCCTGTTATATAGATTCAAGGTATTCATATAGTTTTTCAAAAACACCTTAAGGTTTTCTGAAAGAGGGTAGAGAGTTAATGAAAAGAATTAACCCTTATGCAGCTTTACTTATGAGTTATTTATCATGAGAAAATTAAAAACAGAATCATAATAACTCAATTTCTTCGTGAAACTTACTGGCAGACCACAGGGCGTGATTTCAGACTCAGTTATTATGAGAATAGCGCAGTGACTTATAAGGGCTCTCCAAGGAAGACACCAACAAGACCAGGAACTGTGTGGAGGCCTTGGTCCTGCGCTGTTTGGGGAATAAGTTTAGGCCTTTATTTTGTATTCAAAGTTGTGTAGCTATTGTAACTAAGGAAAGAATGGATGATGAGGGGATATATGTATGAAAGAGATGTGAAGCTCTTTAAAAAATAGTCATAAATGCGAGCCAGGCGTGGTGGCGCACACCTTTAATCCCAGCACTCAGGAGGCAGAGGTAGGAGGATCGCCATGAGTTCAAGGCCATCCTGAGACTACATAGTTAATTCCAGGTCAGCCTGTGCCAGAGTGAGACCCTACCTCGGAAAACAAACAAACAAAAAAATTAACAAAAAAAAAGAGTCATAAATGAGATGGTGTCTGTGCATGTGTGTGTGTGTGCATGCGTGTGTGTGTGCATGTGTGTGTGTGTGTTTTGCGGGAAGAAGCTGAGGTAAAGAGGCAGTAAGCTTCGTAAAAGCTCCAGAATTACCAGAGGCAGATATACAGCCAGTTATTCTACATATAATATTAAATGGCATTTAGCATTCCATACCCATGTTAAATTTTAAATCAAATCAAAGGCATCTATCTTGATAAACCTGTATTAAATTCCATTTTTTTGGTGTGTGTGTGTGTGTGTGTATGGGCTCATGTGTGTTTGCAGGTGTGTGTGCATAAATGTGGAGGTCAACATCAAGTGTACTTTTCAGCTGTTGTCCACCACCTTATTTTTTATAAGGCTCAGAAATCTTCCTGTCTCCACTTCCCCATTACTAGGATTACAGGTTCATGGCTAGCTTTAAAAATTTTTTTTTATGAGGGTGGAGAGAGAATTGGCACACCAGGGCCTCTAGCCACTGCACTTGAACTTCAGACACGTGTACCACCTGGTGCACATGCATGACCTTGTGTATCTGGCTTACATGGGTTCTGGGGAGTCAAACCTGGGTCCTTAAGCTTCGTAGGCAAGTGCCTTAACCACTAAGCCATCTCTAAGCACCATGGCTAGCACTTTAAGTGGATCTGGGGATCTGAACTCAGGTCCTCATGCTTGAATGACAAGTACTTTAATCACTGAGCCATATCCCTAGCACCAGTAAACCTGTATTAAATTCTTTTTTTTTTTGTTTGTTTGTTTGTTTTTCAAGGTAGTGTCTCACTCTAGCTCAGGCTGACCTGGAATTCACTCTGTAGTCCCAGCGTGGCCTCGAACTCACAGTGATCCTCCTACCTCTGCCTCCCTCCTGAGTGCTGGGATTAAAGGCATGTGCAACCATGCCCAGCTTTTTTTTTTTTTTTTTTTTTTTTTTTTTTTGTAGGGTCTCACTTTAGTCCAGGCTGACCTGGAATTCACTATGTAGTCTCAGAGTGGCCTCGAACTCATGATGATCCTCTTACCTCTGCCTCCCAAATTCTGGGATTAAAGGCATGCACCACCACCACTGGCTAAATTCTTTGTTTTAATATTTTATTAATAAATTAACTTATTTATTTAGGAGAGAAAGAGAGAGAGAAAGAGACAGACAGAGAGAGAATGGGCACACCAGGACCTCCAGCCACTACAAACGAACTCCAGCTGTGTGTGCCCCCTTGTGCATCTGGCTTATGTGGGTCCTGGAGAGTTGAACCGGGATCCTTTGGCTTTGCAGGCAAAATGCCTTAACTGCTAAGTCATCTCTGCAGCCACCCCGGCTAAATTCTTGATTGTTAGCAGGTACCAAGTTCAGTGTCTGAGAATTTGTTTTCTCACATAGTCAAGTCACCTTGTCCTCTTTCAGTCATCTAGCATTACTGCATCACCAGATAGTTGCCTCTCTGGAAGGTCACATCAAGAGCATCAGGCACAGTTGCCTCATTTCTCAGGCATGCTTGCAGGGTAGAACTTTGCCAAGAGGATGTAACAGACATGTTACTGTATGTGTCACAGTGAGGATCACCATGGACCAGAGAAGGCGTGTGGATGGTCAAAGATCATGAACCCAATAGCTCAGAGGAGTAAGGTTAACTTTTAAGGGCATAAATTGGCTGGCAAAATTGAATTTAACTATGAAAATAAACCCCCTCATGTTCATATAACTTACATTTGCACCAAGTGGATCCTTTGTATATCTAGGAATGGATAATAACTGAAAAGAGTGGGAACACATGAGGATTCACTTTACTTCTAATTTCTGCAAGTTCACCCCTGCTTCAGAATCTCTAAAACACATGACAATATTTAAAAGTGCAAGATTTCTCTTATGCTAGAAATAGCAAGTGGAATAATACTTTAAAGCTGTAAGCTTTTCCCTTCAAAATTGACATCAATTTTTCAGTTGGTCAAAAATCATAATTACATATCTTGAATAACTCAAAATATTTATTGCTTCAGCTTGGCAGTATCCATTCTTTCTGATTTTTAGTCGATCTTTTAAAAATTCAGTGCTGCATTAGTACTGCCCATGGGATTATAAACTGTCTAAACTTTTCATGGGTTATTTTTTGCTTTTCCTATGAAGCTGGGCTGTGCTTTTACCTTAAAAGGGGTTTGAAAGTGTTCTATGATCTCAAAAAGGACTCATACTGAATCCCAAAACAACCATGTGGAAAGAACATAGTGGATCTGAGAACTCATTCTTTGGGCATGGCATGGGGCTCAGCGCTAGAGTGCGGGACTATTCCTGGACAAATCGTTCACCTTTTTTCATCCTCTAATAATCCATGTCTACTGAAATGCAGATATTAAACAACATATGTGAGGAGAGATTATTTCGCTCAGCGGGAATGGGAACGTTTGGCTTTTCACTCATTGTTTGATAATACTTATTGCATAGCTTTATGTGATGTCTGTTTTTAATCTTTTATAGGTTGACATTCCCCAGCCCTTTGAGAGTGAGCAAACTGAAGTGAGTCCTAGGCAGAATGTCTACACGCTGCCATCAGGAACAGGAATTTATGATAATGACCCTTTGTTTAGGTTACAGGAAGGGCCTGAGGTTTATTCTAACCCACAACTGGAGGGAAATAAACAGGGCATTGTTTATGCTTCCCTGAACCATTCTTTTATTGGAAGGAACCCACGACAGGCAAGAAATGTGCAAGAAGCACCAACAGAATACGCATCCATATGCATGAGAAGCTGACAGCAGCCTGGGACCACCAAAGCTCGGCTTGCAAACACCTCTGTCTGGACCGAGCACCAACTTCATCAGCCTGGGAATGCTCACGTCAAGGTGGCTCTTGTTGCTGCCTGGGTCTTAAGGGTCCATGGGACATACGACTAAAATTGCTTCAGCAAACTTTGGGAAACTTTTATCTGAGAGCCTTAAACAACAAAATTTTGTCTGCAAAACTCTTTCATATCATAAATATCAGAATACTAGAACACTTAAATTTATCAATGTTTTATCCAACGTGTAAACTTTTATTTTTATTTTTTATTTTTTGGAGCCATCAGGAAAACTTACAAGAAAGAAAAGTTTGTGTGGTCTGGATCTGTTCACTACATACTCTTGAGAGAGAAAGAATGTCATAAATACAGTCATGATTGTAAATGACTGTCCCCAATCTTCCATGATAAGAACATTTCCTATGTCAGTCTATAGCTAGTGTTCCTTAAGTATAAAGGAGAAATGATTTTAGACTTGATATGGAAAAAGATTAAAAACAGTGACTGTTGCAATACAGATACAGGATATGTTAAATGGAAGTGAGGCAGACGTTCCCATCCCTGCCAAACAAATGCTCACCTCTACCCTGTTAGATTGCAAAGCACGGTTTTTAGTTAAGGGAGCAATAATCTATAGAGCATATGGGATTACGTGGCAGCAGAAAGTGTACAGTGAACTCAAACTGCCTCATACTTGACCTGATATCAAATTAAAAGAACAGCTATTGGAATGGAAGAGTCCAGAATATTTAGCTGGTCAGTAGGAGTCAACTTACTTTCATCAACACCCGTATCTTACTGTCTCATGGAGGAATCAGGGGCAAGTATATGTAATGAAGGATGACGTCAGATAGTCACTCGTTTTAAAACACTGTGTTGCAGCCACGTAAGTGGACTGACTGGTAAGCCTTTCAGGTTTTCTGAATTCCTAGTGGACTTGAATTCGACGATCTCCAAATTAGCTTAGAACTTTATTCAACAGCTCGAGGCTAGCGTTCTCCCATGCTGCTACGGAGTAATGCAATAGTCCTTATCAAAGTACATGGAAAAAGCTAAAATCGACTGGATCAAATCCGTGAGCTGCTGAACCAATGAATGTGGCTTGCATATGTGTGCGCACGTGTGTGCGTTTACACACAGGTGTTAGTGCATAGGAGTACGTGACTTATAGACAGACACGGGACAAGAGAAACCAGTCAAATTGATACAACATTTTCAGTTTACGTAGGAAGTGCACAATTCTAGAGTAACTGAGTCATTAAGAAAATGATTTACTGGGCTGGGGAGATGACTTTAGCTTGCAAAGCCTGCACACCTGGGTTCAAGTCCTCACCTCCCACGTAAAGCGAGACACAAAATGCAGCACAAGCATCTGGTGTTCTGCTTACAGCAGCAAGAGGCCCTGGCATACATGAACACATGTGCAAATAAGTAAATAAAATTTAAAAAAATAATTTAGTGAAATGATGAGAATGGGTGTGAGCCCAGCACTCCTGAACAGTGAGGTTTCGCTGCGAAGCTTTCTGACGGGATGCTCGCTTTAAGTTTTATTCTGTGGATCTGGAGTGGCGGACACTGTTTTGGAACCACAGTTTCCAACCAACTCTAGGCAGGCTCTTTCCGTTAGGCTGCATTTGTGGGCAGCTTGTGCAAAGAGGACATCAAAATAGCTGCTTCTCTTCTCATTTGAAGTGTTAAAAATAGAAACGGGAAACATGGGATGATGAGTGTAGCTGAACTCTTATCAGATAAACACACAAAGTCGAACAATTCTTTCATAACCGTCTCCAGTTTTGAAAACAAAAACATTTCTGTCTGTTGTATTCTTAACACATCTTACAATAATAAAAGATCACATTGATCGTGATTTCAACTCTATGAATGATCTGTTATTATGTTTGTATCATGCTTGTCAAAGATTACAAATCATGTATGTTGTTAGTCTTTCTTGTCTTTTAAATGTGTGTGTGTGTGTGTGTGTGTGCGCGCGCGCGTGTGCACCAGTGCACATGTGTGCATGCACAGGTATAGGCCAGGGGACAATTTCAGGGGTCTTTCATCAGGAATGCAATCCTCCCCACCACTGTTGTGGGATAAGGCTTCTCATTGGCCTAGTGCTGGCCAATCAGGCTAGAGTGGCTGGCCATTGAGCTCCAGGATTCACTTGTCTCCGCCTCCCTGGTGCTGGGATCCCAATTACAAGTCACCATCCAGGATTGAACTCAGTTCCTCATTCATGCATATTGACGTAGCAGACAGCTTTGGTCGCTGAGATGCCAGACACAGTTACAGAGGAAGGGATTTATTGAAGATAGGGGGAGTCCCACAATGGCAGAAGAAGCTGCTCTGCATTCACAGGTCCAAGCAGAGAGAAAAAGCCACAACCAAAAAGCAGGCAAGCACACCTCAGGAACTCCAGGCAGAACTCAGGCTCTTTTGCATATCTTTACAATGGAATTCCAAATCCACCACCACATCTTAGGGCTGGACCCTAAGATCCAGCCAGTGACACTTCCTCTAGCCAGGTGGCTGCAGATCTAAATTACAAACTTTAATAAAACCCTTAATATATTGGGGGCCATCCATTCAAACTACACACACTTTTCAGCCTTTACTGAGTTAGCTCTCCACCAACCCCCATTCCTTCTTAAAAGATATGTCTATTTCCCTACATAAATCTAGTTCAGTATTATTTTCATGTCCATTTAGTTCATTCACAGGTGTTAGATTATTTAGTATATGTGCTGCCAAAGCGAACACAAGTGTTAAATAATTTTATAATTTTCCATGCATTTTAAGATTGTTGGGTGATCCCCAAAGAAAGTAAAATTATTAAAACTTATTTGAAATTAATCTGATATTTGTTTTTGACCAAAAAAATGTGTGGACCCAAATGGCAAGTGATCCTTACATCTCATAGAATATTAAAAAACAAACAAACAAACAAACAAAAAAACACAATACAAGCAACTTGTTGCTCTGCAAGTTCCCAGTTTCTAACACCAAGACATTCTGATTTAGAAGACCCAGCATTTAGCTCTACACTCTTTTTAAATATTTTTATTTTTATTTATTTATTTGAAAGAGAGAGAGAGAGAGAAGTAGCTATAGAGAGAATGTGCTGCAGGGTCTCTAGCCACTGTAAGTGAACTCCAGATGCATGTGCTACCTTGTGCATCTGGCTTATGTGGGTACTGGGGAGTTGAACCTGGTCTTTTGACTTTGCAGGCAAACGCCTTAACCATTAGCTAGCTCTCCAGCCTGGCTCTATGATCTTTATCTTTAAGAAGCACACCGTGGGGTTGGAGAGATGACTCAGTGGTTCAAGGTACATGTTTGCAAAGCCTGATAGCCCAGGTTCAATTCCCCAGGACCCACATAAAATTAGCTGCACAAAATGGCACATGCATTTGGAGTTCCTTTGCAGTGGCAAGAGGCCCTGGTGTGCCCCTTCTCTCTTACACACATACACACCCTCTCTCCCTCCCTCTCCCTTTCTGCTTACAAATAAATAAATAAAATATTTTTAATATATATGTAATTTTAAAAAGCATACTGGGGAATTTTGATGTTTTCTAATATCCACAATTTGAAGAAAGCTGAAGTAGTGGCTAGGTTTGTTACATATAGTTTACTTGATCAGTTTTGTGTACCAAGATTGTCTAGTTCCCAGAATGGATTTCTAAGCCCTATCATATATTGTATGGCACAATGCAGGTCTGGCCCTAGCCAGACCACATGGCAGAAGAAACCAGGAAGTAGCTTCTATGGACATGGTGTTCTGTGCAGGCCTGGCGTGACAACAGCTACAGTCCCATGCTCGGGAGAAACCTGCTACAAGATGATCTATCTGGAGACAGGCTGTGATTGGTCACAAGAAGGGGACCATGCCATACAATGATTGGCCAGCCAAACTCCTTAAAACCCCCTACACTTCCTTGAATAAACGAGTTTGTGGCAGCTGCCCTTTGCTGCTTCCACCCAACTCCCGGAGTCTGTGTCGTGACTCTGCGCCTCTCACCCCCGCCCCAACCCAGCAGAGATCCTGCGGTCCCTCCTGGGCTGGCCCTAGGGACCCTAACAATATATAAAACAGAAGGGGAAGGAAAGAGGAGAGAAAAAATTTAAACAGCAGTGTTACAGTCATCAAAGCCAAGCAGAAAGCGTGGAGATTTCCCATGTGCCTTTCCCCAACCACATGCATGGGCTCCCGCACATCAACTCCTGCTCAGTTCTTCCTGTTGAATATTATCTTATCAGTTGTATGTGTCATAGTTTACTCGTTCGTCTACTGAAGGAAATTTTGGTTGCTTCCAAGCTTTGGTCATTATGAAGTGCTACAAACATTCACACGTAGGTATTTGTGTGGGAATAAGTTTCCATCTTATTTGGATAAAAACCAAGAAGATGATTGTGGTTCTGTATCTGTAAGAAATTGCTAATTTTTTTTGCAATGTGACTCTAACATTTTTCCCTCCTGCCAGAATTCAGCCAGCATTTGGTATTGTCAGTGTTTAGGAAATTCATCATTTTCCTAAGTGCTAAATGACATGTTACTGTTGTTTTAATTTAAAATTCTCTAAAAGCATATGATGTTTGCCATCTTTTCATTGCCTGTATTTTTTTTTTATCTCTGTATCTTCATCAGTGAGTTCAAATATTTTGTCCTGATCTACAGAGTTTGTTTTCTCTCATTTTTGTGATGCTTATAGAACTTAACTGTTATTATGTTAATAGACACATTAGACTGTGGGCTTCTTAACGATGACATCACATTCCCATTTAGTTTCACAGCCCACTGCTTGGAATGTGTTAGAATTAATAGTATTGAAAGAATGAAGCCAGGCGTGGTGGTGCACACCTTTAATCCCAGCACTCGGGAGGCAGAGGTAGGAGGATCACCATGAGTTCGAGGCCACCTTGAGACTACATAGTGAATTCCAGGTCAGAGTGAGACCCTGCCTCGAAAAACCAAAAAAAAAAAAAAAAAAAAAAAAAAAAAAAGGAAAGAATGAATGAATGAATGATAGGGTTGCTAAAAGTGTATCATCCACTTCCTTTGTTATTTGCAGGATGGTCGTCAAATCAGATAGAGGAACCTCTGGGAGCTTCACGGATACTATATACTGAATGGAAATCTGCAGTTTAGCCAAGCCCCCCAGTGACGTGTGTGCACTTTGCACATCCTACAATCTACTTCCCCTTCTTGAACGCATTTCATGCTGAGTCAAGCAAGGCCGGAAGCAAAGACACGCTTGTAAGACAGACTAATTTGATAAGTTCTATTTTAGGAAGGCACATGAAGAGCCTTACCACCCCACCTCAAAAGGTAAAAATGACAAGTGAGAAAGAAAACATGACTTCTCTAGAAGTCTGTACTGAATTCACTTGAGACTATGAGAATCTAAAGTTCTGTGCTAGCACTCAACTTGCAGCCTTAACAGCAAGTCCCACATGATGACTTTTGTAAAAATGAGGGCCTGTTCGGAAGTCATAATGAGCAAACATTCCATGTGCACTGCTTAATCTGCAAATAAGTTATAAACACCGCCTATCTGGTTCTGAGGTCACCTGGGTGACAATGATTTCACTACTTATAGTATGGATGGATGGAGCAGTTGGAACTAAACAGAAAATGATTATCCAGCGGTTACATCATACAGATCGGTGCTCAGCATTGTGTAAGCACAATGCAACTGTAAATTCCTTAAGTATGAAACTGACTTCTCTTTTTATTTATTTTTGTTTATTTATTTATTTATTTATTTATTTATTTATTTATTTGAGAGCAACAGAGAGAGAAAGAGACCGAGAGAGAGAATGGGCACACCAGGGCCTCCAGCTGCCGTAAATGAACTCCAGATGCATGTGCCACCTTGTGCATCTGGATTATGTGGGTCCTGGGGACTCATGCCTTGAACCAGGGTCCTTAGGCTTCACAAGCAAGCTCTTAACCACTAAGCCATCTCTCTAGCCCCCTGACTTCTTACCTTAGTAGAACTTTGTTCCCCAGACTGTAGGAGCTTGTGAGGAAACTTGATCACATTCCTCTGTCTCTATAGGTTCTGAGCCAGGTAAGGAATAGGGGAGTCAGAGTAGGGTAATTATTAATATTAATAGAAAAAAATAGATTGGCTAGCCTGACTTGGGACCAAAGATAAAGTGAGTTTTCTTCCCATCCTTTCACCTACATTCTGACCAACTTTCGGACCCATGAAGAGAGAGTTGATCTATGGAAATACACCACCAACCCCATGGAAGATGCCAGCTGGCCTCCATCTTCTTTGCTTGCAGCTAAAGGAGGGCTACAATGATAACTGCCTTGCCTTTAACTCAAGGGCTTTGTCCTAAAACTAATGTGCTCAAAAGGACAGGAGTCTCTGTCTCACTCAGAGTCAGTTCAGTTCTATAAGGGATGCCTGCATACAGAGTAGACCAAAAGAAACGTCCATTTTGTAGTCAAGGCGAGGATATGAGGAAAAAATGAAACATATTTGACAAATGAAGCTGTAAGCTGGTTACCGGCTTTGAGATGCTTTTGCAACCATGATCACACTTTCTCTAGAAACTGTTAGCCTGAAATAAACAGTTTCTTCCCTTAAGCTGCTTCTGGTCAGGTGTTTTGTCCCAGCAATCAGAAGGCAATTGCAATGGTGCTCTAAGCAGCTCACTATCATTGGAAGTGGTGCTTGTAAGGACGGGGGTTTGTTCATTGGAGGGATCTGTGTGTACAAAGGAAGAGCACCCATCTGGCTTTGGTATGAACAAGTCTGATCACAATCAGTTTTGCTCATATGATCCAAAATCACTCAACTGTAAACACCAGTAAGTCTATGTTACAGTTAATATGAGAGAAAACCAGATTCTTTAAAAAATCCTTCCAAGAACCAGCTTAGATGCCTGGCAACTGATGAATGGATAATGAAGATGAGGCAAATTTATACAATAGCATTTTATTCAACTGCAATGAAAAACAAAATTAAGAAATTTTCAGGGAAATGGACTGATCTGTAAAAGGTTATACTAAGTGAGGTAACCAGACTTAGAAAGTCCAGTGCCACATGTTCTTTCTGTGCAGTGGCTGGAGGGTCTGGCATGCCCATTCTCTCCCTCTCTCTCTGTCTCCCTCTTATACTCTCTGCCTCTCTCTCTCTCCTAAATTAATTAATTAATTAATTAATTACATTTTTAAAAATAAGAAATAAAAAATTAAAGATCTTAAGTATAAACCACATGGAAACTACTTTTTCACTAGTTAATAATACATATGTTACAAAAGAGAGAATCTTGGGGTTGGAGAGATGGCTTAGCGGTTAAGTGCTTGCCTGTGAAGCCTAAAGACCCTGGTACGAGGCTCGACTCCCCAGGACCCATGTAAGCCAGATGCACGAGTTGGCACATGCATCTGGAGTTAGTTTGCAGTGGCTGGAGGCCCTGGTGCACCCATTCTCTCTCTCTCTCTCTCTCTCTCTCTCTCCCTCTCTGTCTGTTTCTGTCAAATAAATAAAAAATTTTTTTTTTTTTAAAAAGAGAGAGTCTGAGCAGAAGTACCCCGTGGGGGTGAATAATGCTGTGTCCGGAAGCCATAGATTGTTGTAAGAAAATTTCAGCGCCAGGGGTAGGAAACCGTACAACCAGCTGTTGATCAGGGAGGTCCCTGATGCCCCCCAAAACAATATAGGCTATTGCCAACGCTCTTGGTTGCCCACCAGAACTAAAAGATAAGACTCTATTGATGAAGAATCCACCTTTTTGGGCTGTAGGTCACTTAGAAATCAAGCTGGAGATGAGATAAGAGTCTCATCTTTGTTGACTAGCTGTCAGGATTTTGGAAAGATCTATGTATTCTGCTGGGGGAGAAAAGTGATCAATGGTCTTAAACAGCAGTGGACCTGTAAGCTTTATGGCTGGCCAGCCAGGCAAAATATAGTGATTGATGCAATAGTGGCATGTCTGTTGTGGGGGAAACCAACTGCTCTCTGATGTGACTGTAGGCCTGCTCTGTGGAACAGAATTCAAGCTTGATGCTGAAAACCTTCTGAAAAACCAATGGCTGCAGAGGTCCTAAGCCCTACCAGGAAAACTATTGCTGTGGTCTGGCTCAATGGATATATTATACCCACAAACTGCCCTCTAAATACTTATATATATATGCCCATGTATTAATGCTACTCTCACTTTTGGTTAGAGAAGCTTCTGTTTATAGATGGTGGTGACCACTGGGGTGATGCAAAATTCACCAAAGTGCTGAGGAGAAATGACAGTGGTATGTTCAGCATTGAGACATCTCTATGACACAATCCAAGGCTCATGGACCATTGTGTGAGAGGTGGCTGAAAGAATGGGGAGGAGTGCTTTGAAATACTGTCTTCTAGACGCAAAGAAGCCATGGTATTCATGACCTCACAATAGTTGATACTACCTAGAAAGACCTGCATAATCAGAAGGGGAAAATGATGGCATCAAAAGAGAAGAGAGACTACTTGGAAAGAAGAAGGGATTTGTGGAGGAGGGGGGACAGAAGGGAGGTGGGAGGGCATTATGATCATGTTATATTGTCTATATGTATAGAAGTTTTTAATAAAGTTGAAAAAAACTCCAAATTATTGGACATCAGTCTGTACACATAGGTAACAAATAGTTAACATTTACTGACTGTCCAGTATCAGAAAGCCTCTATGTGCTTCACATAGTCCATACCATTTAATCCATTCAATTAAGTGAAAATTTGGATTCTACCTTTTGCAGTGAAATTTATTTATTTAGTAAAATTAATCCCATCAATTGATGCAGGATTCTGAGGTTCAGGAGGGTTCCCCCAAATTTATGAACTCCATCTTTGGGTTCTGTCCTACTTTTAACAAATAATTGATAAAGATGTATTCAAAAGGATAAATTATGAATTATTACGTTTATTTAGGGAGAATTCATAAATTGTGGGGTTTGTTTAAGGGAGATTGGGAAGCAGAAAACACACTCTCCTGTGGAAAACACTGCATAGTTTGTGAGGTTCCCTTTAAGAAAAATTGAAGTTTTTAGGGAAAGACTGGAGTGTAGCCACAATCACATGGAGGACAGAATTTAGGAGCTTGTGTAGGGAGATTTAGAAGGAACACATCTGGTATCTGACCTGTGCTTTCCTGTGGAGGGATGTTAAGAAGGCAAATAGTGAGGCTTAAGGAAGAGAATACAAGGGGATATATCAAAGCAGAGTCCAAGAAGTTCAGAGGAGAAATGAATCATGAAGAGAGTTACAATCACGGTTACTCCAAGGTTAAGGAAATCACACAGGTAGCAGGCCTGGAGTTGGCGAGAGCACCTATGTGGTAGATCTGGGGTAAAGAGAAATACGCAGGTGGTAGGTTCAGAGACCAGAGAAAACTCGTGTATATAATCAAAATGAGAAGTTACCCCAAACTATAAAGCTGATGCAAGCAGAAAAGTTCTCCCAGACCAAAAAACTATATTATGCTTTTCTGCACCCTAGCTAGGATGGGTGAGAGGGGAGCGGACTCACATTTATTCCTGTGGCCAAGAGAAGAAGAGCCAGGCAGAGCCCAGTAGAGACAGAAAAGCAGAGTGAAGCTGAGCTGAGCAGGTGGAGCTAGTGACAGGGAGAAGACAGCAGCCTTTATAGGCAAGGGGAAGGACCCAGTTGGTTTGTAGATTTGGAGGGCAGATCCCAGAGCCAGCCCACCTGGACCAGCCCACCTGAGCAAGCCCATTTTGGGCCATCTGTCTTGGTAGAGCTCTAGATTGGGGCCACCAGGGGTTGCTGTAGATCAGTCTGGATTTAAGTCTATGTTGTCAGGAGGGCTTGAGTTAGCCAGAGAGGCTGCATACAGCTTGTTTGTCAAATAATGGTAGGTCATTAATGAAGTAGAGAGCTAGTATTCAGCGCAAATCTAAGCCCAAGCCTGTACATATAGGTTCCACTGAGCAGCCTCACAGGGGAAGTAATCCAAGTGGAAAATGGGAGGAAACTCAGCAGAGACATCAGAGTGGGTGTTTAAACAGGGTGGAAGAGGGCTGGAGAGATGGCTTAGTGGTTAAGAGATTTGCCTGCAAAGCCAAAGGATCCTGGTTCGACTCCCCAGGACCCACATAAGCAAGATGCACAAGGGGTGCACGCATCTGGAGTTCATTTGCAGTGGCTGAAGGCTCTGGCGTGCCCATTCTCTCTCTCTCTACCTATTTCTGTATCTCTCTCTCTCTCAAATAAATAAATGAAAAGAGGGTGGCAGAACCTTCAAGGAAAGCTTTGGGTGACAGGGTGTAGCCAAGGGTGTTCAGACTCATAAGTTTCCTACTGAAATTCCAGATTCTTTTTTGTTTTAATTATTTTATTTATTTTTGGAGAGAGACACAGAGAGAGACAGACAGAGAGGGAGAGGGAGACAGAGACGGGCGTGCCAGCAGTCTCTCAGCTGCTGTGAACGAAATCCAGATGTGTGCGCCCCCTTGTGGTCAAATGCGGCATTGCACCCTTGCATCACTTTGCATCTGGCTAAATGTGGGACCTGGAGATTGGAACCAGGTTCTCAGACTTAGCAGGCAGGCACCTTAATCGCTAAGCCATCTCTCCAGCCCTGAAATTCCAGATTCCTTCGTAGCTTTGTGTCCCTCAACCCTGAGCTGTGTTTAAATAACACTTTCAGTGGACAACAGTTTCTGAAGAGGTGTCATGCATGCTAAGTGTGCGCATTACCAAAACACAGCAATGGGAAAGGAGACCTTTGCGTTTTTGGATTGGATCTTGAGCAGGGTGGCTACAACCTTGGCCAAGGACATAGTCCATTCAGCCTGAACCATCCCACCTCTGCCTCATCCCACCTCTCTCGCCCATGAGCTTGAAGCATTCCTACAGACTGCATCACCCTTTGGCACCCAGAGAAGCAAGAATAGTTAGACATTGAGAGAATGAATTTCCTGGAGTGTTTCAACATGGGCTGGAAAACAGCCTTAGATAATTCCAGTCTGAGAAATGAGTTTACAAACCCAGCAACACCTCACCAAGATACCATGGTTTGAAAAATCACTCTGGCTACACTTCCTGGTTACAAAACATTTTTCCATCCCCATCCCTTCTCATCTTTTCTCCTGGAAATTAACACGAAGTAGGCCTCCCTTTATTATTTTTGCAGCTCTCTGTGGACTGTACTTATCTTCTTCTGGTAAACCTACGTTCTCGTTGCTGTACTGTTCCCGTACCTCCTTGCCTTATTTAGGAAGGGTTTCTTCCAACACTTGGCACAGGCTGAGTTTGTCTCTGATATGGGACATTCCTTGCCTGCCCAGAACTGTTTGTTTTATACCTGCCTGTTGAATGTCAGAGACTAAGTGCTTTGGCCAGCATTGAGTTCTCAGTCTTGACTGATAACTAGATTCGTTCACACTTTTTAATAAATATCCTCATTGGATTTTGCTAAACAAAACAACTCACTGGTGCATTTCATTAAGCTCCGACTTATCTCATTCTCTCTGTTTCTGGTCTCTCTGTCTCTCCCCGCTCCTTAGCCCCACTGTTTAGAGTCCAACACTTTCCCTAGACCTCACCTGAGATGAAGGTCACCTAATTCCTCAGTAGAACTAATTTCAAAGCCTGTGAAATTTGGTGCTAGCTTGAACCTCTTTCCACCTTTCTCTTCCTCACTTTCTTTCACACCCCAAAGACAAAGTCATTGCCAGAACAAAACATAAGAATCTAGAACATGTGCCACCTAATTCTTTCTTTTAAATTAAATTTTATTTTATTCTTTATAAAAGGTTATGCTCTTATATGCCCTTTCCTCACCCCTGTTCCACTAAGGCCTTCCTCAGTGGGATTATCGGTAAAAACCATGGGATCTTAGAAAGTGCCTCAGTCAGTCTGGGGGTGGTATGTCTCAGGTAGTCCCACCTGCCCTGTGGCTCTTACAATCTTTCTAACCCCTCTTCCACAATGTTGGCTGAGCCTTGGCGTGTGTGTTAAAAAATCTGATTTAGTGTTAAATTTCTCTAGCCTCTGGATTTCTGTTTGGATGAGATTTGTTTGACCACGGTTTTTGTGGCCACTGCCCTGGGATTGGTTTACAGGCCAGCACTGAGAACCATACTCTTGTTTCTGCCTCCTCTGCAATGTCTCCTGGGCCCCAGCAGATGTGGTAGAGGTGACGTGTCTCATGGCAGGCACTCAGCTGTTTTTTCTTGTTGAATTGATGGAGGCTGGATCTTCCCAGCATTCTCTGTCGTGTGCAAGACAAAAGTTTCTCCAACCAAAAGGGAGAGCAGAGTGGATTAAAGGGGCCCTTCAACGGGGCGTTGGCAGTCACTGAGGGTCAGGACTTGGTGGCACATTTGTGATCTCACAGTGGTGACCAATAACCCACTGAAGGAGGCTGTCAGGGGAACAGTGGCAGGAGAGAAGATAACCCGATGGGAATATGACCAATTTGTGATATATTCACACATTACAGTTCCTGCTTAAAAACATATTTAAAGAAATTTTGAACCTGAGTTTTACCTTCAGAGCATGTATAACAAGGGAGAGACTATCCACTTTCTCTGTAGCATTCATGGCCGTCCACAGAGCTTTCTGTGTCTGCATACAGACTGCTAACTTCCCATAGTCTTCAATACTCATTCTTTCCCCTTTTTCCATCCCCTGTTTTTCACCACTTGGCACCTAGTTAATTCTCATTCACTTCAGACTGAATTCCTGTCACTTTCTTTTGTAGTTTTTTTTTTTTTTTTTTTTTTTTTGTTGTTGTTGTTGGTTGGTTGGCTTCGGGACAGGGATCACATGTAGCCAAGAAGGCTGGCATTGAACTTCTGATCCTCCTGCCTCTGTCTTCTCTGGAGTGCTAGGATTTTAGGCATGTGCTTCCATGCCTGGCTTGTAATTTCTTTTGTAGTTTCTCCAGAAGAATTAAGTCTATCATATTCCATGTTTCCAGAGAAATTTGGGTTATATTCTGAAAATAACCTGAACCCTTCATCCACCAACACCTTATGGTCAGGTATTGTACTTTCACTGTTAGGAACTCTTGGCCCAAAGACTGCATGGTGACGTTTCATAGAAGAATCTAATTAATCAGCAGTTTTCTTTAAAGTCATATCACTGACTTTTGTTTCATTTTTGTTTTATTAGTATACATTATTTTAGCTCATTATAAAAACATAAAGACTCCCTATTTATGACTATCCTGTCATGCTTTCAAAGTATACATTGTATAACATTTAATAAAATTTAATAACATTAAAGGTTAAAATGGGGCTGGAGAGATGGCTTGGCAGTTAAGGCGTTTGCCTGCAAAACCTAAGGACCCATGTTCTACTCTCCAGATCCCACGTTAGCCAGATGTACAAAGGTGAGGCAAGCACAAGGTTGCACATGCCCACTAGGTGGAGTTTGATTGCAGTCCCTAAGGCCCTGGCACGCCAAATTTCTCTCTCTCTGGCTCTCTCTAAAAGTGAAAAATAAAATAAATTTTGAAAAAGGTTAAAACAGGGCAAACATATTTAACATCTTATACTTTTTATCATTTCTTTTAAATAAAATTTGCCAAAATCCTTTATTCTAACCTTAAAAATATGCAGTATATTGTCTTTGTCTATAGGTATTCTATTCTGACAAGCACACATCTTGTTTCCCTCTAACTATAATTAATACTCATTAATCAACCTCTCTCCATCTCCCCTTCTCTCCTTCTCTCCCCCACATTAGTCACCAACATTCTATTCTGAACTTGGATAGGATCAACTTCTACAGAGTCCATTGAAGTGATCGCCTAGGGTCTTGTCGTTGTCAACCTGACTTATATATCTGAACATACTCTTCAGTCTCATCATGTCATTGTAAGTGGCAGGATTCAATGCTTTCTTATGGCTGAATAATATTCTTATGTGAACATTCTTTTGTCCACATATCAGTTGATGGACCTCAGCTTGTTTCCATCTCTCTGCTAGTATGCAACAGTGAACATAAGAGTAAGGATGTCTCTTTGACACACTGATTTCATTTCATCAGTGTCTCATAACATCATATTATCTGCAGCTGGAATGGGATGTGCAGTCGTTCTCTTTTCATTCTTCTGAAGACCCTCCAAACTGTTTTCAGTGATGGTTATGTAATTCACATTCCTGCCAGCCATGTGTGAGGGTTCCCTTTTCTCTACCTCTTCATGAACGTTTGCTATCTTTTGTCTTTTTTCATAGTAGCCACACTTCCTGGAAGGAGGAATGATACTGAATCTTTCATTCACTTGTCATCATTACGTAGAAATGATTAATGATGCTTTAAAAAAAAAGCACCTTTCATTTTATTTATTTTTGGACACAGAGAGAGAGACAGACAGAGAGAGAGGAGGGAGACAGAGATGGGCGCTCAGCAGCCTCTCAGCTGCTGTGAACGAAATCCAGATGTGTGCACCCCTTCAGCCATTTGTATTTGTCATTTTCTGAAATGTGGGACCTGGAAACCGTCTGTTTAGATCCGTTGCCCATTTTATTCAGGTTTTTTTGTTCTGTTGCTACTGAGATTTTGTAGTTCCTTGTAGATTTTGGATATCAGTTTCTTGTCACAGATATAACTTTTTCTCATTCTGTAGGTCTTCTCTTCACCTTTTCACTGTCTCCTTTGCTGTGTGTCAGCATTTTAACTCAATGCAATACCATTTAACTACTTTTGCATTTGCTTCCTCTGTTTGAAGAAACTTATTTTTAAAACTCTTATTAAAATCCTGGCCTTGATATCCATGACCTCACAGTGCCTAGCAATACCTTCACAAGACCCTCATAATAGGAGAAAAAATGATGACATCAAAATAAAAGAGAGACTAACAGAGAGAGGGAGGGGATATGATGGAGAGTGGAGTTGTGAAGGGGAAAGTGGGGGAGGTGAGGGGCATATCATGGTTTATTGTCTGTAAGTATAGACGTTGTCAGTAAAAAATAAAAAATTAAAAATATAATTAAAAATGAATCTATTATCAGGTGTTCTATATCCCAAGCATGAAGAAACTTGTGATGAGTCTTAATGACATACTCTCAAATGAACATATCTTTTACAAGTACTGGAGAGCTCTTGAATGGTTTGTGAATGACATGTGATTTTCTATCTATCTAGGAGCACTAAATCTTCAGATGAAAAGATGAAGGTTTATAAAACGTAGTTATGGAAACACTCTCTTCCTTATTATGCCCACCACCTCACTTCTGTTTACATACCAAACTCTACAGCATTCCAAGATGCCTCTTCTGTCAGTGAGTTTTTGTTTTCAAGACAAACTGCATGCCATACGTGTCCTCCTTTCGTCCCTGGTTCTCTTTCAGTTCCTGCATTCCAGTAAGTTTGTGTGTTTTGTTTTGCTTTTGAGATAGGGTTTCATGTAACTCAGGCTAGCCTTGAACTCACTCTGTATCCAAAGCTGCCCTTGAACTCTTGATCCTCCTGCTTCAGCGTCCCAAGTGCTGGGATTATAGTCATGTTGGCTCAAAGTTTTGATTTTATAACTAGTTTCCTCTTTGTTGGAAATATGAATTGTTAGGAAGAATGACTAACATGAATTAAGAGGAATGGTACATACTTGTTAACTGGAAGACACAGATACAAATATCCAAAATATTTAGACAAAATTCCAACATTTCATTAAATGAGAATGTTTCTTAAGACAAAACTGATCTTTGTTAAAAGTATACATATGTATAAAAGTATTCATATTATTTGGCACTTTAAAATAAACAGGGAAATACAGATTTTTCTCTTTTTAAAAAGCATTTAGGGGCTGGAGAGATGGCTTAGCAGTTAGGGCACTTGCCTGCAAAGCCAAAGGACCCAGATTCGATTCTCCAGGACCCACATAAGCCAGATGCACAAGGTGGCACATGCATCTGGAGTTCCTTTGCAGCAGCTAAAGGCCTTGACATGCCCATTCTCTCTGTCTGTCTGTTTCTTTCTCTTTTTCTATCTTCCTCTTTCTCTCAAATAAAATAAATAAAGCACTTAGGAAGAGAATTTTAAAAAATGCTCCCTTAAAAGAGTTATATTTTGTAAGGCTAAAATAGTCTGTTGAATAGACATATTAGATTTAGATTGAAAAAAAAAAAAGAAAGAAAAAGATTTGGCTACTATGGGAGCCTGGCTAGAGTCCTCTATGTGGTGTCTTCACACTGCAATCTATCAGGACATTCATGGATGGGTGGTAAAGGAAAGTTACTCTGTGTGTGTGCTCCCCTCTTCTGTGCCTTCCATGTTTCTTCTAGGTCCCAGCACAACAGAAATTGCTAGCTAAATCTTATGGTTATATATGCCAGAAGGATGTGACATTGGAGGTCTGAGCCCCAGACAAATGTAATATCTGAACTTAAAGAGGCATGATTCTTGGAAATTGATCATGGCTTGGTCTGGTGGGAATGGTTGTCATTGCCTCACACCAGTTATTTGTACATGGTGTGTAGACGGTGAGCAATGACACCGGAGTCTCCAGCCCTGTCATGAGGGAAAAGGTGCCAGGAAGGTCTTGTGTGTTCTCTAAGTCCCCAACAAGGAGCATTGTTCACCTGGTAGGTTTCTCTCTTAGACTTGATGGTTTACCATAGGACTCTGCAAACACAGGAATGAAAAACTCCATCAGGGAAAATAACCAAATTGATCCACACTTTAAGTAACCATCTCTGAGTCATCGACAACCCCATTAAGAAAAGCATTCCAGGGCTGGAGGGATGGCTTAGTGGTTAAGGCGTTTGCCTGCAAAGCCAAAGGACACAGGTTCGATTTCCCAGGACCCACGTTAGCGGATGCACAAGGGGGTGCACTCGACTAGAGTTTGTTGGCAGTGGTTGGAGGCCCTGGCGTGTCCATTCTCTCTCTCCCTTTCCCTCCTTCTTTGTCAAATAAATAAATAAATAAAAATAAAATACTTTTTAAAAAGAAAAAGCATTCCAGGATCTCTCGACAGTGTGTTGTTGTCTTCTCCACTACACTTCTCCTCTCTTGGATATTGCTTTAGATTTCATAAGTAGCTGGAACATGAGTTTTTTTTTGTTTGTTTGTTTTGTTTTTTGTTTTTGTTTTGTTTTTTGAGGTAGGGTTTCACTCTAGTCCAGGCTGACCTAGAATTTTAGTATGTAGTCTCAGGCTGGCCTCGAACTCATGGTGATCCTCCTACATACACCAAATCTATAGATTACTTTGGGTAATATGTATATTTTGACATCAATTATTCTGTTAACACATGAACATGAAAGTCACCTCTACTTTTAACTCTTCTTCAGTTTCTTTCCTTAGAGTTTTACAGTTTTCATGGCAGAAGTCTTTCTCTTCTTTTGTTAAGATTTATAGCTATTTTATTTATGCATTTTGTGGCTATTTTGAAAGTATTCACCCTCATGGTTTCTTTCTCAGTAAATTCATTCTTGATATGCAGAAAAGCTACTGAACTTAGTCCATTGATCTTGTATCCTTCTACTTAATTTGTTTTTTTCAGTTCTCAGAATCTTTTGGTAGAATCTTTAGTTTTTTTTTTTTTTTTAAATATGTATATTTATTTATTTGAGAGAGAAACAGAGGCAGAGAGAGAGAGAGAGAGAGAAAGAGAGAGGGAGAGAATGGGTGCGCCAGGGCCTCCAGTCACTGCAGACAAACTCCAGACACTTGGGCTCTCTTGTGAATCTGGCTTACATGGGTCCTGGAGAATCGAACCAGGATCCTTTGGCTTTGCGGGCAAATGCCTTAAGGGCTAAGCCATCTCTCCAGCCCTCTTTAGCTTTTTTTTTTTTTTTTTTTTTTATGCATAGAATCCTATTATTCCTGTCCTCCAAAGGGAGGATTAGCTTTGGTTCCAGTAATGGCTGCCCCAAAGGACTTTAGCTACCAGAGAATCCCTAAGGCCCACAACGTACTTCCAGTAATTCTTGAAGTGGCAGAGTTAATTTGGGTGCATTTTTCTTGGCCTTAATCACTAACATAGGACCTCCCTCTTTTAAACAAAGCTGTGCAGTAACCAATGTTGATGGGAATGTCCAGTGACCAAAGAAGTTATTGTTGTCAGCAGTAGCCTTGGAAATTTCTGACTTAGAAAAGCCTTTTTGCCTTATATGTAACAGGAAGACAGGCCTCACATAAAAGTACCAGCCAAATTCTGTAGCTGAGATAGCCAAGATACTTACAAACTATAACAGCTTGGGCTAAGAGATGGCTTAGTGGTTAAGGCATTTGCCTGCAAAACCAAAGGACCCCAGTTCAATTCCCAGGACCCATGTAAGCCAGATGCACCAGGAGGCACATGATGAGTTTTTTTGTTTGTTTGTTTTGTTTTTTGTTTTTGTTTTGTTTTTTTGAGGTAGGGTTTCACTCTAGTCCAGGCTGACCTAGAATTTTAGTATGTAGTCTCAGGCTGGCCTCGAACTCATGGTGATCCTCCTACATACACCAAATCTATAGATTACTTTGGGTAATATGTATATTTTGACATCAATTATTCTGTTAACACATGAACATGAAAGTCACCTCTACTTTTAACTCTTCTTCAGTTTCTTTCCTTAGAGTTTTACAGTTTTCATGGCAGAAGTCTTTCTCTTCTTTTGTTAAGATTTATAGCTATTTTATTTATGCATTTTGTGGCTATTTTGAAAGTATTCACCCTCATGGTTTCTTTCTCAGTAAATTCATTCTTGATATGCAGAAAAGCTACTGAACTTAGTCCATTGATCTTGTATCCTTCTACTTAATTTGTTTTTTTCAGTTCTCAGAATCTTTTGGTAGAATCTTTAGTTTTTTTTTTTTTAAATATGTATATTTATTTATTTGAGAGAGAAACAGAGGCAGAGAGAGAGAGAGAGAGAGAAAGAGAGAGGGGTGGGTGCGCCAGGGCCTCCAGTCACTGCAGACAAACTCCAGACACTTGGGCTCTCTTGTGAATCTGGCTTACATGGGTCCTGGAGAATCGAACCAGGATCCTTTGGCTTTGCGGGCAAATGCCTTAAGGGCTAAGCCATCTCTCCAGCCCTCTTTAGCTTTTTTTTTTTTTTTTTTTTTTTTATGCATAGAATCCTATTATTCCTGTCCTCCAAAGGGAGGATTAGCTTTGGTTCCAGTAATGGCTGCCCCAAAGGACTTTAGCTACCAGAGAATCCCTAAGGCCCACAACGTACTTCCAGTAATTCTTGAAGTGGCAGAGTTAATTTGGGTGCATTTTTCTTGGCCTTAATCACTAACATAGGACCTCCCTCTTTTAAACAAAGCTGTGCAGTAACCAATGTTGATGGGAATGTCCAGTGACCAAAGAAGTTATTGTTGTCAGCAGTAGCCTTGGAAATTTCTGACTTAGAAAAGCCTTTTTGCCTTATATGTAACAGGAAGACAGGCCTCACATAAAAGTACCAGCCAAATTCTGTAGCTGAGATAGCCAAGATACTTACAAACTATAACAGCTTGGGCTAGAGAGATGGCTTAGTGGTTAAGGCATTTGCCTGCAAAACCAAAGGACCCCAGTTCAATTCCCCAGGACCCATGTAAGCCAGATGCACCAGGAGGCACATGTTCTGGAGTTAATTTGCAGTGGCTGGAGGCTCTGGGGTGCCCATTCTCTCTCTCTCTCTCTCAAATAAATAAATAAAATATATTAAAAAAAAACTATAACAGCTTTTATTAATAGTCTGAGATAACAGACATGGCTCTAATAACTGTCTAAAAATTATATGTATTGTAAGTCTATCTTGTACAGAAACAGAAAAGAAATGGACCCATCAATGAGGTTATGGCTCATAGGTTCAATGAAATCCTTTTGTCTTAAACAGATCAATAAGAAAGTTATTAAGGGGGACCCTGCATGTGTGTGGTGTCAGTAGGTCTGGGGTCCCAGTTCCCTGCTGCTGGCGTGGGGAGGCTGGGACCCTGTGCCCATGTAGCACAGAGGAGCATACTGGGGAGAACAAGGATCCATCAATACATCCAGAAGAGGAAGCCAACTGTCTACCAGGAGACGGGTCACTTCCACCTCATCTGCCCAGGACAGAAGTCAGTACAGGGGAAGCGGCGACAGGAATATTGCTCTCACAGCTAGCTTGAAAACCAGTTCCAGGGAAATGGCCACAGACACAGTGATCACTCATGCCTCATCAAAACAGAGACCCAGAGTGTACAGAGAAAGCTAAATCAGATCTCTAGCTTGCCCACCAAGGCTCAGGGAGTATCATGGAAGAGGAGGCAGAAAGACCGAGTTATTAAGGAACTTCATGAACTCATGTTACCTGGGAAAAGAAACATGAAGTGTAGCCAGGCATGAAGTGTAAAGGCGGGTGCACGCCTTTAATCCCAGTACTCAGGAAGCAAAGGTAGGAGGATCACCATGAGTTCAAGGTCACCCTGAGATTACATAGTGAATTCCAGGTCAGCCTGGGCTGGAGTAAGACCCTACCTTGAAAAACTGGAAAATGGGTACTGGGGAATTGAACCTGGGTCCTCAGGCTTCCCAGGCAAGGGCTTTAACTCCTAAGCCATTTCTCCAGCTCTGTTTTTTTAATTTGAGACAGAGATAGAAAATGAACTCCAGACACTTGCGCCCCCTTGTGGGAAAGTGAGGCATTGCGCCCTTGAGTCACTTTGCATCTGGCTAAATGTGAGACCTGGAGAATCAAATGGCTGTTCATAGGCTTTGCAGGCAGGTACCTTAACCACTAAGCCATTTCTCCAGCCCCCCCCCCTTTTAAATGCTATTTTCTTTTTTCTTATTGATTTGGAGAGTTCTACTTATACTTTTGGTGTGTGTGAGATGTGCGTTAGTAAGGACAAATGAGTGCCACAGAGTGGGTGGGTGGGGGGGTCAGAGGACAACTTGTGGACGTCCGTCCTCCCCTTCCACCTTGTTTGAGGCAAGGTCTGTCACGGCTCACTGCTGCACTTGTCAGGCTGCCTGGTCCACAAGCCTCGGGTTTATTCTCTTGTTTCTACTTCAGTTCTCACCTGCAGATATTAGCTCCATAGCAACTGGGTTTACATGGGTTCTGTCGTCCAAACTCAGGTACCCAAACTTGTGCAGCAAGCACTGAGCCATTTCCCCATCCCTGCTTATGCATTTTACTATAGCCATTTTGAAGTTTTAAAAAATATTTTTATTATTATTTATTTGAGAGAGAGAGGCAGATAGAGAGAATGGGCACACCAGGGCCTCCAGCCACTGCGAACGAACTCCAGACACATGTGCCACCTTGTGCATCTGGCTTACATGAGTCCTGGAGAATCAAACCGTGGTCCTTTGACCTTGCAGGCAAGTGCCTTAACTGCCAAGCCATTCCTCCAGCCCCATTTTGAAGTTTTGTATCACATATATTTTCATCCACTCTGAGGCCAGTTTTGCAGTCTTCTAGTAAATATTTTGATGAATGAAGTTTATTAATTTTATTAAAATTCAGTTTATCAAATCTTCCCTTTATGGATTACAATCCTTTTGTGTTCTGTTCAAGACATCTGTTGCAGTCAGGTTTGCATTACTGGCAGAAATCACCCAACAAAGACCAGCTTGTGGGGGAAAATAAAGGTTTATTTTGGCTTCCTGACTGGAGGGAAAGCTCCATGATGGCATGGGAAAACGATGGCATGAGCAGAAGGTGAACATCACCCCCTGGCCAATATAAGGTAGACAATAACAACAAGAGAGTGTGCCAAACACTGTCAAGAGGAAATTGGCTATAATACCCAGGAGCCCACCCCCAACACTACACTGCCTCCAGGAGGTATTAATTCCCAAATCTCCATCAGCTGGGAACTTAGCATTCAGAACGCCTGAGTTTATGGGGCATGCCTGAATCAAAGCACCACAGCATCCTTGTCTATGCTGAGGCCATGAAGAGCTGTTTGATATTTTCCTCAAAATTTGTTTTGTGTAAACGCTTGGGACAACATCCAAGTCTTGGTCACACCAGATCAGCTTTTCTCCTGGGAGATTCTGGTATGTGCCATTGAAGGAAAAATAGGAGAAATCTGGGTTCTTTTAGGCAGTTTCAGTTAGAAACTAAGGTCCAGAGAGAACCGACATCATCTCTCCCTGGCATGAATGGAACTCGCGGCAGGAATGGAACTCGTCTCTGAAGGCACTAATTTACAACAGTTACAGCGCCTCCTGCTGCCCAGAGTCTAGAACACTTCCCAAGTGGGCTGCCCTCTGGGGTCTGCCCTTCAAATCTACAAACCAATGGGGTCTTCCCCTTGCATACCTGAGTCTGATGAAAGAATACATTTTTTAATTGACTATAAAGGCTGCTTTCAGCCTTCTTTGACTATCTCTACCTTTCTTCACTTTGGTAACAGGGATACACTTGAGTCTGGCTTTCTGCCTCCCCCAGTCAAGCTGGGTGGGGGAGAGAATACTGCTTCTTAGTCTGGGTGGTTTTCTGCCTGCCTCTGCTTTCTAGTTTTAGGTCACTTCTAACTTTAATAACAGGTATGATAATCCTCTGCTCTTTAAATCTATCACGTGCATGTCCCTTACACTCCAGATCTACCACATGGGTGCTTTCTCTAACTCCAGGCCTCAACTCGGGGTAAGTACTCATTTCCAATCTGAACTTCTTGGTCTCTGCTTTGATGTTTTTTTCTCTGCTCTTCTCCTTAAGGCACCAACCTTTGCCCTTTTAACTTTCTTCCATGGGAAATTCAAGGTGATATATGGATGGTCCTTTTATATCTCCCTAAAGTACCTATATTCTGTCTGCCATGTGTTTATGGCTCCGCCCCAGCCATTTGTCTTGGATGAATTTCACGGACTGTGCTGTGTTTTCCGTGGGACTGCTTGTTTCCTACTTCTCACGAGCTTTCTTCCTGGATCCCAAATTCCCTTAAATAAACCCCACAATTTGTAATTTCTCCCTAAGGAAACTTAATAAGTTGCCATTTATCCTTCTTGAGTCCTTTATCAATTTTTTGTTAAAGGTAGGACAGGAGCCAGAATTGGGGTTCATAAATTTGAGGGACACCCCCTGAACTCTAAAGTCCCATATCATATTCTATTCTAAAACTTTAGCTGATACATGATAATGGCATGAAGTATGATCATTTCATACGAGTATGCAAAGTACAATAATCAAACCAGTGTAATTAGCATTTTTTCTCATTGAACACATCTCATGTCTTTCTGTTGAGAAGCTTCAAACTCCTTCCTTCAAGTTACTTATAAAATATTGTGAAATAGAGTCAATCTACTATACAGCAAAGATAGTACTTCTCCAATCTTACTGCATGTATCCACCTTCCTCAATCTTCCCTCCACTTCATCTTTCTTAATCTCTAGTGGCCACAACTGTTCTTTCTGCTTCTACAAAATCAACTATTTTTAACTTCCACACGTGAGTGAGAATACACGTCTTTCTGCGCTGGCTATTTTTTCAAAATGCCAATATATTTTTAGCAGAGAAAAAGGAAACTAACAAGTTCTTCTCACTAGGTCAAAGAGCATTACAAGGTTATTGAGAAAACTAGACGTATTTCATGAGCCTGCAAGGCCCCTGAGTCAGTGGCACACACAGATCTTCCACATGTTTCACAGCAGATTCCTCCTGAAAAGAGGAAGGAGGCGCTGGAGATTCTGAAGTTTAAATTAGGAGATCTGAAACTTAAAAGCTCATATGATAACTCCCCAGGGTTATAGGAATGATGAACAAAACAGTTGAAGGGCAAACTTTGACCAGGGTTAATTAGCAATGGAAATATTCCCACCTGGAGGAAGAAGGCGCCTCCTGAGACTCAGGAAGTCAACAAATCTGGGGAGAAGTTGCAAAGCCCTCTCTGAGGCTATAATAAAGGGAAAACAACTCTTGGGAAGAAGCTGAGAGAGCTGCATACGAGTAGAGGAGGGTGCTGGTCACTCTGACCAGCTGAGCTGCCCGCAGGAGGTGCTGTGAGCTCCAGAGACGCAATTTCAAGTCATAGCCCATGCTGGAGTGGGCTTTTCCATGAAGCAGCTGCCCTTTAATCATCCATTACTCCTATAATCGACTCCTCGGTTTGCTCTGTAATTAAACTCACTGGTTCACCAAAACCAGTATAATGGTACTTTGGTCTGTCATCTGTGCCCTATCTGGGGTGAACAGATGTGTGTTTGAGTCTTGCGAAAAACTTTCCAGTGATGGATACATGGAATAAATATCTGGACAGGCCCATTACTTTACTTGGGTGTACAGTAAACTTCTCAATTCACATTATGCAAAACTATGCCAGATTTCTTAAGATAATCTTCATTGGGTATATTTTTAGTTTTACTTTAATCTTGTTTTAGCATCTAAGACCAAAACTAGATTACCTACAACTTACTCATAAATCTTAGTCACACATCCATAAACCCTTTGTCTTAGTTGGATATTTTTTGAATCATTACTTACCAAATTTTCATGCCCAGGAAATCCCCAAACAGGTTGAAATCTGGTTATGAAAGCCATGCTCATATAAATTTGTATATCACAAATAATATCCAAAGTATTTAGTATATTTTATTCTTTTGTTTTCAGATCTTGTCTCTCACATTAATTATTTAATATGCACAGGAATGTCAAGAATAGCAAACTAGGGCTGGGAAGATAGGTCAGTGGATAAAGAAGCTTGAATGCAAAGCCTGATAGCGTGGGGTTTGATTCCATAGCACTTATGTGAAGCCCGATGAACAAAGTGGTACATATGTCTGGAGTTCATTTGCAGTAGCATGCCCATTCTCTCTCTTTCAAATAACTTTTTTTTTTTTTTTTTTTTTTTTTTTGGTTTTTCGAGGTAGGGTCTCGCTTTAGCCCAGGCTGACCCGGAATTCACTATGTAGCCTCAGAATGGGCTTGAACTCACAGCAATCCTCCTACCTCTGCCTCCCAAGTGCTGGGATTCATGGCATGCACCACCATGCCTGGCTGTTCAAATAAATATTTTTTTAAAAGATACCAAACTAGAACCAGGTGTGATGGCACCTGCCTGCCATCTCAGGGCTCAGGAGATGAAGTAAAAGAATCACAGATTTGAGGCCAGTATGGACTACCAGTGAGTTCTAGGTTATCCTGGGCTACAATCGTGTGTCTCACCAGGTCTGAAGACATTGCTCGGTGGTTCAGTACTTGCCTAGTACTGTATGTGTGCCCAAGGCTGTGGGTTCAATCTCCAGTACCACACATAAATAATATTTTTTAAGCAATCACAAAGTATGACAAAGATCTTGGTCTGAAAATACTCATGATAAAGTAGAACACTGTCATGTCCACACAATTAAAGTCAAACAGGAACTCAAGGCCAATTTCTTCGCCATAAAAATATCCAACTTTCTAAATCCATTAAGGAATGGTATAACAGTTCCAATGCCAGTTAATAATAGTTCACCTAAAGACTACTTAAAACTAACTCTAAAACACAACTCCCTCAATATGCTACACTTCAACCACAGAACTTCCAGAAACTATTCAGGAGTCACACAGGAGCATGATTAAACAAAATACATGTTGCACACACATGCACACACAGTTCTGCACTTGACCCATCTCCTCTACACATCTGATTCTATACCTCATAATTCATACAAGAGACATGAAGAAAAAAAGAACTGAAAAAAACCAAGATTCATATTTAATAATGAAGCTATTTTTATGGAATTTAATCATAACTATTAAAGTGCAAATCCATGGGTTTTCCATGCTAAGAGTCCAGCGTGATTGAAATCATGAGAACTTGTTTCTAGTGTATCCATTAATGCTTCCTCCACTGACTTTCATGCCTCACCTAACTTTTTATCCTGATGAAATACACTAGATGTAATATAACCCATCCTTGCCTTACTAACATTGACTAAAGAAACCATAGCCAAACCGTGCCTGGTGACTCAGGTCTATAATCCTGGCTACTCAGAAGGTACAGACAGGAAGACCATAAATTCAAGGCCAAGCTGGCTGTTGTAGGAGAACCTGTCTCCAAATAAAATAACAGGGCTTGGCTTATCGCTCAGTGGTAAAGTATTTGCCTAGCATGTGTGTGGCCCCTGAGCGCAATTCCTAGCAGTGAAAACAAACAAACAAGCGTAAGAGAATTAACATGAGTAACCAGGATTTGGCCAGACACTGACTGACTACATTCATAAATCATCACTGTAGTTTGTTCTTCCACTTTGGATTTTTGGATGAGTTTGACATGATGAATCACACACATGTGCAGAAGTCTGAACCATGAAGGATAATAATATCACTTGTTACAGTGGTAGAAACAACATTTCATTAACTCCCATGGGGGAAAATATCTTTTTAAGCCGGGCGTGGTGGTGCACGCCTTTAATCCCAGCACTTTGGAGGCAGAAGTAGAGGATCGCGGTGAGTTCCAGGCCACCCTGAGATTACAGAGTAAATTCCAGGTCAGCCTGAGCTAGAGTGAGACCCTAACTTGAAAAAAAAACAATCCAAACCAAAACAAACAAACAAAAACAAACAGAAACAAACAAAAACCTTTTAAAGAAGCTGCTCTCTCTGCCAATACTTGAAGATTCCTCAGTCTGGCATGAGAGCCGCAGAACAATCAGTATGCTTCCATCTGTTGCAGTCAGGTTCGTATCGCTGGCAGAAATCACCCAACCAAGAACAGTTTTTGGAAAAAAATAAAGGTTTATTTTGGTTTACAGACTCCAGGGGAAGCTCCATGGTGGCAGGGAAAATGATGGCGTGAGCAGAGGGTGGACATCACCCCTGGCCAATATAAGGTGGACAATAGCAACAGGAGACTGTGCCAAACACTAGCAAGGGGACAGTGGCTATAATACCCATAAGCCTGCCCCTCCCCCCAACAATACGCCACCTCCAGGAAGCTTTAATTTCCAATTGCCACCAGCTGGGGTACACATGTGCTACAGCATATATACGGAGATCAGAGGACAATTTCAGGTATCATTTTTGCCTTCTACCTCATTTGAGTAATGTAATTTTTCTTATTGTTGTTCACTGTGTGTTAGACAGGCAACATAGTCCACAAAGTTCCAGGAAATTCTCCTGTTCCTATCTCCTTTCTCCTTCTTGGAGTTTGACTAGCTATCTCTTTAAAAAAAAATTTATTTTTATTTATTTATTTGATAGAAAGAGAGGGAGAATGGGTGTGCCAGAGGCTCTAGCCACTGCAAACAAACTCCAGATGCATGCACCACCTTGTGCATCTGGCCAACGTGGGTTCTGGGGAGTCGAACCGAGGTCCTTTGGCTTTATAGGCAAATGCCTTAACCGCTAAGCCATCTCTAGCCACTTGACTAGCTATTTTGATTAGTGATGTGTGGTAACCTCTTGTGTGAATCCTGTCAAGTTGATAATATAAACCCAAACCAAACAGCAAGACATATTCTCGACTTCCAAGGTGTGGGGAAGCATGGGATCAAATCTGCCCAAGAGCATTAAGGGAGTTCAGATGAGAACGTGTCATGTATAGTAAGTGTGTACAATGAAGATCCAGATTCTCTTCTTTATATAGAAAGGGGTTGGATTCAGGTTTTATATCCAAGATTATCTCTGCTCTGGCTATTCAAAAGGAGTGGCTGGCCAGGTGTGGGAGTGACATGTATTAATCTCAGGGAATTAGGAGGCTCAGGGAGGCAGATTGCAAATTCAAGACCATCCTGAGCTCAATAATGAGACCACACCTCAAAACAGCCAAAAAAATTTTTTTAAGTCTTAAAAAAGGCATGGCTGGGCTGGAGGGATGGCTTAGTGGTTAAGGCATTTGCTTGCAAAGCCAAAGGACCCAGGTTCAATTCTGCAGGAACCACGTTAGCCTGATGCACAAGGGGGCACACGCATCTGGAGTTTGTTTGTAGTGGCTGAAGGTCCTGGTGTGCCCATTCTCTCCCTCTCTCTTTCTCTCTGTCAAATAAATAAATAAATACATAAAAATAAAAAATTTTTAAAAAGGCATGCCTATGCATCCTTCCACTTGCCTCACCTTTTGTGTGTCTGGCTTTCGAGACATCTGGAGAGTTGACCATGGGTCCTTAGGCTTTGATTACAATGTCTGAGGCCCTGGTGTTCCAATTCTTTTTCTCTCCCTCTCTCTTTCTCTCTCTAAAAAATAATAAAAAGGCATGGCAGTTAAATGTGCAACTTATGTAAGTACCTTGACACAATTTTTCTGCCACAAGAATTTTTAAATTGCATGCTGATGAGTGAGCTCCTATGCTCATCACTTACTTTCCTTCTCAATATCACTCCACCCGTTCACCTGTCTGAGCGGACCGGAAGTAGAAGCCACTTCCCTTGACAAAGCACACTATCTTCTTCCCTCATACTGTACACCTGTTATTTCACCAAAACACTTGTCAATTATTTTTAGCCTTCTCAGTAACAATCTGCAGCTGTCGTTCTTAGACTATTTTATGCACATGTGTTCTAGCTGGACTCTGATATGTATACTGGAATATCCTGGTACTAATCTGCTTTTGCAAACAGCTAAACACACGGAAAGCTATCACATTGGCAGTTAATGATCTCAGCTGCCTGTCCACCTACCTCCCTGGAGAATTTCTCTCAGAGGATGACAGCCATCTCTGAGGGAGATTACCAACTCCTCCACCACAGCCCACAGCCCACAGCTGCTGTATGAAGAACCAACGTCTTGCTTCAAGGAGGAAGCAGCTCTGTGGTGCAGACCTGATTATTAGCCTAATGTTATTCTCTACCCGAGATAGCTTCCTGCTTATCTTCTACAGTATTCTGTTTGCTTGTTTATTTATTTGAGAGTCACAGACAGAGAGAGAACGAGGCAGATAGATTGAGAGAGAATGAGTGCACCAGGGCCTCCAGCCACTACCAATGAACTCCAGATGCATGTGCCCCCTTGTGCATCTGGCTTACTTGGGTCCTGGGGAATCCAGGGTCGATCCGGGGTCCTTAGGCTTCACAGGCAAGCTCTTAACTGCTAAGCTGTCTCTCCAGGCTCCTCTTTCTACATTATTCTGTACCTGAGATTGCTTCCTGTTTCTCTCCTTCCCTTCCTTCTTTATGTTTTACCCCTCCCTTAGAGATTCCTTCTGAAGAGTACCCATCCTGTGCAGAAAAATCCCTTAGAGTTTACTTCTGGGAAGCCTAACCTGACCATTGATCTTGGAAGTGGTAGTTATTTGCTTCAGTCTTCATATGGAGAAGCAAACTGAGAGGAGGGATTGGCATGTGCTCATTTGCGAGGATTTAATAAGCAGGCCTGCAGTAGAGTCACTGCTTTTAGTGGTGGGACACAAACAAATAAAGAAGGAAAGAGCAGACGGGCGTGGTGGCGCACACCTTTAATCCCAGCACTCACTCAGGAGGCAGAAGTAGGAGGATCACTGTGAGTTCGAGGCCACCCTAAGACTACATAGTGAATTCCAGGTCAGTTTGGGCTAGAGTGAATCCCTACCTTGAAAACCACAAAAACAAAAACAGAAAGAAAGAAAGAAAGAAAGAAAGAAAGAAAGAAAGAAAGAAAGAAAGAAAGAAAGAAAGAAGGAAGGAAGGAAGGAAGGAAGGAAGGAAGGAAGGAAGGAAGGAAGGAAGGAAGAAAGGAAAGAGCCCAGCACATACTTCCTAATATACATTGCCCATGGGGGCAGCACACTAACTAGACTGAGGAAAAACAGTGTCTTGGGGAGTGCCCAAGTTGCACACTGGAAGTGAAGGTGAAGAGATTGATTATTTGGTAGTGTTCAGTGTATTGTGCAAGCATAACTGGGATGGTTCTATACATGAAGGAGGCAGGGTGCCAGTTTTAACTGGCCACGCTACATGGGAACCTTTGGGATTGTCTCAACACTCCTTTCTAGTACATTAACAACTCACTACTGCTATGATAAATACAATACGTGAAGTGGGATTTAAAATTTTCATTTTATTTTTTGGTATTTTTTATTGTCCCTGTATAAGATATATATATATATCACTCACCTCATTACCTTCCCTTTAAAAAAGATGGATTTTTATATTTTTGTCAAAATTGACCTCAGCACAAAAAGCCATTAGTTAATTTGATGCCAACAATTTTTGTGTGTGTCTTGAGTGAGATCTAACATGATCTGACATCTTCTTGGGGGTGGCACCAAAATGAAGCATTTAGCACAGCTGCTGTTACTACCGTGTGAGTAAATATTGCATCTGCTGAGCTCTAAAGTTCAATTTTTGGGAAAGCAAAGTGGGTGCATTAAAAAAGGCAATAACTGGAAATAGCAAGTGATCACAGCAGAAGACAGGGGCACTTGGAAATGGGTCATAATTCTCGGGAGAAGCATAATCATGTTCTTTCTGTAATAAGATCATTTCAGAGCAAGAGAATGATGTTTTTAGTGCTCCACTTGAGGACAAGTGCTGATTGGTGTTGGAAGAAATGATGCAGATCCCTTATTAAAAGTAAAACATTCCTAGAAACAACTCAACAGAATTCCTTATTGCTCATGGCCCAAACTCTGCAGCAGAGACGCAGAAGAGCCAAGGAAAGGACTGTGTTTGTTAGTCATGACTTAAGGATAAAGGAAGATAAACATGGCTGAGAATTTACCTCGTCACCAGCATCTTCCACAGGACACGTGGAGGGGTAGAGATCAAATTTATATTGTGTGTATAGAGTGGAAGATGGGGCTGGGCATGGTGGTGCACACCTTTAGTCCCAGCACTCAGGAGGCAGAGGTAGGAGGATCACCATGAGTTTAAGGTCACCCTGAGGCTACAGAGTGAATTCCAGGTCAGCCTGAGCCAGAGTGAGACCCTTCCTCGAAAAACCACACACACACACAAAAAAAAAAAAATAGTGGAAGATGGACAAGGAAAGGGGCAGAAATGGGGCTTAGAAAATCAGCAGACTGTTTCCGGAGGAAGGGATGTAGAGTTGGTAGTGAGGAAGGATATCCAGGAATGATAGCAGAAGGCGGATATCAGTATCTGGTCACTAGATGTGAGCGACCAGGAAGAGAGGGGGAAAATGACCTCTAAAGATCTGACCAAAGTGAGTGTCCATGCTAATGGAAGACAAGAAGGTCTTCCTCATTTTTATTAGCATATAGCGATTGTACAAAAGAGCGTGTTTTATCCTGGTATTTTCTTATGTGTATTCAACATAGTAGGTCATAGTTACTCTCCCATTGCTTATACATCCTCCTCTGTCCCTTCCTTCCTTCCTTCCTTCCTTCCTTCCTTCCTTCCTTCCTTCCTTCCTCCCTCCCTCCCTCCCTCCCTTCCTTCCTTCCTTCCTTCCTTCCTTCCTTCTTTCTCCCTGTCCTAGTTCATAGCAAATTCCGTCAACTTTCAGATTATCTATTCCACTTTTTTTTTTTAACCCTTCTTAAGGTGTATTCTTAGGCTGGTAGATGGCTCAGAGGTTAAGAGAGGTTGTTGCTTAAGCATGGGGCCTCTCTGGCCAGAGACCACCAAGTTCATCTCTTCAGAATTCAAGTAAAATTCTTCAGAGTAGTCATGCACATCTGTACCCCAGTCCACAGGGGTTGTGAGGATGGAGACTGGAGAATTGCTGGGGCTCCCTAATGGACAGCAGGTCCAGGCTGAGTGAGAAACCCCATCTCAAGAAAGAAATACACAGCTGACCAGTAAGACCAGTAACACCCAAAGTTCTCCTCTGGCCAGCGCATGCAAGCGCATGGGGCATGCCCATCTGTACACACACATGGTCATCCCACATATTACACACACCACACCACACACATACTCTACATATACCCACATACAAAAAGATTTATTCTTCCCTTCTCATAGTCCCCTTTCTACTTTTCATGACACCCCCATGTGTGTGTGTGTGTGTGTGTGTGTGTGTGTGTGTGTGTGTATTTCAATCTAGGTTTCTCGTGTAAAAGAAAACATGACATTTGTCTTTCTGGGTCAGGCTTGTTTCACTTAACGTAATGATTTCAATCCTCACAAGACTCAGGATTTCACTTTGCTTCATGATTGGATCAAATCTCATTGCGCATGTACCACCGCTGTACTCATGAGGAGGCGCGGGCAGGGGCTTCTTAGCTTGCTGCTTCACCATCTGTCATTCTTCAGGTAGGATTGCTTTGCACCAAATCTTCCATGTTAACAGATCATTTCGACTAGAGTAGTTAAAGAAATGAATTAAGTCTCTTTGATTTGTATCTTTTAGGGATTCTATCCAGTTCTAGAGAGGAGAGGCCAGGGAGAGAGAAACACGTTCACTTCCTTATTTTCAAGGCCATGTCTGATCTTAGTTATGTACACATACATCATTGCTCTTTGGGGGCAAGAAGTGTACCTCTTTTATCTCAGTATTTCTAGTTTCATAGAATATCCTCAGAAATTGGTTGTGGATTGGAATGAAGGATAACTGAGTGGGCTAGTCATTCTTTGTCAGGGGAAATCGGGGTGTGTATAAGAAAGATGATCTAATGCCAGCCTCCAAGGGTAACTCACGGGGGTCATGCTTCATTGTCACATGCCTATCTTTTGTCTTCTCTGTACAAGAAGGAGATTGACAACATGTGGAAACAAAAATACTGCTGATGTGGAACGCACGTGTTTCTAGTTTGTTCTTCTAACAGCTTGTCATGCAGAAATCCTGACCACGCTCTTGTGCTGGGTAAGTGAGGCTTGTCAGGCAGTCACACATGACCACTTCCTGGGAAGCAGCAACTGGGCCCAGGTCTGAAGAAATATGGCAAGTTCACACCATCTAAAAAAAAAAAAAAGCTAGATCCATGCCTTCTTAGTTTTTAATTCAGTGAATGGTGTGGAATAGATAATTAGCAAAAGTTTACCAAATATTTATAGTTTCACTTTTATAACTAGAGAAAAGACAGGGAACTTAGAGATTATAAATAAGCAAGTCAAATATGAGCCAAAGGGGCAGTTTTAGGTTTTCTTGTTGTTGCTGTTGGCAAGATGTAACGTATATCTAGATTATATGCTCCATGGTGAAATCTCATCAAAATGTTTCTTTGCTAAATGGAAATGTTTTTAATTTTAAATTTCCTGTGGAAAATGTTTTATTGATATATTAACTCAAGTTTATTCACTACTTCAAGTCTTTGGTATCAAGGGAAAATAGTATGAAAAATAGTTCAAATTCTCAGTTTAACTGAGTTTCCATGCCCTCCCACTCAGTCAGATGGTATTTTTAGTCTTATAGAAATAAATATCTTGGCACCATTACCAATATTAACACTTTGTTTGACATTAAGTGATTTATGAAGCATTTGGACTAGACATCAGAGTAGTGCTTATCACACATATTTAAATGCTCAAAATTTATACATGCTCAATCTATGACAAGGTCCACACTAATCATAGAGTCTGACTTCATCCAGTGGCTCATTTCACATTATAGGCTACTTAATTTCAAATAATTTTTTGTACACATTGTTCATTGTATAACCAGTAGAAGCCATTGACACAGGCATAGCCATGTTGACCTTCAGTTGAACCGCAGACATCAGAGTGGGGCACAGCCCCTCCTTAATTCCTCCTGTTGGCCTCTTTGTTTGGGCATGACCTTGTGCACATGACAGCATGTGCAGAAAACCAGTCTGCAGCTGCCTCATTCCTACATCATCTGTCCTTGTCTCTCCGTTCCCATGCCTTTTCTATATTTGATAAAAGAAAGTTGTTGTCAAAGCTTTTCTGAGTGTGTATAAAATAAGCCAACGCAAGTTAGGCGGTGTTGCAGTGTCTCCATCAGAGCCTTCACACCATCTGATCCTGCCCTCACTCTACGCTTTGTGCCTGTCTTTCTTTCTAATCCTCAAGTCTCCCCAGCAGGTTCAAACCACGCTGGTTGCAGCGGTCCATTTCAGTTATTCTTGTCAGTCTGCGTGCTAATTTACTATATCTTGTCTCTTCCCACAGACACACAAAGATCCCATGGGGAAGGCTTTCCAGCTATTTACTCTGTGTCTGTGTCTCATAACATGACATCTTCACATGCGAGGTTCTGAAGTTCTCATGAACTAATTCATGAAGATACAGACCAAGAAAGCATTAGAATTGTTTGTCCACATATTTGGGGCATATGAAGTCTTTTGTTTTGTTTTGTCTATCTGAATTTGAAAAAAAAATTGAAAAATATTTTTATATTTTATTTTTATTTATTTATTTGAGAGAGAGAGAGAGAGAGAGAGAGAGAGAGAGAGAGAGAGATACAGAAATAGGCATGTAGAGAGAGATAGAATGTGTGCGCCAGGGCCTCCAGCCACTGCAGATGAACTCCTGATGCATACGCCTCCCCCCGTGCATCTGGCTTACATGGGTCCTGGGGAATCAAGCCTCAAACTGGCGTCCTTAGGCTTCACAGGCAAGCATTTAACCACTAAGCCATCACTCTAGCCCCTGAATTTGAAAATGTTAAGTGGCAATCGTAGCAAACACCAGGGAACAGACAGACTGGTAGGATACACAAGAGTTACACGGTATAAGCTGGCTCTGTACAGAGAATAATGGACATTTTTCAGCTTCCTGTTTATTAGGTAGCATCAGGCACTGTGAGGTCACGTTTATCAAGGACACTTTGTGTCTGGAAGACAGTATTGTAAGCACTCCTTTGGCTCTGACATTCTTTCCGCCACCTCTTCTGCAACTATCCCTGAGCCTTGGGGGATGTGATAGAGATGTCCTATTCAGTGCTGAATACTCCACTGTCACTTTCTCTTAGCACTTTGGCCATTTAGGAGTCTCCCCAGTGGTCACCACTGTCTGAAAAGAGAGGCTTCTTTACCCCAAAGTGAGAGTGCCGTTCATACACGAGCATAATCATACAGGGCGGTTTGGTGGGCGTAATATGTCCACTTCGTCAGACAACAGTAGTAGTTTCCCCACCAGGACTCCTGACTTCCCCAGCCCTAGGCTTTTGACGAGGTTTTCAGTACCAGGCAGGAATTTCCTCCCATGGAGTTGTCCTCAAATCCAATCAAAGAGCAGTTGGTTTCCCCAAAACAGGCATGTCACCATCGCAGCAGTTTGTCCATTTGGCCTGGCTGGCCAACCATAAAGCTTGCAGAGTCCACTGCTGATTAAGACTGTGGATGACTTACTTTTCTCCTCACAAATGCTGCATAGATCTTTCCAGAATCCTGACAGACAGTTCATAGGGCTTCCAGCTCCGCTCCAGCTTGCTGCCTCAGTGACCCGCAGCCCAAGCATGTGGAGTCTTCAGCATCATTTAGTTCTGATGGGCAACCAAGAGTCTTGGCAATAACCTATAATGTTCTCTGGGTATCTGGAGCCTACCTGGTCAGTAATGCTCTGAAAAAGTACCCCATTCCAGGCACTGATATCTCCCTTCCTTCCTTCCTTCCTTCCTTCCTTCCTTCCTTCCTTCCTTTCTTTCTTTCTTTCTTTCTTTCTTTCTTTCTTTCTTTTTTTGGTTTTTCGAGGTAGAGTCTTACTCTAGCTCAGGCTGACCTGGAATTCACTAGTCTCAGGGTGGCCTAGAACTTATGGTGATCCTCCTACCTCTGCTTCCCAAGTGCTGGGATTAAAGGCATGCACCACCAGGCCCAGCCCTACACGGATATTTTTCTGTCTTCTGAATTTCTCTAACTCTTAAATGTCAAGAGTTACTGTACATATCTGATATAGTTACCATGATGATTCAGTAAAATTATCAAAGTAAAATGTATAGTGTATTATTTGCTATTGTTAATAATACTAAAATAACTGAGTATATGTGTGTGTGTAATTTTAGCAGGTACAAAACATTGTGTCATATGTTATAAGTTAAATCTTTTGTAAATTTTTTTCTTCTTTTTTTCTTTTCAAGGTAGGGTCTCACTCTAGCCCAGGCTGTCTTGGAATTAACTATGTAGTCTCAGGGTGGCCTCAGACTCACAGTGATCCTCCTACCTCTGCCTCCTGAGTGCTGGGATTAAAGGGGTGTGGCACCATGCCTGGCTTGTAAATTTATTTTTATTTATTTATTAGAGCCAGAGAGAGGGAGAGAGACTGAGAATTGGTGTGCCAGGGCCTTTAGCCACTGGAAACGAACTCCAGATACAAGCACCACCATGTGCATCTGGCTTATGTGGGACCTGGGGAATTGAACCTGGGTCCTTAGGCTTCGCAGGCATGTACCTTAACTGCTAAGCCATCTCTCTAGCTCCAATTTTTTTCTTGCAGTGCTAGAGATCATGCATGCTAGGCCACCTCTCTACCACCGCACTATGGCCCACAGCCCTTGAGTTGATCTCAGTTAAGTACTGGAAGGATTTTATGCCTTTATTTTTAAAAGAAATTGACAATCTAAAATTTATATGCTAATACAAAGATTTAGAAATAGCCAAGGTAATCCTGAAGAATAAAAAGGTAAGAGGGAGGAGAAAGAGGAGGAAAGGAGAAGAAAGCCAAAAGACTCACCATACTGGACATCAAATTCTGTTGAAAACTATAATTAATTATATTCTCATATACTATATTAGTTAATCCATTGTGGCTTGGCTCACATATACACATGTAACTAATGGCACAGAGCACAGAATATAGAAAGACAAGCTTGGGGCTGAAGAGATTGCTTAGTGGTTAAGGCACTTGCCTGCAAAGCCAAAGGACCCAGGTTCAATTCCCCAGGGCCCATGTAAGCAAGATGCACAAGATGGCGTGTGAGTGTCTGGAGTTCATTTGCAACAGCTGGAGGCCCTGGCATGCCCATTCTCTCTCTCTCTCTTACACACACACACACACACACACACACACACACACACGTGCCCCTTTCTCTCTAAATGAAAATAAATAAAATATTTTTTAAAAAGAAGACTTGCCTGATTTATGAAAACCCTGACTAGGCCAAGCCATGAAAAATGTAACATGGATAGGCCCAGTGGATGTTCATAAGGGAAAAAAATGTACATCAACTCCTTACAAAAAATAAATAAAATTTGGAACTATCAAATATCAATGTGAGGGAAAACCAATAAGGCCTTTAAGGATGTTTAAAAAAGAACATCTCTGTGTTTATAATAGGCAAACTAAAACAGGGACCTTAAAAACCATGGATGTAAAAAAAAAAAAAAAAAACTTCCCCATGATGAGAGGAGGGAAAGGCTAATGTCCTGGTACTAGAGGGGGAGCTTGCCTGGCAGGAGGACATTTCACAGAGCTCTCACAGCCTTTGTTGTTAAATTGACATGTGCAAAATTTCCTGGCTTTTGTTCATCTTTTCTATAAAATTGTATATGGTATAGAAAAGGCACTGAGAAAGTAGTATTTCTCTCTGTGCTTTGGCTAAATTGTAAATAACTCCACCTTTCTGCATCAACGTGTGCTTCTTCATTTCACTGGCATACAGGGAAAATGAGATGGCAAGTTGATGACCCTCCCTGTCCAGTAACAAAACTCATCTGCATAAAGACACAGGTGCATCTTTTGATGAGCAATCACTGATATATTTGGCTAGATTAAGATTCATTAAAAGATTGAAAAAGCAATGTGAAAACCAATCAACTGACAACAGTTCAGTCTACCGTGAATAATTAATACTACATTAAAATAAATGTGGCTTTTTTGAGAACTGCATTTGGAAGGTAAAGCATAGGAAATGAGTCTTCAGTTGTTGCGAAGGCGCTGGGGTGAAAGGCTCCCAGAGATGAGGAAGATGGACAAGCCTGAGACAAGATTATGGGAAGATTGTTTTCCCATCCCGTCTGATATGAGAGATAACGTAGCAAATATTTCCTGAAGGAATTGGTGTAGACACTAAGAATAGGAGAATTGACACATTTATGAAAATACGGGCAGCAGGCTAGGCACAAAGAGAAAATAATAAATAAATGGAAAGGAAAAAGATTATTTTCTATTGAAATTGAGATAAGTGAATCAATGCATTGAGTTACCAATGGGATGGAGAAGGGATCGGGGAGATCCAGTAGATGGACTGATTATGGAAGGCTTCTCTGGGGTGACAATGGAATGTCATGAGTGAGCTTTCTGTCAGAGGAACCGCCTAGTCACATTCTGTAAAGACCACTGTGGTTGATTTGATGGGACAGGGGAATGAGAGTGCTGGCTGACACCACGGAACCAAGTCATGAGCTGCTCACAGGGGTGGTGGCCCTTCCATGTCAGAGAAACAAGCTGTGTTCCATTATCACGACACCCATTAACTACCACTCCCTTCGAATATTTCCCCCAAAGGGAGACAACTCTCCATCATTTCCCCAGAGAGAAAAGGATAAGAGTAAAAATGCCAACTTCCCGTGACTGATCTAAGCAAACAATTCTAAAGACTAAAGTGAAATTACTCTCTGGGAGATCATAGTGTTTTCAAGTCCCCAAACATTGCTATTGTTCCATCAATGCACTAACAGCTTTCAAATCATGAATCATTAACATCTCTAAATACTTATATGTCATACTAAAATATTTAATAATGCATATTTGATTGTCTAGAAAACATTTGTACTTGCGAAATTCTGCCAAACAAAAACAGAAGTCAATTAACAACTCATACTTTATTGTAAACACGGTTATTACGGTACTTCCAAGTCTTTCTGCACAGTGGAATATGAACATGACAAAACTAAAACTAACACAGATATGAATCAGTTTCTGTGAAACTAAAAAAATAGGAAGAAAACTCCCCAAATACTTTTTTTTCCAGAGAACAATGACAAAGAACACTATGATTTCCTTTCAAGGCAATCACTGAAAACAAAGTTTTCAAAAAGACCATCTCAAACTTTGCCACCAGGGATGGAATTATTTAAAGGTAGATATGACATAGGAATTCCAAGTGTCTGTGGGAGCAGCAGAGCCTTTCTGAGCTCTTGGGTGAGCTAGAGTTCCAGACACTTATGGTGGTGCAAAACTTCCATTCAATCAGTGGTTTCTGGGTTCTTGTCTTATAAATTCAAATAATGACATTTATAGTCTGTACAGGGTAAAGTTTAGAAAGATTTTATTAGAGAGATTATGTGTAGAATTTAAGACAAGGGGGGAATTGGTGTTCTTGCCTAAGAGGAGGCAAGAAGGGGGTCCTGGAAAATGGAAAAGCCCACCTAGGGACTCAAACTGGGGTCTTTTATGGGATTGGATAGGGGCTGACCAGATTAGTTCAGCCCATGCCAGGTTTCTAGGTAGGGGATTAGGTTTTCTGAGAAAGAGGGCATTGTTCCCAGGAATCTGTAATCTGTTGGCCTTTATCTCTTCTAGGGAAAGGGAACACAGTTCGGGAAGAAGAGATCTAGGGAAGAACTGAGGTTTCACATAAAAGAGATTTGGGGATGTAACGCCCTTATGCAGAAAGAGATAAGGAAAGGCCAGGCCGACCCTTGTGGCATTTCTGAACCCTAGTGAAGTGGATGCGGTCCTCCTTTAGGGGGAAAGAGATGCGGATACCCCAGATGTTCCCCCTTGCCTTCAGCCACTTTTAGTTTATTTTCAGAGGGACTGTTCACCCTAAGCTGCCTGACATGTGCCAGAGAAATACATTTAGAAACAGCTAGTGAATAACCCTTCTTCATTCCCCAAGTAATATAGAAGCAGTTTTTACAAGTTTCTTGTTCTTTTTAAAATTATTAGTTATGGACATAGTATGTAAACAGTACTTGTTGGTACCATCCTTACCCTCATCCCTCCTCCCCAAAGGAGCCTCCTTGTTGGGGATACCGGTTATCCCCATGGGGAATGTGGGTCGTGCATTGTGGGGGTAGCCATCAGTTATGGGGAAGAGGCAATGTCTCCATGTGTAATGTCCCGACTTGTAGCTCTATCAATCTTTCTGCCTCCTCTTCCGTGAAATTCCCTGAGCTATGGTGGGTTTGTTTTAAGTCTACCTCAGTAACGGGCTCTTAGAAGCCTCTGGATCTCTGGTTTGGTAGGTGTTGAGTGTCCTCAGTGTCTATCTCCTTCACCCTTGTGCTGATATCAGGTTCACAGAGAAAACAGCACTCTTGCTCATTTCCCCAATTCCTCTGTGGTTTCAGCTGGGACCCTGGTGAGGTGCAATGGGCCATTTCTCTCCTCAGGTCCCACTTCCATCTGAAAAAGAGAAGCAGATTCTCCAATGGAGAGTGAGGTCAGCACAGGTTAAATGGGATAACCATTGTTAGTTCAGAGAGAATTTAATGGGTGTAGGCCTTCTTGTAGCCCAAGAATGGTGAGAGCTTGATATTGGAGAGCAAACTCATTATCTGAATATGATTTTGACTTGTTTCCCAGTTTCAGATATTGGTTCTTTTCCACTAAAAGGATCTGTTAGCCAACCCAAGAGCAGTTGGTTACCCACCATGGTTGTGTGCCACTATTACATGTGTGGGCATAACATCAGGTTGTTCATTTCTAAATAGCTTAGACCTTGAGTTGCTTGGACAGATGTTGGCCACTTTCCCCCAATAGCTCATGTAGCATCTTCTTTTACTCTATCTTCCAGGATATTGCAGTCAGGTTGGCATTGCTGGCAGAAATCAACCAAGCAAGAGCAGCTTGTCAGAAAAAAAGAAGTTCATTTTGGCTTACAGGCTTGAGGGGAAGCTTCCTGATGGCAGGGAAAATGATGACATGAGCAGAAGGTGGACATCATCCTAGTCAACATCAGGTGGACAACAGGAACAGGAGAGTGGCAAGGGGACACTGGCTATAACACCCATAAGCCTGCCTCCAACAATACACTGCCTCCAGGAGGCATTAATTTCCAAATTGCTATTAGCTGGGAACCTAGCATTCAGAACATGTAAGTTTATGGGGGACACCTGAATCAAACCATCACACAGGTTATAGGATTTTATGGTACCAGTTCCATTTGGGTTCAGTTTTGTGTTTCCCTCCCCTCGCCCTTACCCTCCCCTCTAGCCCCCTACCCTCTCTATTGTCCAGTCCTCAAGATGCCTATTAAGTATGTCAGCACCATGGGCTGATCTAGGTTAGGAGCCGCAGATGAATGAGACCATGCGACGATCGTCTTTCTGTGACTTGGTGAGTTCACTGAGTATGATCTGTTCTAAGTTTGACCATTTTTCTACAAATTTCATTGTGTCATTTTTTTCTATTCACTGTGTAGAATTCCATAGTGTAGATGTACCGCATCTTGGTTATCCATTAATCTAATGATGGACATCTGGGTTGTTTCCAGCTCTTAGCTATTATGAATTGAGCAGCTCTAAACATGGTTGAGCAAATCTCTCTGAACTGAGGCTTGGAGTTTTTAGGGTAAAGTTTTAGGGAATAACTGGGTCTATTGGTAACTCTATAGCCAACCTTTTTAGGGTCTCCATATTGCTTTCCATAGTGCTTGTACCAGCTTACATCCCACCCACAGTGAATGAGGGTTTCTCTTCCTTCACATCCTCACCAACATTTGTTTTCATTTGATTTTTTTTTTTTTTTTTGAGGTAGGGTTTTGCTCTAGTCCAGGCTGACTTGGAATTCACTATGTAGTCTCAGGGTGGCCTCAAACTCACAGAGATCCTCCTACCTCTGCCTCCCAAGTGCTAGGATTAAAGACATGCACCACCACACCCAACATGTTTTCATTAGATTTTTTTAATGTTTGCTATCCTTACTGGGATAAGGTGCAATTTCATAGTTATCTTAATTTGAATTTCCCTGATGGTTAGGGATGTTGAGCATTTTCTTAAGTCTGTGTTTGCCACTTGTATTTCTTCCTCTGAGACCTCCCTATTCAGTTCTCTTTCCTACTTTGTGAGTGGGTTGTTTGATTTTTTTTTTTTTTTTTTGTTTAGGTGTTTTAGTTCTTTGTAGATTCTTGAAATTAGGCCTCTGTCAGGTGTATAACCAGCAAAGATTTTCTCCCATTCTGTGAGTAATCTATTGGCTCTGTATGTTTGTGAAAAAAACTTTTTAGCTTCATGAGATCCTAATGGTTGAGTGATTGTTTAATTTCCTGAGCTACTGGAGTTTTGTCATGGAAGGTTCCTCCTATTTTTAATCCCAGTAGCAGCAGTTTCCAGTCTTATATTAAGGTCTTTGACCCATTTGGACTTGATTTTTGTGCATAGCGAGATGTGTGGGGGGTCTAGTTTCATTTTTCTGGTTTTTCCAGGTAGGGTCTCACTCTAGCCCAGGCTGACCTGGAATTCACTATGTAGTCTCAGGCTGGTCTCGAACTCATGGCAATCCTCTTAAAAGTTTCATTAAAAAAAAAAAAAAAGAAAATCACTGAAAGGTACAGGATAAAGGATCCTTAATCCTCATCCTTCACAAAACTGCTAACTTAGTGACTATCAGCTAATGTGTATACATTTGTTAAAAGTCCATTTCAGGGCTGGAGAGATGGCTTAGTAGTTGATCACTTGTCTGTGAAGCCTAAGGACCCTGGTTCAAAGCTGAATTCCCCAGGACCCCCGCAAGCCAGATACACAAGGGGGTGCATGCATCTGGAGTTCGTTTGCAGTGGCTGGAGGCTCTGGTGTGCCCATTCTCTCTCTCTCCCTGCCTATTTGTGTATCTCTCTCTTTCTCAAATAAATAAACAAAATAATTTATATAAAAAAGTCCATGTCGCAGGGCGTGGTGGCGCACGTCTTTAATCCCAGCACTCAGGAGGCAGAGGTAGGAGGATCGCCGAGAGTTCGAGGCCACCCTGAGACTACATAGTTAATTCCAGGTCAGCCTGGACCAGAGTGAGACCCTACCTCACAAAACCAAAAAAAAAAAAAAAAAAAAAAAAAAAGTCCATGTCAGTGAAATGATATTGCAGCACTCTAATAGGGAAAAAAAAAAAAAAAAAAAAAAAAAAAAATCCCAAGACATTCTACATTTAAAAAGGAAAAGGAATCATCTTCCTTTGTCTAAATTGCCCTCCAATGAGAAGGCACAGCCATCCCAACATTTCTCCAATGAAAAAAGCAGGGAAAACGAGACCGGAGTGGGTGTTGACTTTCCCAATGTTCCAGGGCATTGCCCAAGGAGCATTCAGAGACCTGGCCCAGCTACACTCAGAAGTGATGGCTACAAGAAAAGAAGAGCCCGCAGACTCTCAGGAGCCAACAATAGGTCTGTGCAGAATGTGCACAGTTGCTATAGAGGCTGTATTGAGACAGGGTCCTCCCTTGCAGAGCTACTCAATGGGGCAATTGTTCAAGTGTGCCTAAATTTGGCCCCATTCAATTACAGTCCCAGACAGTGGCTCCGACAGACCAGAAAGTCCAGCTAGGAAACTGGCTACAGGGTTAAGCTATCAGGCCATTTCCTGGCCATTTCAAGGTAGCAGCCTGGTCAATGTAGCCTCTGTGAAAATTTCAGTTACTTTTTGGAGAAATAGAAAAAACAACTTTAATACTCACACAGAGATGTAAAGGAATTCAGCTGTCCAAAATAATTTTGAGCAAGAAGAACAAAAAATGTGGGCATTATACTCTCTGATTTCAAAATATCTCACAATTCTGAAATAATCAGAACAGCATGAAACTGGTAAAATATAGATATGTACACTGATGAAACAGAAAAAAAAATCCTCAGAAATAACTCCATACCATAAGATAAACAGATCTTCTGACAGGGGTGCCAAGAGCTCAGAAATGGTATGGAATAGACTTGATTTCAGCTTTCAAATAAAATTTAGATCTTTCATTTTTATCATTCCCCAAATCAACTCAAAATGGACTGAAGATATGAACATAAGATCTAAAATGATACACTATGCTAGAAAAAAAAAAAAAACATGCAGAGAATGTTTCCTGATATTGATCTTGGTGATTGCTTAGATATTCTATCAGCATAACAAACACAGATAAAAACAGACAATACCAAATAAACACACTTCTGTACTGCAAAAGCAATGATCCACAGGGTGAAAAAAACCCCACAGAATAAGAGAAAAACTTGGCAAAGCGTACATTTGACAAGGGGTTAATTTAGAACATACAACGATGAAGGTTCTGAAACTTAATATCAAAAGGCAAAAGCACAGGCTGGAGAGATGGCTTAGCAGTTAAGGCGTTTGCCTACAAAGCCAAAGGATCCCTATTTGACTCTCTAGGACCCACGTAAGCCAGATGCACAAGGTGGCACATGCATCTGGAGTTTGTTTGCAGTGGTTGGAGGCCTTGGCACACCCATTCTCTCTCTCTCAAAAAAAAAAATAAATAAATTTTTTTTAAAGGCAAAAGCAAGTAATCTTTTAAAATGGACAAATGACTTAAAGACATGATTCTCTAACAGGAAGTTGTACAGGTCGTCAAGAGGCATATAAAAGGATTCTTCATACTGTTCACTCATTGTATCAATGCAAATAGAAACCACACTAAGGCTCACAGTTGGAAATTATGATGAAAAATACCACTTTGTTGAGGTTGTGAAGAAGTGAGACCACTTGCATATTTTATTCTCAGTGGGAATTTAAAATGTTGCAAGTGCTATTAAAAAAAGTACCAAGTTTCCTTAAAAGATAAAAATACACTACTGTTTGATTCAATAATTCCACTTCTGGGTCTATTGTATATCCAAAGGTGACATCAAGATCTTAAAGAAATATCTGCACTTTCTTTGCAGCATTATTCACAAGAGCCCAAATGTGGAAACCAGCTAAGTGTCGACTGACAGAAGAAAAAATGAGATAAAAGTGTGTCCAGGTTTATTTATGTACAAACACATCCATGCATGCAATGGAATATGCTCAGCCTGAAAAAGAATACAGATGACCCAGAAGACATATGATCCCAGCACGGGGTTGCAGAGATACCTCAGTCAGTAATGTGCCTGCCTTGCAAGCATGAGGAACTGAGTTTGATCCACAGAACCCACACTAAAAAGGAAGAGCGCTATGCCATGTGCCTGTAATCCCGGTGCTGGGGAGGCAGAGATGGAAAGAGTCCTGGGCCAAGCTGGCCAGCCAGACTAGCTTGACTGTTGAGTTACAGGATAACGACAGACCCTGTCTCAAAGGGGACACCTGTCCTTTGTGAGGATGACACCAGAGGCTGTCCCCTGGCCTCCGCATCCACTCATGTGAACACATATGCAGGTACATACACATACACAGAATACTGAAAACAAGAACAGAAGAACTGATAGTACACTGTTCCTCTTGCACAATTGTTTTTTAAAGGTAGGGTCTCACTCTAGCTCAGGCTGACCTGGAATTCACTATGTATTCTCAGGACAGCCTCAAACTCACAGCGATCCTCCTACCTCTGCCTCCAGAGTGCTGGGATTAAGGGCATGCGCCCCCATGACTGGCTTTGCACAAGGTATTTAAACGAATCAGAGGTGGAGAAATAGAGATGACAAGGGGATGGGGATAGGCGGATGTGGAACGTTGGTCAGTGGCCATAAAGTCACAGCTGGAGATGAGTAAATCCAAAGATCTGCTATAAGACATGGTCCACGTGGTTAATAACTAAGCACTGAATACATATCCTGTTCTTACCATAAAACAAACGGGAAACTTTTAGACGTGATGAATGTGCTTCTTATCTTGTTGATAACATGAGTACATACTGTACTGAAACTCACAGGTGGGGCATGTATCTGGAGTTTGTTTGCAATGGCAAGAGGCCCTAGTGTTTTCTCTCTCTCTTTCAAATAAAAAAAAATTTTTATTTATTATTTATTTGTAAGGAGAGATGAGAGAGAGAGAGAGAGAGAGAGAGAGAGGGCACACCAGGGCCCCTTGCTGCTGCAAATGAACTGCAGATGCACACACCACCTTGTGCATCTGGTTTACATGGATACTGGGGAATTAAACCTGGGTCTTTTGGCCTTGCAGGCAAGTGCCTCAACCACTAAGCCATCTGCCTAGCACAAATTTAAAAAATTTTTTAAAGTGATCATGGATGGTACTTCTCCCAAAGTGGATCTGAGACATGCAATATGCATCCCCAAGGACATCTGAGATGCTTTCCAAACATTTATTCAAAAAATTAGTGGAAGAGATTTTGACCAGGGAGATAGGTAGGAGGAGGTAGACAGGACTTGTCCAAGTTCTCAGGCAAGCACGAGGACATGAACAGAGGGCGAAATTACTTTATTAATACTAATACCTTACTCTTCGCATGACTTCATGAGATTAGGAGACATTTGCACAACATGAATTTTAGCAAGCTATTTTTTTACTTTTTATGCCTAGAGTAGAAATCATGGGTAACAGCTTCAGCATTTGCTGTGCCTGTTTAAATCTGAATTTAGGGCTGGAGGGATGGCTTAGAGGTTAAGGCACTTGACCCCAAAGCCAAAGGACCTAGGTTTGATCCCCCAGGACCCATGTCTGGAGTTTATTTGCAGTGGCTGAAGGCCCTAGTTTGCCCATTCTTCCTCTCTATCAGCCTCTCTCTCTCTCTCTCTTTCAAATAAATAAAATAAATTTAAAAAAATAAAACTAAAAATAAATCTGAATTTAGAAACTGGAATACAGAAAGCACAACCCATCGGCAGCCAACTGTGTATAAGGTTCCAAAAAACCTGCCTGGTCTTCAGTAAGACATGCTGCGTCAGCTGGGGGGGCATGGTCATGTGTACCATGGACTCATGAAATGGTACTATCCCTGAGGACGTAAGACAGTGTGACATGTGGGTACCATGCCCAGATGTGCTTCCTCCCGAGCAAAATAGATCCATTCACTCGCCTTTAGCATCATCTTAAACGCAACGTTCAAGCCCCTCCTCCCGGTGTCATTATATTGTCACAAAATGCCCTGAAAAGAAGCTTGAGACACATAAAGCTCCAACTTCTCACTTAAAGGAACAATGGCTGCAGCATCCTTGTGTCTGTGTTTTCCACATGAGATGACTTTAGTGAAATGGATGCATACATTCTTTACTCTAGGAACTCAGTTTATAGTTTGCAGTCTGTCCTTGTGGAAGCATTCCCTCTGCATGCCGATGACTCCCCAGCATATGTCTCCAGCACTTTTCTACGGTAATCTCCGTTTAGGTTCACAAACCCAACTCTGTATACGTAGTCTCCTTTACTAAGATGTCTGAAATAAATTAAAAATTGGACATATGTAACACAAAACTCTTCATTTCCTTCCTCCTCCATACCAGCTACTGCTTTCTTTTCTAAGCAAATGACACCCATCCATTTAATCACACCTCAAATATTGGGAGTATCCATGGCTTCGCTCCTCTCCCTCCAGCACCTTCGCTCCTTCAGTCAGCACTATTCTGAAATGAATGCTTGCCATCCACTGCCTGCCATCTCCTTCACTGTCACCCTTGTCCAGTCCACTGACACGCCTTTCAACTCTCCAGCTTTCCCCCTTGATCACTTTAGACACATCCTTTACCAAACAACCAGGGAAGGATGTTTTAAGATATATAACCTAATAAATAAATAAAATATATTAAACAAAGGAGGCTGGAGATATGGCTTAGTGGTTAAGGTGTTTGCCGGCAAAGTCAAAGGATCCCAGTTCAGTTCTCCACGACCCACGTAAGGCAGATGCACAAGGTGGCACATGCATCTGAAGTTTGTTTGCAGTGGCTGGAGGCCCTGATGCACCCATTCGCCCTCTCTCTCTCTCTCTCTGACTCTTTCTCTCTCTCAAATAAAGAAAGAAATAAATTATATTAAAATATATAACCTATCTTATGTCACTTCCCTATTGAAAAATATTCCTGTTAAGATTTTAAGGATGTTCGTTGTACTAACACATACCTGCAGTCCCAGCATACCTGTGGAGGCTGAGGTAGGAGGAGTGAGTTTGAAGCCAGCCTAAGCTTCATAGCAAGACCTTGTCTTAAAACAACAGCAACAACAAAAGTAAACAAAATGAATAAATGATAGATTTTAGGGAGATAATAAAAGACATAAGAGAGTTTTTTTTCTCTCCCAGCTTCCGAATCTGAATCAATACAGAAATAGGTTAGCTTTGCTGTCTTTAAGTGATTGGACAGAGGTTGGCTAGGAGTGAGCATGGTGATAAGATTTCCTTGACACTTGGCTTTCTTCCTATTTATTTCCTTTGACAATTCCATCCATCCACCCATTCATACATACATACATATGTACACACAAAACATATATATATAATATTTTGATCATATAGAACTCCTCCTCTTTTATCTCCTTACACAGAACCCCTTCTTCCTGAAAGAGTCAAAGCAACACTATGACAGGCTTCAATAAGACATTTCCTAGCTAGGCCTAATTTCTCAAGAAGCCTGAACTAAATTCTGGGAGAACAGAACAAAGAACAAGTCATTTCCTGGAAGGTTTCAGGGATGTCTAAGGCCATCCCCCTTTCTTGGCCCCGGCCAATCAGAAGTAAAGGAATGTGAGATATGCTTACTGGCCACTTAACTGGCCACACAGGAAACTTTACCTTCCCTCGAGCCCCCTCCCTTAGCCCCCTTAGCCTGCGCACGCGAATTATAACCAGTCAGGAGTGCACAAGTACTATATTGCTCAAATTAGCCAATTATGTTAGAGGTCTTTGTTTAGCAATCTATAAAAGAGCCAGCGAGCTTCTTCTCAGGATCGCCATTTAGTGCAAATGGTGGACCCCCGCATGCTGGACTTCTCTGCACAATAAATGCTCTATGTTTTTACAGGCTATACGAGTCTGAGTCTCCCTTCAGCGACTTTTGGACCCTAACACTCCCCCCCCCCCCAGTCGCCAGTGGATACACCACTGAAAAGAACTCAGCAACTGCCAACATGTCAACTTCCACTAGTTCCTCAGGGAAGGGAAGGGAAGGGAAGGGAAGGGAAGGGAGGGGAGGGGAGGGGAGGGGAGGGGAGGGGAGGGGAGGGGAGGGGAAGGGAGGGAAGGGGGGGGGGGGAGGGTCAAAAAGCCACTAGCTCATGGGTAGACAATTAGAGGAATGGAGGGAGGCAAATGATGGTGCTGTTGAAATCGTTCAAGTTAGAGAGAATGTTAACCACAGAAAGGAAGATGTGTGGGTGAATTCAAAAATATTTCAAAGAGAGAAAGTTTTGAGGTTTGGCAGCAAGCTGCCTATGGGGTTTAAGCTCTCACTGTCCAAGCAAGGTGTGATTACAGTGCAGGGAAGGGTGACAGTCCCTGTTACTGAAGCTTCTGGTTGACAGGAAGGATTTGGGGCACAGTCACTTTGAGGATGCTTTTAGACACATTGAATAAGTGAGCATAGTATTTATGGAAAACTCCAATGCCAGTATTCAGAAATTTGGTTCGGTATTTCTAAATACTGCTTAGAATTCATTAACTAAAAAAAAAAAAATAATAATTCAGAAGACATTTCAGACACATGTTGGGAAACATCAAATCAAAGGTAAACTTCTAAGTATTAAATAATGTAAATCATTGACCTTTTCAGCCTCTGCTGCTTCCTTCCATATCAGTCCTTTCGGCTCCAAAGCATCTCTTGAGCTTTGGATGGCGTTGGGCCCTTCAGGCAACATGGCTGTCATCCTGTGCATACCTCCTAGAGACCTCTGCTCTGGCCTGGCCCTGGCCCTGCATTGCAAGCATTGTGATTAGAGTTCCTTCCAGCCTTGTCCTGCCTTTTAGTCCAAAGCCTTCTAACGTGGTGGAGAGACTCTTCTGTTTCATCAGGCTTATTGTGCTAGGTCCTTGCTCAGTGTTTTCTCATTGATGGGGTTGGGGCAGGGTGGGAACAGGAAGGATCGGGGGCTTAGGAGTGGAAGGTGTGCCAGTGCAGGAACGGGGGCCATGCTTGCAGAGTCCATCGACCATCTCTATCAATATAATTATGAGTTCACAATGCTAAGACTCAAGGCTTCATGTGTCTTTTAGTCACAGTTTCTGACTTTGCTTTTCCTGATTTCTGCTGGCATTTGAATCTAATTTCAATGGGCTGCTTTCAGTAGTTGGACAAAAAAACAAAACAAAACATGTTTTGGAAATTTCTCTTGAAAAGAATTCAGGGTAACATGAGAGTTAAATTTAAGCAGGAAGTGACCCATGAATAGCATCATTATAAACTTTTCCATAAGCCCTTGTAACAGTTTTTGCGAGAATACAAGGCAATGATTAATTGAAGGATATTCTTGGTCATAATGACAACACAAGAATCACATAATACTTCTTTGAAACAAAAATCGGGCTTTTGTTCAAGATCTCAATGCAGAATAAAAAAAAATGCTTGAAAATGGGGCATGGTGGTGCACTCAGGAAGCTGTTTGAGGCCAGCTTGGGGCTATAGAATGAGTTCCAGGTCAGCCTGGGCTAGAGTGAGACCCTGCCTTGAAAAAAAAAAATCCACCCAAAGGGAAGAAAAATGCTGTAGAGTTCAGTTTGAGAAAGACAGCAAGACACAGGCAGAGAGAAAGGAGAGAGAGAAAGTGATCTTATACCAGCTGTGTGTTTTCTACATGCATTTGAAAGCTAGGGATAGACCCCAGCCCAAGAATGGATCATGTCCTGATATCCACCTGTGTTCTTCGCTGAGTATTTTTCCTAAGGTTGGACAGGATTGTAGTGTCCTCAAAGCATTTCAGTGACGTAGTCAACGTGTCCGGAAGTGCTGCAACATCAGCAAATCAGCCAGCGGAATTATGACACTGCAGAAAAATACAGCCGAAGCCAAAATGTCACAGAGGAAGCAGTCATTGGTGTTAGTATCTGAGGGTTTGACACCCGGACTACCACACCGTTAACAGCACGAAAGACACAAGTAGAACCAAAAATAGAACACAGGGTACTCAGAGGTCCAGGGACTCTGGCGCCAGCATGAGATTTAGTTTCTATGGCAACTGGAGAAAAAGCATGCTCGCATGCTAAGAGAGATGGAGTTTCTATGGCAACTGGAGTATGAGCATGCTCAAAGAGACCTTGGCTTTTGATAGTTGCTATGGCAATGGTCACAGTGGTGCAGCCAGAGCCTGGGTCTGGGGGGTGGACACTGCTGGGCAGCCCGACATGGGCGGGTTTGGAGAGGCGCAAGCCCTGGTTCCACGGGGCCTGAAGGCAGCTGCTTTTTTGGAGAAAGTTGCTGTTAGCCGCTTCCTCCACTTTAGGCTTCCCAAGCAGGAAGGGTCGTGGGTGACCTCACTGGCCAGAGATACTGGTGTCTTCTGTGAAGTAGGCCGCAGGGGAACACAGTGGTTTCCACCACATGCCTGAAGCTGGAAGCTTCTAGTGAGCTCTGTTCTAGTGGTCTCTTGCCATTTGGAGGTATGCTTATCTCACTGGCAGTCTTTTCTTGTCAGGATATGCTGTTTTTTTTTAATTTATTTTTTAAGTTTTAATTTTTATTTATTTGTTAGAGAGAAAGAGTGAGAGAGGAAATGAGAGAAAATGGATATGCCAGGGCCTCCAGCCACTGCAAACGAACTCCAGATGCATGCGCCACCATGTGCATCTGGCTTACATGGGACCTGGAGAATTGAACCTGGGTCCTTAGGCTTTGCAGGCAAGTGCTTTAACTTCTAAGTCATCTCCAGCCCCTTATTTTTATTTTTTGAAGTAGGGTCTCACTCTAGCCAAGGATGATGTGGCGCTCACTCTGTAGTCCCAGGCTGGCCTTGGACTCATAGCGATCCTCCTACCTTTGCCTCCTGAGTTCTGGGATTAAAGGTGTGTACAACCATGCCCAGTTTTCTTTCTTTTTTTCCACCACTGTGTTTTTGTAGATTCTTTATCTCTTAAGTTCTCTAAAGGCTATTTGGTTTGTGGATTTCTGTCTATTATTTGCGATTTTCTTTTTTAAAAAGTATTTTTACTTATTTGACAGAGAAAGAGGGAGATAGAGAGAATGGGCACATGCCAGTTCCTCCAGCCACTGCAAACAAACTTCAGATGCATGCGCCCCCTTGTGCATCTGACTAATGTGGGTCCTAGGGAATTGAACCTGGGTCCTTTGGCTTTGCAGACAAATGCCTTAACTGATAAGCCATCTTCTCCAGCCTGCGACTTTCTTTTTTATTAGAAGATTAAAGCAGTTATCTCCTACTCTGTCAGTTTGATGATGATGTCACTCCCAAGGTTATTAAATGTTATTAAATATTTTGTGATTATATTCAATTTCATTGTATATGCTATTTGAAACGCTTTACAGCCTGGGAGGACAGGAATTGATAATAGTTGGCTGCTTTTCCACAGTGTTTCGTAAGCAGTGGCCCAACCTGCACTGAACCTCCAGCAACTGAGGTAATACCAGCAAACTGAAAGAAGCAGAAAGGGAATTTTTCTGATAGCTTGTGTGATCATTTGAATCAGATGTCCCCCATAAACTCATGGTGCTCTGCTGGTGGCAGTTTGGGAAGTGGAGCCTTGTTGGAGGAGGTGTGTCACTGGGGTGGGCTCTGGAGTGTTACAGCTAGCTTCTCCCCTGCCAGAGCTCAGCTCACTCTCGTCTACTTTCTTTTTTTAAAAAAATATTTATTTATTTTGACAAAGAGGCAGACAGAGAGAGAATGAGCACTCCAGGGCCTCCAGTCACTGCAAACAAACTCCAGATGCGTGTGCCACCTTGTGCATCTGACTGATGTGGATACTAGGGAATCGAACCTGGGTCCTTAGCCTTTCCAGGCAAGTGCTTTAACCACTAAGCCATCTCTGCAGCCCTTTCTTCTGCAAAATATTTTCAATCAGGTTTCCACTGTTGCCAGAGCTGGGTGAATATTTTGTTGCTACTGTCCAGGCTGATAAAGAATGGCCATGGCTTTGTGTGGAAATTGGTCACCCACTTGGTACTGGTTTTGCAGGCTTGCAGTTTTGGGTACAAATTTGAGCCTTAGAAAGAAAGGTCTGGTTTGCTAAAGTAGGTCACTGGGGGAAGGCCTTTGAAACGTTTTATCCACTTCAGGTTTTGCGCTACTTTTATCTGGTCTCTGGTCCGACACGCAGTAACGAGCTGCTGAGTTACGTTTTTACCATTGTGGATGAAGCCATTCCTGCAGCCGTGTCTTCCCTGCTGTGACGGATGGACACACCTCTGAAACCAGGAGACAAATCTTCCCTCCCTCAAGTTTCTATCATGTGTCTTGCTCACAATGATCCAAAAATAGTGCATGTGGTAAATGTTAAGATTTCAATGAATGAAAAAAATATAGCCTATGTCCATATTTGAGGACATGACTTCTAACATTTAAATACCTATTAATGTGACCCAACAGATCAACACTTATTTTCAAGTGGCAAGTAAATTGATATATAACTTGAAGCTATTCAATAATCAAGTAATTTAGTGCCATTTTGACCCATGTTTTATTAATTGTTTCCCTCACGCTGTTCCTGTTCTAACATTTTCCTTTCCTTAATGTTTGGAATGGATGAGTAATAAGTGAGTAAAGATCAAGCAATTGAAAAAAAAAAAAAAAACCTGCAATGAAAGATTTCTTCCTTTTGGCCCCAGGATAAACTGAATTGCCTTGGGTTGAAATCATTCCTTTTCCTGTTAATTCAGGCAAAAAGTCAAGATGTCTCTCTCTCTATATATTTTTCTTATATCTATCCAAGTAAAGGAAAATGTAAATTTTCTCAGTCACACAGCTGATACTATTTTGAGCAGTTAGATACAATGGAAACGGAGCCCTACTGGGAAATGGGACAGTGGCGTCAGAATTCCCAACTTGCCAACTTGTGAGACTTTACATCAGTTCAACCACATCTCCTTAGGTAAATTTCCTAAAATGTAAAATGTGAATGAGTGTAGTAGTTTCCTAATATTTACCACAAAATACCATTAGTTATATAAGAAAGATTTATTATCTTTCTGGGTCTTATATAATTTCAGAATATACTGATAGGAGTCTTTTATTTATTTATTTATTTATTTATTTATTTATTTATTTATTTGGTTTTTCTTTTTTTTAATCTGTATTTTCTTGGAGAGAGACACAGAGAGAGACAGACACAGAGAGAGGGAGAGGGAGACAGATAGAGAATGGGCGCACCAGCAGTCTCTCAGCTGCTGTGAACGAAATCCAGATGTGTGCGCCCCCTTGTGGGCAAGTGTGGCATTGCACCCTTGTGTCACTTTGCATCTGGCTAAACGTGGGACCTGGAGATTGGAACCAGGTTTTTAGGCTTAGCAGGCCGGTGCCTTAATCGCTAAGCTATCTCTCCAGCCCTTATTTGGTTTTTCAAGGTAGGGTCTCACTCTGGCTCAGGCTGACCTGGAATTCACTCTGTCGTCTCAGGGTGGCCTCGAACTCACGGCAATCCTCCTACCTCTGCCTCCCTTGTGCTGGGATGTAAAGCGTGTGCCACCATGCCAGGCAGTACTCTTATTATGAAATGAAGAAGTGAGCTACAGGGCAGGACTTCTAAATAATAGTTCCTGGCCTTAAACTCACTATGTCCTTGAGAGACTGGCTTTGAACTCTTGATCCTTCTGCCTCCACTTCCCAAGTGATGGGATTATAACCACCTACCACCACCACACTTAACAGCAGTTACTGTTAAACAAAGTCGCCAAGTTTATTTACAATAACTTCCTGACGAACTACACTTACTTTGTCTAATTCTGTCAAATAGCCTCTTTACCAATATCTTAAAAAATATCAGGGCCCTAAGCACATCTGTCACTTGTAAGTCTAAGTTGAAATTTGTTATAAAGAAAAGGTTATTTGTATCCAATCCATATTGAGGCTCTTTTGTAATAATTTTCCATGGAAGAGTCCCTCTTGTCCACGTGAGATGTGCTCCAAGATCTGGCGTAGATAGATGTCTATCACGGTGGGTAGGGCCAGACCTTACATATCCTGTACAGTGATCTTTCTTTCTTTCTTTCTTTCTTTCTTTCTTTCTTTCTTTCTTTCTTTCTTTCTTTCTTTTTTTGGTTTTTCGAGGTAGGGTCTCACTCTACCTCAGGCTGACCTGGAATTCACTATACAGTCTCAGGGTGGCCTTGAACTCTCAGTGATCCTCCTACCTCTGCCCCCCAAGTGATGGGATTAAAGGCATGTGCCACCACGCCTGGCCTAAGATTTTTCTTTTTTTTTCCTTTTTTCTTTTCTTTTATTTATTTGAGAGTGACAGACAGAAAGAGGAAGAGGCAGATAGAGAATGGGTACTCCAGGGCCTCCAGCCACTGCAAACAAACCCCAGATGCATGCGCCGTGGGTCCTGGGGAATCGAGCCTCAAACTGGGGTCCTTAGGCTTCACAGACAAGCACTTAACTGCTAAGCCATCTCTCCAGGCCCTGATTTTTCTTATATATGCAAACATATGAGAGTTTACTGCACAGTAAGAGGTTGACAGTAATACATAATAATAAAAGGGTAGGGTTATTAAATGTGTAGGGTAATAAAAGTCACATGAATGCAGTCTCCTTCTCCCTCTCCCTAAATCTTACTGATTGTATATGTAAGTTTTGCTACAATCTGTTTTGACAGTGGGTAATTGAAGCCATGGCAAACATAATTCCCAATAGGAAGCAACAACTGTATTAACATGTTCAGGTGAACGTGAATGACTGTCCAAAGAAAGGACACATTTAAAAGTAACAATTTTTGGGCTGGAGAGATAGCTTAGTGGTTAAGGCACTTGCTTGTGAAGCCTAAGGACCCAAGTTCATTTCCCCAGGACCCATGTAAGGCAGGTGCACAAGGTGGCACATGCATCTGGAGTTCGTGTGCATTGGCTAAAGACCCTTGCGTGCCCATTCTCTCCTTCCCTTCCTCTCTCTCTCTTTATCTGTCTCTCTTTCTCTCTCTCTATAAACAGATAAAATAGAATATTTAAAAAAATAACAATTCTCCCTTAAGTAAGCACAATGAAAGTTCCTTATTTATCAAAGTTTAGTAGTTTGAGTGTCTCATTATTCATGTACAATTAAGTAAAAAAAGTTATTCCAAGCCGGGGATGGTGGCGCACGCCTTTAATCCCAGTACTCGGGAGGCAGAGGTAGGAGGATCGCCGAGAGTTCGAGGCCACCCTGAGACTACAGAGTGAATTCCAGGTCAGCCTGAGCCAGAGTGAAACCCTACCTCAAAAACCAAAAAAAAAAAGTTATTCCATAGTTAGTAAAAGGTGCAACAGAGAGGAGGCATTGTACTTTCTTGTTCTTTTTTTTTTTTTTTCATTAATTTTATTTTTATTTATTTATTTTTTAAATTTTATTTATTGTTATGTATATTATTCTAATTTTACATTCATAGTGGTGACTCCATTATCCTCCTCGCTGTCCTCCCTCTTCCATAGGGACCCTCATCAAAAAAAAAAAAAAAAATGAAGCCAGGTGTGGTGGCACATGCCTTTAATCCCAGCACTCGGTCGGGAGGCAGAGGTAGGAGGATTGCCAAGAGTTCGAGGCCACCCTGAGACTACATAGTTAATTCCAGGTCAGCCTGGACCAGAGTGAGACCTTACCTTGCAAAACCAAAAAAAAAAAAAAAAAAAAAAAAAAAAAAAAAAAAAGTCGAACATGGAACAGATCATCCTCAGTGAGCTCACCCAATCACAAAAAGATAATCGTCGCATGGTCTCGTTTATCTGTCACTCCTAACCTGAATCCACCAGAGAAGTATTTTCTTATTAAAGCTTAGATGTTTGTGTGATGGTTTCCACATCTCAACTTCAAACCTTTATTTGATTTTATTATTTCTTCTATTATAAAGGATTATCAGCTGGGTGTTGTGGCGCATTTGGGATGCTGAGGTAGGAGGATCACTGTGAGTTCGAGGCCAGCCTGTTACTGCACAGTGAATTCCAGGTCAGCCTGAGATAGAGCAACACCCTACCTCGAGAAACAAAACAAAACAAAACACTACAATATTATCATATATGATACAGCAGCTTGTGTCTCCTCTGTGCTGTGTCTGGGCACAGCCATTCAAAGTGTCTGAGCTACTGCTTCTCAACCAGGAGTCACAACTACTTCCTTCACTCTGTCAATATCCCCTGCTCTCCGTGGAAACTCTCACGTTTATTTTATTTATTTCTTCATAGGCAAGAAACTCAGGACAGCTAGAATGAGACATAGTGATAATATCCTTTCTGCATTGATGCATTTTGATGACATGTTTGCATGTATTACTGGACTATATATTTGGTCTGCATGATGTGGTAGTTTGAACAGATGGCCTTCAGTATATTCAGTGTTTTATTAGTTTGTAGTTTGCATCTGCAGCCACCTGGCTGGAGGCAGTGTCACTGGGCAGATCTTAAGGTGTGGTTGATTTGAGATTTCAATGTAAAGATATGTAAAGTGTGCCTAGCTGGAGTTCCTGAAGTGTACTGTGCTGAGTGGCTTTTGGCTTTCTCTTTCTCTTCCCTGGTCCTGTAAGAGCAGGCCAGCTTCTACTGCCATTATGGAACTTCCCCTGGATCTATAAGCTTCTATGAATATCCTTCCTCCATAACTTGCCTGGTCTGGAAGTTCATCTCAGTGAACCTGAAGCTGTCCGCTGCACATACTTTCTTCATATCTGCAGTATAATGTACTCAGTATTGGGTTGCTAATGTCAAAGTCATGAAGCTTAGATTGAGCTAAGAGAGAGCAGCTCATCAAGTAGGGAGTATTTTTTGCCTGAATAGGGCTTAGAAGTTATTTAGAATATTTGATGATTATCTTTTCAGTAATAATAAAGAAACTCAAGCCTTCTAGATTTATGGAACAATTTGTAAGACTGAAACTATTACATATTTGATGCATGCCAGACAGGAAAGGAATGCATTTGTCAAAGCTTAAGAATAACAAGCCCAGGAGAGATAGCTTACTGATTAAGGCACTTGCCTGCAAAGCCTAAGGACCCAGGTTCGATTCTCCAGGTTCCACGTAAACCAGATGCACCTAGTGGTACATGCGTCTGGAGTTGATTTGCAGTGGCTAGAGACTCTGGTGCTCCCATTCCCTCTCTGTCTAGTAAAAATGAATAAATTAAAATAAATCTTTTGGGGCTGGAGAGATTGTTTAGTGGTTAAGGCACCTGCATGCTATGCCTAAGAATACCCATTTGATTCTCCAGGTCCCAAGTTTAGTCAGACGCAAAGTGATACAAGGGTGAAATGCTGCCCTTGCCCACAAGGGAGCACACACATCTGGAGTTCGTTCATAGTGGCTGAGAGGCTGCTGGTGCACCATTCTCTATCTGTCTCTCTCTCTCTCTCTCTCTCTCTCTGACTCTCTAAAAAAATGAATCTTTTTAAAAAAGAATAACAAGTGCATTCAAAATAGGCATTTTGATTTTAAATATTTGCATTCATTTATTCATCCATTTACATTAATTACATTTACATTGAAACATGTATTTGGTGGCACATGCCTTTAATCCCAGCATTTGGGAGGCAGAGGTAGGAGTATCACCATGAGTTTGAGGCCACCCTGAGACTACATAGTGAATTCCAGGTACGCCTGGGCTAGTATGAGATCCTACCTCAAAAAAAAAAAAAAAAAAAAAAAAAAAAGTGTTTATTTATTTGCAAGAAGAGAGAGAAAGAGAGACATTGAGAGTCATATGCTGCTGCAAACAAAGTCCAGATGCATGAGTTACTTTAGCATCTGGCTTTACATGGGTTCTGAGGAATAGAACCTGTGCCTGTAAGCTTTGCAAACAAGTGTTTAAACCACTGGGAAATTGCTCCAGCCCAGCACTAAAAACATTTTTAAAATGTTGTGGAAGTTAAGGAGTTTCAACCATTCAATACCAAAGAGAGCTGATGAGTTTCTATCACGTGCCAAAACACATTTTAAGGTTTCTGGGATGTACAAAAATAAAATTTCTATAATATGATTGCTGTTTCCTTCTTCTCTCAGAACGGTGTTTTTAGAGGAGTTTTCTGGATTAATTTCAAAACCTACTTTCTCAAGTACTTAGTTTTGTATCATTGAAAATCATCCTATGACATCAGCAAGATGGCTGTTGAGAGATGCGTGTTGAGCTTTCATCCAAAAACAAAGCGTCAAATCACATCTCATGGAAGAGAGTCAGGGACAGGAACAGGGACAAGGACAGGGTGTTATGGAACTGTGATAAAGGAAGGGCAGGAGGGAGGGAAGTTTAAAATGACAGAAGGAAGAAGGAAGGAAAGAAGGAAAGAAGGAAAAGTAGGGAAAGGGGGAAGGAAAGGAAAAGTCTAGAAGGTTTATGGGGCATTATTATGGGATGGCAGATTATTCTCCTCTGTCCCCAATAATCTGATAGAAAACACCTGATCCGTGGCTGAAGAGTGAGGAGGACGCTATGGAAAGACAGTCGAGTCCCCTTCCCCCCGGCCCATGGCCACAAGCACAAGCAAATACTTGTAGATGTGGGGCCGTGAAGCAGATGGTTGGGAGGGTTTTGCCATGGTCTGTGCTTCCATTTCTCCTTTCCTCTCTTAGAAGGAAGGAGGGCATCGCTCTTGGGAGACGCTCTGTCACCGATCTGCTCTGCCAGAGAACACAAAAAATCCAGGAATACCCTAATCTGCAAACGCTAGGGGCAGCTCTCACCTCACCAGGAAGGCGGGAGATGACTGTGACAAAGCACCCTAGCAGGAAAAGTGAACAGAGCCAACACAGGCTCACAGAAGCAAGGAAAACTCAGGCAACTTCCCACCTACAGAGACAGCTGCAAAAGACAAGGGGGCGTGGGGTGGCTGGAGAGATGGCTTAGGGGTTAAGGCGCCTGCCTCCTAAGCCTAAGAACACTGGTTCCAATCTCCAGCGGTTCCTATCTCCAGGTCCCACGTTTAGCCAGAGGCAAAGTGACGCAAGGGCACAATGCCGCACTTGACCACAAGGGGGTGGACCCATCTGGATTTCGTTCACAGCAGCTGAGACACTGCTGGCACTCCCATCTCTGTCTTCCTCTCCCTCTCTCTCTCCCTCCCTCTCTCTTTGTCTCTCTCTGTGTCTCTCTCAAAAAAAAATAATAAAAAATAAAATAATAATAATAAAAAAGACAAGGGGGGGCACATTCATTCTAACAGAGAAGAAATATTGACCAATGGTACAGTATTTGATTCTCCCTTATTTCACTTTGTTTTTGCTGAAATCTTACTTTTGCATGTTAATTTGTTTTAGTCATCATCTTCAGTGAATAGGCTATTATGACTTAAAAAAATGTTTTAATGTGATCTTTATTTTTATTTATTTATTTGAGAGCAACAGACAGAGAGAGAATGGGCGCACCAGAGTGTCCAGCCACTGCAAACAAACCCCAGATGCATGCACCACCTTGTGCATCTGGCTTATGTGGGTTCTGGGGAATCGTGCCTCAAACCTGGGTCCTTAGGCTTCAGAGGCAACACTTAACCGCTGAGCCATCTCTCCAGGCCCTATAATGACTTTTTTCCTGCACATTTTCCATAGCACGTTCTCTATCAGTTGTCAAACCTCCGGCTCATATATTACTCCACTCATTCGTAGTTGATGCTATCGTTTTCACTGTTCTTTCCTCTTAATGCTTTTAAATTATTATCCCTAAAAATCTTTACGCTGCATTTATTCTAAACGTATCCATACTCACTGGTTTCCAAATCTTATTGAGGGTATAAATGAAGCACACATGTGGCTTATACACCAGGCTACTTGTCAAATCATTGCTTCTGCTTGCCCCTCTGTAAAGGAGTGTGGATCATAAGCCCATGCAAAGACTACACATAAACAAGACTAGCATGAGATGAAGGAAGTAAAAAGAAGAGGACAAAGAACCCGTCCAGAGGCACTAAACACAATAATGAAACAAAAATATGTGGTGGCCATGCCTTTAATCCCAGCACTCGAGAGGCAAAGGTAGGAGGATCGCCTTGAGTTCAAGGCTACCCTGAGACTACATAGTGAATTCCAGGTCAGCCTGGACCAGAGTGAGACCCTACCTAAAAAACAAAACAAACAAAACAAAACAAACAAAAAAACCAAAACAAAACAAAAACCAAAATACAATTGTTGTGTATTAATTATAAATAAACAAATATTCCCAAGTCATATAATCTTTTTTTCTCAGTGTAGTAATTATATTTAGCATGCAAATTTTCATATTTGGCTAGTTACTCTGGTTCACTATTCTCCAGAGTCAACCTGGTGCCATTACATTGCCATATCATGGACTCAGTCAAAAATGTCACTCTTTAGCTTCAAGGAGTCAAATCTCTCATGAATGTACATTCTATCATTTTACCAAGACGTGGCAGGTCAATTTCCGACTACCAAACCATACTTGAAACTACCCTGTGTGCTGAATTGTAACATTGATTTTTCTATTTTGACTTCCACTCATATGTTTGTTGCTGCTGTTGCTTTTATACCATTTATTTTTATTTATAGATTTGGTACTTTTCTTACTAAGCCACGCTGGATTTTTATTACAATTGTTAGCATGTACCAATTGCACAACCTAAAAGGTTGACTTTGACATTTCTATACATGCATAGGTCATATGTTGATCATGTCCACCCATGCTTCTCCCTTTTCTTTGCTCAGTTTATCTCTCCCACCCATCCGAATACCCTGCCTAGTCTCTTATAGTTGTATTTCTAATATTGGAAAAACTTATGACACTTGATTTTCTGTGTTTGGCCTATTTCACTTAAAATAATGCCTTCCAGTTCCATACATTTTTTTTCTGCAAATAACCAGATATTACTCTTGCATACAGATTAATACTCCATCATACATTATATATTATGTTATTATAATAATATAATATATAGTACATATAATACATGTATCTTGTATCATATCATGTTATATTTTATAATATAATAATTTTATATACCTACTATATTGTATATACTATTATATATACTCATATATAAGACTTTTTATTTATTTTATGGGAAAATTTTTATTATGTACTTATTTGTGCATGTAGGGGTGGGGTAGAGGTCTGAGGGCACTTCCAGGTATCTGTGCCCCACCATCTTTAAAAATTTTTTTTTAATTTTAGAGAGACAAAGACAGAGAGAGAGAGAGAGAGAGAGAGAAAATTGGTGTACCAGGGCCTCAACTACTGCAGTCGAACTCTAGATACTTGCGCCACCTAGTGGGCATGTGTGACCTTGCACTTGCCTCACTGTTTGTGCATCTGGCTTATATGGGATCTGGAGAATCGAACATGGGTCCTTAGGCTTCACAGGCAAGCACCTTAACCACTAAGCTGTTTCTCCAGTACCCCCTTTTTAATTTTTTTAACTTTAGAGACAGAAAGATAATTCCCATCTTCTTTGAGATAGGTTCTCTTGTTGCTGCAAACATGCTGTCAGACTGCCAATGAACATCTGACTGGCTGATCTGGGAGCCTCAGATTCTCCTGCCTCTACCTCCTGAGAGTGCTGGGGTCACAGATGCATGTGGCACTTTTTGTCTGGCTTTATAGGGGTGCTGGGGAACCCAAGTCAGCAGATTTTGCAAATAAGCATCTTTAGCTGCTGAACCACCTCCTCAACCTTATCCATTAACCTTATCCCCAACTTATCCATTCACTCTTCAGGAGACTCCCAGTTCTGCTTCTATATGCCGGCCATTGTGAATAGTGCTGCAATGAAAAAAAAAAATATATATATATATGTATATGTATATATCCGATATATCCGGGAGTGAGATGTCTGAGTAGTAGTTCAATTTTCAGTTGTGTAAGAAACCTCCATACTCTTCCCACAGTGTCCTAATTTCTATTCTCACCAACAGGGAATAAACATTGCTTTTTCTCTATGTCCTTGCCAGCATTTTTTTTGTTGTTGTTGTTGTTGTTCTTTTGGTAATAGCCATTCTAACTGGGATGTGATGGAATCTCACTGGAACTGTGACATGTATTTCCCTGATAGGTAAGAAGATTGAACTTGTTTTCACACATGTATTAGTCATTTGTATTTCTTTTTTGGAGAAATGTGTTTTCAGAATGTTGCACATGTTTAATTAGATTGCTTGTTATCGTTGTTGAGTTTGTAGGGTCCCTCATATATGCTGGATGATAATCCTTGGAGAGATAAGATGCTGGCAAATTTTTCCTCAGTTCTATTGGCTGACGTTACTCTGCTCACTCTTTCTTTGTATGCAGAAGCATTTTAATTTTATGTCGTCCTATTGTCAAACCTTGCTTTAGTCTCTTGTGGTTTTGCAGTCCTGTCTAGGAAATCATTGCCTGCATTAATATCTTGAAATTTCCCCTACATTTTCCTCTGGCTGCTTCCAACTCTCAGGTCATACATTAAGGTCTTGGTTCCACGTTGAGTTTGTTTATGTCCAGGGTGAGAGATTGAATTCTAGTTTTATTCTATTCTTTTACATGTGGAGATTTAATTTCCCAGCACCATCCTCTTTTGAAGAGGTTGTCCTTCCAGTATATATTCTTGGCATATGGTTAAGAAAATCAAACTAAATTTCTGACTGTTCAAATAAAATCACTGATTAGAATAATTATATAAAAAGTTAGCCAGGCATGGTGGAGCACACCTTTATTCCCAGCACTGGGGAGGCAGAGGTAGGAGGATCACTATGAGTTCAAGGCTACCCTGAGACTACATAGTGAATTCCAGGTCAGCCTGGGGCTAAAGTGAGACCCTACCTTGAAAAGCCAAAAAAGAAAAAGTTAGTTTCTTCCCTTATAATATGCTTCCCAATATTGTTAAAGTTTAATATGTAGAATAAGGGTAACTATGACTCAGCATTTGTAGAGTTTTTTTTTTCATTTTTTCTATAATTATAATCATATTTTCTTAACTTAAAAAAATACAATTCAGGGCTGGAGAGATGGCTTAGCAAAGCCCAAAGACCCCCCGTTCGATTCTCCAGGTCCCACATAAGCCAGATGCACACGGGGGTGCATGCATCTGGAGTTCGTTTGTACTGGCTAGAAGCCCTGGTGCTCCCATTCTCTCTCTCTTTTCCTCTCTTTGTCATAAATAAATAAATAAATAAATAAATACAATTCAGCCCTTATTTCAAAGCAGTTTCTTTATCTATGAGATTAAAAGTAACCTTTTAATTGAAGCAGGACAGAAAGTTGTATAAGTTAATTTTCATTAATTTCATGTTCAGGGCTGGAGCCATAGCTTAGCGGTTAAGACATTTGCCTGTGAAGTTCTAAGGACCTAGGTTTGATTCCCCAGGACTCATATAAGCCAGATGCAGAAGGTGTGCACACATCTGGAGTTCATTTGCAGTGGCTAGAGGCCCTGATGCACCCATTTTCTCTCTCTCTCTTTGCCTCTTCCTCACAGACTCTCTCTTTCTCTACATCTTTAAAATAAATAAGTAAATAAATAAAATATTTTCAAAAAAGAATTTCATATTTACTACAATTCCAAATTTGCAATTTAAGATTCATGCCATTGTATCTATTAAAGTGAACAATTAGGGGATGGAGAGATGGCTTAATGGTTAAGGTCCTTGCCTGAGAAGTGTACGAACCCAGGTTCACCTTCCCAGAACCACCAAGGACTCATGTGCGCAAGGTGATTGATGCATGTGCGCAAGGTGATTGATTCATGCGCCTGTCTGGAGTTCCACTGCAGTGGATAAAGGTCCCAGCATGCCAGTTCTGCTGCAAGCTCTCTCTTTGTCTCTCTCTCTCTCAAAACAAAAGAAAAAAAAAGGCAGTAAAATGACCAATTGGGTCCATGTCAAATAAGGTGACAAATTGTGTTCTATCATTTTATTATTCAAATCAAAACCAAGATAAGCCTTCTCACTGAATCATCCTTCGTGACATAAAGCTTCTGTTTTTCCTTTTAGTATCACCTTTGGCATCCTATCCCCAGCATGCCATGGACATTCACACACAGTTACCCTGTTCATGGAATGGCATCCTCTCCCAGTGCGGCTGGAGTATGCAAAATGGCCTGTACCAACACTTCCTTTGGACTAAGCTTTATGGCCTACAGTGAAAGCCACTTCCAGAAACCTCTGGCCACTGGTATTACTCATGCGGCTGTGCAATGACCTTGGCAAGGTAGGAAGATAGTATTTATCTGGGAAACCCTTCAGATAAAGCCTCTCTGACTGTGAAATGAAGTGGGCCGCTGCTCTCGGTCTATCTCCGCCTTCATGTTGTTTCCATTGCTTCCAAGTTCAGTCCAGATGCCAAGCTTCCTTGAGACAAAAGCGAGGAGCCTTACAGAGCGTGAAGGCTGTTCTCACGGCTTGGTGCAAGCAATCTGTTTGTCCTGTACTGTTTTCTCAAGACATCTGGGAGAAATCAAAAGAAACAGCTCATCCTGCCCCGGGGAGGTCACACGCAGTGAGGACTCTTCTGTGGCCGCGGAAGCCTGCCTTCCATGGACCTTCGCTCCTTCAACATCTCCATGCCAGCTAGTTTCTGTCTTCTGACTGTGGGTATCCAGTTTTTCTGGCACCACTTATTGAAGAGGACATCCTTTTCTAATGTACACTTTTGGAACACTATGAATAAAATCAAACTGAATTTTTAATTGTACAAATAATATCATTTAATTCATAAAATTTTAGCTGTTGATCTGGAAATTTACAAAACATTCTAATTTCTGCTTGCCTAGGCATTCTCTTACCACAGTGAGTTTAAAATGTTTAAGAAAGGGGCTGGGGGGATGGCTTAGTGGTTAAGGTGCTTGCCTGGGAAGGCTAAGGACCCAGGTTCAATTCCTCAGTACCCACGTAAGCACTGGCTAGAGGTCCCTGCACCCTTATTCTCTCTCTTCCACCCTCTCTGACTCTTTCTTTCTCTCAAATAAATAAATATTTTTTAAAATATTTAAGATATAATTTTGGGGGGAGCTGGAGAGACAGCTCAGCTGTTAAGGCACTTGCCTATTCCCCAGCATCAAAATAAAGACAGATGCACAAAGTGGCCCACACATCTGGAATTTTTTTTTGCAGTGGCTAAAGACCCTGGCACACCCATTCTCTCAGTGTATGTGTGTCTGCTTGCAAATAAATAAATAAATCTTTAAAGAAAGCATCTTTGTTTGCTGGATACATCTACTATTGCTTAGGAATCTTCCTTCCCAATAGCACCGAGGGGAGCTACTCTTTATAGTATAGTCATAAACTCAAAAAGTCATAAACACACATAAAGAAGGGAACTAGGGGACCTGATGATCTTCTATGGCTTGCAGATGTTGAGTTCAGGTGAAGTACATCTTTAAAGGTCCAGCACAGCGGAACAAAAACAACCCAGTCTATGACGTCACAGTGAGAGGCATCCAAATGTAGTTTTCCCATGCTCTGTGTCCTTCTGCATGAAAACAGCTTAATGTTCTCCCACTAATCTGATGTCATCAGGGTTTCATTGTTCCCCTGGGTGTGGGGAATTTATGACAATATAAATGATATGATTATAGGAACACAAACCAAATACAGCCAGCCTTATCTGCCATAGAAGAGCACGTATTGTCCGCCTGATTTATGCCAGTGTTTCACCTTTGGATCCATGGAGGGAATATTTTTTTTCCTTGTGTTTTAATGAATTTGGGAGACAGAGAAGGCAAGCCAAGAAGGAAAAGAGAAGAAAAGAAAGAAAATTAATGTTATGGTCTGCTGTGGTTTCCTATTTAATTCTGAAAATAGTGCAAAAAGTTCTTCACAGATGAGAATAATCAGGCATTAAAAAAAAGGTAACCTGTGATTCACACAGTCCATGGCAGATCTTGGATTTCAACTGAGGTTTGATTTAAAAATCCATAATACTCATTTCCGACCTGCTACATGTCCCCTTTAATACAAATTTTTTTTTTTGGGGGGGGGCGGAGGTTGAGGTAGGATCTTGCTCTAGCCCATGCTGACCTGGAATTAACTACGTAGTCCCAGGCTGACCTTGAACTCCTACCTCTGCCTCCTGACTGCTGGGATTAAAGGCACGCATTACCACACCTGGGCAACACTTTTTTTTTTTTTTAAACTTACATTCTCTTGCATTTTGAATTGTCTTTCTGGCAATGTATCATTTAAATCATAAACAGTATAAAGCCCAAAGTCCCGCAGTGTTAAAAAGTCACGACATGGAGGTTAGAGGATTGAGGTCAGGCTGTGCCCTGCTCTGAGTTCCTCTACACTGTGTGAAATAGTGGCTTGTAAGATTGTGTGTTGTCCTAAGAGACTCCATTTTACAAGCAGCTGGCCAGACAGTCTAGTCCAATGAGGTAAATTCCATGCCTGGGAGAGACTTAGTCTCCTACATGGCTTAGCAGTTAAGGCATTTGCCTACAAAGCCAAAGGACCCAGGTTCAATTCCCCAGGACCCATGTAAGCCAGATGCACATGCATCTGGAGTTCGTTTGCAGTGGCTACAGGCCCTGGCATAGCCATTCTCTCTCTGTCTGTCTCTTTTCTCTGTATCTCTCTCTCTGCTTGCAAAATAAATAAATTTTTTTTAAAAAGACCTAAAAGTTGCACAACTTTCCCAAACAGCTGGCAACCAACTGCACTAATATGTCAGCTGACAAGGACATTTTACATTCAAACCACCACACCTCCCCAGGGGGAAATTCTCTCTTTCATTGAGATTCTATTGTCTGTATTTCTGTCCATAGTGCTAATCTTTATTAAAACTTGATATCAGTTCTGGTCTAGTCAATATGCTTACCCCATGTCTTGGGTTTGTCATCCCTGCTGCAAAAGAAATAAAAATTTTTCTTCTGAAAACCTGGTTTTGGTTTTAAAATATTTTTGGAATCATCACCTTCATTCTGTAGGTAGCTTGTTAGCATTTCTCTTCTCCCAAGTGGAACCTACTTTCTTTGAACATATTATCTGTTATTCAGCTATTGGCATGGTGTTAGAACTGTTTAGTCATGTTTATCTGTTGACCTTAATACTTCTCACATTCAATTTTGCTTCTTTAAATAAAAAAGGTTGCTGGGACCAGAATTTTAAAGTAGTAATACAAATTCAAATTAATCAGGTAATTAAGTGCTCAAAAGTTGTTTTTCATACATCTCTTCTTCTATTTCACTTAACAATATATGATAAATATTTTTATATCACTTCATTTTTTAAAAATTAGAAACCATGGTTCAGGACAACAGCTAACTTGTGGGAGATGGCATGATGATGAAGGGGTCAGAATGCAGACATGGGTCCTGTTGTTGGAAATCAGACTAGCTGTGTTATTCGATGTTCTGCGTTTTGCACAGGAAACACCTGTAGCCTGTCTTCCCTGGGGTACAACATCAAGAGGAAGGACAACAAAGAAGCGAACGCATGTTTCCTCGGGGGTCTCTGAAAGTGGTTTCCCTTCACTAATGACTTCCAGAGTTTTCCCTTCCCCCATTTCCTTCCTCTTCTCCAGTAAGGGTCTGCCCCTTTATGTTCACCAGGGCAGGTGTTTAAGCTTCCTGGATCTGGAGACATGCTGCCGTAATGCCCACATTCAATAAGAAGTTGAAAAACTATCAAAACATTTGCAGTGGAGCCACACATGGATGGCCTTTAATCCCAGAACTCAGGAGGTAGAGTTACCAGGATTGCTATGAGTTCAAGGTCAGCCTGGGGCTTCAGAGGGAATTCCAGGTCAGCTTAGGCTAGAGTGAGAATCTACCTCGAAAAAAAATAAAAAAATAAACAAACTAAAAACAAAAACAGAAAACGAGCATATTAAAGATGTAAGCCACAGCACATTTACAGGAGATTAAAAATGTTAACAAGATGTACATATATGAGTATGTTAACTATAATTAAAGATTGTTAAACATTTTCCCAAGAGGGGCTGAAGAGATAGCACAGTGGTTAGGACACTTGGCTGCAAAGCCCGACGACCTAGGTTCAATTCCCTAGGCAGATATACAAAGTGGTGCATTCATAAGGATTTTGTTTGCAGTGGCTAGGGGTCCTGGCGTGCTCATTCTGTCTCTCTTTATTTATTTATTTTTTTACTTTGAGAGAGAGACAGAGAAAGAAAGAATGGGTGTGCCAGCAGCCTCTCAGCCGCTGTGAACAAATTCCAGATGTGTGCGCTCCCTTGTGGACATGTGTGACATTGCACCCTTGCATCATTTTTGCATCTGGCTAAACATGGGACTGGAGAATTGAACCGGCATTCTTAGGCTTCACAGGCAGGTGCCTGAACCACTAAGCCATCTCTCCAGCCCTGTCTCTCTCCTTTCTATCTCTTTCTCTCTGTTGCTGGGTACTTATTCCATCAGCCAATCTGTTCTAGCCATTAGAAAGAAGCTACAATGTACAGCCATATTTCCACAAATGTGCCAGAGCTCATTGGCTCTTGTCTGATCTTAGAAGCTAAGCAGGACGGGCCTGGTTAGTACTTGGATGGGAGAAAGACGCTGAAAAAGAAGGCAGTAGGACTCCAGTAACTTTTTTTTTTTTTTTTTTTTTTTTTTTTTGCAAGGTAGGGTCTCACTCTGGTCCAGGCTGACCTGGAATTAACTATGTAGTCTCAGGGTGGGTGGCCTTGAACTCTCGGCGATCCTCCTACCTCTGCCTCCCCAGTGCTGGGATTAAAGGCGTGCACCACCACGCCCGGCCTAAGTTAACTTTTAAATTTGTTCTATGGTGTTTTTTAGCAATAGAGATAAAAAAAATAGAGACAGTGCAAAAGGCCCTGGTGAAATGACAGACAAATGAGCAAGCCCAACTGAAAGCCGTGGCCCTGGAAATCATCCACCCCCAGTGTGGCACTGCTACCACAGCCATCAAAGGAATGGCCCTCAGTGGAGTTCTCAAACACTAGAAAACCGCTACAAGAGACGGTGGCTCACCCTAGGAAGGTAAGATGGGCTTTCAGCTCCAATGATTGGCGGTCTTTAAAGGCTGAAGCTGACCAACACTCCCTGGGGAAGTCCCCTTTCAAGTGACTGCATTTAACCATTGATGTACCTTGAGTGATTCATGATGTGACAGGTAAAACTATTTGATTTTTTTTTTACAATTCTAGAGCTTTGTTCTCTGCCTCAATTAATAACCCAGGGCCACTAAATGAACTTGTGTAATAGTAAGTGTTGGCAGAAATGCTCAAAAGCTGAAGAGTTATCATTGTCAGCCACAGCCTTGGGACTTTCCCTATAAATGACCCGATAACAAGGTATAATATTGGGAGTCCTCACCTGAGAAAGATGTGGGACAGTCCTAGGCCCCTCACTTACCTCTCCAGCTACTCTGTAACATGTGGATAACTAGGACACATAAGCTGTAGCAGCCATAGCAATGTTGGCAAATGAAATTAGAAAATTTTTCTGATACTTCTTTCCAAAAATTAAGTATATAATAATTTTATAATGAAACAGAGCAGTAATGTGTCACCTACTGAAGTTACATGTAACTACAATGGCTGTTAGATTCAAGAGGAATCTAAGATTCTGTTGCCCCAAGCAGATCCAAACATTAAGAGACTTCATGACTCATGTTTTGTCAAAAGACAGACCCTAGGCTGGAGAGATGGCTTAGCAGTTAAGACACTTGCCTTCAAAGCCTAAGGACCCATGTTTGATTCTCCAGCTCCCGAGTAAGCCAGATGCACAAGGTGATGGAAATGCACAAGGTCACATATGTGCACAAAATGGCACACACATCTGGAGTTTGACTGCAGTGACTGGAGGCCCTGGTGCATCAATTCTCTCTCTCTCTTTTTCTCTTGCTTTCTCACATTAAAAACAAAAAAAGACCGACCTTAACTGTTTCAGAGAGGAAACAGATGCACAGAGGTGGACTATAAAAGAGTCCTAAAGCAAACTAGATGGTCAGCCTTGAAGAACAAAGCAGCACATTGTCTCACTTCAAATTAACAATACAGTTATAGGACCTCAAGGAAAACAAAAGCAGCTGCTATATCACAGATGTGTGATAGATGCTTATTGAGTAGATGAATCAAAGTAATTATCACACAGACTATACTAAAGCCATCCTAGTTTAACAGTAAATGTGATGTTTGCTGATGTGACAAATAGGTCTCTCTTTTTTATTTTTTTTTATTATTTGAGAGAGACAAACAAAGAGAGAGAGAGAGAGACAGAGACAGAGACAGAGACAGAGAGAGACAGAAAGGAAGAGGCAGAGAGAGAGAGAGATTAGGTGTACCAGAGACCTCTCAGCTGCTGTGAATGAACCCCAGACGTGTGCGCCCCCTTATGGGCAAGTGTGCCATTGAGCCCTTGCGTCACTTTTGTATCTGGCTAAACATGGGACCTGGAGAATCAAACGAGCATTCTTAGGTTTGGCAGGCAAGCACCTTAACTGCTAAGCCATCTCTCCAGCCCGGGTCTCATTTTTTACAAAGAATTTTATTATTTTTTTAAAGGTATTAATGGTAGTGTGAATGTAAAATGTCCTCCACAGGCTCATGTGTTTGCGTGCTTAGTCCCCAGCTGGTGGTGCTGTTTGCGAAGGTTGGGTCAGCTTTAGGAGATGGAGCCTTGCTGGGAAAGTGGGTTGTTAGGGAGCAGGACTGGAGGTTTTATCGCCTGGTGTAACTTCCTTCTCGTTCACACTGCTTCCTGGCTGTGCTGCATTGTGATGTCAGCTTTCAGCTCTGGCCTCCCATGCCTTCCCACCGTGAGGAAAATTCCCTTTGAAACTATAAGCTGAATTAAATCCATTTTCTTCTATAAGCTGCTCCTGGTCATGTATTTGCTCATAACAGTGAGAAACTAACCCAGGTACCAAGGGATGTGTGTGTGTGGCGGGGGGGAACCCTCTAAAACTTTAGATAAAGATGTAAATACTAAAGATTGCACCTTGTTTGTAAAAATGTAAAATGTGGGGTCTGGAGAGATTGCTTAGAGGGTAAGGCACTTGCCTGCAAAGCCTAAGGAGCCAGGTTTGACTCCCCAGAACCCATGTAAGCCAGATGCACATGGTGGCACATTCATCTGGAGTTTGTTTGTAATGGCTAGAGGCCCTCTCTCTCTCCCTCTCTCTCTCTCTCTCTAGTAAATAAATAAAAACGTTGTTTTAATGTAAAATGTCTCCCATAGGCTCAGGTGTTTGAACCCTTGGTTCCCAGCTGGCGGTGCTACTTGGGAAAGTTGTGAAACCTTTAGCAGGTATTGGCTTGATGTGGGGAAGGGGTCACTGGGGGTGGGGCTGGAGGTTTTACAGCCCGATTTCACTTCCTGATAGTGGATTCAATGTGACCAGCCAGTTTCCCACTCCTTCCACCATGGCTTCCCCAAATGGTGCTTTGATTCAGGGGTCCCCCATAAACATAGGTGTCCTGAATGCTAGGTTCCCAGCTGATGGAGATTTGGGAATTAACGCCTCCTGGAGGCAGGGGCGGGCTTATGGGTATTATAGTCAGTGTCCCTTTGCCAGTGTTTGGCACACTCTCCTGTTGCTATTGTCTACCTTATGTTGGCCAGGGGGTGCTGTTCACCCTCTCTGCTCATGCTGTTGTTTTCCCCTGCCATCATGGAGCTTCCCCTCAAGTCTGTAAGCCAAAATAAACCTTTTTTCCCCCCACAAAGCTGCTGTTGGTCAGGTGATTTCTGCCAGCAATGGGAATGTGACTGTAACACCCACTATGACACATAATTCCTTGAAACATAAGCCAAAATAAACCCTTCCCTAAGTTTCTTTTTTTAATATTTTATTTTTACTTTATTTATTTATTTAGAGAGAGAGAAAGAGAGAGAAAGAATGGGCACACAAACTCTAGACGCATGTGCCACCATGTGCATCTGGCTTATGTGGGTTCTGGTGAATTGAACCTGTGTCCTTTGGCTTTTCAGGCAAGTGCCTTTAACCACTAAGCCATCTCTCCAGCCCCCTAAGTTTCTTTTTGTTAGGCATTTGGTCAAGCAACAAGAAGTAAAATAACTAATCCAGAACAAATAACAAATACAGAAACTGGGTAGTGAGACTGGATAGACAGACCCTGTGGGTTTGGAACTTGCTCATGGGATGGTGTGGAAGAGTGTGGAACTTTGGGCTGGAGGAGCTTTTGGGGTTCTATGTGGAGTTTAGGGAGCCCTTCTGATGGGAGTTTGGAAAGTCAGCATACCAAGCGAAGTGCACATTGTGGAGTTCCAGCGAATGTGGTTTCAGACAGGAATAAGGATTATATCAGAAACCAATGCAGGTTGTTCAGATTGGACTCTGGCAAAGAACCTGCCTGCATTCTGTGCATGTCCTGAGCATCTGAGTGAGGCTGAAGTTCAAAGTAATGGGCACGTGTTTGGTGGAGGAAATTTCAAGCAGCACAGCACTGAGTCTGTACCATGGTTATTACTTAGGACTTTTATTCAGATCTATAGCAAAAGAGGGTTAAAGATAGGCAAAAAGTAAAGTTTAGAGAAGAAAGGGTTGAGAGGGAATTTAAAGTTCCAGGAAGCTGCAGCTTATAAAGCATCTATAACTGTTAAAGAGACTAGTGAGATTAAGGAAATTCAGGTGTGTGGTAGTTTGACTCTATTGCCCCATAGACTCAGTCATTTTTGAATAAATTTCCTACTTGAGCCCTAGCAGGCAGATCCCTGCTACAATGGGGCTTATCACTGGGGAGTAGATCCTGGGGTCCAGCTCTAAGGTGTATTTGGGGCAGATCTCCATTCCAGACTAAAGGTGTGGGGAGAGCTCTGGATGTTTGAGTTTTGGGGTGCTGACTATTGGTGATGTCTCTCTCTTGGATCTATGAGAGGGAGCCAGCTTCTTCCACCACTGATGGTATTCCCCTGGACTCATTCTCTCTCTCTCTCTCTCTGAGCCTGAAGTAAATCTTCCTCCTAGAAGCTGGGTCTAGTTGGATATTTGTCTCAGCAATGCAGAGCTGACTACAACAAAGTGGTTAACAGGAAACCTCACTCTTCAGTGGACATTAGGAAAGGTACCCACAGCGAAGCAAGGCCCCACCCATTCAGGGCAAAATCATTTGAAAGGAGAAAGCCTGAACAGAAAAATGCCATAGAAAGGATCCCGCCCCGCCCCCCAAAGTTACTGACTGACCTACTTCCCTGCCCTGTGGTCAGATAATTTTTGTTTGTTGCTGCAGGGTTATATAACCCAAGGGAAGGCCTACAGTAGTCCCAGTACAGTCTGGGGCAGCCTACAGGCAGTCCTTTCCCCAGTTGCTAGAAACTGGAGTTAACCTACTCATGACTCACAATCACGCACATCTGACCCTACCTTCCTGCCTCATTCCTACACAACATTATACAGGAAGTCCCAGCTAACCAATATGACAAAGAAGGGAAGAAAATATGTACAGATCAGAGAGGAATAAATAAAGCTGTATTCATTCGTAGCATATTTTTGTGTAGAAAAATCTGAGAAGATTGAAAAATCTGGATCTTATAGTGATTGTATAAGGTTAGTATAAAAAATATTTAGTCACTCTCTCAAGTCAGTGATGAGGATCCCAAATGGAGATAAAAAACAATACCATTTACATTTGTGGGAAATGATAACACTCTGATGAAAGAAATCAAAAGGGAGTTGCTAAGTACAGACACATCAATAGAATGACAATTTTTTCTGGATGTCGCTAGTTCCCAACTTGATCTCTAGATTAAGTTCTGGACCAAGTAAACTGGAAGGAGGTTGGTTTCGGTGTCAGAAAACTCAATTCTAAAGTTCACACCTTGGGCAAAACCTCAGAATATCCAACATAATAATATTGAAACAGAAGAACAAACTCAGAGAACTGACATGCCTGGTTTCAAAATTTACCATCAAGATGGTGTGTACTGCTAAAAGAATAGACAAATAAACAGGCCAATGCAATACAAAAGAGAGGCCAGGGGTGGACCCACATATATTCAACTGACCTTTGACAATGGAGCAAAAAATATATACAACGGGACAAATATATAATCTGTTTAATAAATGGTGCTGAGACAACTGGACATCCACATGCAAAAAAAAAAATAAATAAAGGAATTTAGTTACAAGCCTTACAAACTTCACAAAATTTGGCATGAGTATATTGTACACTTAAATATACAACTTAAAGCTATGAGAGACCAAGAAGATAAAAGGAAAATCTTCATCACCTTGGATATTTGACAATGAATTTATATATCAGCACAAACGATGTAATCCATGGAAGTACTAACTCAGACTTCATCAACATTAAATCTTCAGTTAGGGGCTGGAAGGATGGCTTAGCAGTTAAAGCGCTTGCCTGCAAAGCCAAAGGTTCCCGGTTCGATTCTTCAGGACCCACGTAAGCCAGATGTACAAGGGGGCGCATGCATCTGGAATTCATTTGCAGTGGCTGGAGGCCCTGGCATGCCCATTCTCTCTCTCTCTCTCTATCTGTCTCTCTCAAAAAAAAAAAAAAAAAAAAAAAAAAACTGTTATATGAAAGCCATTATCAAAAGGATAAGAAGAAGGCTAGAGAGATGGTTCAGCAGTTACATGCTTGCCTGCAAAGCCTAAGGACACGAGTTTGGTTCCCCAGTACCCAGGAGTTGCCAGAGGCACTGAGTGGCACATGGATCTGGAGTTCATCCGCAGTGGCTAGAGGACCTGGCATACCTATACTCACTCACTCTGTGTCTGCCTCTTTCTCTCTCTTTCTGTATCAAATAAATAAACAAATAAATAAAATTTAAAAAAGAATGAGAAGCCATATATTAGGAAAAAAATAATTATGAAACGCACACCTATTATAGAACTTTTATCCAAAAAGTATGAGTTTATTAGTATCATCTGTGACTCAGATGTTCAGTATTCCTCCTCAAATGATATAAACAAATGCAAGGGAGGGGAATACAAGCCAAGATACTATGAGAAAACACCATTCCATTACAAAAGCATATCAAATTACAAGAATACCATTTTAAAACATTAGCACTTTGAACCAAACTCAGACCAAATCCACATGTTCTCTCTGACATGCTGGTCTTGTATGTATGTTTGAATGTATGGGGGGGGCAAATGTAGGTAAAATCTATAAAGGTAAAGTGGAAACCAAGAGGGAGTATAAAGAGATGAGTGGGGACTGGAGAGATGGTTTAGTGGTTAAGGTGCATGCCTGTGAAGCCTAAGGACCCTGGTTTGATTCTCCAGGTCCCATGTAAGCCAGATGCACAAGGGGGTCCACACTTCTGGAGTTTTGTTTGCAGTGGCTAGAGACCCTGGCGCACCCATTCTCACTCTCCCTCTTTCCCTCTCTCTGTCTCTAATAAATAAATAAATAAATAAATAAATAAATAAATAAATAAAAACAAAATCTTTAAAAGAAAGATGAATGGGAAGAAGGGTAAGGGAAGGGAGAAAGGGCACAGGTGGCATGCAAACACGAGGGAGAAAAATACCATGGAGAAAAGAAGAACTGGGTGGCTGAGGGAGAGTGGCTATAAGAGGGGCCAGGAATTTACTAAAACATTGCATTTTGATATACAAGAATGACTGATATTTAAATGTCTGTATGCCAACTAAAAAGAAAACATAAGATTTAAGAAGGCTATCGCTATTATTCATAACAAAGCAAGCTGTCAAACAATAGGAAATTCAATAAATCATGTGTTCCCATACAGTGAAGTAGGAAATAGTTACAAAACATATTGTTCTCAAAGCGCTTTTAAAGATATGGAGAAATGACTGCAATGTATTATGTGAAAAAAAAAAAAACAGGTTACAAAATATTGGTATAGTTTGTGCTCAATATTGTTTAAAAATAAAATTAATATACTAAAATAGAATAAAACATTAGCTGTGTAAGGAAACAGTAATCTCAAAAACACAAAATTGATGAATAGTTCCCTAATTGCTAAGCAAATAAATATTACTCCAATAAACAAGTTTGGGTTTTTCAAATAACAATTAAATAGATTGGGTAACTGTTAATAAGATGAAAAATTTGTCTTCATTGTGTCTGATTTATAAAGGAGAAATCACAATGTAGAAAAATATACCCTATTTTAATTTTAAACTTGTTACCATAAAAATTTAAAATCTGGCCCAACTAGTTAAACATAGACTCATGTTTCCTAAGCAATCCATATTTAGATAAATGGGATAAGGCAGAATGGGTACTTTCCCGGCTTTCCCTGGGACTAGTGTCAACAACAACAACAAAATAATAATAATAAAGGAATTCTCAGCAGCCTCCACCTTGCTGGAAGCCAGTGATGTCAAAAGGAGTGTCTGGCTTTCTCCTTATCACTTTTTTTTTTCCTAAAGGAATACTCCTTTCCTAGATTCCAGTCAGAAGGATGTGACTAAGTCTTCAGGCATCTGGCCACCTGGTCTGGGAGCTAGACTGACAGCCTCATTCCTATTTAAAAAAATCACAAAGCCAGGTGTAGTGGCGCACGCCTTTAATCCCAGCACTCAGGAGGCAGAGGTAGGAGGATCGCCGTGAGTTTGAGGCCACCCTGAGACTACAGAGTGAATTCCAGGTCAGCCTGAGCTAGAGCGAGACCCTACCCTCTATGATCTGTGGATTTCATTCTTCAAATTCACAAGACAAAAACATGGAGACCACTGACCTGGTGGAAGTTTTGGGTGCTCCTAAGCATCTGACACCCTAACTCCTGAGTTAAAAGCCCAACCAAGAGCTGGGAAAGGCTCTGTCACACTCAAACACAGCCTAAATTCTCATATCACAAGAGTTGAGAACACACCAACAATTACCCAAACACAAAATCAACAGAGGTATAATCCGATAGTTGAATCGTAAAACCGACTACGCTACATTCGAATGGATTATTATTCACCACTAAAGAGAAATGTGCTCTCAAGCTCTGAAAAATATCGAGGGACCTGAAGTACATACTATTTCATAAAACAAGACAATGTGAGTATGACTAACAGTATTAGTCTAGCATCTGTTACTATAATATCAGGACAATATCTAAAGAGCTGTATCCAATCCCACAGTCTTAAAAGGTCAAGGCTATGTTGCTGGCATTGGTTGAGCTCTTTGAAGATGGTATCACAATGCTGATTTATGTGCTGATATATATGATATATGTGGGAGAGGTTACATGATAAAACAGGAAGCCAGAGATAGAACAGAAAAGGGGTCAAACTAGCTGTTTTATAATAATTCTTCCCTAACACCCAACTTAAGTCTAAAAAGAACTACCTAATTAATTCTGAGAACATTGCCCTGAATAACTTAATTATTTACCACTATATCTCATCTCTTAAAGGTTCCACACCACTTCCCCACACAGCCACAATGAGGACCAAGTTCCCAATCCTTGGGAAGATATACTCAAACCATGTCCAAATGTTAGCCTCAAGTACATGACATTATGGAAAATTAAAAGTTATGGAGACAGTAAAAAGTTCACATGGTTGGGCTGGAGAGATGGCTTACAGGTTTAGGCATTGGCCTGCAAAGCCAAAGGATCCCAGTCAATTCTCTAGGACCCACATTAGCCAGATGCACAAGGGGGCGCATGCATCTGGAGTTCATTTGCAGTGGCTGGAGGCCATGGTGTGGTCATTCTGTCTGTCTCTCTCTCTCCCTCTTTCTCTCTCGTAAATAAATAAATAAATAAATAAATAAATAAATAAATAAACTTTTTAAAAAGTTCACATGGTTGTCAAAGGCAAGGGAGAATGAAGGAGTGAATCACCATAGCACAGAAGATCTTTAAGGAGTGCAAATATTCTTTAGGATAGAATAACGCTGGATAATAGTATTATGCACTTGTCAAAATGTATAGGATATATAATGCTAAGAGCGAACCCCCAATGTACAGAATGAACTTTGGGTAATAATCATGTTCCAATGAAGGCTCAACTGCAAGTTCTCACTATTGAGTGGGGTGTCGCTAACGGCAAATGCTTTGTGTGCATGGGAGAAGATATGAGAAATTTCTGTGCCTTGACTCAATTTCACTATATAGCTAAGCTAAGAGAAACGTCACTTAAGAACAAATAACAAAATCTATTAAAATAATAGGATTAAGCATGTGTAGAATCTAAGAAATCTTATACTCATCCAAAGCACAGTTTGAAATCCGCCAAGTCAAGCTATTCATTATTTTATAATTAGTAATAGTGTCATCAAAATATGTTGAGGGCTGGAGAGATGACTTAACAATTAAGGCCCATGCCTGTGAAGCCTAAGGACCCAGGTTTGATTCTCCAGGTCCCACGTAAGCCAGATGCATGTGGTGGCACATGGTCCCGGCTAGGAGGAGGTGTCCCAATGGCTGAAACTTCATGATAAAACTGAAACCACTCTGTTTAATTCTTTTAATGGCAATGTCTTTTTTAGGCTTTCAAGAAAAGGAAACTCAAGCTGTTCCCAGCTGTAGAGAAATAAGAGGGCTGATAGAAAATGAAACTAAAACCATTTGTACAGACTTATGTTCCCTAGATAAATATAATAATATGACTAATAAGGAATTCTTTGCAAAGTTGTGGTAAAAAGAACTACTTGACCTTCCCATTACAACACCAGAAATTCTGAAGTCTACCTCGAGGAGCTAAGGCAAATTTAGGTTTACTGCTCCCACTGACCCACCTCTACCCTATCCAGGAAATTGTGATGAAAAGTTAGGTCATGGAGTGAATAAGACTGGAAAATGGGTACGTTATAGTTCACTGCCCTTTATGAAAATGCTTGCTCGATCAGGCCCTGCTTGGTGTTTGTTATCCAGAGAACAAAAGAACTCTTTAATCAAATGGGTTAATAAGTACTTTGCTAAACTTGGCTACAATGAATGTGTAAGAAAGTTAGAAGAATAGCCTTTTGGTATGAAACAGTCTGTCTAGCACTTTGCTGATATTTCCTAGAAAATAAGCTTGCTTTTGCACTGTTGCAATATAAATAAAACATAAGGTTTTGAGGAAGGCGGAGATGCCTGAATCACCTGAAAAGTCTTTTATTCCACCAACCCCCCTGGCCGACTCCGTATTTTCTTCCAGGACCTCATTCCAGCTGGGGCTGGCTCCCGGCACTCTCTGTCTCTGATAAATAAATACATAAAAATAAAATCTTGCCACTAAGTGTGGTGGCACACACCTTTAATCCAAACACTTGGGAGGCAGAGGTAGGAGAATTGCCAAGAGTTCAAGGCCACCCTGAGACTACAGAGTGAATTCCAGGTCAGGCTGGTCTAAAATGAGACCCTACCTTGAAAAGCCAAAACATACGATAAAATAAAATAAAATTTTAAAAACCTGTATGTTGAGTGGAGGTGGATGTGGTGGTATACATTTGCAAACCCAACGCTGGGAGGCTGAAGCAAAGAGGAGCATGAGTTCAGGATGAGTTTAGCCTACACAGTGAGACCCTACCTCAAAATAAACAAATACATTTTCAATTAAAAGTTTATAATTAGAGGACTTCCGGTAAAGATGGCATCCACCTAACCACATCTCACCTCACGGGGAAGGAAAGAGATAGGAAAAATGATCTCAAAATTCATATGGAAAGGCAGAAAGCCTCAGATATCCAAACATATTCTCAGCAAAAGAAACACCTCTGGAGGCATCACTATACCTGATCTAAAGCTATATTACAAAGCCATAGTAATAAAAACAACATGGTACTGGCATAAAAACAGGATTTTAGACCAATGGAACAAAATTGAGGATAGGGAGTTCTCAGAGGAAGAAACACAAATGGCAAACACACACTTAAGAAAATGTTCAACATCCTGAATCATCAGGGAAATACAAATTAAAACAACTGTGAGAGTCCACCTTACCCCAGTAAGGATAGCAAACATTAAAAAGCCTGCTGAAAACAAATGCTGGCAAGGCTGTGGAGAAATAGGAACCCTCATTCACTGTTGGTGGGAATGTAAGATGTTACAACCTCTATGGAAAGCAATATGGAGACTTCTAAAAATGATGACTATAGAGTTACCAAGAGACCCAGTTATTCACTTACTGGACATTTAGCCTAAAAACTCCATGCCTCAGTTCAGAGAGATTTGCTCAATCATGTTTATAGTTGCTCAGTTCATAATAGCTAAGAGCTGGAATCAACCCAGATGTCCATGATTAGATGAATGGATAACTAAGATGTGGTATACCTACACTATGGAATTCTACACAGCAGTAAGGAAAAATGAAACATTGAAATTTGAAGAAAAATGGTCAAACATGGAACAGATCATTCTCAGTGAACTCACCCAATCACAGAAAGATAATCATTGTATGGTCTCACTCATCTGTGACTCCTAACCTGAATCTGCCTGAGATGCTGACATACCTAATAAGCATCTAGAGGACTGGACAATAGGGAGGCTGGGGCGGGAGGGGAGAGGAGGGAGAGGGTGTGAGAGGGGACACAAAACTGGACCCAAATGGAAATGGCACCATAACATCCTATATTCTAAAGACAGACAACAAGGTCGAACCTGCATCAGGTGCTTAGAGGGAACACCTGATTCACAGGGCCCTGGAGAGGGTATGATGAAGACTAACCTTAAGCTTCTCCTACTTCACTCTCTCTCTCTCTCTGTACCTCTTCTCTCATTCTCTTTTATATTACTTATCTTTTTCTTCCTTCTTTTCTCTTGATGCTGGCCTGTAACTCCCAGTACCAGCATGCAGATAATATCCACAATGAGCTGTTGATCAGAGAGACCTAAAATGTTTCCCAAAAAAAGATTTCTGTCAGAGTACTTGATGACCCACCAAAGGTTAATAGTAAGACCCTACTGCTGAAGACACCATATGCTATTGGTATGGAACATGGAGTGACCTGGCTGGAATCTGGAAGAGAGTCAGTCCCCAGACAGTTAGCTTGTCTAGTGCCAGAAGGTGCTACATGAGCGATGGGGGAAAGAGACCAACAACTGTCCAAGCAACACATGATCCAAGCTTCTCAGCAGCAAACAACCTGACATGATGCTCACACAAGGGCAATAGTGGCACACAGCCATGATGGGTAACCAACTGCTCTTGATTTGGTAATAGATCCACTCAGTGGAATGGAACCCATAGCTGGAACTGGGAAACAAATCAGAATCATATCCAAAAAATGAGCCCACTCTCCAATATCAAGCTCCCAGAAATCGTGGGCTACAAGAGGGTCTACATCTACGAAATTCTCTCTAAAATAATAATGGTTATCACATTTATCTGGTGCTGACCTCTCTCTCCATTGGAGAATTTGCTTCTCTTTTTCAGATGGACGCAGAACCTAAGGAGCGAATCAGCCCATGGCACATCACCAAGGTCTCAGCTGAAACCATAGAGTAATGGGGGAAATGAACAAGAGTGCTGCTTTCTTGGTGAACCTGGTATCAGCACAAGGGTGAAGGAGATAGACACTGAGAACACTCAACACCTACCAAACCAGAGATCCAGAGACACAGAGGCGCCCAAGACCTCATCACTGAAGTGGAACTAAAATGAACCCAACATGGCTCAGGGAAATTCACGGAAGAGGGGGTGGGTGGAAAGATTGTTAGAACCACAAGTTGGGACATTACACACAGAGACATTGCCTCTTCCACATAAGTGATGGCTACTCCCACGATGCATGACCCCCATTCTCCAATGAGGAGAGTCCCTTCAAGGGGGGAGGACAGGGTGGAGGCTAATGATGGTACCAGCATGACTGTATACACACTATCTACATAACTAATAAAAAATTATAAATAACATAAATTGATTATATACTTATTCAGTAAATCTTTGTAAATCTTTTTTCCTCATTGCCAACAAGTATGAGCATGCTATTATCTGCAGCTCATTTGAAGAGGCTGTTACAGGCATTCTGTCCATGAGGAAACAGATATACAGCGGAGATCAGTGTGTTACTTAAGGTCACAGAACTGTGACAGAAGAAACAACATTGATCCAAGGCTCTTGCATACCAGCCTGAAACTCCCTTATTGTCTCCTGTGGGTGGGGTCCAGCACAACAGAAGACTCTTGACATGAGAGAAAAAGACTAAGTACAGGGAATGTAGCTGTGGTTTTGGAAGGCTTTGCTTGGTGAGCTCCCCAGAAATGTCCCAATTCCTGATTAACCCTGCAAGCACAGGCTAAGGCCCTCCTGGGTAGAAGGCAAACATAAGCCTAGTGTTGACCAAGTATCTTTGGGGGAACTGGGATCAAACTCACACTCAAACTGAGAACCCTAGATAATAGAAAAGGTCACAGAGAACCAGAGAGAAAGGACAGCTGAATATCTGAATTGGATAAATAAGAGGTTGTCCTATGGCATTAGGATACTTGAAGATGAAATCATGAATCTTTTTCTTTCTTTAAAAAATATTTTATTTTTATTTATTTATTTACTTGACAGAAAAAGAGGGAGAGAGAGAGACAGAGAGAGAGAGAGAGAGAGAGGGAGAGAATGGGTGCTCCAGGGCCTCCAGCCACTGCAAATGAACTCCAGACGCACGTGCCACTTTGTGCATCTGGCTAACATGGGTACTGGGGAATTGGACCTGAGTCCTTTGGCTTTGCAGGCAAATGCCTTAACCACTAAACCGTCCCTCCAGCCCTGTGAATCATTTTCTATAAGGACAAAGATTAGAATATGATAGAATATGATGATAGGCATATCCTCATAAATGCTTGAGGAAGGAGGACTGGGTTAGTGGATAGAAAGAGGCGAGGGAATTAAAAAGACCATCCATGTTCCCACTGATATAAACAATTATGGCAGGAATAGTTTCAAATTTAACCACCAACTAAAATCTTTAAGGAAAGGCGCTGAGGACAGAGTAGAGTTTGTTGAATTGGTCATGAGTTCCAACAGTTGAAGTAAAAGATTTCAGGTGTTAAGAATGGGTGGGAGCCAGAGTTAGAAAAAAAAAGGAATTTATAGAGTAATGTTTAGAGGAATGAGAGTTTTCTGATGAGTCAGTGGTGCATTTCTTCTGGGCACTGACATATTAGGCAATGGTAACAGAGCCAGTATGTTTAAGAAACATTGGGAAAGAGATCTTACAGACGTCTACAAAGTCTGAGATTGTCCCTCTTAAATCTGGATAGTGAGTCTTCAGAGTAATTTTTTTTATAAGGCCCTGAATAGCAGCATGGATAGAAGTAGTTTCTGCAACTGCTGCCCAACCTGTATGGCTGAAGAAAGCCCAAAGTGCACGAAGGATGGAGCGAGCTTCACAACTCAACCTAGGCAGGGTGGAAACTCATCCCAAAGCAGAGAGTTTGAGTAGAAGTAATAACGGGCAGGGGCGGCAATGAATGCTGTGCTCAGAAGCCATAGGTTATTACAGGAAAAAAATAAGATAAAATAAAATAAAATAAAATAAAATAAAATAAAATAAAATAAAACAAAATAAAATAAAATAAAATAAAATAAAACAGTACCCAGGGTGGGAAACCTCTCAGTGGGTTGTGGGTCAGGGAAAATGTCTTGGAAACCCAATAACAATACAAGCTGTGGATAGTGGTCTTGGTTCCCCAACACAGCTGGCTGGTATAACCCTACTGCTGACGATACCACATGCGTCAGTCTCAGGACACTGAGAGTCAAGCTGGGAATGAGCTGGAAGCCTCCTCCCTGCTGACAAGCTGTCATATTGCCACAAAGTGTTTTGCAGGTGCTACAGAAGAAAAGTCATCGAGTATTAACAAGCAGTGGAACTCTGTGAGCTACACTACTGGCCACGCTGGCAAGATGTGCCCACTAGTGCAATAGTGGTGTGTCTGTTATGGGGGCAACCAACTGCTCTCTGCTTGGATTTGAGGCCCACGGCACAGGAGGAACTCATGCCTGGTACTGAAAACCTAGTCAAAAGCCTATGTGAGGTTAAAGTCCCTAGGGGAAGCTACTATTGTTGGCCTAAATAGATATGTTGTGCCTACCCTCTAAATATCTATGTTTTTCCCCATAAGACTAATGCTGTTTTCACCTTCACCTTTGATCAAAGAAGGTTTTTTTTTTTTTTTTTTTCTTTTGGTAGATGGTGATGACTACTAGGAAAGTTCAAAACTCATCAAAGTTCTGAGGAAAAGTGATAACTGAGTGTAGAGCACTAAATGAGACATCTCTATCATGCCCTCCAAACTCAGGGAACACTGTGGAAGAGGTAGTAGAAAGAATTTCAGGGCAAAGGATGGGGTGGGAGTGCTTTAGAATACTGACTCTGGACACAGGTGTCTGTAGTCCTCATATTCTCACACCAGCTGTCCTTACCTGCAAAAGACCTGCACTGTATGGGACCCATCAACATACTCTCATTGAGTAGGGAAAAAACCAAACAAAAAAGACATCAAGGGCTGAAGAGATGGTTTAGCAGTTAAGGCGCTTGCCTGCGAAGCCTGAGAACTCATGTTCAAATCTCCAGGTCCCACATAGCCACATGTGGTTATGCAAGTATACAGTGTCGCACATTCACCACAAGGGGGAGCGCTTGTCAGGAGTTCTTTTTTTTTTTTAAACTTTTAAAATTTTTATTTATTTATTTGCAAACAGAGAGAGATAGAAGAGAGGCAGACAGAGAGAATGGGCATGCCAGGGTCTCTAGCCACTGCAAACAAACTCCAGATGCATGTGCCCCTTGAGCATCTGGCTTACGTGGGTCCTGGAGAATCGAACTGGGATCCTTTGGCTTTGTAGGCAAATGCCTTAATCACTAAGATATTTCTCCAGCCCTTGTCTGGAGCAGCAGACAAGCTTTTGCAGCAGGCTGAAGGTCCTAGTGTGCCTATTCTCTCTTTCTCTCTCTCAAATTAAAAAAAAAAAAATCAAAATAGGAGATGGGCTAGTTGGAAAGAAAGAGGCATTTAGTGGAAACAAGTTGTGGGTGGGGAGACATAAGAAAGTAATTGAAGGCTGCTTATGACCATTATGTACATGTATAAAAACTCTCAGTAAAAAAGGGTTTTACAAAGAAGAAGTAGAAGTAGGGCTGGGGAGATGGCTGAGCAATGAAGAGCTTGCCTATGAAGCCTAAGGACCCCAGTTTGAGGCTCAACTCTCCAGGACCCACATAAACCATATGCACAAGGTGGCGTGTACATCTGGAGTTTGTTTGTAGTGGCTGGAGGCCTTGGTGCACCAGTTCTCTCTCTCTGCCTCTTTCTCTCTCTGTCTGTTGCTAATAAACAAACAAACAAACAAATAAATAAATAAGTAAATAAATAAATAAATAAAATAAAACAAATTAAAAAAAAAATAAGTAGTTTCTGCCAGAGAGATATAGAAATAAGAGTTTGGACTTTGGAAACTGGCACAACTGGGTTTGTACTCAGTTCTGCTACTGTCTCAATCCATTTTGTGCTGCTATAATAAAATGCTTGGGGCTGAGTAATTTATAAAGCAGGGGACTTCTCTGTCTCCCAATTGTGGTTACTGGGCATCTAGTAGGCATACTGGTAAGTCCCTCTCCCTCTGGCTGCAGGCTGCATGACAACATGGCAGAGAAGTGGAAAGGGAGATTCCACATGCATAAGGACAAAGTGTGTGGGTGGGTGACCTCCCTTTTCAATGCTCTAGTTTGATGAGGTAGCGCTAATCCACTCATGAAGGTGGAGCTCCTATGACCTCATTACTTACCTCCGGACTCAAACTTTTAAATGTTTTACCACCTCACTCTCACCACCCTGTAACCAAGATTCCAGCAACTGAACATTTAGGGGATAAACCATCTTCAAACCACAGCCTTTGCATTAGTTGAATGGATAGGGTGAATACATATGACACAATTAATCTTAGCCAAAAGGACGAGAAGCGATGATGACCTCACGTTCTGAAGGGCATTGATTAGACTGCCTTATCCAATGAGCTGAGGAGTCCAACAATGGCTGTCTGCACACTGGAGACTCTGAGACCCCCCCACTCCCCGGTAGCTGCTCAGTCCGTCACCTGGACGCCTCAGCAGGCCCAGACTTGATGATTCCTGGAGAGTGGCTGGTCTTCGGTCCATAACGGAAGGGCCCTCACCCCCGTTGGACTGAAGGATACAGCAGCAATAGCACAAACAACACAGGGATAGACACAGTCACAGGAAAGAGAGCTGGCAGCAGCGCTCTTCCTTGGACCATTTTGTACCACACTGAGAGAGACTTTTCTCCTCTCTGTCAATTCTTCCTGAAAATGCCCTCACAGACCCACTCAGAGACAGGCCTCTTGGTTCTTCCAGTGGCCACACAGATGGCAATCAAGATTAACTCCCCACAGCATCTCACCTCTGAATCTCGAAACGTGTGTCCCTCTCGATACAAAACTCATTGATGTCATGCAGGTCATCCCCAAGCCATCATCAATGAATGTCCAAGTTCAAAGTCTCTCCCAAGACTAGAGGCAAACTCCTTCAAACCACGGGCCTGTCTAAAAACAGAAACCGTGGGCTGGAGAAATGGCTTAGTGGTTAAAGCATTCGCCTGCAAAGCCAAGAGATCCTGATTTGACTCTCCAGGACCCACGTAAGCCAGATATACAAGGGGGCACATGCATCTGGAGTTTGTTTGCAGTGGCTGGAGGCCCTGGCGTGCCCATTCTCACTGTCTCTTTCTCTCTGCTTCTTTCTCTCTCTCAAATAAATAAATAAATAAAAAAATATTAAAATAAACCCAGAAACCAAAATACAAAACACAACACAAGACAAAACAAACTACAGGCTTCCAAGATAAAATGATGGAACTGGAACATGGTAAACATTTTATTATTATTTTATTTTATTTTATTTATTTGAGTGAGAGAGGAAGAGGGAGAGAGAGAGAAAGAGAGTGAGAGAGAGGAAGTGAATGGGTATTCCAGGGCGTCTAGTTGCTGCAAATGACTCTAGACACATGTACCACATTGTGTATCTGGCTTTACACGGATGCTGGGGAATTGAACTCGGGTCCTTAGGCTTTGCAGGCAAGGGCCTCAACTGCTGAGCCATCTCTCCATCCCAGTAACCATTTTTTATAACAAAAGAGAGAAGTTATGCGTCTTCCAAAAAGTTCAAAATCCAGGGAAATATTCAATAAATTCTAAACCTGTAAGACTTGTATCCTGTGCAGACTGGGACTGGAGGTGAGCCCCAAGGCCTTGGGGAGTCTGGCTCCCACCTGTTTGCGTAACACAGCTCATGTGGCTGCTTTCGTGGGTTCCAGAAGCTTTCCCATCCTGGGGCTGCACACTGCTAATAGCTCTGCTGTCCCTGGGTCCTGGCTGCAGCTCCACTCCACAGCTCCGCTAGGGTGCCACCCCTTGAGGCCTCTGCCTGGCTTCCCAAGGCCTTCTTTGGAATCTCCGTGGACGTTGCCATGGTCCTGCCATTCTTACCTTCTGTATGTTGGCAGAATTCACACCCCACATATTAGCAAGGTCTGCTGCTTGCTCCCTCTAATGCGACAGCCTGGGCCATGCCTGGGCCCTATGGGCACACAGCTGGAAGGGCTGTAGAGTACTCCACAGGAAAGTAGAGAGTTAAATCCTGAGGGGTCCTTCCTTGGTCAGGGAGCCTGTGGAAATCCAGCCAGGCCCATTTCCTGAACTCATTCTGCCTCAAAGGTCTTTGGGGTGTGGTGGGAGAAGTGGCCTTGCAGATCTGTGAGATAACCTTGACATTCTTTTCCCATTGACATGTTGCAGAAGACCTGGCTCCTTTTCCTCTCTGCTAATCTTCAGCAAGCAGTTCCTGGGCCCACCCTTACATATCTTGCCTTTCCCTGGCCAAGCTGAAAAATTTCTCAACTGTTTTCTGCCTGCTTTTCTCTTGGATAATAAATTCGTCCTTTAAATATTCTTTATCCTCTTTCAACTAAGTGGTTGAAAACACCTATATCTCTTCTACTGTATGTTTTGTACCAATGTCTATTGTTAGATACACCTGGTTGCACCTGTAAGATTGAATTCCCCTAAGTCCCCAGGACATGAACATGCTAGAGGCAGATCCTTTCCAATAATGTGGCAGCAGTGGCATTAATTTTGACTTCCACGGAGTCACCACATGTGTCCACCTGGTACTTCATCATACGTTCTTTGTTAGAGACATTTCCATCAGCAATCTGGTTACAAACACTTAGTGACTGTCTTGAAAATTCTAGTGCCTTCCTGGTCTCCTTATCTCCTAAACTCTCACCAGAATCACCGATCATGTTCGGTTTACCACCATACTGACCTTTTATAGTCTGCTCCTCCAACCTCGACTCATGACCCGGTTCCAAAGCATTTTCAGATATCTCTACGACCGTGATCTGACTTCTTAGTGTCAATTTCCTATCTTAGTTCCTTTTATGTTGCTATACAAAAATACTCAAGGCTGGATGCTTTATTTTAAAAATGAGTTTTGCTGGGCGTGGTGGTGCATGTCTTTAATCCCAGCATTTGGGATGCAGAGGTAGGAGGATCACTGTGAGTTCAAGGCCAGCCTGAGACCACATAGTGAATTCCAGGCCAGCAGAGCAAGACCCTGCCTTAAAAAGAAAACAAAAAAAAAAAAAAAAAAAAAAAAAGAGGGCTAGAGAGATGCCTTAGCAGTTAAGGCACTTGCCTCCAAAGCCAAAGGACCCCAGTTCAATTCCACAGGACCAGCGTAAGCCAGATGCTCAAAGTGGTGCATTGTGTCTGGAGATCATTTGCAGTGGTTGAAAGCCCTGGTCTGCCCATTCCCCCCCACCAAATAAATAAAAATAAAAAGAGGGGGTGGAAAGATTGTAACAGCCACAGGTTGAGACATCATGCCCAGAGGCATTCCCTCCCCCTAAAAATAACTGACTTCTGCTCCCACAGTGCATAAACCACAACCCCATGGGGAATACCTGCAACCCCACTGAGGAGGGTCCCCAGCGGAATGGGGGCAGAGACAAGGGAAAAGAGGGGACCAACGCATGATATATCCATACAAAACATCTGGTTAATAATCATGATGGTGATGATGATGATAAAAAATATTTAAAAAATTTCAGGGGCTGGAGAGGCTTAGCGGTTAAGGTGCCTGCCTGCTAAGCCTAAGAATGCCTGTTCACTTCTCCAGGTCCCACGTTTAGCCAGACATGTGAAGCCAGCATGCAATGCCACACTTGCCCACAAGGGGACACACGCAACTGGAATTTGTTCACAGTGGATGAGCGGCTGCTGGCATGCCCATTCTCTGACTCCCTCCCTCTCTCTCTCTCTCTCTCTTTTCTCTCTCTGTGTGTCTCTTTCCAAAAAACAAACAAACAAACAAAAATATCAGTTCAGAATCGCAAATTTGAAACAAATCCAAGCTACAAACATATAGTGAGCACTGTGATGAATCTTGGCTTGTCCACTTGATAGGAATGAAATCATTGTGAGGGATTTTCTAGACTAGATGAGCCTCTGGACCTGCTTTTGAGGGAACCATCAGGGTTAGGTTACTTGAGGAAGGAGGGCCCGCCATAGCTGTGGGTGGCACCATTTCCTGGGCTGGGATCCTGTATCGCATGACAATGAGCTGAGCATCAATGGTCACCACTCTGCTTCCTCACTGTGGACTGAAAGGGACCAGTTGCCTCAAGCTCCTGTTCTGGCATCTTTTCTGGCTTCTCAGTTACTTTCTGGCTGCTGGGACAAAATCCCTGCCCAGAAGCATCTTATAGAAAAAGAGAGGATCTTTCTTATTCAGCCTACAGTTCCAGAGGGCACAGTCCATTCATGGCAAGGAAGGCACACAGGGGAAACTGGTATCACATTGTCATACTAGCAGGAGAGAAAGAGAATAAAAAGAAGCCGGTGGCTGGAGGAATAGATTAGTGGTTAAGGTGTTTGCCTGTAAAGCCAAAGGACCCAGGTTTGATTCCCCCAGGACCCATGTTAGCCAGATGTACAAGGAGGCGCACATGTCTGGAGTTTGTTTGCAGTGGCTGGAGGCCCTGGAATGCCTATTCTCTCCTACTGTCTCCCGCTCTTTCTCTGTCAAATAAATAAATGAATAAAAATAAAATATTGAAGGAAAAAAAAAAAAAGAAGCCAGGTGAAGTGGCTCATGCCTTTAATCCCAGCACTTGGGAGGCAGTGGTAGGAGGATCTTGGTGAGTTTGAGGTCACCCTGAGACTACATAGTGAATTCCAGATCAGTCTGGGCTTGAGCAATATCCTACCTCAAAAAAAAAAAAAAATCCAAAAGGAAGAAAAAGAAGGAGAAGGATTAAAAAAGAAAGAGAAGGAAAAGGAGGCAGAAGAGAAAGAGAATGAGGAGAAAAAAGAGGAAGAGGGAGAGGGGGAAGAGGAGAAGGAGAGAAGAGCGAGAACAGAGAGCAAGGCTAGGTGTTGATAACTCAAGCTCCCCCTTCCTCAGTGACACAGTTCTTCTGTGAAGGTGCCTCCTCCTCCACTTGTTTGCTTGTCTAAATAGAGCATCTGCTGTGGAGAGCTGTATTCTGTTTCAGACGGTTACTCCTCAAGGGGAGCCACGTGCAGAATTTGGTTTATGCAAACAGTTCTTTGTCATCTTTCTCTGGAATGGAACTTATCTGTCATCTTTCTTGGACTTTAGGAAAAATAATTCCGTGGAATTGTCTCACTGTTGGCTGCCTAACTGTAGCCCTCAGCGGAGATCCTTCACAGGGAATCACAAGATGGATGGACTTAACGCCATACAGGACAAATGAAATATTTAACATTAAGGAAGCAATTCCCATAGGGCCTAACCAGGGTCACACTGAGCTAGAAAGACCTGATTTGCCTGCCGTCAGGTTGGGTGTGCTGAGGTTTCAGAAGTGCTAAACCTGCTTGAAGGTGCTTGGAAGGGAGAGAGACATATTCAAGCGGAGGGCAGGAAGAAATGAGTGGAGGCCTGGGAGGAGCATAGAATGAGTGGAGTGAGTCTCAGAGAAAGCTTTGTGTGGAGGAGGGGCCACCTGAAATCCAGACAAATTTAACTCCTTTAGACCAGAATCTCCATGAGTGATCAGTTAACCAAAACAAATGCGTCCCCCACCTCCCCACCCTGTTGCTAAGGATAAAGCAACAACAACATGTGGTGGACCGTAACAACAAGAAGTGCCACAGGGTGCCTAAAGGAGGCTTGTGCAGGAATTGGCCAACCTTAACCGAGCTTGGGATGGTTTAAATATATATTTTTTAAACCAAAGCAAGGAATTCATACTTTCATAGGAAATTTTCCAACTTTATTCAAACAGTTTATATGCCAAACAAAACACATCTGCTTATGGCTGAGGTCATTCGTGACCAATTTTTAAAGTTCGACTTAGGCTAGTAAGCTGTTTTCAGAATACCATATTTAAGACGAGTATCTGGTGGCATAGTATCCTAGTGCGTTAGTCAAATTTAGTGCATACGTGGTTTAATTATGGTAAGAGGAACTAGTGCTTGCTAAGCACCAGGAACTAACTCTCAGCATCTGAGGAGCTGTGGTTTCAGAATCAAAATGATTCCTGGAAGGCTTAAACGTGAACCTGGCATTGTGGTGGGGTAAGCTCAGCCCCCATTCCAAACCTATAAGTGACCTCAATTTGGGTCTCTAAGGTGGACTTTACCCCCTCCTGCCTTCTCATGGGCTTAGGAGCTCTTCACAGTATCTCCTCTTTCCTTCTGTCAAATAAATAAATGAATAAAAATAAAATATTGAAGGAAAAAAAAAAAAGAAGCCAGGTGAAGTGGCTCATGCCTTTAATCCCAGCACTTGGGAGGCAGTGGTAGGAGGATCTTGGTGAGTTTGAGGTCACCCTGAGACTACATAGTGAATTCCAGATCAGTCTGGGCTTGAGCAATATCCTACCTCAAAAAAAAAAAAAAAATCCAAAAGGAAGAAAAAGAAGGAGAAGGATTAAAAAAGAAAGAGAAGGAAAAGGAGGCAGAAGAGAAAGAGAATGAGGAGAAAAAAGAGGAAGAGGGAGAGGGGGAAGAGGAGAAGGAGAGAAGAGCGAGAACAGAGAGCAAGGCTAGGTGTTGATAACTCAAGCTCCCCCTTCCTCAGTGACACAGTTCTTCTGTGAAGGTGCCTCCTCCTCCACTTGTTTGCTTGTCTAAATAGAGCATCTGCTGTGGAGAGCTGTATTCTGTTCCAGAAGGTTACTCCTCAAGGGGAGCCGCGTGCAGAATTTGGTTTATGCAAACAGTTCTTTGTCATCTTTCTCTGGAATGGAACTTATCTGTCATCTTTCTTGGACTTTAGGAAAAATAATTCCGTGGAATTGTCTCACTGTTGGCTGCCTAACTGTAGCCCTCAGCGGAGATCCTTCACAGGGAATCACAAGATGGATGGACTTAACGCCATACAGGACAAATGAAATATTTAACATTAAGGAAGCAATTCCCATAGGGCCTAACCAGGGTCACACTGAGCTAGAAAGACCTGATTTGCCTGCCGTCAGGTTGGGTGTGCTGAGGTTTCAGAAGTGCTAAACCTGCTTGAAGGTGCTTGGAAGGGAGAGAGAGACATATTCAAGCGGAGGGCAGGAAGAAATGAGTGGAGGCCTGGGAGGAGCATAGAATGAGTGGAGTGAGTCTCAGAGAAAGCTTTGTGTGGAGGAGGGGCCACCTGAAATCCAGACAAATTTAACTCCTTTAGACCAGAATCTCCATGAGTGATCAGTTAACCAAAACAAATGCGTCCCCCACCTCCCCACCCTGTTGCTAAGGATAAAGCAACAACAACATGTGGTGGACCGTAACAACAAGAAGTGCCACAGGGTGCCTAAAGGAGGCTTGTGCAGGAATTGGCCAACCTTAACCGAGCTTGGGATGGTTTAAATATATATTTTTTAAACCAAAGCAAAGGAATTCATACTTTCATAGGAAATTTTCCAACTTTATTCAAACAGTTTATATGCCAAACAAAACACATCTGCTTATGGCTGAGGTCATTCGTGACCAATTTTTAAAGTTCGACTTAGGCTAGTAAGCTGTTTTCAGAATACCATATTTAAGACGAGTATCTGGTGGCATAGTATCCTAGTGCGTTAGTCAAATTTAGTGCATGCGTGGTTTAATTATGGTAAGAGGAACTAGTGCTTGCTAAGCACCAGGAACTAACTCTCAGCATCTGAGGAGCTGTGGTTTCAGAATCAAAATGATTCCTGGAAGGCTTAAACGTGAACCTGGCATTGTGGTGGGGTAAGCTCAGCCCCCATTCCAAACCTATAAGTGACCTCAATTTGGGTCTCTAAGGTGGACTTTACCCCCTCCTGCCTTCTCATGGGCTTAGGAGCTCTTCACAGTATCTCCTCTTTCCTTCTCTCGAAATAATAAAGTCTCTCTAAACTTTAAAAAAGATGATCAGGGCTGGAGAGATGGCTTAGTGGTTAATCGCTTGCCTATGAAGCCTAAGGACCTGGTTCAAGGCTTGATTCCCCAGGACCCACGTAAGCCAGATGCACAAGGGGGTGCATGTATCTGGAGTTCGTTTGCAGTGGCTGGAGGCCCTGGAGCGCCCATTCTCTCTCTCTCTCTACCTGCCTATTTCTGTATCTCTCTCTCTCAAATAAATAAATAAATAAAATATTTTTAAAAAATGATCAAGGTCTTCAGGTAAATGTTGAAAAGAGACAGAACCAAATGAGAAGCTCCCAGGAGGTCTGGTTTCCTCTGGTCCTGCTTGCACTTTCCTGGCTGAGTTGAGAAGGGAAGATTCTGTGGTAAGAGTGAGCTCTGGCCACTATGTAGGGATATATATATATATATTCATTTTTCTTTTGCATCTGTTCACTAGGAACAATTCCAATCTCACTAACCTAGATCATGACCACGAATATCCAAGATTTCGATGTCCATCTGTTGGAACCTGTCCAACTTCAGTTTGGCAGATTATATAAGGAAGGAGAGCGGGTGAAGGGGTGAAAGGCAGAAAGGACAGCAACGTGGTATCTCCCGGGGGGCTTTTTCCACAGAGAAGCAGGCCCAGGGGCGCTATGGGAGGGAGGGATAGTTACAGCACCTTCTTCCTGACTCGCTCCATCTCCTCTCATTCTCCCTTGCTAGTCCATTCCTTCAAGGGGACACACCACTGGACACCCTGGATTTGCAGCAATTGGAGGAAAAAAAGGGGGGGCAGGTTACCAGTCTGCCAGTAGAACTGTGTGCATTCCACCAGAATAGAAAGCCTCCTTCACCATTCCCAGAAAGGCAAGAGCACATGTGGTTTCCGTGAATGTTGACAGACCTTCAAACATCTTTTTATTTATATGTTGCATAAGTATTAGACTTGGCACTGTGGATGTGAGTTGTAAGCAAACACCTGGTGAGTTTTGCTGGGACACAGTGCTTGTTTCAAAAGGCACACAGGTGTATCCTGTGACTAACTCGTTAAGTAGTTGTTACCATCTCCAGGCTGGACTTGTGTTACTGGGTGAACCAGAAGGGACAATAAGAAAGGGAGAGGCATGGTGGCTTCATTGGGGATGGGCTCCCCCACGGATTATGCCATGGTGATGAAGAGATTTTTCTTTGCAGAAGCTGGGTGTGGCTGAAACCAGGACTGTGAGCTCCAGGCCAGCCTGGGCTCTCTTAGTGAGACCATGTTCTAAGAAAACAAGCAGAGTGTGGAGGAAGGAGGGAGGAAGGAGGGAGGAACAGAGAGATTTCGCTTCCAGTTGCCATTTTGCTCTTTATTCTCTATCAAGTTCTCGCAGCCTTGTCAAACTGGGAGCTCTTGAAGGGTAGCTACAACAATTTATTCAGGCGCCTAGAGACTTCAGAGCAGAAAGTGAAATCTTCTTTAAGAATAGAAACACAGTGCAGGAAGCAGGTGTGGCGCACAGCACACCTTTAATCCCAGCCCTAGGGAGGCAGAGATAGGACAATAGCAGTGAGCTCAAGGCCAGACCACCCTGAGACTACATAGTGAATTCCTGGTCAGCCTGGGCAAGACTAGAGCAAGACTCAACCTCAGGAAAAATAAATAAATAAATAAAATAAATAAATAAATAAATAAATAAATAAATAAATAAATAAATAAAAGACGGGCTGCCTTGCCTGCAAAGCCAAAAGGATCCCGGTTCGATTCTCTAGGACCCACATAAGCCAGTTGTACAAAGGGGCGCATGCATCTGGAGATCATTTGCAATGGCTGAAGGCCCTGGTGCACCCATTCTCTCTCTTTCTCTGCCTCTTTCTCTCTCTCTCAAGTAAATAAATAAAATTTTTTTTTTTAAAAAAAAGAGTATAAGTGCAGTGCAGGAAATAAATATTTATTTAGGAACTATGCTGAGCTTAGTTGTCATGGGCACTGTGACGTGCATTCATTACCTGTTTATCTGAAGGAAGCCATCTGCTGTTCCAATGCCTTGGTCAGGAACATAATTTCTACCTGTGTTTCCTTTTGCAATTCACTTTCCCCAGAAACAGAGCTTGTGTAATATCCACCCACCCCCATGCACTTTGCTCACAGGGCCCATCCAGTACTTCTCAGATAAATTCTAAACCATCCTCCTTTCTCTTGTGCTTCCCCCTCTTCTTGATGCTTTTTCTATCAACTTAATTGGGGCCAACTTGAGGTTATTTTGCTATTACAAAGATATTTGGCACATTTCCCCCCTAGGCAAGACACTCCAGGCTGAAAACAGCTAAGAAACATGTCCAAGGTTACTGGATTTAGAAGGCAAAGTCAAGAGTTTATTTCACAATCTCCAGACTCCAGAATTTGCTGTTTTAGTTCAGCAAGCACTGTGGCGTGTTGCTAGCAATTTCTAAGGCTCTTTGGAAGTGGCATAATGATCTAAAGCCTCCTCCATGGCGTTTGAGAGACCTATGATGCCAGGTGGAGGCTGGACATAAAACAAAAAGATGGGCAAGCTATAGAAAAGGTGGAAACCTGTGTGCCACACAGGAATAAAAACACACGGACATGACGGGAAGAGCGGCCTTGGCCTCGGGAGATTCCAAGCCAGGATGCCCTCTGTTGCAATCAGGTTCGCATTGCTAGCAGAAATCAGCCGACCAAGAGCAGCTTGTGGGAAAAAGAGGTTTACTTTGGCTTACAGGCTCGAGGGGGAAGTTCCATGATGGCAGGGGAAAGCAATGGTATCAGCAGAGGGTAGACATCACCCCCTGGCCAACATCAGGTGGACATTAGCAACAGGAGAGTGTGCCAAACACTGGCAAGAGGAAGCTGTAAGGCAAGAAGGAAAAACTCAGATTCATAGAATGAAGGGTGATATATTACGGTGACAGTCCCAAATCCTTCCTCTACCCTTCATCTTCATCTTCCTCCAAATGCCTTCAGGTGCCGTCTCTTTCCATTCCTCTTAAATCTGTGTTAGGTTTCCCTGCCTTGAACAGACAGCGGCCTGGTCCTTTGCCCAATTGGAAGGCCTGGCCCCCGCATTGTAGAGACTAACTCTTGAATTTGTTTTCCCAAGAGTAGGCTAGCTACTTTTTAGGACAGAACCTGGATGAAGGGAAACTAACCCTTAGAGTCATTTACCCAAGAGTAGGTTAGCTGCTCTTAGGAGCAGAGCCTAAGGGACAAAACAGCAGACCCTTGGAGTTGTTTAAACCCAGGGTGAACCTGCTGCTGCTGCTGTCATTGCTGCTCTTATTTTTCTGTGACTGTAGCTCCCACGGACAGGCACACATTGTGTTTATATTGAACAGTAAAAAATAGTAATATGTGAACAAGTTGAACATTGTATGGCAATGGAAGCAAAAGGCAAGGAACTTTTGACCTTGAACAACCCTTAATTGTTTTTTAATTTTTACTTTATTTATTTAAGAGAGAGAAGGAGAGAGAGAGAGAGAGAGAGAGAGAGAGAGAGCGAGCAAGCAAGCATGGGTACACCAGGACTTCCAGCCACTGCAAATGAACTCCAGACGCATGTGCCACCTTATGCATCTGGCTTACAAGGGTACTGGGGAATTGAACCTGTATCCTTAGGCTTCGCAGGCAAGTGCTTTAACCATCTCTCCAGTCCTTAATTTTTTTTTTTTTTTTTTTTTTTTTTTTTGAAGTAGAATCTCACTCTAGTCCAGGCTGACCTGGAATTCACTATGTAGTCTTAGGGTGGTCTTGAACTCACGGCAATCCTCCTACCTCTGCCTCCCTAGTGCTGGGATTAAAGGCACACCCAGCAAAAATTTTAAATATATTTACTTATTTATTTATTTGACAGAGAGAAGAAGAGGCAGAGAAAAAAGAAAGGGCACACCAGGGCCTCTAGCCACTGCAAACAAACTCCAGGTACATGTGTCCCCTTGTGCATCTGGCTTATGTGGGTCCTGGGGAATCGAACCAGAGTCCTTAGGCTTCTCCGGCAAACTCCTTAACCACGAAGCCATTTCTCCAGCCCCTTAATTTTTTTTTTTTTAATGAAAAGGATTTAGAGGTATATCCTGTTGGACTCTGCTGATCAAGAGTCCAACCAGGCCACTGAGGAAATGGAGAAAAGAGCACGGCTTAAGATCAGTCAACATCTCTAAACATTGCTTGTCAATATTGGTCATCTGTGCTGCTCAGGCCAAAGGGTCAGCAAGGCAGAGGAAACCTAGTCCTATTGCTTCAAGCGGTTAAGATTAACTTTAGGGCAATTTACAAGCCAGGGATTTAGATGAAAAAGCATCTCACAGCAACAGCCTCAGAAAAGTTACTTGTAAAGTCCATAAGAGACATTCACCGAAGGTCTTTCCCATAGTGTGTTGCGGGACCGTTTCTTCTCTTCTTTTCTGCAGAGCTGTGTGGTCCCACTTGCTTTCGCTCGGATCTCCGCCAGCTGCTGCACAAATGTTCCCAGTACATCCTGCTGGGCAATGAGAGACCTGTGCACGAGAATCAATTTGCTCATGTTTTTAGATGACCTACAGCTGATTTCCACACTTGTGAGTAAACCCAGTCATAATATGTAGAGCTCTCTAAGCGTCTATCACAGATGCATGAGAGCACAGAACAGTCACACGTCCCTGACATGGTGGTTTGCGACACAGTGACGTTAGTAATTGACCCAGGATACCGAGAGTCAGAGAAATGGTTTAAGAGGAAGCCAGAGAAGCAGGCAGAGGACTTTTGGTCCATTTACAGATCTTAGGTTATGTTCTGAGAGCAACAGAATGTCATTGGAAGATCCGAAGCAAGAAAATAACATTGTTAGAAAAATTCTGTGGACATGGAGAGGCAGGATTGGCAATGTTTTTAGCCAAGTGATGATAATATCAAAAATAAAAATAGCAGTGCCCATGCAGGGATGTCCTTTTAAGATGTACATTTTAAGTAGAAAATACAACAGTACTAAGAATTGTACCAATAGAGGGTGGGTCTGGAACACTCCTGTGGGATTTCTGGCTTGTCTGTTGGACAGATGATGGCAACATTCACGGTGATGAGAAAAATTGGAAAAGAACCACTTATGGCAACTAAAAAAAAAAAAAAACACTTCACGTTTGAACTTGCTTTATTTCAGTTTCCTTCAAGGCAACCAGCAGAGATGTTTGGTAAGCAGTTGAATTCACACGTGTGTGTGTGTGTGTGAGAGAGAGAGAGAGAGAGAGAGAGAGAGAGAGAGCACACTCACCAGAGAAGTCTGGGTTAGAAATATAGTAATTTGGCCATTGTGAATGTATAGATTTTGATCAAAATCATGGAGATAAGCTAGGCGTGGTGTACACACCTTTAATCCCAGCACTCGGGAGGCAGAGGTAGGAGGATCACCGTGAGTTTGAGGCCACCCTGAGACTACATAGTGAATTCCAGGTCAGCCTGGGCTAGAGTGAGCCCCTACCTCGAAAACCCAAAAATAAATAACTAAACATGGAGATGAGTGAAGCCACATAGGGAAGGTGCTTACAAGGAACAAGCAAGAAGGCTTATATCTAATCTTTCAAGAACTGAAAAACATAACCATTTCATTATATGACAATAGCTTGGCAAGATCAGAGGAAAATGAGTGCATATGACCATAAAAACAATGGGAAGTAAAACTTCAAAACGGAGAATCTAGTGTGAAATATGCAGAGAAGAGACAAAAAAAAAATTCATTGAACATGGTAATATGGAGATCACTGGATTTTTTCCAAAAAGCCAAAATTTGCATGTGATTTCAAGAGACCCTGAATTTTGTCTTTACCTCCCCCAAAGCCCAGGTTCCCATCAACCTGGAGTTTCCTAACAGCCATCTAATATGAATACCTAATTGGATACAAAGTCTTAATTCTTTGTGCCTTCAAGAAGGAAAGTTTTATTTAGCTATATTTAAGATCCAGCAATAGTATATCATTTCTTTTTCTCCATGTAGTCAAGTGGTCCAAAGCAAGAGAGTCTATCAATAAAAACACAGCAGCTTTTTTTTTTTTTTTTTTTTTTTTTTTTTTGAGGTAGGGTCTCACTCTGGCCCAGGCTGACCTGGAATTAACTATGTAGTCTCAGGGTGGCCTCAAACTCTCGGCCATCCTCTTATCTCTGCCTCCCGAGTGCTGGGATTAAAGGCGTGCGCCACCACGCCCGGCCACAGCAGCTTTTTTTAATCTGTCCACAGGGAACTCTGTTCTTCTGCAGATGTAGAAAGCATTTGATGAATCTATTTCATGCTGCACAGATAGGAAGCTTGGCCTGATATTTTCAGTATTTTCTAGGCATGACCAGCAGTGGCTTCCTCCTTCTCTGCAAACTAACCTTCCTGTTTGGATATAGTTTTATTATTTTTAACCAAGACAGGAAAAATGAGCCACAATGAGAGTACAATCTGGGGATTTCTGAGAGTTTATTCCGGAAAACGGTGCTCAGGAGTATATAAATATGATAAAAATGCCAACAGAAATAGTTCAATAGACTCTGGCTTCATGAGTGCTTGTTAATTAACTCTCTGTTATGATCCAACCACTTAACTTAGTGCCATTATATTCCAATTACTGGACCCAATTATTTTTTAAGAAGATTTTTATTTATTTATTCAAGTTAGAGAGACACAGAGAGAGAGAGAGAGAATGGGTGCTCCAGGGCCTCTAGCCACTGCAAACGAACTGCAGATGCATGCACCACCATGCACATCTGGCTTACCTGGGGCCCGGAGAATCGAACCTGGGTCCTTAGGCTTTGCAGGCAAATGCCTTAACCTCTAAGCCATCTCTCCAGCCCATGGACCCAATTCTTTCCTATACAGCATCTCACACTCTTGAGCCCTGACAATAACTAGAAGGGTTATCCTTTTGCGTTCTCCCTGTGGGCACTAGTCGACTATCTGAGTGTTTGTTTCATTACTTAGCACCCTCACAGATTTGGTGGTCTAAAGCAATAGGAATGCATTATCTTGCAGTTCTGGAGGCCAGAAGTCCAAAAGCAGTTCTGGCAGGTCTGAAATCTCTCCAGAGACTGGAGGAAGAGTGTTCCTTCCATCTTCTTAGTTTTTGATGTCTCCGGGCATGTTTTGAGTTGAAGTCATATCACTGCAGTCCTGCTCCCACGATCACATTGCTGTCTCATCCCCTCTGTATGCCATTGCATTTCTTGGGGTTCAGAAGATCCACAGAGTCTTAAGATCTTCTCTCAAAATCCTTGTCTTAAGTTATACCTGCATGATCCATTTCACAAATAAAATTATATTCATAGATTTTTGTGCACCACAATGGAAACCTATAGTTTGGGGACCACAATTCTAAATTCTACCTTACTATAACCTCTAAAAAACAAAAACAAAAAAAACCCACATCTTATTTCTTCTTCCACAGAAGTTCTTTCCATTATTGGAAGTTAGCTATCATTGGTATTCAGATAAAGGGGGAAATTATTAACATTACTAAGTACCCATTATGTTTCAGAAATGTGCCAAAATATTATTTGTTTATTTTTCTCTCTTCTAAGTTATTAACATTTACTTTCACTGCACTGCAACAGGAAGAGACTACTTCACTCACTGCCTTGGAAAAGGCAGGAGGGAAATTATATTCACCTACTTTCATTTTACAAAAATCCCAAGCACTGGGCTGGAGAGATGGCTTAGCGGTTAAAGGCACTTGTCTGCAAAGCCAAAGGACCCAGGTTGGATTCCCTAGGACCCAAGTAAGCCAGATGCACAAGGGGACGCATGTGTCTAGAGTTTGAATATAGTGGCTGGAGGCTCTGGCGTGCACATATTTTCCTCTCTCTTTCTCTTTGTCTCTCTCTACCTACCTATTTCTCTCTCTCAAATACATATATATATATATATATATATATATATATATATATATATATATATATATATATATATTATATATATAATATTAAAAATCTCAATCACTCAGGAGAAGAGAACTGAGCATGTGTAAGAGCAAGAAGGAATAAAACTGAGGCAAGGAGAAAGTCTGAGAGGCCCAAGAACAGACTCTCTGGGCGGAGACCAAGCTATTTGTAAAGAGCGGTTCACGCTGCTTCCAGGAGCCTTGGGCAAGTTCCAAGGAAGAACTCCAGTGTTAAGACCCTCTAGAATTTTGAGGAAAAAAAAGTCCTTTTTCCAAAAAAAAGTTAATAAATTCAGCAGTTTTGGAGTTTTTGGTTATCAAGTTTAAAAGCCTCTTTTTTTTTTTTTTTTTTTTTGGTCATGGTCTAACAGAGATGGCTTAAAGGTTTTACTTACTTCACAGCTTTAGAAGAATCAATGAAAGTATGTCAGGCTGAAAAGGCTGAAAGCTGATTAATCTTGACAATTTATTATTTTCAGGTCATGCACAATGGTGTTTTGGATAATGAGGACCAACGCTGACCTACTAGAATATGTTTTCTATTAAACAAACACAGGCTTTACCCCATGGAAAAGCATGTAAGAGTAGAACCATATTGAAGAGACCCTGTCATTGTAAACAGAGAATCAGGTATTTCAAGTGAAGGGTTTGTCTCATGGGAAAATGTACCATTTTATACATATGACTAAGAGCAGAACCATAATTAAGAAAAAAAATTTACCTTAGAAATTCAATAACCAAGTTTAATTCTCAAATATACCTTTATCAAAAATTTAATAATCTTTAATTAAAACTTTTCATTTAGCTTTTGATTTAGAAATATATATTGTACCTTCTATATCTCCATTCAGAACCAAGTCGTCTGGTTTGGATTCTCCTCTTTCTAATGTTGCCATGTAAAAAGGAAATCAGGTCTGTTCTTTAATGACCTCTTAGTCTAATATCTGTCTAGTCATCTACCCTTTCCTCTGTCAGGAGTTGTGAATTCACTTCGGGGATATGTTTCAACTCAACCTGGCTACTTATGGCTACAGTGGAGTGAAGAGTGTTTTTAGGGTCTTTACTGTCATTGACTTTTGGGGCCTTGGAAGACAATCAAAGGGACCCAGATAGATGGAATTAGATTGTCGACACACTTGAGGGGGGAACTGAAGGAGGATGTAATAAGGTCAAAAAAGAACTGTTCCTCTCCTGAGGTTGGGCCAAGAGGTTAAAACTACCTTTAGCCTCCATGGAACTGGACATTGCCAAGTACAGCTTCATAGCTTTTCATTTAAAAATAATTTCTAAATTTTAATAAAGATATTACAGAAAGGGACCATCAAGTAAAAGATGAAAAGATTTAAATTGCAAATAGAAAGTGTGTTTTCATTAAAGAAGGCTAAAAGAAAGGGACATATTTTTAGATGACACATGACTTTGTGTGATAAAAGATTGTTCCAAATGGAAATAGAGAGAGAAATAAAATAAAATAAAAAGATAAAGTATGTTGTAAAATGATTATGAGAGTGGATATGAAAAGGTTATGGAAATTGAGATGAAAAGCTTTACGTTTGATGTCACAGATCACCATTATTTATTTCATAATATAAAAATACTAAAGATGCCTATGGTGAAAGTGTTAACATGGGTATAATAATAATAATAATAATAATAATAATAATTAACATTAAAAAATAAAGCATTTTAAAAACTCAAAAAAATTTTTTTTTCTCTCTGTATTTTCTCTCTTGCCTAAATGGCTTCTAAGATTAGTCATTGTCCATAGTGTTTGGCAGCTCTCATATCTTTACACACTCTTTCTAGAATATAGTTCAGACTCAACTCTTTAATAAACTGGTAAATGTGTTTATGTTGTCATGTCTCATGACATCAAAGATTAAAATTCACTTTGCTGATATTGATCTACTCATAATAACATTTATAAAAACTGGCTTTAAAATGTCTGTCAGACTTTTAACTGCAGGAAAGCTGAGTCTTAACAAAATCAAGATTTACACTGTGCTTTGGTTTGTTCATTTGTTTGTTTGTTTAAGCTTCATCTATATGTTACATGAAAACCAAAGATAAAAGACTGGTGCAATTAACCTTCTGGGTGTTCAATAATCTTACTGAGAAGTCAAAGCCAATAAGAATATTGGAGCTAAGGTGCAGCCAAAATTTTGGTTCCAGATTCCAAGTCAAGTGGGCCCCAAGAGAAAATAGCATACTTTTGAAGGGTCATCTAGTTCCATTAATACACCTCCGCTGTTTCTACAATGTAACTCCATCTATTTGGGTCCCTTTGATCATCCTCCAAGGCCCAAAAGTCAATAAAAGTAGAGATCCTCAAAACTCTCTTCATCCCACTCAGCCTGAAGTAGCTAGGTTGAGTTGACACTCATTTCAATGAATTGAGAGCTATGACTCTTGAAGGAGGGAATAATATAGCTGGTTAGACAGATGTTAGGCTTAGAGGTCATTAAAGACTTCAAGAGACTTCGCTAGAGTAAGAGAAGGAAAGAGGAGGAAGAACAAAAGCGCCTGCCATGTAGAAGACAGGAGAAGGTAGAAAGCCCATGTCGGCTAAGATGTGGGAGGCTTACCACAGCAGGGACCTAGCAGTTCAGTTGAAGTGAACAGCCAAAAAGCGCGTGCTTTGGTTTCTTTATAGTCCAAGTACGAGGGAAAATTAGTACTTAGAATCAGAAAGGAAGGAGTGTACCATTTCCTTTAGGAAAGAAAGTCTTTCTAGTAATTTGATTGTAGTTTGACAGGTTAAATAGCACAGTCTATGATCTGGGCATCATTTCTTAATTAATACATTGGCTATGATTAGAAGTGCTTTCTATGCCATCATGCAAAAAGATCCAGAGACAACAGATTGTGTAATGGACTAAGAGTACATGATCCAAAAGTAAGGTCTATAGACTCGGTGTCCCTAGTCAAAGATCACTAAAGGTCACTGTGAGATGGGCCCAGAAGGAGGCCCAGAGACTGAGTTGGTATAATAGCATTGCGTTTTTTTAAAATATTTTTTTATTATTTATTTGAGAGAGAGAGAGAGATACAGAAATAGACAGGTAGAGAGAGAGAGAGAGAGAACGGGCACGCCAGGGCTTCCAGCCACTGCAAACGAACTCCAGATGCATGTGCCCCTTGTGCTTCTGGCTAACGTGGGTCCTGGAGAATCGAGCCTCGAACCGGGGTCCTTAGGCTTCACAGGCAAGCGCTTAACTGCTAAGCCATCTCTCCAGCCCAGCATTGTGTTTTTAAGATGGGCTTTAATAGCGTGGAGCTTCTGAGGATGACAAATTCAATAAAATGTTTTAAATTTCACAATAGCATACAGAATTGGCCCCAAAATTGAGTTTCAGCTTGTGTCCAGTTCAAACAATGGAAGAGAGCATACTGTGGTCACAAAGAAAGACAGTGATACCACTAAAAGAATTTGAAGTGTCTGTCACTCCAACTTTGTTGTTTGAAATCATGTACCCTTCAATAAAGCATGCCAAGAGAGTCACTCCAATGAACCAGAGGAACTTTTATATCTGCTTTGTCATGTCTCTTGACCGTGGCATTTTTCTTCTAAATCCAACACTAAATTCTGCCTGCTTATCCAAACGGTGTCAGCACTTGACTTCTGTCAATTCCTTTCTGCTGTGACACATGTCAAGAGGGTGATTGTATAGTTATCTCAACACTGAAGTCTTGATTAAAGCTGGAGGGCGGAGTGGTTGGAATTTTGCTTTGATGGGTAGAGTTCTAGGTGGAACTAAAGAATGATGGAACTAAAGCTTATTGAAGACACATTTCATTTGAAAGGTTTTCTTTGGATGAAAAGATGGCAGAAGTGAGTGGAGTGTGAAAAGTAGAGGCGCCTCTAGTGCGCTTGCTTAGATGAAAGGCCACTTTCAAGTTCCCAGGTAATGGAAAGGTTGTCTCGAAGGCTCATCTCACCTTTGCAGTATGAGACCCAAAGTGCATTTTTCGAAATATAGTGCTTGTAAGTTTTCAAAAATATTGAAAATCATAATGACCTGCTACGTCAGTTACTTCACGTCAAGGGGACAAAACACCTGACCAAAAGCATCCCGCGGAAGGAAAGGTTTCATTTCAGCTTAGAGACTCGGGGGGAAGTCTCATTACAGTGGAGAAAGCATGGCAGGGTCCAGACTGAGGACCAAATGTGGCCAGGGATGTACTTGGGCTGTAGCACCCCAAGACCTGCTCTAAATAATGTATTTCCCCTTGTAATGCCACGTCTCCCAAAATGCCACTAGCTGGGGATTGAGCATGAGGCTTAATCACAAAGACACGAGGCTGTGGGGGACATGTGATATTCACACTATCGTACCTACATATGGCCAATCTCATTTCTTAGCATCTGTATTTAAGACATCCTTGTATCCCGCTTGTAAACATATGGAATCGGTGTACAAATTGAATTACTGAAGGCTGAGCATCGTTAGTCTGAAAGTCTAAAAATGCTCTAAAGGGCTGGAGAGATGGCTTAGCAGTTAAGGTGCCTGCCTGCGAAGCCTAAGGACCCAGGTTTGATTCCCCAAGACCCAAGTAAGCCAGATGCACAAGGTGACACATGCGTCTGGAATTTGTTTGCAGTAGATTAGATGCCCTGGTACGCTCATTCAGTGTCTCTTTCTCTGCCTCTTTCTCCCTCCCCAATAAAGAAATAATTTTTTTAAATGCTCTAAAAGTCAAGACACGTTGGGCGATAACATGATGCCACAGTGAAAAACTCCCACTCCTGATCTCGTGAACAAAGTCACAATTCCAGCCCACCAAAAATATGGTATAAAATTACATTCGGAGTATGTGTATAACATCTAAGATAATCATGTTTACATGTATTTTAGATCTCTGGTTTCATGTGTTTTGCTTAATGTGATTTTTAATTTAATTTGTTTTAATTTAACTTGTCTTTATTCCTTTAAAATTTTAGTTTTGCTAATCTGATATCTATGGACACTTCCCCTCCTGAGCTAAGAATGCTCACACACCTTTCCTGAAAACAATCAAGATGATTCTACCCAAGAGAAATCCATGCTCCAAAAGATTTATTCTCCAGAAAAGGTGTAAAATCCAAACTACATATTTCCTTTAAAAAATATATTTTGGGCTGGAGAGATGGCTTAGTGGTTAAACGCTTGCCTATGAAGCCTAAGGACCCCGGTTCGAGGCTCGATTCTCCAGGACCCACATAAGCCAGATGCACAAGGGGGTGCATGCATCTGGAGTTCGTTTGCAGTGGCTGGAGGCCCTGGCGCACCCATTCTCTGTCTCTCTCTACCTGCCTATTTCTGTATCTCTCTCTCTCAAATAAATAAATAATAAAATATTTAAATTTACATATATATATATATATATATATATATATATATATGTATATTTTTATTTATTTGCAAGCAAAGAGGGAGGGTTGGAGAGAGAGAAAAAGAAAGCCAGGCATGGTGTTGCAGGCCTTTAATCCCAGGCAGAGGTAGGAGGATCACCGTGAGTTCAAGGCCACCCTGAAACTACATGGTGAATTCCAGGTCAGCCTGAGCTAGAGTGAAACCCTACCTTGAAAAAGAAAAAAAAAAAAAAAAAAAAAGAGGGGAGAGAGAGAGGAAAAAGAGAGACTGTGTAAGAATGTATGCACCAGGGCCTCTTGCAGTCACTGCACACGAGCTCCAGATGCCATGCACCACTTTGTGTATCTTGCTTTACGTGTGTACCGGGGGGTAGAACCCAGGCCATCAGACTTTACAAGCAAGTGTCTCTAACCTCTGAGCCATCTCTCTCCAGTCCCCAAACTATACATTGTCTATCGTGCCTGTTGTGTGCCTTTCCGCTGCCAAAAAAAAAAAAAAAAACAAAAAAATGCTAGAAAGTCAAAATCTAATGATGGGAACAGCTTTGAACCTCAACACAAGGGAAGTGGTCTAAGAAAGATTGGCTTCCAGTAAACTCTGAGTTCCTGATAGTACATACGCATGGGAAATGGTTTCCTCAGCTGATCTGGGACACCAAACCAGACTCTGACAGAGCTCCCAAGAGGCTTTATGCGTACGAATGGGGGTGTCTAACTGCTTGTATGGCTCCTCAATTCTGGAAAAGGCTTGCACAATCTCGGCTACGTCTAGAAAAGAAATCCCTTCTGAAACCCTTCGAGGCTGGGCTTCCGTTCCTTCCAGTCTCTTCCACAGAGGCTCAGAGGGCTTCTTGGTTTGCCCCAGGAAGTTGCATTTTACGTAGCAGCTTAGTGTCCACTGACCTTGGCAACACTAAATCTCGAGCTGTTGTTTGAGATCAGAGTTTATCCCATGCTGAACATTGGGGACATTGCATTGACTACCAGGACTGGAATACTCTCAAAAAATGGCTTCCAAGGGGTTTATAAATTAAGGGTAGCTCCAAGATGCAGTTGGAAAAATATCTTCTTCCCCCCCCACCACCACCTGCAGTGGCTCCAACTGTGTTTTTTTATTATTATTATTTTTATTTTTGGAGAGAGACAGACAGAGAGAGAGAGGGAGACAGACAGAGAATGGGTGTGCCAGCAGTCTCTCAGCTGCTGTGAACGAAATCCAGATGTGTGCGCCCCCTTGTGGGCAAGTGTGGCATTGCTCCCTTGCGTCACTTTACATCAGGCTAAACGTAGGACCTGGAGATTGGAACTGCTGGAGATTGGAACCGGTGTTCTTAGGCTTAGCAGGCAGGCGCCTTAACCACTAAGCCATCTCTCCAGCCCTCCAACTGTGTTTTAATAGTCTCTGAGCTGGCCAGGCCTCTTTAAAACCCACTGTGTGGGCTGGAGAGATGGATCAGCAGTTAAATGCTCTTGCTTGCAAAGCCTGATGGCCTGGCTTAGATTCCCCAGTACCCTGTAAAGGCAGATGCACAAAGTGGCCCATGAGTCTGGAGTTCGTTTGCAGTGACAAGAGGCCCTGGAGCAGCCATCTTCTCTCTCTCTTTCTTTCTCCCTGTCCCTCTATTTCCCCACTGAGTGTACAAATAAATAATAAAACACTTAAAAAATAAAATAAAATAAAAGCCACAGGGACAAGTGGAAAGAGAATAAAATGGAGACTATATTTAGGGTATGTGTCACCCAGACTTTAGGTCAGTCCCTTGTACTTCATTCATCAGGCTGCTCACTGTTTGTTGGGTCACAGAGAGCTAGACTCCCCAGTGTTTGCACCTCAGCTATCTGGCCTCTTACTATGTTACTTATGAGCATTTCATGAAAGCCGCCATCTGACTTTTTTTTTGAGGCAAGCCCAACAGACTGGCCTTTTTTATGTAAAAGAGCGAGAGCAAGATAGATAGATAGATAGATAGATAGATAGATAGATAGATAGATAGAGAGAGAGAGAGAGAGAATTGGCACACCAGGGCCTCCAGCCAGTGCAATGGAACTCCAGATGCGTGTGCCACCTTCCACGCTTGTGTCACCTTGTGCATCTGTCCAGCTTATGTGGGACCTGGAGAGTTGATTCAGTGCCTTAATGGCTAAGTCACGTCTCCAGCCCCTGACTCATTTTTCAACAAGATATACACCATATTGTTGTTGATTTATTAAGAGAAACCAACATGTTTCTTTGACATTAAGGAATCACATAGTATTTGGACTGCATGACCCAAGCAGCTGGCCTTCAGCACCTTTCTGCAGTTGGACTAGAAAGTGAAGGCTACTTGCAGGAAAATATGATTCTGTTTTGTCGAGTTCATTTTGTTTTAGTTAAAAACAAACAAACAAACAAACAAATAAAACTGCGACTAACTGTGATGGTCAATCCCAGTTGTCAACTTGACTGGTTCTAGAATCCCCGGGAAGACAAATCTCCAGGTATGTTTGTCAAGGCATTAGATGATGGAATTAAGGGGGGGAAGAGACTCCTGACTGTGGCTGGTAGCATTTCACTTTTATGTGTCCTTTTGCTGTTGTCCTCACAGGAAAGAGGCAAGTCATTCTGGGTAGTGCCCGGGTCTTGTGCTTTTTCTGAAGTCACTCCCTGCTCAGTCAGAACGCAGCTCCCACAGGCAGGCTTCACACTTCCCTCTTTCTTCATGCCCATTGCAGAAGGGTTGGGTGGACTGTGGGGGTGAGGAGGAGCCGAGAAGAGCCATGAGAACAAGAGGCTTGCGAGGGTGGTCTGATGTCACTCAGTAGAGAGGACTCAGCACTTAAATTCCTATAGAACCTTGTGCCCACCCAGTGAGACAGACTTGGCGCACATTCAGTTTATATAAGGAGTGATGCATACTGTTTATACTGGATTACGTGACCGGGCCATGATCACACTCACCAAATACCAGGAATGGTATTATTTTGGCTCTTAAGCTCTTATGTTTGTTTCTGTGCCTCACAGTTGTTAATACTTTTTGAAGCACAGTCTCACTGTAGCTCGGGCTGACCTGGAAGTCACTTTGTAGTCTCAGCCAGCCTTCAGCCCATGGCAATCCTCCTACCTCAGCCCTCCTAGTGCTGGGATTAAAGGTGTGAGCCACCGTAGCTGGTAGCTGGCTATGACTGTTTTTTTCAAGGTAGGGTCTTTTTTAAAAAGTTACTTTCCTGGACTGGAGGGATGGCTTAGTGGTTAAAGCATTTGCCTGCCAAGCCAAAGGACTCAGGGTCGATTCCCCATGACCCACATAAGCCAGATGCACAAGTTGGCACATGCTACTGAAGTTCATTTTCAGCAGCTGAAGGCCATGGGGCACCCCATTCTCTCTCTCTCTCTTTCTCTCTCTTTCTCTCTCCTTCTCTCTGCCTCTTTCTCTCTCAAATAATTTTTTTTTTTTTTTTTTTTTTTGGTTTTTCAAGGTAGGGTCTCACTCTGCTCCAGGCTGACCTGGAATTAACTATGTAGTCTCAGGGTGGCCTTGAACTCTCAGCAATCCTCCTACCTCTGCCTCCCGAGTGCTGGGATTAAAGGCATGTGCCACCACGCCCAGCTCTCAAATAAATTTCTAAAAAAGTTGCTTATGTGTTCTTCAGTTCAATCATTCTCCTACGTGGGCAGAAAAGAGAAGTTGTCTGAGCCATTTCCACCACAGATAATGTGTGGACAGAAAAATACTTCACTGAAGTAAGATTCTTTATTTGTTTACTTACAGAGAGGGTCTCAGGTGTCCTAGGCTGGCCTCAGACTTACAAGGAAGTCACGAATGACCTTGAATTTATAATCCTTCTGCTTCCACCTTCCTAGTGCTGGGAGTACAGGCATGTGGTACAGTACTAAGATCAAACACTCTATCAATTGAGCTACATCCTAGTCCAAAATAAGATCAACTGAGCAATAAAAATATGCCCCCCCTCCTGAAGCTTACAAGATAATAAACAGAAAAAAAAAAAAAACTACCCTATGTGGTATGGTAGCTAGTGGTGGAAGTTATGGAGAAAAAAAGCAGGTAGAGGAGGTAGGGTGTGTTGTTGGGATAAGGGGATAAGAGCAATGTGACAAGCTCTAAAAGAAACATTTCAGGAGAGAGGAGTTAAGTGCCAAGGCTCTGAGGCAGAAATATGTCTTTTGGAGGTTTTATAGTTTTTTGTTTTTGTTTTTGAGGTAGAGTCTCACTCTAGCACAGGCTGACCTGGAACTCACTTTGTAGTCCCAGGCTGGCCTTGAACTCACAGCAATCTTCCTACCTCTGCCACCCACATTTGGGATTAAAGGTGTGAGGCACCATGCTTTTGACTACTCATTATATGATAGTGATCTGGCACATGAGTTGTAGGAGGCGATTTTCCACCAGGCTGGCCTCAGTGTCACTGTGCAGCCCTGGCTAGCCTTGAACTCTCTACATGAAGATTATTTTTGTCAAAGCCTACATGGCCCAGTAGTAATATGGATTTTATTTTCTTTGATTCTATATCTGTGAATAACTCTCTTGTCAGCAATGGGTAAATACCTAACTAGAAAAACCAAGCCTCATCTTCAGTTTCAGTTTTAGCCAAGGACCAAAGGATTCTTTAGTTTTCCCCTGAGTCTGAGCAGGCTTACCAGCACCCTGGAATTTTTCTAAAAATTTTTAAGTAAAAAGATAGATGATAGAATTATTGTAAGTGAGTCAAAAAAGTTTACAACTTTTCCAGTTCACAATGAGTTCATAAAGATTGGTTTTGAAAAGTAAAACCATTTTACCTCGGGTGGGTAATGAAGTGCTTTGACAGAAGCCTGTATTGTTTTGGGGACCTTGTAGGTCTCTCTGATCAACAGCTCAGTGTGGGTTGTAAATGATTTCTGGGACTGGGATTTACAAGTCAGAGCCAAATGTTTTAGGGTTAGGCTTCATCCCACCCTCTCCAAGGCCCTTCTTACCAGAAGATCCCCCCATACTGCTATTGAGGCTTACATCTTTTAGTGTACTTATCTACGAGGAAGGTTTCTATGGTACCAGTTCATTTTGGATTTACTGTTGTGTGTATCTCCTCCCACCCTCTCATTCCCCTCCCCCAAGACCCTCCCATCCCTATGGTCCATCCCTTCAGTTGCCTGTCAGGTATGCCTGCCACTCCAGCTGTTCCAGGTTAGAGACTACAGCTGAGGGAGAACATGTGCCATTTGTCTTTCTGTGCTTGTGTTGAGTTCCCTTAGTATGATCGGTTCCAAGTCCATCCATTTTCGTGCTAATTTCATTATATCATTTTTCCTTACTGCTGAGTAGAATTCCATTGTGTATATGTACCACATCTTCATTATCCATTCAGTGTATGATCGGCATCTGGGTTGATTCCAGTTCTTAGCTATTGTGAATTGAGCAAGCTAGAAGCATGGTTGAGCAAATATCTCTGCAGTGAAGAGTGGGGCCTTTCGGGTAGATGCCCAGTAGAGGAACGGCTGGGTCAGTTGGTAGCTCTATTACCCACCTGAGGTAAAAGGTAAGACCTTATTGCTGAAGAGATCTGGCTGAATCTGGAAGGAAGCCAGTTACCAGATGGTTGGCCAGTATAGTGCTGAAAAGCACTATGTGAGCTGCTGGGGGGAAATGGACAACAACGTTGTGAGCAAGCAGGGGACACTGCTGTATGAAAGCAACCAGCCTGACAAGACATACACGCCTGTGCAATGGTGGCACCTAGCCTTTGAGGATGGCCCATGTATTTCTGATTGTCTATGAGATCTGTTCAGTGGAAAGGAACCCAGAGCTGGAAATGGAAACTGAGTCAGAATCCTTTGGAGACCAAGATTATAGACTTCAACAAGAAGGTCCCATTAGTTTTTGGCCAAAAGGGAGGCTACATCCACTTAAAATCTCTCTGAATTAACAATGCTTCTCTTCTTTATGAGAATCTCACTTTCCATGGGGGAATCTGCTTTGCTTTTTTTCAGAAGGCAGCGAGAACTGAGGACAACCAAAATCTATCAATAAGACAAGAAAAGAGGGCTGACTCCCTGGCAGGAGATGAACCACCCTTTGCACAGTAGCCAGGACCCAGGGGAGACCACAGAAATCCCGAAGCTGCTGGGACTCAACACTAAAGTAGACTTAAAACACACCCACCATGGCTCGTGGAATTTTGCAGAAGAGTGGGCAGAAGGAATGTAAGAAACATGGGGTGGCAGGGAATGCCCAGAGCCATCGCCCACCCCCCACCCCCAGCCCACCACACACACATTGACTGACTGCTGCTCTCACAACTCATAACCCACAACCCCATGGTGAACACCAGAAATCTCACTGAGGAGGGCCTTGACTGGAATGTGGGCAAGCGGGGAGGGCAATGGTGGTACCAACAACTGATGTGTCCATACAAAGTTTGTACTTAATAATAATTTTAAAAAGTAACACTCAAATGGCACACATAAAAAAGGGCTCCATACTTGGTGGGGTCATGTCAAAAGGACACAGTCACTCAACTATAGGAGCTCCACTAACACACCACAGACAACCCCTTTGTGATTTTGTAACCAGTCAGAGATAGAAAGGAGCAGAGGTTTTTATATGCACAGAGAAAAGGGTTATTATTTATTTACACATCTCCCACGGAAATGCCATACATCAAATATTTAGAGTTGACACGTTTAACTGTTCAGGATTTTTATACAAATATAAGAATACAGAATTAAATAACACATGAAAATCTCACTAAATATATAAATATACGATTCAACAGTGAAAACAACTCACATTTTAATTCCTAGGTCACTGGCTAGAGACAGTAAAAGAAAACTACTAATTTTGTCTTATGGCGAGGAATCCATATTCCACTAATGAGAACAAAATCTGTAGGACAAAGGGGATTGTGTTTTCATACCTACCTCCACCCCTCTTGTGAAACGGAATGTTAACTCATGGAGAAAAAAATGTCAGGTGAATTACCTGACTGCTGTACAGGAAATCGCTAAGCGTCTGTTTCATAATATATTTTCCTTATACTAGACTGCGTTCAGAATGGCCTAAAACAGGGCGACAACGTGGGACAAACAGACGAGGAAAGCATGCTTCGTTTAAAACAACAACAACAACAAAAGTAAGCTACTGTCTACGACTATCCATATTGCCTAGATGCTATAAAAATAAGTTAAATAGATAAGTTAAGGTTGACAATGTTATTTCACAATAAATTCTTCCCTAGTTTTGTCATAGTAAATCTCATCGAAGCACATGAAGAATGGCAGGAGAATCCGAGATCCTAGCAAGGCCAACAATTAGCAAAACAGTAGCAGGAAGGTGACTTGATACCCAAAGACCCGAATCAGACAAAGCTAACAGAGAAAGGAAGAGGCAGGATATCAATAGCAAAGCAAAAGGGAGTGGCAGAGAAGTTCTTTGGAGCTCCTAGGTTCTTCTCTTTCTTTTCACTTCTTCCTCCTTTGCTTATTCCTCTTCTTTTTCTTTCTTTTTTTCCTTTTTTTTTTTTTCCTGGAATTCCTTTCATTTTCAGAGCAGCATGGGAGATCATGGGGCCCAAGTCCTTTCACATTTTCAGTGAGGACATGGAGGCTCAGTGAGGTAAACTGACTGTGACGTGGTTTTCTCACCAGTGGAGCTCAGATCAGCTTGTGAGCTCAGAGCGTCTAAGTCCAGTGGCCTTTCAACAGCGCAGCACTTGTTGCTGTACAGAACCAAGTCCTACAACAGACTTGAGAGGTAACGTAACGTCACTTCCTCTTGGAACTCGAGCGCTGAGTACCTTAGGTGGCAGTGAAAACTTGTCAAATTCTTCACACAGTTGCTCCTGTTTCTTTTGTTTTTCTGAGGTCCCTTGGAGAATGACCTTTCACCTCCTGCTTTCCTTTCACATCAGATTCAAGTAGACCAGGGAAAAACTTTCAACACGCTGTATCATCTAGGGCTCTGGGTAAAAGAAAGATGAACTTATTAACTTCAAAGATTGATAATTTCTGAGCATAATTTAAGAAGACATACGCATAGCAACAGAAAAACAAACAAACTCAGAAATCTTGGTAAAAATAAAGATATAGACATTTCTATTTCATTTTTGTTTGTTCTAAGATGAGATCCCACTTTGTAACTCAATCTGTCCTAGAAGCCACTGTGTAGCCCAGGCAGTCCTTGAACCTATGAAGATCCTTCTATCTTAACCTCAGAGCAGAGATTTAGGTATAAGCCACCATGCCCTGGTAAAAGTAGATCTTTCTAACCCACTGTAATACGAGTAGACTTTATGACTCTTTTCAAAAAGACAGGCAGGGCTGGAGAGATGGCTTAATGATTAAGGTGCTTGCCTGCAAAGCAAAAAGACCCAGGTTCAATTCCTCAGATGCACAATAAACTAGGAGGACATGGGCCTGTAAAGTCATGTAAACAATAAAGTAATAGAGCTAGAACTTTCTTGATGCTTCCCTCACCCTCTGAATAATCTTAGAGAATTTGTTACTGGACCCTCCAAAGACCTGCATATCTTAGAAGCCAATATTTCCAACGTCAGCTATCAGTGGTCCATGGAGGTACTAGTACCCCCACAACATGGCTCAATGCTTTAAAAAAAAGTAATATAAATGAAAAAATATATCAGGCATATGCAGCAATTCATTTTCAATTATTATACTTAATGACATGGCATTACTCTCTGAAGTTATTTACTTATTTATTTCATCTCAATGAATACTTTTAATTTAGATTAGTAGACAGTAGAAATGCTTTAAGCATTAAAAAAATTTATTTATGAGAGAGAGAGAGAGATAAAATGGGCACCCCAGGGCCTTCAGTGGCTACAAACAAACTCTAGATGCATGTGGCCCCTTTTGGTTGTGCTTAGTGCATCACTGTGTGTCTGGCTTATGCGGGACCTGGAGATTCCACAATGAGTTCTTAGGCTTTGCAGGCAAGCGTGTTAACTGCTAAGCTATTACTCCAGCCCAAAAGTAGTTTTTGAATGGGAAGCTCTCCTTAAACCATACTTAATATGTATGTACTTAGTAGCATTGTTCTAAAATCTTAATGACTTTTCTGCCTTAGAGCTTTCACCTTTTCAGAAGCCAACTTCTCTATTCCATGGCTAACTATTCTTTTCTTACAGGTCTCTGGTTTAACATTGATACCTCAGACAAGCCATCCCCAGTCTACTCATTATAAATAAATAGCTCTCTTATTTCCCCTGTCATTGTATGCTACATGTTTTCTTACAGATACATTTTCATGTTGAAATAGCATAGTTCACTTGTGGTTTCTCTGTCCTAGTGGCCTATACCCACCACCAGAATGCAACCTCCTGTCTCATAACGTATAATCTCTAATGAGTATTTTTAAAATACTCATTACTAAGCCTTGTTGGTTTCATCGTCTGTATAATGAGAATAACAGCCTCTGTCTCATATTGCCATGAGATGAGATGCAATGTTTGCACCTATAAAGTCTAGTCCTTTTGTCCCATGATTATTCTCTTAAATATTGAAGAAGACCCTTTCATCTCCAATCCAATTCTGACCTCTCCAGTATCTTCTTTTGAAATCGAAACATTTTGTTCCTGAGTGGTAAGACTCATTTTGGATGATCAATTGTCAATAATCGAACTACTGACTGTAATTCAGAAGGGTCCTTCCAATGCCAACACAGTTTTATCCAGAGAATGCTCCAAAGTTCTTTTCTAAATCTGCTAAGCCTGATTTGAAACAATTCATTGCCTGATTTTTGTATTGGGCTCAAAACTGTTTTCCTTTCTTTAAAATAGTTTCCATAACAAATATATACATACACTATGATCCCTCACCTAAAAGGTTACTGCTCTATTGATAGCACTTACTGAAACAGAAATTTTTAGGATGGTCCTGAACTCGGGGATGTCTAAGGACCACCTGAACCTCCTGATAATGCTGATTTGCAGGTACCTAAGACATGCTTAGAGACTCAGGTGGTCTCTTTGATTGTTCAGGTATAATACCCTTTCTGTCTTTCTTTCTGATTAGAATGACCAATGAACCATTGTCCTAAAGGAAGAGCAACTATGCAGTATGTTTTAGGTACAAAGAATAAAGGGAGAAAAGACTGTTTAACAGAGATAACAGAGCAAAGTCAAGTCATTGAAGGGTAGATGCTACATGGAAATCAGTGTTCCTGGGCAGCTCAGGGAAGCTTTGTATCTATAACAAACTTCAGCCAGCTATATTTTCTCATATCTAGCAGCTTTCATTTCCGGAAAACCCATTCACATACATACTTTCAGTAACTTTTCTCATTCTTCCCCAAACTTGCACTAACTTTAGTAAATAACTAGTTTTCCCATAATCCTACCAAAAAAACTTAATCAAAATAATCCCCCTTATTCAAAATTGAACATCTTACAAATATCAAGAAATCAGTTCTAAAGTGTCACAAGTTCATTTCACTAACATGTAGGTTTCTGTTACTCTATGATTTTGTCTTCTCCTCTCAGCTTAGCTTCACTTCAGTTTTCTTAAAACCAATACTAATGATTGATATGTGTTCTCCTCTCCAAATTCCCCTGCCCTTGTGCTCAAAACGTTCATTTTCTAAAATTTTCTTCTTCCATTTTACCTCTTTAAACTTACCTCCTTTTCATCATCTGAACACTTTATGAAAAGACACATTTTTAAAATTGAAAGGGACCATAAATATGGTCAACAACACTCTTAGAACCAGGAATTCTGACCAGTCCTGGTGGAATTCTGTCTCGTTTGTTTACTAAGAAGGACAAAGGTTCTCTCCTGTCCACAAAACTTCCATAATTGTCTCTCATTAACATTGAGTTGTAAATGACACTGAACACTATAAGCATTACATTCCACTGCATGTATTTGGTCATGTGTCTGTATAATATACAGTAGCTTATTTTTTAAAAAGAACTATTAGTAGAATAACTGTTCTTCTACAAAGGGGCTGTTGAAAACAAAGAGGGTCTACAGGTAGAGTATTTTAAAGAATTATGTGGAAAATATTGAGGGTCCTAAAATCTATAAGAGTTGCATAATATGGTTCTTTCACTATGGGAGACTTAGAAACCTTTGTGGTTTGTTTGAAGACAATTTCTTGGTATGTACTCAAACTGACCATGAAATCCCTCTGTTTCAACCTCCCCTGTGCTGGGATTATGGGCAAGTACTACCATGTCTCATTAGCAGTCTTCATTGTACTGTTGTGATAAATGGGGAAAGACCACTTTAGTCATGAGCAATCTCACTGTGTACAGTGCTAAGTGAAATGTTCCTGCTTTGCTCTTACAGAGAATCCAGTTGAACTTACCTATGACTAAGCTATCAAAGGAATTCAGAATCTCTTGCTGCCATGAGGGGTGAGTAAAGAGAAGCAGGAAATACTAAAATTTCCACTTAAAAATATCAGTTAAAAAAAAAAACTCCAGTTAATAATGACTAGTAAAAACAAAAAAGCAGAAGTTATACTTTTGTTAAAGACTTTTGAGATAATGTAATTTTGAAAATGTTGGAAAATGAAGTTTGCTTTGTTAAAAGGAGACAGAATGTGAGTGAGAAAGCCAGCGTGATAGGCTCAGGAGTTTGGACTAGGTTCTGATGTATGGATGAAGTATGGCCTTGACCAAAGCTGAGGCTAAGGAATTATAGATCTAGAATGTTCACACAGGGAGGTCAGGTAAGACTGTCCTATGCTAAGCTCACTCTCAGCCCTTTGTAGTATTTATGGCAGCATAATAATGCTGTTTTCTATTAGCCACATCCTATTTCAATGAACCTGGGACTGTGTTACCTTACATGGAAAAAGGAATTTTGCCCATGTGATGATTAAGGGGCCAGAGATACAGACAGGCTTAAGGTAATCACAAAGGGTCAATGCAAGGGTCAAGGTGTGGAAGGCCCATGTGGTCATTGCCAGCTCTGTAGAAGTAAGGGGATAGGCAGGCAAGCAATGAGATTGATCTAGAGAAGCTGGAAAGACAGGAGAAGCAATTTCTCCTGGAGCCTACAGAAAAGAATATAACCCTGTAGACACCTCGGTTTTAGCTCGGTGACACCCACATTGGATCTCTGACTTTCAGAACTATGGTAAAATTAATTTGTATTGCTACATGTCATTATGTTTGTGATGACCTGAAAAAAAAAAAAAAAAAACGGAAACTACTGGCAGCATTTATGACGTTTCTTCTCAGGTAAATCACGTTGAGTACTTTCATTAAGTAACCCAAACTTTTCTATTGTTTCCAAACCAGTCTGGAGTCAATCAAGCAAAAAAGAAAAAAGAAAAGAACAAATACCATTCAAAATAAAATAAAGAGTTCTAAAAATGAAGTGATTGTCTACAATGATCTGCTCCAAAACAGATCCGGAACTTCTTGTATTGTTGTGAGACATGTACACATATGGTTGGACAAATGCTGTTGAGATCAAAGATTATTCTCAACTTCAAATTTAAATTCATTGTCCTGATTAGAAAGGCATGAATTTATGACATCATTAAATTTTAATGGAACTATTATGGGAAGGTAGAAAATTTTCTTAGGAAATTTGGATTCCTTCTCACTTTGTATTTCAGTAATAAAACACTGGATTCATGAAATTAAAGAAAAGCAATTTATTTGAAAGTTTATCAGTATTACTAGGGTAGTCCCCAGAGAAATAACTAATGATCTCATCAGGAATGGTGCAAAGAAATGACCTATTGACTCATAACTTCTCTCAGAGTGCAGTGTTACAGCTGAGATGGGAACAGCGTGGCACTCTGTAACTTACAGAGCCACAAGAAATGTTACATGAAGCTACCCCCATGAAAAAATAACATCTGTCTTTAGAGATTGCCTCTCTGTGAAGAACTAAATTTGTTTCAACTTTGGGGGGTGGTGTGTCATATATAAAATAAATATTGTTTTGATCATTTATGAAACATAAAGTTGACCTTAACATGTTTTTCTTCCTAGTACTAGAAAGCTCCATGAACATGAATTCACCCTTCTCGTCATCTCATCTCCCTACCGACTGAACACGTGTGTGTGCGCGCACACACACACACACACACACACACACACAAAACTGCACACACACACACTTTCCCTCTTCCTCATTCTTATTCACATTGTCATTTCTCAGATTACTGGGTTCAAAAGCCTTGTCTGAGTTTTTTGCTTCCCTGCCCAGATATAGGTTCTGTTTTCAAGAGGAAACGGAAAGGAAAAAGTGAAAGAAAACAAATACAGATAAGAAAAATGGTAGGCAAATGTGTACCCAATGTCGTGCTTCCTCACAAATTAATGACCAGAACCTGCTACCTGAATAAAAATAAAAATGTATCATATAAAAAGAAAAGAAACAAAGAAAAAAAAAAAAAAAATGTATCACACATGCTATGATTTTCTTCTCTTTCTCACACTTCTCTGTTTAACTTAATGTTTGGTCTTCCTGAAGTAGTATTTCCCTGGCTCTGAGTATTTTGACTTCTAGCATAATCAGCATTTCATTTTACTAGCTCAAAGCAGACCGAATGTCCAGTTTGTTAAGTTTTTCAATCAGTCAAAAATAAACCTCACTCAAAACGTGTTATTGAAGCTGGGCATGGTGGCACACATCTTTAATCCCAGCACTCAGTAGGCAGAGGTAGGAGGATCACTGTGAGTTCAAGGCCACTCTGAGACTACATAGTGAATTCCAGGTCAGCCTGAGCTACAATGAGACCCTACTTTGAAAAACAGACAAACAAACCCCCAAAATGCTATTGAATGTTCAGATAAATTGAGTGAACTGGCTATATGTCACGAAGACATTCATCAAAAACCTCAGTGACCAGGACACTACCCAGTGAATTCCAGGTCAGCCTGAACTAGAGTGAAACCCTACCTGGAAAAATCAACAAAAACAACACAAAATCTCAGGGACAATGCAGTGCTTACAAAAATCAGAGCATTTTGTACATGAGGAAAAACCTAGGCACAGAAACAAATTGCCGGTTTTGCTACGAGACTTGGAGAAGCCACTGAACAATTATATATCCCAGAAAACCCAATACTGGCTCCGTGAACAAAGACATACAATGACTTCACAAATCTTCCTGCCTTGTGGCCCCACAAGAACTTTTTTGAAATGAATTTGTGTTCTTTATACTTTTCTGCTTACGCTTTCCAAAAGACATGACTGAATATTACGAAAAATGCAATTTCTGACAATAATTCCTTTCAGATCGGGACTCCAGGGCATCAGCTATCAATGCAAGAACATTGTGGAATCCATCAAAAGACCATAGTAGGCCTAGAAGGCTTGTAAGGTCCTGCCTGACTTTAGGGAAGGAAGCTGACTTCACTCTCAGAGCTGCACTACAGCTGGGAGCTGCTACAGTGTGGAGAGCATCTGAGTTCTGTGGGCTTCTGTTCACGTGCCATAGGCCTGTCTGACCTATCATCTCTTGTGTTTATATAAAGCTTAGCCAAGAAAAAGTGGTCCAAAAGATCTAGTACGCAAAAAGTGGTCCATGAGACTTAAAACACAAACGAAAATATGGTAGTTTTGGAGGGAGATTCTGAATCAAATTATAAAGCAGCACTCAAAACCTACAATATTTTCTTCCCTGAGCCGGAGCTTCAGTTGGTGAGAGGGAGTAAGCTCCCAGGTGACCTTTCACCCTAGGAAATTCCCATTTCACGATGCGCTTGCAGCTTTGTGCTCAACAAGCTGCACGGTCTTCAGAAAGCCTTTCTTCTCTTTGTAACGATAATCACTTCTCCTGTTTCATAGCATTTTGCTTTTATGATGTTCTTTGACATTGTCCTAGATTAGCATTGATGAGGTACTGAATTTATAACCAGAGAAAGGGAACCGGGAAAAAAAATCACTTTGCAAATCTATTCATTCTCCCTTCCTTCCTTTCATTTGTTCATGCATTCATTCACCACTCAGTCACTCATATAATTACCATTTACTGAGTACCTAGTGGATATAAGATACTGTGCTAAATGTTGTGAGTTATAAAGGAAAGTTTCCAGCGTGGAAGGGCAGAATGACATGACACAATTACTATACGTGTGGATCACCTGTATTTTGTCGACAGTGTTTGAGGCATCATGGGAGTGTAACATAGGAAGTGCTATTTAGTGAGTGATCATATTGGACAATTTCACAGTCTCTTAAATGGGCAGCTGGCTTGTGGATTGCTGTAAAAGAAAAAAGACTGGCCTTATTTACAGGAAGAGGACCCTGTATGGGTGCCAGATTTCTTTCTTTGGTTTTTCCATTAAATGATTCCATTGTGAACCATTAAATATTTTCCTCATTTCCACTCATGAACCTTTACTTTCTACTTATGAAATAATCAGCCTTTAAAATATATTAGAAGATGACATATAGAAGTGTCCAGTTCCAAGAAAATGACACTGAAGCACTTTTAAATCACGTGAACATTTGTGTATTTTGGAAACAATAAACAAAACACACAGTTGTAATCCCCTTAGTTATATCTTAAAATGACCCCCAAAATATTATTATTAAAAAAAGTATTTACCTTATTTCATTCTCTGCATCCCCTGTGATGACTCACCTCGGTCCTGATTCCGGTGACGCTTCCAGTATAATAAGATTGAGATTAGGACCAGAAGAATTACCAGAGAAACAATGCTTAGCAATAGTGGAATTGAAAACCAGAATCCTGTGGGTATGGAAAGGGGAGAGGCGGAAAGGGAAAATGGAGTTAGAAGAAAGAAGCTGTGAAGGCAAAAATTTATAAAGTACCAATTAGGACAACTTTGGATGACAGTTGAGCCTTCAAATACATACCTACTGAGGTCTATATTCAACATTTTGTATGACTTGAATAACCTTTAGATAATGGTAGTAACAGCTTACATGTTTTATGCAGTTATACATAATAGGATCTTCACATGTATTATCTCAAACCACAAAACATTCTAGCAGTTAAATGTTATTATTAATCTAAAACTGAGAGTTAGGGCGACTAAGGTAGTTAAAAATCAGAACAGAAGGCTGGGCGTGGTGGCACATGCCTCTAATCCCAGCACTCGGGAGGCAGAGGTAGGAAGATCGCCGTGAGTTTGAGGTCATCCTGAGACTACATAGTGAATTCCAGGTCAGCCTGGGCCAGAGTGAAACCCTACCTTGAACCCCCCACCCCCCCCAAAAAAATTACAAAATCAGGACAGAAGATATAAAGGTCAAGGATTAGTCAGAAGTCTATTTGCCTCTAAAACACATATTTTTTTACCATACTGTACATAAAGGCAACATGAGTTTATTAAAGACAAATTTAATACTGAGAAATATCAAGGAAAACAAACATGAATCTCAGAACTCAACCACCGCCCATTTCAATGGTCTTATCACACCTCTTCTCACCGATGTCTTGTTATTGAGTTTCTTTCCATAACTCAATAAATGCAACCTCATGAAATATTGATGTCACTTTATAATGGAAAATAAAGGAAAAGCTCCTGAGGCTGAAGAGATAGATTAGTTATAGTGCTTGCTATACTGTAAAACCTATGGACCCTAGTTCAATTCCCCCGTACCCACATAAAATCAGATGCACAAGGTGGCACATGCATCTTGAGTTCATGTGCAGTGGCTACAGGCCCTAGTGTGCCCATTCTCTCTCTCTCTCTCTCTCTCTCTCTCTCTCTCACACACACACACACACATACACACACACTTCTCTCTCTCAAATAAATGAATAAAATATGTTTATAAAAAGGAACAGCTCCTGATGTGAAAGCATGCAATTCCTCCTGGATTACTGAATTTGTCACATCACAATTTGAACTGAGAGCCTTCAAATTTGTCTCATTGCTATAGTACAGAACTTGTCATAATGTATTAGAGTGAGATATTTCATAAATGTTCACCGAATAAATGAATATTATATAAATCATATTAAACGTTTTACATAGCGCAAATCAAATTTAGTGCTCCTGGGAAAGAAATGCTCCTTTTTGATTCTTATTTGTCAGGGATATTTATTTTTTGCCTTGGTTGAATCTGAGGCTCTCTTCACAAAATCTTCAACTACAGTCCAAAAATTTACCCACTTTCTAACTAATCAGAGTTTTCAGAATCCAGAAATGCCAGCGGCAGCTGCTCCTTGGAGCTACAGTGGGGTATGCGTAGAAAACTTTCCAAGTTTTCTTCCTTAAAACACGTTTCAAAATAGCTACAGCATTTGTAGGATGCTTAGTCCTGAGAGCTCCCTCCAGTAAGGTCTTCAAAACTATGGAGGAAGAGGATGGTGGTCGCCATCACTGTGAGTTCTTTTCTCTAAACCCCAAGCTTCCTTTATTCTCTCATACACAATTCTCACACCCTGCATCCACGAGTCTCAAAGGTAAGTGTTTGGAAGGACACACCAGGAACAGGGAGCAGGAGACAAGAATGAGAGGCACCTTGCCTTGTGAGATTGAGGAAGATCCTCCAGACTGGCCTTTTCCCAGTATGGACAAGTGTAGATTATTCAGAAACTTCATCACCAATTTCATTTCTCCCAGGAACCCTTCCTAAATGTGTTTATTGAATAATTTATACTTGCTGTAATTTTTTAAATTGGTGTTTGTTGCTAATCTTTTTTTTTTTTAATTTAATTTTATTTTTTGGAGAGAGTCATAGAGAGGACAGAGAGGGAGAAGGAGACAGATAGACAATGGGCGCACCAACAGTCTCTCACCTTCTGTGAACGAACTCTAGATGCGTGCGCCCCCTTGTGGTCAAGTGAGGCATTGCGCCCCTTGCGTCACTTTGCATCTGGCTAAACGTGGGACCTGGAGATTGGAACCAGCGTTCTTAGGCTTAGGAGGCAGGCGCCTTAACTGCTAAGCCATCTCTCCAGCCCAATTGTTGCTAATCTTTTATTATGACTAATGTAGAAACTCAGTTTTAGTAAAGGAAGGTATATGTACATATCTAAATATGTGTAAATATATGTTATAATTACATATAATGAAATATATACATTTTATAAATGTAATATTTATATTATATGTAATTATAACATATATAATTATATATAATACATATATAGTAGGGTTCATGCATCTGTCTTATGCATTCACGGGGGGGGGGGCCTTCCAATGTAAACCTGCAGGTGAGGGGACTGTGGTGATTTGATTCAGGTGTCCCCTATAAACCCATGTGTTCTGAATGCTTGATCCCTGGCTGATGGAAATTTGGGAATTGGAGCTTTACTGGAGGTGATATATTGTTCGGGGGAGGGGGTAGGCTTTGGGGTATTATAGCCAGTTCCCCCTTGACAACGTTTGGCACACTTTCCTGCTGGTCCTGTCCACCTGATGTTGGCCAGGAGGTGGTGTCCAGCCTCTGCTCATGCCACGGTTTCTCCTTGCCATCACAGAGTTTTGCCCTCAAGTCTTGAAGGCAAAAGCAACCTGTCTGTACCTCCCACAAGCTGCTTTTGGTTGCTGCTTTGTGCCAGCGACAGGAAGGTAATGTAACAAGGAGAGTGTTGAAAACTTACTTTGTTTCCTTCTCACACTTATCCCTCCTCCCCTTGTCTCTCCCCACCCGTGGCCTTTGCTGAGAAATTGAAAGTCTGTGAAGGACCTGACCCCCTTCCAGTTGGGGAAAAACAGAAGCAGCCACAGCCATCTTTACCGCTGTTTCTTACCTTTGTCCAGAGTTTGCCTGTAGTCAATCACAGTTCCCAGGTACAGCACCTGGCAGATCACCTCCTTCCCCACTTGATTCTTGGGGTCTTTGACGCGGAGGATGCTGGTGACCGATGTGGTCCCATTTGCATGTGACTGACTCTCCGTAGTATTCTCTATCCCTGTGCCAATGCCCTTCCACGAGATCACAGGGGCGGGGCGAGCAGTGGCGGAGCAAGTGATATTTAGGTGGTCTTCAAAAATGGTGTAGTGAAGGAATACTTTGGGCTGTACTGGGACAAGAGAAAAAGAACGTATTGCCTGTCATCAGTTAAGCACCGGGTCGGAGTTTTGCATTCTCTCACAGGGACAAGGGGAAATGTCCTTGCAGAAAGACACTAGTAGCCCAAGTCTATAAGGTGGCACATCCCCCTCCCACTGGAGCCTGGCCAGCACTTTCCGTGTCTCACTCCTTGACGTGCAGGACGGAGAGTGGATGGCTCTGAACTTCGGATGGGAGAGGCTCTGTCTGTAATCTGTCTCTAGCACAAGTGACTGGGTAGACAGACAGTACTGAGAAGACGAGTGATCCTGATCCTTCCCACACAGTCCACACCTAATTACTGTGTCCTTCTGCATGACCAATGCCTGCTTTGAAGGTTTCCTTACAAACTGCTCAACAGTGTACCCTTCTCTACACATGTACTCTGTCCTGTCACCAGACCTGCACACATGTACCCTGTCCTGTCATCAGACGTGTACACGTGTACCCTGTCCTGTCACCAGACCTGCACACATGTACCCTGCCCTGTCATCAGACGTGTACACATGTACCCTGTCCTGTCACCAGTCATCAGTACCCTGTCCTGTCATCAGACGTGTACACATGTACCCTGTCCTGTCACCAGACCTGCACACATGTACCCTGTCCTGTCATCAGACGTGTACACATGTACCCTGTCCTGTCACCAGACCTGCACACATGTACCCTGTCCTGTCATCAGACGTGTACATGTGTACCCTGTCCTGTCACCAGACCTGCACACATGTACCCTATCCTGTCACCAGAACCAGGGCGGGCACAACACAGCCAGCCAGTCAAGGGGATGCCACTTAGAGAAAATAATTTCCTATATAAAACTGGATCAGCAAATGAGACAGAGAGAGGAAACTTGGGGAAATCCTTGCTTAGAAAACTTACCCAAATTGCAAACTAGAAATTCATAGCCCAGTATCAGAAAGAAAAAAAAAAAAATCAAAGGATGACAGTTACAAAAGTCCCAGAAATCCCCTGACAGAGTTTACAGAAAATAGCACAGGAGAAAACAAGAAAAAGAAATAATTTCCTGGCTAAGCTGAAATCTTTTCTCTCGTAAAAGTTCCCTCGGTAATGACTTTACTTTGGCTGAGAAGCAGAGCTCACCTCTGCCAAACACAGCAGACCAATGTGTGGCTGGCTTTGGAGCCCACAAGGTAATGAGAGTGCTTTCAATGAAAGCTGGCCTGGGCCTCTGGGTTCAAGAGGTAGGTGGGTGGCAGTGGCTGGGGTTGGGCAGCAGAGTGCCCTAATTCCAAACATCAGCAAGCCTTGGGAGATAACAACAGAACGATGAATATGACCTTGAAGTGACAAGACTGGGTATCACAGCCCTCTGGGATATCAAAGAAGGGCTTACGTGTAAGCTATAGGTATGGCTACGAAGGGTCAGTGTGGGCAAGAACAAGATTATGAGTTAAAAGACTCCAATGAATCTGATGATCAGGCAAAAAGTATCAAAGGTTATTATTAGGGAGGCAGAGGAATAGAAAGAAGTGAGAGAGAAAGAAGAGAAGAAAAAGGAACATAAGTGAGAAAATATAGCCGGGCGGGGTGGCGCACACCTTTAATCCCAGCAATTCAGGAGGCAGAGGTAGGAGGATCGCTGTGAGTTCAAGGCCACCCTAAGACTACATAGTGAATTCCAGATCAGCCTAGGCTAGAGTGAGACCCTACCTCAAAAACCCCAAAAGAAAATAAAAAGAAGAAAAGAAAAGGAAAAAAGAAAGAAATGAGAAACAATGAAATAAATTTTGTAAAAAGGTAAGAGGGCTGGAAGACTAAAGGAAGAAAATAAAGAAGTCAGAGAAACAAAACAACCACGTAGTAGAAATCACAAGGAAAGCTTGACATAATATTCTTCAGAGAGGCCCCATCATAGGAAAAATAAGTGAAAGAGGGCTGGAAGGATGGCTTAGTGGTTGAGGCATTTGCCTGAAAAGCCAAAGGACCCAGGTTCGATTCCCCAGGACCCATGTTAGCCAGATGCACAAGGGGGCACAGGCATCTGGAGTTCATATGCAGTGGCTGGAGACCATGGCATGCCCATTTTTCTCTCTCTTTCTCTGTCAAATAAATATAATAAAAATAAAATATTTTTAAAAAAATAAATGAAAGAGACTTGTAATTATCATACCTCCCATGCTTCAGTAAGTGTCTCCCATGGCCAATTTTCTTTGCAGGCTGAAAGTCTCATTTCAATATTTGCCAACAACCCTGTCTAGGTATATCTTCTCCACACTCCCCAGCACCCCCTCGTGTGCCATGCTCCAAAGTTATTATCCCTTCTTCCCAATTTCTAATACTTCGTGTTAGCATGTGTCCATAGAAGGGGAAGGCAAGGCAGCAAACAAGCCTACTGGATTTGAAAAGGACTTGTGTTATCCAGTTATATCCCTAGTTGACACTATTTCAGAACAGAAGTCTCTGCTGTGTTTGGCGCTTATTATTCCTGAAACGGCAGTTAAGGACCACTGTGACTGCTCCAGCTGAGCCTGACCTGCCTCTGTCCTTAGGTCCAGAAGTCCTCTAGTGATTTTTTTTTATATTTATTTTTATTTTGGAGAGAGACAGAGAGAGAGAGGGAGAGGGAGAGGAAGACAGAGAATGGGAGCACCAGCAGCCTCTCAGCCACTGTGAACGAAATCCAGGAGAGTGCGCCCCCTTCTGGGCAACTGTGGCATTGCACCCTTGCGTCACTTTGCATCTGGCTAAGCGTTGGACCTGGAGATTGGAACTGACGTTCATAGGCTTAGCGGGCAGGCGCCTTAACTGCTAAGCCATCTCTCCAGCCCCCTCTAGAAATTTTCTATCACATCTTTGGTGTCCAAAGTCCAAGTCTAAGTCAAGTCACTACTGTGGTCGGCTTGTCGTCGCTGTCATTATTCTCATTTTTTTCTGAGAGCCAGACTGTCAGAAAAGATGGTTCCAGCCAAAGATTTCATGGTTGCACCATGAGCCTCCCCACAGGTCAGCAACCCCTACTATGGACACGAAAGACCGTCTCACAGTGAGCCCTTCTCTGACAAGGAGCTAAGTACTTCAGCTACATTCTAACCACTTGTGGAACATGACATTTCCCCAAAGAGACACTGTCTGCAAGAGATTCTCACCATAGAGGGTGAGGCAGGATGTTCCTGAAATCTTCCCAGAGCTAAAGGTATTGAAGAGACACATGTAACAGCCTTCGTCCTCCAGTGTCGTGTTCCAGAAGGTGATGGTTGAGTTCCGGAGTCCCAGCTCGGTGATGTTCACCCTGTCCTTATAGGCGGGCTGGACCACCACCCCGTGGTTCTTGCTATAAGTGACCATGTTTTCTGGGCTTACAGCCTTCTTTTTCTGCCAAGTCACAATCAAGGCTTCCTGGGAAGTTTTCAGGGAGCACCGTAAGGATGCCGGTGTGTTCAGCAGCATTCTTTCATCCTGGGTTATCACTTCCACTGGAGAACCACACAGACACACACACAAAGAAAAGTACACTTAAAAATGTTATTCCATACGTAGACACATGTATTCCTGACAGCAAAACAACGTGCAATGAAAGTCAACTATGGAAAAGAGAGACAGGGCAGAGAAGAAAACAAAATGTCTTTACATACTTATAGGTTAGCAGACAAATACATGTTCAATCTTTAAAAGTGGAGTAGCAGAGTATAATAACAAGAAAGAAAATGCTCAATGACCCAGAAATTGTGAAGAATGCCTGTAAGCTGGAAAATAAGTCAAATGAGATTGAAGATGAAAATGTCCAGACAGAAGAGGGTTACCAGGCATGGTCATGCACAGAGAGGTGTGAGCCGGGAGTGAGGAAGGGTCAAAGGATAACAAGAAGAGTGATGAGCTTAACGATGAATGATAGATCAGCTCAATACACCCCCCACCCCACCCCCACACACAGGCATTTCTGACTCTGGAAGCAGGAAGAAATACAGGAACTGCAGGCACCCCGGGGAGTGCGGGAGTGATACACAAGAAAGAGGCAAGACGGTTTTGATGTGTTGACACTCAAATGACAACCTACACACACCCTAATTTTCTTGAATGCCATGGCAACAATTTCTTCTCGGCAATGCTGGCATATCATGGTAGATAATTTAATGGAATCCTCCACAGAACAGCAAATAGCTAAACATTTAAGTAAGCTAACAAAATGAAAGAGGAGTCATGAATTTTTTTTATTATTATTTTAAAAAAGTAGTAGCCAGCTGGGCATAGTGGCATACACCTTTAATCCCAGAACTTGGAAGGCAGAGGTAAGAGGATCGCTGAGAGTTAGAGGCCACCCTGAGACTACATAGTGAATTCCAGGTCAGCCTGAGCTAGAGTGAGACCCTGCCTGGAAAACAAAACAAAACAAAACAAAACAAAACAAAACAAAACAAAACAAAACAAAACAGTAGTAGCCAAGCTTGGTGGCGCACGCCTTTAATCCCAGCACTCAGGAGGCTGAGGTAGAAGGATCACCATGAGTTTAAGGCCAGCTAGAGACTATATAGTGAATTCCACGTCAGCCTGGGATAGGGAGAGACCTTAATTCAATGCCCCCACCCCCACCAAAAAAGTAATAAATGACATAAATGAAATATGTGCTACAAGTACCAGAACTCATACCAAGCAAATGCAGACAGCATAAATCAATAAATACTTTGACGAGCATATGGGTGATCTGAGCATAATGAGATGGCAGCATTCTACATGGCAGGGATCAGATATGTGCAAAGAATCAGAGAAGCTCAGCCGACTGCCTCACTTAGCAGCATGGACACACCTGCATGGTCAAGTTGAAGGCAGCAAGGCCCGACCATGACATTCTTCCATCATGCAACACAAAGGGACAGGTTTGTGTGAGGGTTAAAGAAAAAGGCAGTGAGTAGACTTAAATGTCCTAATGTTAGTCCAGTATCACTTTTAACGTGGAAAGACAAAGGAATTGGGGGGGGGGTAGTTTTGAAAATAATGAAAGGAGCAGTCTAAAACAAGACACATTCATCATGAACGTCCCACATTCCTAACAATTGTAACTGAATATTAAAAAATGGAAAAAGGGGCTGGAGAGATGACTTAGTGGTTAAGACATTTGTCTGCAAAGCCAAGAACCCCGGTTCAATTCTCCAGGACCCATGTAAGCCAGATGAACAAGGGGCACATGCGTCTGGAGCTCGTTTGCAGTGGCTGGAGGCCCTGGTGTGCTCATTTTCTCCCTCTCTCTCTCTGCCTCTTTATTTCTCTCAAATAAATAAATAAAATATGTTTTTTAAAAATGGAAAAAGTATTTCATATGGGCTTTCTCTATGTAATTCAAATATACTACACTTATGTATATATATCATGATATATATAATTTTATATATAATATAATATATATAATATAATATAAATAAAATAATTAATATTTTAGAGATGCTACATAATCTTTTCCAAGCACACATAAAAAGTTTTCGAAAACTGCACCTGAAATTGGCCTAAGAAAGCTTCTATCCTATAGCCTTGACCACCGTCAATTAGAAATTGACACATTACTTTTAATTCTGGTTTTATCAGATACCATAGCATGAACCATAAGTTATTACAATTAAGTGAAAATCAGAGCATAATGTTAAAATTTGTGGAAACCACTCAAGCATTTCTTAGGGAAATTTAATCCTAATTATGTTCTTTAGGAAACAAGAAAGTTCTAAAAAATTGACGGCAAACCTTGCTTCTAACCTCCTGTTCACCCATCCCACATGGGAATGAAGGCACTAATTCATGAAATGATATACAAATGCAAGACTTAGTCAAAAATACCAAGATTTGTTCTTTCAGCTTAACAAAATAGATGAAATATTGTTCAGTATAAGTGGGAGAAAGAAGGCTGTTCACGCTAGTCCCTGACAGCATCCGTGAAGGACAAGGGCAGAGCAGCAGATCCACCCTGGGACCTCCGAAGTGCTGCTGCACGGCACAGCACGTGACTCGAGACGGACACTTGGAAGGTGAGAAGGTTCTTCTAACCCACATGGGGTTGAGGTTTCCTGAATTTGTTGAGATTTTACAGAGCAGAGATAAAGAGACTATTGCTTTCAGAATACAGACTGGGAAAGAGATCAAAACTAGGGTTCAACTTTTGGGTACGTTGTTGTTGTTGGTCTTGACTCTAGAAGCTTTCATTCAATGGAAATTAATTTGCAATTCTTTGCTGCTTGAATGGAAGCCAATTACATCCTGGTAATTGTCAGCTGGTAAATCCCCGTTATAGACACTGTGGGCCAGGGCTGTGGACTGGCATGAAGCCTGCCATCCTTACCAGTGTTCCCATCACCCTCCCTAAGGAAGCTTGTGTTGGGGGAACATCACACTACGAATAATACTGTTTAAAAAAAAATACAAGCCGGGCGTGGTGGCGCACGCCTTTAATCCCAGCACTCAGGAGGCAGAGGTAGGAGGATCGCTGAGAGTTCGAGGCCACCCTGAGACTACATAGTTAATTCCAGGTCAGCCTGGGCTAGAGTGAAACCCTACCTTGAAAAACAAAAAAACAAAACAAAACAAAAATACAGCAAAAAAAGTGAGCAGCGATCTTCCATGGAACAGAGCAGGAAAACTAGGAAATTCGGAGTGCATGGCACAGGCACAGGTTTTTAAACAAGATATAATCCAAGGATTGTGTAATCTTTATATATATATGTTCTGTTTTACTGTAAAGAGTGAGGCAAATCCAGTTTTAAGGCTTAATTGCCAGCCTGCCCTCCAAACAGGCTGCCTACTCCCTCAAGCATTTCATGTTCTTAAAAATGCAGGGAATGGTTTCTTAAGAGCTTTTTAATTGGGTGGCTGAAAAATGACATTGTATTTGACTTTGGAGGGGCTATTTTTCTTGGAGTTCATCTACTGCAATAGCTTCTGGGTATCAAATGGTTCTGCTCCCATGAAAACAGAAGTGTGGTAAGCGGAGGAACCCTTCTACTCTTCCAAGCTAATTACATGCTTTGAGAAGTCATGCAGACAGATGGAACCAGAAAAACACAAACAGTGGCCAAAGCCTCCCCCCCATGTGGTGTTTATTGGTTTGAGGGGGGGGAGGGTGGACTGAGCATTTTTACCTTGTGCTGTGCACAGCGCCACTGCTGCCATGCCCCAAATCAGGCTGTAGGTGGACAGATGACAGAAGGGTCTCCTGAATTCCTGAAGATAGAAAGCACACGACAGAAATGGGGGGGCGGTTGTATTTGGAGAAGGCCAAAGGAGCCTCCATCAAGTACATACTTCAGGGAAGGATGGAGTTGTTTACACACCAGAACTTGGGTCTTGTGGAAGCAGAGATAGGCTATAAATGGAAGAAATCACAGAGCGCTCAGGATGTGGGTAGGAACAGGCCACACTGTGGCCCTTCCATGACATTTTGCATCGAAGCCACCATGGTTAAGAGCAAGGTCTTAAAGGCACAAGCTCCCTGGGACAAAGTGTCTTAAGTTAATACAGAAAACGCGGAGAACATAAATGTGAGATGCCCTCCACTTCCCACACACTCAAATCTGTTAATATTAAGAATATAACATAAAAAAAGAAAAGTAGGGTTTGGAGAGATGGCTCAGCAGTGAAGGCACTTGCCCGCAAAGTCTATCGACATGGGTTCGATTCCCCAGTAGCTACATAAAGTCAGATGCACAAAGAGGCGCATGCATCTGGAATTTGTTTGCAGTGGCTAAGGGCCCTGGCATGCCCATTCTTTCTCTTTCTCTCTCTCTCTCTCCCTCTCTCTGTTGCTGTCTTTCTTCTCTTTGTCTCTTTCTCTGTGTACGAATAAATAAATTAATTAAATTTTTTTAAAATATGAAAACACTTTCAGATCCATGTGACTGTCTTATTGAGTCTTATTGAGACTTATTGAGGCATAATCCCCTAAATATGCAGCAAAATTTATATTAATTGCACATGAAGAAACAGTATTGATTTTATTTACGTTTTTTCTTCATTGCTTGATTTTTCTGTATTTGTCTCCTTCCATCTGCCTCCTTAGAAGCCATACTGTTATGTGAGGGAATGTTAATCTGTGTACTGCCTTGTGGAATGAGGAGGCGGGAAGTTCGGGGGAACTTTCCTCTCCCGTTGATCTAGAATCTTCACTTGACCAACATGAATGTTCATTCTAAGGGAAGCGCTCAATAAAAGTAACATTTTCCTATATAGTTATCATTTTCCACACTAAGGATATGTAAAACAAGCCAGTTTCTCTGTCTTTTTCTTTAGCTGAACTGCACTTTTATTTCACGTTGCCATTCCCACTGGATGTAGAAACTTCCATCCATGCTGTGCCATCTCTGCCCATGCAGCCTCCCACCACCCCGGCACTTGATGAAGGTCTCCATCTCAGGCTCTGTAACAGCGACTTCCAGGGAGCTCACGGCCTGCCGAGACACTGCGTGGGGCTACTGGTCATTCATTACAACCATTGACCCACCTGGTGGTCACAAAGAGTCCTGTGGTCCCTCACCTGGGAGCTACAAGCCCCAGAGATTCTCTGGTCTCTGCCCACCATGGGTTAGGGTTACAGATGCGCATAACCACCCGAGCTTTTCATGAAGGTTCCAGAAGACTAAAACCCATGCCCCCATGCTTAAGAGGCAGTCTTAACTGCGGATCCATCTCCCTAGTCCCGCGTTTGCTTTTTATACACTCTCCTAGTTTCTCCCTGTCCAAGAGTAAAGGAAATTCTTTCCCAATCTCTGCACCGGGGTTCATTCACCCGCCTGGCACTGTGGTACTGTGCCTTTGCCACGGTGCATGGGGGCGGGGCAGGCATCTGTTTCTCAGTTACCGGGAGGGAAGTGAGGCCCACGGACTTTCTTCTCCTGGGTGTCACCACCTGGGCGCAGGTCCTATTTTCCTCTCCCCATGGTTGGTGACAGGGCACAAGGCTTTTCATGATGCAAGCTGTCCGTCCAGAGACATCAGTCAATCCCTGTCTTTCCTCGGCCTGGAAAACACTTTATCTTCCCTGAGGTCAGAGAAGCTGGTTCCTTCATCACCAGGAAGTGGGAGGGTCAAGAGGTGGATGCAAGCAGTCTCTAGCTCTAGTTTGAAATCACAACTGCCCACCCTAGGATTGTCTCTTGTCATACATTCAATATTCTTGACTTCCAAATTTAGACACATAAACATTAATTATGTTGTAACCCATCACAAAATCACTATGGTGAACCATGGATGATCACACTCTTACTCAAATGGCGAGCCCTGCTTCCTTGCCCTGGGTAATAGGATCAGCCACAATTACCAGGAAGCTGGTATCTGAGGCACATTTAAGGAAGTGTTTACAGAGCCAAGCAATCTCTGGGAGCCACTACGTGGTTGTCTAGAAGTTCTGCGTGTCATAAAGTGTTTCCATCCACAATTTCCTTGGTGATTTGGCTTACATCTGAATTGCTTTCCATTAGCTTTTACTTGGGTCTTACTTTTCACGGGCCTGATCTTGGAGTGCGCTTGTCTTTTTCCTCTGACATTTCTTCCTTGGGTCTATTAGACCTGCTAGTGCTTCAGATGACTCCCCGCTTGTCCCCCAAGGCCCAGCCTCCCTTTGTCTACCATCCTGCACTTCTGTCTCCCATCTGATCACACAAGGCTGCTTTCTATCAGGACAGAGGACCTTCTCCTCAATGTTCCTCAGCCCCTGAGACTTTGTCTCCAACATACTGGAGCACCCCAACCCCATGCAGAATGTTTGTTCCTGAATCCTTGTGAATGGGGAAACAATTGAATACTAAAGCATGTCTGTGCATTGTGAAACTGCTGTTCTCAGACAGCGCTGAATTCCTGGAGTTGGGACATCAGCTATCTGTTTAGGGAGAGACACTCTCTTACTTGACTCCGTGTGTTCTTTTGTTGATCCCCAGTAACCTAAATCCTCCTCAGTTCCAGTTGTTCTAGCAGGATAGCCTTTCTCCTTGCTCCCATCTATTGTGACAACAAACAGGGCCGGCACCCTGCTATGAATAAATATGTCATCAGACCTGAATGGCCCCGGTTTCTGCTACTACTCTAACTTGAAGCTTATTTCTAAACTATTGGACCACATCTATTTTAAACAGCCTTGGTTCAGGTTTTAGAGTCATGATTGTTAAGTATGGTATGTCACCTGAGGGACCCCAAGGTGGGCCTTAGCTAGGCCAGTTTTTGGCCTTCCGTTTAGCTATAATTTCTATGCTAGAGTCCGTTTCCTTTAACACTCTGAAGTGGGTCATTCTAATCACCCCAGAATTTCTGTTGTCATGACATTCACTGTCCTGTGGGCTTAGGATCAAAGGTTGGAGAACACACTCTGTTTTTGGTGGGAAGAAGGAATTTGAGTGAGACAGGATTTCATGTAGCCTTGTCTGGCTTTGAACTGGTTATGTAGCTGACAATGGCCTTCGATTCCTCCTGATCCTCCCTCTCCCCCTCTCTCTTTCTGTCTCTGGAGTGCTGAGATTACGAATATGGGCCCCCACACCTGGCCCCCTGAGCAAGGGAGTCTTTGAACATCATTTTCTTATGCTACCGAATTCTCTTTCTTCTCCCTGCCCCATGGGACTTCCCCAATGGTATTCTCCTCTTTCCTTTTCACACTGTGGGCTTACATGCGATTAACACAAGTTCTCTTGGGGGGGGGTGGTTTGCAGGAAAGCCATGATCTGAATCTTAATGGGAGAAATGCTACAGAGGAAGTGACACCCACCTGGTGATTCACAATCATTCATTTCATTATGTAATCGGCCTTTCCCAGCCAATTTCCTACCTTCAAAGGTGGAGGTAGAAAATCACTTGGTGAACATCAACAGTGCTTTTTTTTTTCTTTTTCCCTTGGGCTATAGCTATAAGGAAGGAAACACGACTGTCCTGGGCTGGCTCTGTAATTTGAGATCATAGGTGACGGTCAGTGAGTACACCAAGGAGCTGTGTCCAGCAGGTGGTTGTGCGCGCACCAAGGCTGTCACGGTGTGGGGAAAGACCTGGCTCTGCCAGCACCCACTAAGCTGTCGGATACATGGAGTCGCTATCATCAGTCTTTGGGCCAGTGTTATAGATGATCTTTCAGGATGGAGGCCCTGAAAGGAATGATGTCTGTCTTTCCTGTGCCCACCGCCAACACTGTCATGGCTGAACGCCTTCCTGTCTTCAAGCAGGGAGTCCAGGTCACTGTGGAGTGAAGTCATGGTGTCCACTGACCTTCGCCTAAGTTGGGATTTCCGTGTATCCTTCGGGCAACAGGAATTTAAAATTATATCACCTAAGGGGGCCTCAGTTCAAATGACAGTCTGTACAGCTAATGTATCATGAACATGCTTGGCCTGCTCGCTCCATGGAGCCTCTTGTCTTGACAGGTCTAAGGCCTGTAACGAAGTCACTACCCCTTCGGAAGGCAAAGATGATAACCCTGTTGGAAAGGACACAGCCTACACACGACCTGCTCACTGTGTCCTTCCTATACTCTTCACTCACAGGTACCACATTCATCTGGAAGTACTTCAGGGTCGACGGGCAAGTTCACAGTATTACTGTGATGGCCTCCTTCCTTTTTTTTTTTAAAATATTTTTTTTGTTTATTTTTATTTATTGATTTGAGATCGACAGACAGAGAGAGAAAGAGAGAGAGAGAATTAGCACGCCAGAGCCTCCAGCCACTGCAAATGAACTCCGGATGAATGTGCCACCATGTGCATCTGGCTTACGTGGGTCCTGGGGAATGGAGCCTTGAACCAGGTCCTTAGGCTTCACTGGCAAGCGCTTAACCACTAAGCCATCTCTCCAGCACCCCCTTTTTTTGTTAAAATAATGATAATGTAACATTATTTAGTGGATTTTAAAATAAATTTTTGACAACATACAGATATGCGATATACCATGATCATAGTGACCTCCCACCCCCTTCCCTTCGCCCCCTCTAGCGCCCCTCCACTGAGTCCCTTCTTCCCAGCTAGTCCCTTCTCTATTTTTATTTAAAAATTTTATTTTTATTTATTTATTGAGAGAGAGAGAGAGAGAGAGTGTGTGTGTGTGTGTGTATGTGTGAAAGAGAGAGAGAATGGATGGATTATGCTTTTTCTTACATGGAAATCCAGACCATAGCAGAGACTGTGATAAAGAAATGTAGGAAGGACTGGCTTTCTTATTGAAAAAAAAAAAAGACTATGTTTTAGGACAAGAGAAAAAGCAGACATATAAAAACAGAAGGCTGTGGACTGGGAGTCAGAAATATTAAAAATATACATACATACATATATATATATATAGATAGATAGATAGATAGATAGATAGATAGATATAGATTGAAGTTAAGAGAATCCAGAGAAAACTCTTAAGTATTAAGCAGATAACGTTTATTTTACACATTTTTCTTCTGTGGTCTGTGCAGAATTACTGAAAATACTGACAATTCGAAAATTAACAGGTTTTCTCTTTTTCAGGAAAACCACCTGGCATCACACACATGAAAAGGACAGACTCTGGCTGGGTTCTGTTTTGTCTAAAATGAATGCTAGGTGTATGGAGCAAACCCAATTATTTAACAACTCTGGAACTAGGGGGAAATAACAGCCCTAACCTCATGGTTGAAAAGTTTACAGGAAACAGGCGGGAGATCTGAATTTCATAATACTGCAAAATATAAAACTTCTGAGTGCTGAATGATCTTGCAGGGGGAAATTCCACACCTGACTTCATGTGCTAGAACTGGAGTCACAACAAAGAGACTGGACAAATATTGTAGGGAATTCGATCTAGGCTATGTGTGTAAGGTCTACACGAAATACGATTGTGTTTCATCTTGGTCTCGGTTCCTACTCCCAAGATGTCTCATTATGCACACACAAATATTCCATCTCCCACCCCCAAATCCAAAACTGAAACCTTTCTGCTCCTAAGCATTGTGGGTAATGGCTACAGGTTCTGGAATAATCATGCCTGATGCAAACGTGCATTAAACCAGTGGAGCTGGCATCTTGTAGGAAAATGCTGAGAAATGAACACTGACAACATCAGCGCAGTGCTTAAGGTTTAATAAACGCTGAAAGATTCATCAATCAACTAAACGGGGAGTCCTCCCAAGAAACACAAGGACATCATTCAAAATCCTTCTTGCCAAGAGGGCCAAAGCTCACAACGGCTTGGGTTTTACCTGACAGGTGTTCTCAGAGCTCCCCCCCTCCCCCTCCCCGAATGTTTCTAAATCCAAATTCATTCGTATCTCACCCCCATGTAGCCGCGGGGACTGGCGGGGGAAAGAAAAAAAAACAACCTTCCTGCCAGTTTCTTTGTTCGTAAAATAGAGTAACAATCCCTCCTTGGAGTCGTCCGGAAGACTGAGCATCTGGCTGGGAGTAGGAGGAGGCAGGAGCTCACAGAGCACCATTCCCCTTTGTTAAGAAAGGTAAAAACCAAATAACCGGTGCGATCCATCTTGCCAGTGCACAATTATCCACGAGGCTTTGACTGCCTTTGCAGCTTTACCTAATTCTACCCGTGCCACGGGGGGCGCGTGAACACCTTCCCCGTTTCCTTGCTAAAAGGCGAGTCAACAAAATGTCGGTCTCTCTGGATAATCTCCTGGGTTTTAACCCTTCCAGAGCGTCACTTCTCCCAAGGGGACGGATGCTGCAGCTCCAGGGATGCTGCCCGGACTTCCGAGAGCCCTTACTCCAAGGGGACGGATGCTGCCCCAGGCTGGAGAGCTCTACGTGGGGAGCCTGCATCCCTGCCGCAGCGGCGAGGACCACCCTCGCAGCTCTCCATCCTTTTCCTTGGGGCAATTTAGCCAAGGCCTTGCATCCTCCAGGCCTTGGGAGCTGAAGCCAGGGACCAGAGCCGCCAGAGGCCCCGCGGGTGGGCGGGCGTGGCTTCCAAGCTTGCACAGAGCCGAGGTCTTTGGGGGGGGGGAGGGGAGAAGGGGTGAAGCAGGCGCCTCCCGGAGCCCCAGCTACTAGCACCCTTCTTCCACGATGATGCCTGGTGCGGCAAGCGGTGCAGCATCCCCGTGGCCTCAGGAGCCAGCGTGGCCAGGGTACCTCTGCGCCCTAGCCCTGCGCGCCTCGCCCTCTCCCTGCGCGCCCGCCCCGGGACCCCGGGGCTCCGTATCCTCACCCCGCGCCCCTCCTTGCCATCCCCGGCCCGTCCGCCAGCTCACCGGCTTGTCCATCGCCGCTCCGAGCTGCCGCCAGCCACCGACGCGCACCGGAGCTCCGCGACGCGAGTGTCTTCGGCGTCCCCGGCTTGCCCGACCCCTACTAATCCCAGCCTCCGCGCCCCGCCCCTCTGGAGTTAGGATGGTGAACGTTTAGTGTCGTGTCCAATGGTCATTTGTATTTCTTTCTTTGAAAACTGCCCCCTCCTTGTTTATTTATTTATTATTATTATTATTGTTGTTGTTTAGGTTTTTGAATTCTTTGTAAATTCAAGATTTTTAAACCCATGTCAGATGCAGTACGTTGTCTAGTGATGCTGTTGATGATTTGCTTATCTGTAACAGAGTGGTATATGTTCCCGAGGTCCCCGTGGTTGAGTGTTTGCCTGATTACCTTGGCTCCTGGAGTTTTTCTCAAAAAGTCATTCCCTACGCCTGTATCTTGGGGGTGGGCTCCCTACTTTTCCTTCTAAGTTGATTTAGAGTTTCAGGTTTTATTTTTGAGGTCCTTGATCCATGTGGAGATGATTTTTGTGGAAGGTGGGAGGAAGGGGTCAAAATTCAAAATTCAATCTTGCACATGTGGCTATCCATTTTGTTTTGGAGGGGGCTGGGGTTTGCTCCACTTGAGCATTTTTTGGCCTATTTGTCAAAGATCAGGTAGCTGTAGTTACTCAAACTCATACCTGGATCTTCAGTTCTATTCCATTGATCTGTGTGTCTGTTTTTATGCCATTATCATGCTGTTTTTGTAGTAGAACTTGAAATCAGGTATGGTGATGCCACCAGAAATGCTCCTTTTGCTGAGTACATTTTTGGCTATCTGGGGTCCTTTTGTGCTTCCATTTGAATTTTGGGACTATTTTTTTCTAAGTCTGTGAAGAATGTTGCTGGGATTTTGATTGGAATAGCATGGAATCTGTATATTGCTTTTGGTAATTTTAACAATACTAATTCTTCCAACTCATGAGCATGGAAGGTCATTTCATCTTCTCATGCCTTCCTCCAGTTTTTTCTTCAAAGTTTTTATGATTAAAAAAAAATATTGGGCTGGAGAGATGTCTTAGTAGTTAAGGCACTTGCCTGCAAAGCCAAAGGACCCAAGTTCGAATCCCCAGGACCCACATAAGCCAGATGCACAGGTGCATGCATCTGGAATTCATTTGCAGCAGCTGGAGGCCCTGGTGCACCCAATTTTTCTCTCTCTGTCTCTCTTTCTCTGCTTCTCTCTCTCTCTCTCTCTCTCAAATAAATAAATAATTAAAAATATTTGTATTTGTTTATTTGTAAGCAGAGCAAGACAGAGCAAGTTTTTATGTTTTCATTGTATATCTCTACTCATCAGGGAAATGCAAACTAAAATGACTATGCGATTCCATCTGACCCCAATCAGAATGATAACCATCAAAACTTCAGATGACAGCACATGCTCGCAGGGGTGTGGGGAAAGAGGAACCCTCATCCACTGCTGGTGGGAGGGCAAACTTGTACAGCCACTATGGAAATATTCACAATAGGCAAGAAATGGAATCTGCCTAGATGTTCCTCAACAAGAAAGAAAGAAAGAAAGAAAGAAAGAAAGAAAGAAAGAAAGAAAGAAAGAAAGAAAGAAAGAAAGAAAGAAAGAGAGAGAAAGAAGGAAAGAAGAAAGAGGTGAAAAGGCTTTGAGGGTAGAGGAAGGGAGATGAGGCGAATACATAAAACTAATGGCAACAAGAACCACTTCCATAGAAACCGCCTTCCTGGGTACCATTCTACCAGACATTACTGTCAATAAGGGAGAGGGAGAATGGGAACAGAAGACCCTCGTAAAAGGTGGAGAAAGCACAACCCTAGAACAATGGGCCGTGGCTCGTAATTCCTAGGGCCAGAATTGCTGCCCTCCCACCCACCCACACTCAGTGAGCTATTGGTCTGGGAGACACAAGGTCCCCAAAAGAATACAGGCCATTGCCAAAACACTTGTTTGCATGCAAGAGCTAAAAGGTAAGTCCCTGTAATTGAAGTCATCACAGCTTGCAGCCACAGGACATCAAGTGACCATGCTGGAATCGAGAGGGAATTCAGTTCCTTCCCTGTTAGCCCTCACAGAGCTGGAAAGTGCTATGAGAGTGGCTGGAAAAAAGTATAATATATATATGTATATAAATAAATATAAATTAAAAATATATATGTAGTGGAATACTATTTGGACCTAAAGAAATGAAATCTTGTCATTTTCAACTACATAGATGTAACTAGGGAGAATTATGTTAACTGAAACACAGAAAGACAAGTACTTGATCTTGGTTATATAGGGTATCACAAGGTTGAGCATAGAATGGTAGTTCTTAGAGGCTGGGGAGAGGAAAGGGTAAGGAAGGATGAGGAGAGGATGCTCAGTGGGACTAGGTTATAGTTAGATTAAAGGAATCGCCTCTGCTGTGATATTATGCAGTAGAGGTCTGTAAAGATAATGTACTATGTAGTTCAAGGGCTAGCAAAAAAGATTAGAAAGTTTTCTCTATAAAAGTGACAAATGTTTAGGGAAATAAATATGTTCAATCTGTTCTCAAAACATATATGGTACCCTTAAACATGTATAATTTTTATGTATCAGTTAAAGTTTTTTTTTTTGAGAGACAGAGAAAGAGGAAGAGGCAGAGAGAGAGAATGGGCACGCCAGGGCCATTTTAGCTGCTATGAACAAACTCCAGACACGTGTGCCCCCTTGTGGGCAAGTGTGGCATTTTGCATTTGCATCGCTTGCATCTGGCTAAACGTGGGACCTGGAGAATCCAGCGGTGTTAGGCTTGGCAGGCAGGTGCCTTAACTGCTAAGCCATCTCTCCAGCCCAATTTGAAAACTAAAGAAAGAAAGGTGAACATTAATATAGCCTCATTTGGCTTCACTGTTTTCTATAATGGCATTATATATTGAAATATATTTTATTTTTATTTATTTCTAAAACAGTAATTACTGCTATCAAATGCATAATTTTGTTTTTTTGGAAAGTGTTGCAGTCAGGTTCGCATTGCTGGCAGAAATCACCCGATCAAGAGCAGCCTGTGGGAAAAAGGTTCATTTTGGCTTACAGACTTGACGGGAAGCTCCATGATGGCAGGGGAAAACGATGGCATGAGCAGAATGGACATCACTTCCTGGCCAACATCAGGTGGACAACAGCAACAGGAGAGTGTGCCACACACTGGCAAGGGGACACCGGCTATAACACCCATAAGCCCGCCCCCAACAATACACTGCTTCCTGGAGGTGTTAATTTGCAAATCTCCATCAGCTGGGAACCTAGCCTTCAGAACATCTAAGTGTATGGGGGACACCTGACTCAAACCACCACAGAAGGTTAAGTCTTAAATTTTTCAAAAATGCAAAATAATAGCAAAAATCCCCAACCAAATACTCTCGATGATGTCTATGTCAGATGGCAATGATTCATTCAGATCTCAAAATGGGTTGGCGATGGTTCACACATGTCCTTAGCTGGAGAAGTGATGGCATTGCTATCTGTATAATATGATCACAGGCCAAATGCTCCCCCTCCTGGCATCCATTGGAAGAGTATGTTATGAATTAAAATTGGAGATATCCAGACTCAGATTCTCTAGCTCAACTAAAACATGTGTTTAAATGTGTATTTCAGAATAAGAATGCTTTAATTACACAAATTGTATATTATTTCTACTTTGTATTAGCTAGACAATAACATATGGTATGACCCCTTGGAAGTCATATCCTACTACATTTCCCAAAATGCTTCTGATCCTTATTCTCAGATCCAGAAATCCCAGACTCATATATGCAGATAGTTAATTGTCATATGACCTTTGGTGTAAAATAAACATTTCAAAATTAGAGTGTTCAAAACAGAATTCTTAATCTTTTCCCCAAAGTTTGTTCTGACTCTATACACATTTATAAAAGTTATCTTTATGACAAAAAGCTTGCCATGATTAGGATAAGTCTTTCCTTCTTTTCCACATGCTGCTGGGGTAGATATAACTTTACTCCTTCCACCCCCATCTCTACCACTCTAATCTATAGCATTATCAACTCTCACCTTTGCTACTATAGCACTCTCTTTAAAATGAGAGACAGAGAGAGAGAAAGACAGAGGGAGAGGGAAGAGCCTTTAGGAGTGTAGATCAGATTTCCAGCATTCCTTCGTTTATATACTTCCGTGTATTGGTAGTGTGAGCATGAAAATGCCAAATGCCTTTCCAGGCCTATGGACCTGTTCCAGCCCTGACCTTTATTTCCAAACATGGTTCCAGCCAAATCAGGCAGGTTTTCATTTTTTTTTTAATTTATTTGAGATGAGGGAGAGGAAGAGGAGGAGGAGAGAGAGAGAGAGAATGGGTGTGCCAAGGCTTTCAGCTGCTGCAAACCAACTCCAGACACATGTGCCACTTTGTGCATCTGGCTTATGTGGGTCCTGGGGAATCAAACCTGGATCCTTTTGGCTTCACAAGCATACATCTTAACCGCCAAGCCATCTCTTCAGCCTTTGTTTTTGTTTGTTTTAAAACTCAATTATGCTACCTTTATTGGGTGACATTTTGATATAATGTAGTATAGTCCCAATTTGGGCTAACTCATCTACCTCCTTGAACATTTATCATTTGAAGACTGCCCAGGCACTTAGTAGGCTGCCCAGACTCCAGGTGAGCACTTGCCATAAGTGCACTGGTCCCACTGATCACTGTGCCCAGGGCACCCAGCCTGGAGCCCTGTGGAGAGTGTCCATGTGCCCAGCAGGCTGCTCAGCTTCCAGTGTGCTGAGCTAGGCACATGGTTAGACCACCAACCAGCCCACACCCACCTGACTCACAGAACTAAAAAAAAAAAAAAAAAAAAAATAGTTTCCAAGTTCATAGGAATCACAAAAAGCCTCAGATGATCAAAAATATCCTCAGCCAAAAAAAAAAAAAAAAAAAAAAAAAAAACACTACTGATGGTATCCCCACAGCTGATTTTTAAGATATTCTCCCAAACTGTAATCATAAAGACAGCATGGCATTGTCACAAAGCAGACACATTGATCAATGGAAGAGAAGACCCAAGTATAAGTTTCAGTAACTACAGCCGCCTTGATCTTTGACAAAGAGGACGGAAATACACATGGGAGAAAAGCTAGCATTTTCAACTAGTGGTGCTGGAGGAACTGGATAACCCCATGTGAAAGAATGAACCCAGACCCTCTTCACTCACCCTGTACAAAAATCAACTCCAGGGCTGGAGAGATGGCTTAGCAGTTAAGGCGCCTGCCTGCCAAACCTAAGAATGCCCGCTGCCTGCTTGATTCTTCAGGTCCCACGGTTAGCCAGAAGCAAAAAGTGATGCAAGGATGCAATGCTACACTTGCCCACAAGGAGGCACACAAGTCTGGAGTTCATTCACAGCAGCTGAGAGGCCCCTGGTGCACCCATTCTCTCTTTCTCTCTCTCTCAAAAAAATCAATTCCAAATAGATCAAAGACCTCAACAGAAGACATAAAACTGTAAAATGACTGGGGCTGGAATAAAAAGTAGAGAGCACGGGCAGGAGAGATGGCTTAGCAGTTAAGGTACTTGTCTGTGAAGCCTAAGGACCCAGGTTCAATTCCCTATTACCCATGTAAGCCAGATGCACTAGGTGGTGCATACATCTGGAGTTCATTTGCAGTGGCTGGAGGCCCTGGCATGCTCATTCTGTCTCTATCTGTGTCTTTGTCTCTCAAATAAATAAATAAATAAATAAGAAAAATAAAATATTTTTTTAAATGTAGAGAACACACTCCAAGATATAGATATAGGGAAAGGCTTACTGAGTAAGATCCCAGTAGCCTAGGGATTAAGATCAGCAATCACTGGGATCCCTAACAACTATTATCTAGATAAGCAAACCATTAATAGAGTCAGTAGACAACCTACAGGATGGGGAAAAATCTCCACCAGCTATTCATCTGTCAGAGGTTCTTTATATATCTAGACCATACAAAGAACTCAAAAAAGTAAGCAATAAAAATAATACCAATCAGCCTACACAAAAGAAGAAATACAGGTGGCCAATAAACATCTACAAAGATGTCTAACATGTGTAGCCATCAGAGAAACGCAAAGTAAAACATTCCACCCCACTCCATTCAGGTTGGCTATCATTAAAAATTCAAATGAGGGGCTGCAGAGATGGCTTAGTGATTAAGGCACTTGCCTGCAAAGACAAAGGACCCAGGTTCAATTCCTCAAAACCCACATAAACCAGATGCACAAGGTGGTGCATGCAATCCGGAATTTGTTTACAGTGGCTGGAGGCCCTGGCCCACCCATTCTCTCTTTCTCCTTCTCTCTACCTCGCTCTCTGCTTCTTTCTCAAATAAATAAAATATATTAAGAAAAATCAAATGACAATAAATGATGGTAAGAGTTGGAGAAATAGAATGCTCACCCACCACCGATGGGAGTGCAAACTTGTCTAGCCACTGTGGAAATCAGTATGAAAGTCTGGGCGTGGTGGTGCATGCCTTTAATCCCAGCACTTGGGAGGCAGAGGTAGGAGGATTGCCATGAGTTCGAGGCCACCTTGAGATTACATAATGAATTCCAGGTCAGCCAGGCCTAGAATGAGACTCTACCTTGAAAAATCAACACACACACACACACACACACACACACACACACACACACTAGGCTGGAGAGATGGCTCAATTGTTAAGGTGCTTGCCTACAAAGCATAATGACCCAGGTCAGCAAGCTTTGGAAGCAAATGCCTTTAGCCACTGAGCTGTCTTCTCAGTCTTCCATGAGCCAAAATAAATCTTTTTTTTTTTCTCTTTAATTGTTTCCACAAAGATATAATTCAATAAGCAGTCTCAGGGTGGCCTCGAACTCATGGTGATCCTCCTACCTCTGCTTCCCAAGTGCTGGGATTAAAGGCGTGTGCCACCATGCCCAGCTCACAAAGATATAATTCTTAATAAGAGTGTGGGGGGTGGGTAGTCCAGGCAGAAGTACCCTCTAGGGGTAGAGAAAATTACACTAAAACTATAGGCTGTTGCTGGTAAATCCCAGGGTCAGAATTAGTTACCCCCCACAGTGAGTTGTTTAGGAAAGACCGTGAGACCCCCGAAACAATGCTGGCCATTGCCAAAGCACTTGGTGTCCCACCAGCTCTAAATGGTAAGATGCTATTGCTGAGAACATCACAGACTGTGGTGGCAGGACATTGGGGGATCATGCTGGCACTAAGATGTGAAGTATTCATCATTGCCTCTGGTCCCCTGTCTAAGCAGGAAAAGTATAAGGCATTACTCTTCTACCTCTGACTCTCAAGGGCTGGGATTAAAGGTGCACTGCCACCCCCAGAAGGCATTATTATTATTATTATTTTATTATTTGAAGAGGGACAGAGAGGAATAGGCAGAGAGAGAGAATGGGCGCACCAGCAGCCTTTCAGCCACTGTGAATGAACTCCAGATGTGTGCGCCCCTTGTGGGCAAGTGTGGCATTGTGCACTTTGCATCACTTTGCATAGGGCTAAACGTGGGACCTAGAGAACGGAACCAGCATTCATTAGGCTTGGCGGGCAGGCACCTTAACCGCTAAGCCATCTCTCCAGCCTAGGCATTATTCTTTTGACACTAGAAAATACTGAAGGTTGTTTGACTTAGGTAGTCACTACATTAGTCAACTTTATCATCAATCAAAATGGAAAAAAAAGTGGTAGAATTTAGTTTTGTGATTGGTGACTACTAGGCTGTGCCTAATAATGTTCAAATGTCATTCTCTTTTTAAAGATTAGGTTTAACCTTATCAAATAACTCATTTTATAGATAAATATAAATGAATAAATAAATAAAAATAATTATTATCAGCAATGCTATATGGTTCCTTCAAGCTCTGTTACCATGTAGAGCCATTGAAAGAGTTCATAATGGATGGTTTCCATAATTATATTCTGAATTAAACACATTGACACGCTGCAAACCATTGCTGGTATGGTTTCTGGCTAGCACTCACAAGAACAAACTAACTTTGAAAAATCTTGTGAGTTTTGGAACTCATTAAAATTGAATAGAACAAATGTCTTATTGATTATGAAATGGAAATCAGGCTGTGAATATATACATGATCACTGGATAAATTATCCCGAGTTAACTATAGAGTATTACCTTTAGCGTGTAAGAGAGAAAGCATGATCCAGTTATCATAGCTGACATCCAAAGCATGTTCTGTAGTATTGTTCTATGTATGGCACAATGCAGGTCGGGCCTTAGCCAGACCACATGTCAGAAGAAACCACGAAGTAGCTTCTGTGAACATGGCGTCCTGCGCAGGCCTGACATGACAACAGCTATAGTCCCATGCTCCTGAGAAACCTGCTACGAGATGATCTTTCTGGAGACAGGCTGTCATTGGTCACAAAAAGGGGACCACCCCATGCAATGATTGGCCAGCCAAGCCCTTAAAACCCCTTGCACTTCCTTGAATAAACTGTGCAGCAGCTCGCCTCTGCTGCTTCCACCAAACTCCCGGGTCTGTGTCGTGACTCCAGGATGGTCCCTCCTGGGCTGGCCCTAGGGGGGACCCCAACAGTTCTAAGCACAGAGATTATGAAAATGGAACAGAATCGAAGATCAAGTGGAAAGGATGGAAACTAGTTTTCAGGTAGCCAGGATCTCTCTGCCATTTCTGTAGAGTATTTAAGACTATGTGGTGCAGATTAAAATGATGACGAGCTGTGCTTCTGGAAATAGGACTTCAAAGAGTATTGATTGCTGACCACGGTACCAAGGTCCCTGTACACAACAAGGTTACAGAATGGTAATTGAAGGAAGAAATGGTGCTGAGCAGTGTGAAAGTGAGTGGCTGAGGTACCTACCAGTTCCAGAAATTGACTCATTTGGTAGTTATGGTTAAAGAGCATGGGGTCAAAGTTTCCTTCGAGAACATTAAGAAAATGTAGAGAAATTAATACTTTTAGAAATGCTTTTTAAAATACCAAAGGTTTACCAAATCATTAAGAATTCATAGGGCCTAGATCCAGTGAAAGGACAAAGGCAAGGCAAGGCAAGGCTGACATTTAGAAACACGTTTTCATCCAGTGAAAGTAGCAATTATTAAGTTGAAAGTCAAAAGTGAAATGCTGATTAGCTGGGCAGAAATGTCAACAACTACACTGAACTGGAGCCATAAAAAAAAAAAAAAAAGAAGGTAAATATTTGCCAAGACAAAGGGTCCTGGTAACTGCACCCCAGGGCCTAAAATTCCATTCTTACTGCTCAGAACAAAGGACCAACATGGCAACCGCACCTGCCCATGGCCACGTTCCCACATTCCTCAGTGGGACTTGAGCCAGTGCTCTCAAGACTCCCCAGCCGGGCACTGGGCAATCCCATACCCCTGTTCCCTCCTTGAAACAGTGACATGCCCAAGCCTTCCCCTGGCTCAGAACTTACACTACTAACTGTCATCTTCCCCCGCCCAAGCCTTTAAAGGACCTCCATCTTAGGTTCCAGGTGCGACTTCTCTGGCCTAGCCCTAGAGCTGTGCCAATGAACCTAGACTGTGTTAATCTAGTCTGATCTGGTTCCTGGCCTCCCTCCAGCCTATCAGTTACCATCCAGGAAAAGTAAGGATGGAAAGGAACCTGAGTTTTCAGACTCAGGCATATTTCAACTCAGTTCCATTCCTCATTGAATTAATGTAAACTATCCCTAACATAAACACACAAAGCAAAAGTGAATCTTCATTGGAGAAAGATTAAAAGTATCCATTCCAAGAGACTGTTAAGGGGCTTAGAATCAATAAGACCTCTTTGGTTCTGGGTGGGCTTAGAACTCCCCAAGCAGTGGCTCTCAAGTCTCAAGTTCTTTTTGTTGTTGTAGTTGAATGATTAGCAAAGAATTGATCAACGTAGACACAAAGAAGAGTAAGTTATGAAAGTGTTATTTTTAATTTTTTAAAATTTTAGACAGAGAGAGAGAGAGAGAGAGAGAGAATTGATGTGCCAGGACCTCAGCCACTGAAATCCAACTCCAGATGCTTGCGCCACCTGGTGGGTATGTGCAAGCTTGTGCTTGCCTCACCTTTGTGCGTCTGGCTTACATGGGATCTAGAGAGTCGAACACGGGTCCTTAGGCTTCTCAGCAAGTGCCTTAGCTGCTAAGCCATCCCTCCAGCCCAAAAGTGTTATTTTTAAGACAGAATAAAAGCTTCCAAGCTGAAGGGATGACTTCCCCCTCCCAGATAGGAGAGGGCCCCAGGAGGGAATATACAGGAAATCCATGTGGTATGTTGATTCAGGTACTTTTATTTTAAAATTAGGTATCCAATTGGGATGAACCTCTTTGCCAAACTCTATGTATATGAAGGACCTTGAATGGTTGTTGGGCCTCAGAAGAGAGCACAGACTCAGAAAGAGGTCTACTATGAGAAGAAAAGACTGGACAAATTAAGGAGAAACAAACAGGAAACTGGTCCTTATCATCCTATTGAATTAGACCAAATCTGACTGGCAGTCTAGTCCTGCCAGGGCAGGGTGGCATCTATGTTTTATGTTCTGGGCCTGTGTCTCTGACTGACTGACTGCAAAAATAGATTGCCTTGCTCCTAACCTCTATTAATACCACATATATAATTCCATTTTTATGAAATACACATATGAAACAGAGATAAGATTAACTGGTCTCTTAGAGCTGGGCACATTTGGTAGTTTTTGTTAGAGGTTTTTTTGTGTGTGTGTGTGTGTGTGTGTGTGTGTGTGTGTGTGTGTAGTTTTTTGAGATAGGTCCTTGCTCTAAGATGACATAGGATTCACTATTTAGTCTCAGGGTGGCCAGGAGCTCACAGCAATCCTCCTACCCCTGCCTCCTGAGTTCTGGAATTAAAGGTGTGTGCCACCATGCCCGGCTTGTTGGAGGTTTTGAGGGCAAAGGGGCCTTTCTCAGACGTGCTTGGGCTTAGATTAAGGGTTGGAGTTCTGGACACCCAATGGTCAGTAGAACTCCCCCAAGTCACTGGCTCTCAAGTTCTTTGTCTTACAACCCACAAAGAATTAATGGGTAAACACAAAGGAGCCGGGTGAATTAAGCAAAGCTTTATTCTTAGAAAGTAAAGCAGAAGGCTCCCATGCTGGGGGAGCATGTAACCCCGCTAGGTGACTGGGCCAGGGATTCTTCTGCCTCAGGAGTGTAAACTATACATCAGGTCTGGGTGGATTAGATTGGTTATTTTGAGTGTGCATGGGAGTTTCACTCTTGGAAATTGAAATGAGGCATTAAGTCATTGCACACTGGATTAGCTATTTTAAATGTCCATGTGTGCTCTTGATTTAAAAAAAAAAACAAGGGCTGGAGAGATGGCTTAGCAGTTAAGGTGCCTGCCTCCTAAGCCTAAACCAATCTCCAGCAGTTCCAATCTCCAGGTCCCACATTTAGCCAGATGCAAAGTGACACAAGGGCGCCATGCCGCATTTGACCACAAGGGGGTGCACGCATCTGGATTTCGTTCGCAGCAGCTGAGAGGCTGCTGGCACCCCCATTTCTGTCTTTCTCTCCCTCTCTGTCTGTCTCTCTCTGTGTCTCTCTCCAAAAAAAAAAAAAAAAGAAAAAAGAGGGCCGGGGTACAAGGACTGGTGGTCAGGTGACATTTTGGTGACTCAGAACTTCTTGGAATTCAGTCCCCAGACTGTTCTCTAGGCTTGTATTCATGATATTATTCTTTTGAGAGGCTATCACTCTGACTTAACTACTTACAACATTGGTACTAACTTATTTCTAATTCCCATTATTATGGTCAAACATTATGGGATACAACAAGAATATACCTGTTCTCATCCTAAGCCATGGCTATCATCAAATTTTAAAAATAGAATAGCAAATATTGACGAGAATAATCATTAAACACACTTACATTGCTGGCGGGAATTGAAAAGGGTTTGATTACTGGAAAATAATTTGACAGCTCCTCTAAATGTTAAACATTTGATCTACCAAATGAATGGTGTTCAAGTTCACTTCTGGATGTATTACCAAAAGAATTTAAAAATATATATGCTTTTACCAAAAACCTCATAAGAAATTTATTCACAATAGCTAAAAAGAAAAATAATTCATCACCTCTCGACTGAAAAGTGAATAAATAAGTGTGGCTCATCCATACAATAGGATCTTTTTTCTCATACAAAAATGCAGCGCTGTTGGATATTACAACATAGATGAACCTTGAAAACTACGTTATGTGAAAGAGTCACACTTAAATAGTCCCATGTATTACTACTGTACTTATGTGAAATATCCCCATAGGTAAATCTATAAAAAGCAAATTAAAGACTGCCATTTCTAGCATGCAACAAAAGTATAACCATGTATTTATAAAAATATTTTATTTTTATTTGACAGAGAGAAAGAGGGAGAAAAAGAGAGAGCAGAGCAGAGCAGAGAGAGAGAGAGAGAGAGAGAGAGGGAGAGAATGGGCACACCAGGGCCTCCAGCCACTGTAAACAAACTCCAGACACATGTGCCACCTTGTGCATCTGGCTAATGTGGGTCCTGGGGAATCAAACCTGAGTCCTTTGGCTTTGCAGGCAAACACCTTAACCACTAAGCCATCCTGCCAGCCCAATAACCATGTATTTTAAATAGTCAAAAGTAACTTGGAGCTTTATGGAAAAACAACCAAGAAAGATACCTAGAAAAGTTCTGGATATTGGAATTCCAGGTTTATCTGACTTAATTAATTTTAGATAAATAGGTAGGTAGGTAGGTTAAATAGATAGATGACAAATAATAAAATTTTAATTAAAGTCTCAGAAAACAATTACAGAAGAGAATTCAATGCTAGTAACATTCAAAGAGATGAATCAAGTCCTTTCTAATGCCTGTGAAAGACAATCAGGCACAGGTGCAGGAAGTCTGAGAAGGCCAGGCCGGGTGGTAAGCTTGTTACCCCAGCTTCTTGTGCAGCAGAAGCTCACATGCAGCCTGAACTATGTGGATCAGTGAGACTCTGTCTCAAAATAAAATTAAAGAGAACGAAGGTTCTAGCTCAGTGGTAGATGTTTGGCTAGCATGCCCAAAGCCCTGGGTTCAGTCCCCACACTCTCTCTCACATGCACAAAGTTTGGGAATCCTTAAACAGTATAAATACAAATAACATGTTGGCACACTGTTGCAGTCAGGTTTGCATTGCTGGCAGAAATCACCCAACAAAGGGCACCTTTTGTGGGGGGGCGGTTATTTTGGCTTACAGACTCCAGGATGGCAGGGGAAAAACGATGGCATGAGCAGAGGGTGGACATCACCCCCAGGCCAACATCAGGTAGACAATAGCAACAGGAGAGTGTGCCAAACACTGGCAAGGGGACACTGGCTATAACACCCATAATGCTGCCCCCTCCAAATACACTGCCTCCTGGAGGCGTTAATTCCCAAATCTCCATCAGCTAGGAACCTAGCATTCAGAACACTTGAGTTTATGGGGGACGCCTGAATCAAACCACCACACACACATAATCATAAAACTGGTTAAAAGAATACAAGGAGTGCAAGTGGTAGGGCAGCTGAGGATGGAGACTAATTAGAATGTATATATAAATGCCATAAGGAAACCCAATACTTAGTAATTTAAATATTCATTTTTAAAAATACTTTTCTATTTTTCATTTTTATTTATTTATTGATTATTTGAGAGAGAGAGAGAGAGAGAGAGGCAGACAGAAAGAGAGAGAGAATGGGCAAGCCAGGGCCTCCAGCCACTGTAAACAAACTCCAGATGCATGCGCCCTCTTGTGCATCTGGTTTACGTGGGTCCTGGGGAATCGAACGGAGGTCCTTTGGCTTTGCAGGCAAACGTGCCTTAACCACAAAGACATCTCTCCAGTCCTAAAAATTCATTTTTATAGTTTAATTGCTAATGCCACAATTCTGAGAGTTGTGACCATTAAGAGGGGCTTAGGTTATGGTGGCAGTCGTCTTGGGAATGGGTTGAGGTCATTGTCATGGGAATGGTCATTGTGAAAACATTAGAGAGGTTCAAGCCCACGTTCCTGCCTTATGATGTCTTCCAACTTGAGACAAGCACTGCATTACAGGAAGGCCACGGGCCTCGATTTCCTGGTCAGAAATATGAGCCAATTCAATTTGAATTATGAGCAGCAACAAAGCTGAGAGATGTCTTTCCAACAAATTGTGCATGAAGAAAAAAATGTGAAATCACAAAATCTACCAAAGAAAATCATGTGAAAATGTTCTTCAAAAGTAAAGACATGCACTGGTTGTAGTGGCGCATGCTTTTAATCCCAGCACTTGGGAGGCAGAGGTAGGAGGATTGCTGTGAGTTCAAGGCCAGCCTGAGACTACATAATGAATTCCAGGTCAGCCTGGGCTAGAATGAGACTCAAGAAATAATTAAAATAAAATAAAGTAAAGTAAAGTAAAGTAAATAAAGGCATTCTTAGGCTAAAATGACAAGAGAACAGGCCATTTACAAGCTTTAGTTAAAGAACAACCACAAGAGAATTATCTGTTGTGAACTGATGTTCCTAGAAAGGTGATACTTTAATAGTTGTGGGGAGTTTGAATGTTGCAGGTCCAGAGCCAGATTGTTTTGGGTTATTTTTGCCCCTTACATAGCCATTTGCTGCCCACCCCCGTTATGTGTGACCTAACCTCTTTGTGACTGTTTTGGAATGTGGAAGTAGACCCCTTGGTTCTACGAACCCAAAGGCTAAGAATGTCTTCAGATACCATCTAAAACCTGTTAGCAGAAAAATTCTCCAGTTTGCTCTAACTTGCCTGTCACCTATCCATGTATTTGAAATGTGTTCTGATTTATGTTTTCTCTGCTACCATAAAAACTTCATAACATTGTTACCATGTTGGAATATGGGATTTTGTATAACCTAAATCTATATAGGTTCCTGGGTTTTGGTCACTCATATTTGGCTCCAAGATAAGCCATGGCTTTTTCCCTTTTAGGTGATATCTATGTATGCTCTGTTGACACTACGTATAGAAAAAAAAAAATGGTTCCTGAGAAAAATATGAACAAAGAAAATAGTAAAAAGTGATAGAAAGTGTATAAGTCAATGGACATTGCTATAAATAATAGCAAAATGAACAACAAACTATAGTGTCATATTTAAATGTATAGAAAGACTGAGGGTATACATCAATATACTGCATTTTATTAGAGCTTAATAAATCAGGATTAAGCTGAGTGTGGTAGCACACATCTTTAATCTCAGCACTTGGGAGGCTGAGGTTAGAGAATTGTGGTGAGTTCGAGGTCACCCTGAGTCTACAGAGTGAATTCCAGGTCAGCCTGGGCCAGAGTGAGACCCTACCTCGAAAAAACCAAAGAAAAAAAAAGTCAGGATTAAGATTGAAATCTACAATTCAGCTACTAAAAGAAGGTATAGCTACCAAACTAGTAGATGGAGAAAATGAAACAAAAGAAATCAGAAAAGTGAGAAAAGGACAGGTGAAATCATAGAAATGGAATAAAACTGTGGTAGGTTAAGAACAAAAACTGTCAACATTGATGCTGATATTTAAAAACTACTTGAAAATATTTTAGTTTAGAATGTCACTAGATGGGATGTGGCGGTTCCTATTTACATACTGTCTAAGTGACTTCCACTTTGAGATTTACGCCATCGGAAAATCCTCCCCTGTTTAATTACACTTAAGAAACAAAAGACCAGTCGAGTTGGCAGAGCTTGAAAGAGAGTGTAAGATGTCAACAGCTCACCAAGGCTTCTGTGGTGTGTGAAGTGCCAATATGTTGTGACAAGGAGCCTTAGATCTTCTGCCAAGTCATCTGAACAGTATCTGCCACAGGAGTCAAATTGCACAAGAAGGTCACCTTTGCAGCCAGTACAGCCGTCTCTCTACTGTCCGCTTCATCTCCAGTGACCCCTGGTTCATTACCCAGAGCTGGAGAGCAGCTACCCCAGAGGGTGTGCGATGGTGAGAAACAAAAGACAACAGCATTAATGTCTGTGCCACAGAAAGAAAGGAAAGGAAAGATGGAAATGAAAGGAAAGGGAAGGGAAGGAAAGGAAAGTAAAAGAAAGAAGGAAAGGAAAGGAAAGGAAAGGAAAGGAAAGGAAAGGAAAGGAAAGGAAAGGAAAGGAAAGGAAAGGAAAGGAAAGGAAGGAAAGGAAAGGAAAGGAAAGGAAGGAAAGGGAAGGAAAGGAGGAAAGGAAAGGAAAGGAAAGGAAAGGAAAGGAAAGGAAAGGAAAGGAAAGGAAAGGAAAGGAAAGGAAAAGGAAAGGAAAGGAAAGGAAAGGAGGAAAGGAAAGGAAAGGAAAGGAAAGGAAAGGAAAGGAAAGAAGAAAGGAAAGGAAAGGAAAGGAAAGGAAAGGAAAGGAAAGGAAAGGAAAGGAAAGGAAAGGAAAGGAAAGGAAAGGAAGAAGGAAAGGAAAGGAAAGGAAAGGAAAGGAAAGGAAAGGAAAAGGAAGGAAAAGGAAAGGAAAGGAAAGGAAAGGAAAAGGAAAGGAAAAGGAAAGGAAAGGAAAGGAAAAGAAGGAAAGGGAAGGGAAGGAAAGAAGGAAAGGAAAGGAAAGGAAAGGAAAGGAAAGGAAAGGAAAGGAAAGGAAAGGAAAGGAAAGGAAAGGAAAGGAAAGGAAAGGAAGGGTGGAAACTTTTCAAAGCAAAACAGTTGGAAAGAATGTCCAGGGTCCATTACTGACGGCTCAACCTCAATTAGGGAGTGCCGTGTTCCCAGTGCTGAGTGAATGTAACTGTAGAAGGTTGGAACCCTTGGGTTAAAGCAGAGGGAGCTACTCAAAAAATTTTACATTGTATTGTGTTTTCAGTAACAGATAGGTTAAGAAAGACAGAGAGAGAGAGAGAGAGAGAGAGAGAGAGAGAGAGAGAGACAGACATCATGCCAGGTAGCCGTACCAAACATAGGGAGGCATAGAGACCAAAGAGGGGTGAGAAACGAGAAACTCAAAGGCACAGTAAACCCTAGATGCATTACAGAGCAGATCTGAAGTTCAATACAATAGGAATGTATGGGTCCACATATGATGCTGGTGCCAGGAAAATTCAACAGGAGCAACGGCAAGAAACTGTTATTTTTATTTATTTAGAGATAGAGAATTTGAATGAATGAATGAATGAATGAATGAATGAATGAATGAGAATGAGCACGCCAGGACCTCTAGCCACTGCAAACAAATTCTAGATGCATGTGCCACTTTATGTATCTGACTTACATGGGTATTAGGGAATCGAACTTGGGTCGTTAGGCTTTGCAGGCAAGTGCCTTAACCACTGATCCATCTCTCTAACCCAAGATATTATTTTGGAAAACAAAACGAAACAACAACAAAACCCCCAGCCCTGCTGAATCAGCAGCTCAACATTAGAGGCAAAGGCAGCTCGTTCTAGGAAGCCAAGAGCAAAAGGGATGGAACTATATACTCTGTTGCCTGCCTAAAGAATACCTCTAAACAGGGAAAACTAGGTGAAACCATTGTGTTCCATGAGGTGGAAATCAAGTCTGAGCCTTAGAGAGAAGTGGACTGCAGAGGTTGACCCTGCACCCGCCCCCACATGAGAAATCACAAAGACGAGGGCCTGCAGCTGAACCCATGTGAATGAGCCCAGAGAGACAGGCTCTGCTCTTGCACCCACGTGGGTGAGCACATAGAGACAGACTGCAACCACAGCCAGTTCTCTTGGCTGCCCTTCATGTGTATGTGTGTGCATGCATGCATGTGTGTGTGTGCATGTGCACGCAGAGTATGTTGTGTGATTTGTGATGTATTTACACATGTGTGCCCATATGTGTATGCGTGAATAAGCCAGAGGAGAATGTCTGGTGTCCTTCTCTTATAATTGGTGTCAAAGTGTTAATTGGTTTAAATTGGCCATTACTGTACTTTCATAGTAGGCCTAGCCATCAGTTTTGGATGCTTCTGCAATTAGTATCCCACTTTGGAAGTTATGTTAGTGATCAAACCCAGTAAGTGTCCTTGACATATGGTCTGAAGGTTTAGCTACTCACTATACCCCCAGCTCAACTGAAAAAAATAACACTCCAATCCTACCACAACATAGCCCCACTTGAACGGTGCAAAAACTTCAGCAGAAAGAATAGTTTAATAAAAAAAAAAAAATCAGCCTATGACCTAATCCCAAATTGCACAAGTCTTAATACAGAAACATGAAAATTCAAGGCAGCGTGATTTTTCCCAAAACTGCCGCTTCTGCAATAATATATTCAATGACAGTGGAATTAGATGAAATTGCATGCAAAGAATTCAAAAGGATGATGACAGGAGTCCTCAGCTAAATCAGTGTACATAAATAAACTCCTGAATGAATTCAAACGGAATCTAGACAGCTAAATGAGATATGGTTGTCATGCCTTGAGTCATGTGTCCCCTATAAACTCATGTGTTCTGAAGGTTTGGTCCCCAGCTGATGGCGATTTGGGAGGTGGATCCTTGCCAGGGGATGTGTGCTGCTGGGGTGGGCTTTGGGGTGTTATAACCAAACCAGCACCACTTTGCCAGAGCTTGGCTCACTCTCCTGATACTGGTTTTCCACCTGCTGTGGCAGAAGTGATGTCCAGCCTTTGCTATATGTTCCCCTGCCATCAGGGAGCTTCCAAAACGTCGCTCCCATCAGCTGCTTTTGGTCTGCTTTTGCCCCAACAAGAATAAGGTGACTACAGCCATAATCAATACAGGGAAATTCAATAAAGAGAAATACTGAAAAGAGCAAATTGAAAACTTGGAAGTAGAAAACTCAATTAGCAAAATTTTTTTAAAATGTCTTTGGATCTAGACCCAATTCATATCAGGGAATTCATAGCTGGTAGTGAAAACTTAGTTTAGTTGGGAAGGTCATAGGCTACTGGCGGGGTGGGGGTGGGCAGGGGAATGCCATTACTGTTGTTTGACTAAATGGACATGTTGTGCCCCTCTCTACATATTCATATTCATATTATATATATATATATAATATATAATATTATATTTATCCCCATAGATTAGTGCTTTGGTCAGAGAAGCTTCCATTTGCAGATGGCAGTCACCACTGGGGAGACTCAAAACTCATCAAAGTGCTGAGAATAAGTGAAGGTTGAGTGCTATCCTACCCAGGAAATTTGCTCCTATTGGAATTCTGAGAAAACAAGAGTTCATGAGCTCATGACCAGAAGCAGTTCACTCTTCAACAGCATTAACATAAATAATCCTGTTTCTGGAAGTTTCTTTTGGCCCTTGCTTATTTATTTAATTTTTTAAAAATATGCAACTTTAAAGCTTCCAATGTCTTCATTATCCAGGCAAAGGATGTGGATTTTCCTCAGCCAATCAAGTCAGGGGTGATGAGCCTGAGGCCAATTGCTGTAGGTCAGGGGCGGGGCTTGGAGCAGGTAACTGTCAGCGAGGTTGCAGTTGGTCTTGGTCTTTGAGAGAGAAAGAGCACAAATAACTGGCCTTCGCTTGTCACATTTCCCCAGGACACTCTTGCGCTCTGGACGGTGAGTCTTCCAGTGGGTTCCCAAGTTTGTCAGCCTGTCCTCGCAGAGGAGCTACAGATGTAGCCTTCTGGTTACAGAGGAAACCGCTCTCTTGGAGCATCAACCTTTCTCACGGCAATGGCAATCAGGGATAGGCCCTGAGATCAAACGGCCCATCCGTGTGCATTTCTGCCCGGCCTTTCCTCCAGTATTCTTTTGATAGCACTACTTTTTAAACTAGTCACTGACCCAAATGGCAATAACGTCTTTGTCAAGCCGCAGGGGAAGAAAGCTCGCTGAAGCAATGACTACTGGGTGTGTGGGTATGTGGACCGGATCCTGGGGGGCTGGGCTGCTCACTGTGAGTGACTGGCACTGGGGGCAATAGACCACCCCTCTACAGAACTAGGAAGTTCTCAAGACCCCAGGACAAAGAATGGACCAATTAAATGGTCTCTAAGTATGATACTTCATATATTTTTTATTTTTTTATTTTAATTTTTTAAAAAAATGTTATTTATTTATTTGAGAGGGAGATAGAGAGAGAGGCAGATAGACAGAAAGAGAATGGCTGCACCAGGGCCTCAAGCCTTGGCAAACAAGCTCCAGATGCCTGCGCCATGTTGTGTATCTGGCTTTATGTGGGTCCTGGTGAATCAAACCTGGGTCCTTTGGCTTCGCAGGCAAGTGCCTTAACCACTAAGCCATCCCTCCAGCCCCTATATATATATATTTTTTTATTTTCAGGTAATTCCATGCGCAGTCAAGGCAGAGAGTCTCTCAGAGGCATCGCTAAGCTCTTTCTGCCCTATCTCCACACCTCCCTTGAGCTCTTGATATGTTAAGATCAGGTTAAGGGTAGTAGATATGCTCCAAGGAAGAGAGAAGGAGAAGGAAGAGGAGGAGGAGGGGGAGGAGAGAGGAGTCCCAACTCCAGGAACTGGTCTGATGCTCAAAGCCAGGGCTCAGTGTGGCGGGAACATGTGTGATGCTCATGGCTAGAATATGTTGTTCTCTCCTCTTGGACATAAAACAATCCCAAGAACGTGAAGGCAGGATAAGGTGACATAAGCCACCACAGAGGAAGATGGAATCAAGGTCACTATACAGCCCATGTGACTGTCCACTCGGGCCTCCTCATCCATTATGGTTTCATCCTTGCTCAGGTCTGCTCCACTCTAGAAAAGATTGGTTAAAATATCCTTGAACAGAATTGTTCCTTCTTCCTGACTATACCCAATCTCAAGTGAACTCTCACCCTCTTAGACCTTCTTCAAAATTGCTCCAAGTCCAGATCTTATAATGAATTCTTTCTGACACATTTTCACTGACATAGCTCCCTCTTGATTCCACAAATAATAGTCTGTTTCCTGGAGATGTATTTCTGGCTACAGGCACTGGTGCCCTTTTTCACACAATCTAATCAACAATGGTGAACAGAAGCTTTTTATTTATTTTTATTTATTTGACAGAGAGAGAGAGAGGCAGAGAGATAGAGAAAGAGAATGGGTGTTCCAGGGCTTTCTGCTGCTGAAAACTATCTCCAGACAAGTGCACCCCCTTTGTGCATTTGTGTAACATTGCACGCTTGCATCACTACATGTGGCTTACGTGGAACCTGCAGAATTGCACATGAGTTCTTAAGCTTCGCAGGCAAGTGCCTTAACTGCTAAGCCATCTCTCCAGCCCTGAAATGAAGTTTTGAAAGTTAAGTCATCTTCAATTGGGAGAATTCCAGTAGTTTCTAGCTGACTACATATTAAAATCACCTGGGACATCCAAGCTACTTCTGGGAATATGATACACAGCCATTATAGCTCCCCAGGGGATTCTAGAAAATAATAAATACAGGGAAAGAAAACAAGAAGACTAGGAAATAGCACAGAAATACACTAATGGAATTGAAGGAGACTGCTCAGGTTGTCTACCTACTTCAAGAAGCCCACCCAAACTTTGTGTGTAAACAGCCTGACCATGGATCCTGTGCCTTAGTGATAATATGATAGAAATATTATTAAAAAGTATCTATAGGGAGGCCAGGCGTGGTGGCACACGCCTTTAATCCCAGCACTCGGGAGGCAGAGGAAGGAGGATTGCCGTGAGTTCAAGGTCACCCTGAGACAACATAGTTAATTCCAGGTCAGCCTGGGCCAGAGTGAGACCCTACCTCGAAAAAAAAAGTATCTATAGGGGCTGGAAGGGATGGTTTAGCAGTGAAGGCATTTGCCTACAAAGCCAAAGGAGACAGGTTCAATTTCCCAGGACCCAAGTTAGCCAGATGCACAAGGGGGTGCACACATCTGGAGTTCGTTTGCAGTGGCTGGAGGCCCTGGTGTGCATATTCTCTCTCTCCCTCTTTGTCTGTCAAATAAATAAATAAATAAAAATACATTTTAAAAACTTTTTAAAAAGTATCTATAGATCTTTTTGATAGTCAAGATACAATAATAAGTTAAAAATGGATGATTTCAGCAGCATAAGACATGTAAAAGCCAATAGATAATATGCATGTGGGTGATTTTTTTCTGTTTTTTGAAAATGATTTTGACATATTTATATCAAGCTGTGCTCACAATAAGCATGTGTTAATCTATCCCCTTCAAAATATCCTTTTATAATCATTAAAGGACATATATATCATAATACACTTAAAAATTGGATTATGAGAAGAAGGTTGATAAACTGACTGGTTGCTTAGCAAGGAAGTCACATGAGCAATGTATAGAAGACACAAGGAAATTTTATGTCACTATTATGAAAAAGAATAATAAGAAAGCCACAGAGGGAGCTAGGTATGATAGCGCCAACCTGTAATCCCAGCACTTGAGGGTATAGAAGTAGGAGGATCAGTTCAGGGTCATCCTCAGCTACAAAGCAGGCTTGAGGTTATTGTATGGTTTATGGACCCTGTCTCAAACCTTCCCCGCCACCACATCTTTTAATAAAAAAATCCTTAAAGGAAATTTATGACTTCTGTAATAAACTTGTCCTTTTCGTGTGGAGGGATGGAAATTACCATTGTTTTAAGTCCTTATCAAAGATCTTTGTTTCTCTTTGAAGAAGCAACCATGCCATGGAACATTTAACAATCCCCCAGTTGATTTCAGTAATTTTCACACATTCTTGGTTGTTATATAAAAGTTAAAGAACCCTTGGTCTACTGGTGCTCAGAATGAGATAAAAGAAAATCCTTATTGGATGTCAGCAGAGTGTGCTAATTTCTGTCTGAACAAAACAATAGGGTTCAAAATATTCTACCATTCAACTTCCCTCTTGGAGCAGATACCAGGACATTCTTCTAGAAACTCAGAAGAGCTGAGGGTCAATCTCTAAGTGTGCATTCTCAGAGTTGAATAACCTATGGTCTTAAAGAAGATCTTTTTCTCAGACAGCTGGATAGATGTGGGATAGACAATGGTCGAGTTGGACCTGGCATTATGAGAGCAAGCCAGTTACTAGGCTCCATCACCTGGGATTCTGCCTCTTCTTTTCTGTTTAAGTTGAAAGTATCACAGAAGGCAAACAATAAGTTTTACAGACCATGAGCTATCATTAGAGAATAGATGTGTGGTTTTCTTCTTTTAGAAAATCACTAGGAAAGGACTGGAGAGATGGCTTAGTGGTTAAGGCACTTGCCAGCAAAGCCAACGGACCCTGGTTCGATTCCCCAGAACCCACATAAGCCAGATGCACAAGGGGGCCCATGTGTCTGGAGTTCGTTTGCAGTGGCTGGAGGCCCTGGCATGCCCATTTTCTCACTTTTTATCTCTCTGTGCCTGCTTTTCTCTCTCTCTTAAATAAAAATTTTTTAAAAAACACTAGATGGTTACCAAGAAGAAAAACCCTATTTTACTTTGACCCTCTGAATTTTGCAGAGAGAAATCGAGTCAGCTTTTGACAGACTCTAAGACACCACAAGGTGAATGAAAAGCTAGCGAATCTCAGTTCAAATACTGTTGTCAAAATGAACAAGACATGGCTGTATCTTCTCAAGGACGTGTTTATGAATACTCCTGAGGACCTCCCTGAAATCATCTTAATATTGTCTTTCATCTGTATCGTTGGAGGTAAGTCAGTCTGTGTTTATTCTATGGATATGTCCACATATGTGCACATAAAATTAAGGAAAGTACCAATAGCAGGAAATTTTAATTTTGTTTCTAAATTGATATGTTTATCACAATGCTTTCAATTGAAGGAATCGGTGATTTGCTCCTGAGCAGAGACGTGTAGTATCTGTGTTCAGTATCCTTCATTTGTCAGGTTCAGAACATGCATGCGTGAGTGACAAGGTTAGGATTAGATTGCAGCAGCTGTTAGAAACAAAACAGACAGTCAGAGAATCAAAGCTTGGGCACTAGGAAAAAAAGTCTCTCTTGTTAGTTCCTGCCCTAGGCAGCAGCTGTTACTCCATACCAAAGCCCAGAAAGTCTAATGTATTTGCTCTCTGATCCTCAGAAGACAAGGTTGCCAAGCCAGAATGTAGACTTCTCTCCTCCCGAGGAGTCTTTGTTATCAATGTCCCTGAAAGTGAACTGAAAGTGTCTGAAGGCAGAGACTGTCCCTGAGTCTGGAAGGTGAAGCTTGCGTCTTCCTTATGTCTTGTTCCCTAAGAAGAGTCCTCTCAGCCAGAAATGTTAAAAGAGTTCCCTTTCCCTAGAAATAGAAACGGGATTACTCCCTTTCTAGGAAACTTGGCAAAGCACCTGGACCCCCTGGCATGGGGGCTAGACAGAGCAGCTCAGACCCCTCCAGTGAATTTCAATGATCAGTGTCACCATGCGGGTTTCCCGTTTCTGGGACTCTTTCCTGCTCTACCTTTTTTTTTTTTTTTTTAATTTGAGAGAGAGATAGAGAAAGAGAGAGGGAGAGAGACAGAGAATGGGGGCATCAACAGCCTCTCAGCTGCTGTGAACGAATTCCACACGTGTGCGCCCTCTTGGGGGCAAGTGCAGCATTGTGCCCTTGCATCACTTTTTGCATCTGGCTAAATGTGGGATCTGGAGATTGGAACCGGCGTTCTTAGGCTTGGCAGGCAGGTGCCTTAACCGCCAAGCCATTGCTCCAGCCCCTGCTCTACCTTTTTTACTTCCCATACCTCTGTGATAAAATATTTCTAAACTTAAAAAAAAAATGGTTGAAATAGAGTGTTCTGTGGCACAAATGACAAATTTATGCCTAGTTTTTATGAGACTGTAGAAAGTAAAAGTGTTGTTGTTGTTGTTCTTTTACTCACTTTGAACTGAATACGGATCATATTAAAAGAAGCAGAAAAAATTAAAAAGAAGAAAATATTATGATACTTTATGATCTTTAAAAAATTTATTTATTTATTTATTTATTTGGTAGTAAGAGAGATAGAAAGTTGCAGACAGAAAGAGAGAATGGGCACACCAGGGCTCTCTACTACAAAGAAACTCTAGACGCGTGCACCACCTTGTGAATCTGGCTTATGCGGGTCCTGGGGAATTGAACCTGAGTCCTTTGGCTTTGCAGGCAAGTGCCTTAACTACTAAGCCATCTCTCTATCCCATCATTATGATATTTTAATGGCATTTACTTATTATACTTTGATAGCAAAATAAGGCTAAACAAAGTCAATATGTATTATAAGGCTTCTAATGTCTAATGTGTAACTCATGATATGTAACTAGGATTTTTCTGCTGGGGGAAATTATAGCTAGGTTCTCATAGTTCCTCAGCCAGGAGGTTTCAATAGAGTTTATTAACACATTTGCTGACTAAACTAACCTCTGATTTTTAGTGTGTACAAAAACTACTACATATATTTCAGTAATTAACCCAGAGCCAATTATTTCAAGAAATTTTTATTAAATACGCGAAAGAAATGAGCTTCATCATAGGAGAGGTGAAGTATCAGACTGGCAAGTTAGTAACTTCACTGATTCTGTGTGCTTTTAGTATGAGAAAGGGTCTTAATTGCAGGTACTCAGGAAATTAGTAGTGGACAGTATTTCATTTCCTTGATATTAAGAAATCATCTAGTGTTAAAGTTCCATAATGTGATACCACATTGCCGGTCAGTAACAATATATTTTTACAGCATTTTTGAACATGCACTTGAAAGACTTTCTGATTCCTCTTCCTGTGATCTTATTTCTAATTGGATGTGGCTTTGAGACACTAAGTTTCACATCTTTCCAGGTATGTATACTGGATGAATATTGACACTGTATCAAAGAATCATGAATAAAAAGAAAGCTAAAAAAATTTAGAAAAAAAAAAAGATTCATCTCCCCACTGCTCAGCCCCTTCATAAATACTTGTGGTGTAGAAAGTTATTCAGGTCTGAAAAAGTAGGATTCTGGACATAGTCATTAAAACAGAGCCTGCATTCTGAAAGTATGTAGTCAACACACAATAAGTATGCATACAGTTACTAAGCATGCATGGTCAAAAAAGTATTTAAGAATAGTTGTTAGTCTCTAATGTGCCTAAGGTAAGTTATGTCAGGAAACATAAATTGAACCTCTATGAAATCAAAAGAGAGGAACAAGGAAAATGAGATTTAGTCAAGGCAGCTAAAATGCTAGGGACAATTGGAATCAAATACTTATATTAGGCTGGAGAGATGGCTTATCAGTTAAGGCGCTTGTCTGCAAAGCCTAAGAACTCATGGTCAAATCTCTAGGTCCCATGTAAGTCAGATGCACAGTGATGCAAGGGTGCAATGTCACATATGCGCACAGGGGAGCACATGCATGTGGAGTTCATTTGCAGTGGCTGAAGGCCCTGGTGCACCTATTTTCTCTCTCTCTCTCTCTCTCTTTCTCTATTCTCTCTCTCTCTCTCATAAATAAAAAAATTTTAAAAACAAATACTTATATTTCTTATTTCAACAATAAATATAATAAGTGAGTATAAGACATAGAATCAGGCATGTAAAAAGCATTGCTGGACACATTGAATGGCTCAACATAGCAGTTTGTGGCAAAGTTCTCTTGTAAAAGGTCACTGGGTAACTATTGTGCATTATGTGGACTCCATGATTTGTTGCAGCTACTTAATTCTGCCCAAAGTAGGCATACATAACATAAAAATTAAATGACACAACTCTGTCTTAATTTAATTTTACATACAAAGCTAACAGTGAACCACATTTGTCTCAAGAGCCACTGTTGCCAATGCTGCCTGCCTTAGTCAACCAGTCTATTGGTTATGAGAATTTGTCTGTAAATGATGTGCTTGCCCAAATTTAGCCAGTAATGTTAAAAAAATAGAAAGCATACATTTATATAAGAATCCAAACCAAATTGTTGTTTCACTTATCACACGAGTTTTATATTCATATTATTTGGACATAAATGTAATTTTTAAGTACTTCTGAAATCTTTGTAATTTGCCAGTAACTCCTCCAAAGGACCAGACCCTATGTTAAGAACTGTGAAATATCTAAGATTTTACTCCATTTGCAAGTGAATAAGCTAGCCTGTCACAATTTCAGGGTTCTGGAAAAATGGAGCTGAACGGAGGAAAAGGACTTTCACAGCAATAGCAGTAAGCAGAGTCTGAGCGTTTCCCCATGCCTGGTCTTAGAGCCCCTAAAGCACAGGTGGTATCAAAGAAGGCCGGGTGACATCTGCATACACAGTGGGCTGCACTGCAGAAGAAACACAAGCCTAATAAATGAATGTGGGCTGGAGAGATGGCTTAGTGGTTAAGTCACTTGCCTGCACAGCCTAAAGACCTATGTTCCATTCCCCAATACCCATGTAGGCCAGATGCACAAGGTGGTGCATGCATCTGGAGTTTGTTTGCAGTGGCTGGATGCCCCATTGTGCCCATTCTCTCTCTCTCTCTCTCTCTCTCTCTCTTCTCTCTCTCTCTCTATCTATATCTGCCTCTCTCTCAAATAAATAAAATATATTTTAAACAGAAGGAAATTTAAAAATAAATGAATGTTGGATGGATGCTCATCATATGACTTACTACTATGAATGAAATATTTGATGTTAAATGGCATTCATCAGTTATTTCATTAATGATATTAACTTTCCTCTTCTTTACTTCTTCTAATCTTGTTATTCCTTCACATAGATTAATAATATAAGAGTATTTATCATTTTGGGAATTTCATATCACCATGTTATTCCTTTGTTGAGTTTTGTACATGAAACCCACTTACCTGAAATCTTCTTCCTTGGTACTTGGCAATCTATTGTAGATAACCTATGTCAATGTGGTTACTGCACCTATTCTCTAAGAAAGGTTTAAGAATGTATCTCAACCTACCTCAGTAATTCTCTGTAATTGGAAATAATCAGATGGAAAGTTGTAAATATCTAGCCGAGTAAAGACTTTATCACTTGTATATGTTCTGTTGTATCATTAAAATTTTCTCTCTGTTGCTAGAAGAAGGGTGTCTGGTATGCATTCTATGTTAATGTACTACAAATGAGAATAACAATTTTTTATATTGCTAGGTCCAAAAATATGTAGATTCTATACAATGGATGAATCCACGTTTACTTTTTAGTATATTTACACCAATAATTATCTTTAATGTTGCATTTGACATGGATGTATACATGCTTCGAAAGTTATTGTGGCAGGCAAGTATTCTTTTCAAATAATATTGCACAATAAAGAACCATGTCATTTATTTTCAAATTGACAAACATTTTTTCCTCCGAAATGGAAAAATAAAGAGGATAGAAAAGCAGTGGCTATCAGAATGTAAATTCAGCTTCATACGTAGCTAATAAACCACATATTGGCAATTTTCTAGAATATAGAAAACCCAGGGGGAGGGCAGAAGTTATGGAGAAAAAGAAAAACAATTCTGAAGCTCTGACTGGCAGAACCTCACACTGATTATAATTTTAAACTCTGAAATCTGCAAGGGAGGCAATTTGAAGTATATTAGTTCCAGAAAAAAAAAAAAGAAGAAATATGTTCTAAGTATCTGCCATCTAAAGCTACAACCTAAAAAAAACAAAAAAGAGCAAAAGGACAGAGGGAAGCATCAAGAAAGACCTTGAGATAGCATGCCGTCAGTCACATGCACAATGTATCTGTCTGTATCTGTCTTTCAAAGCCGGCAGAACAGAGTTACAGATAGAAGGTTGTTACCTAAACTTCATTAGAATCAAGACTATCCGCAGGATGCATCTGAGCCCAAACCCAGGCATATGGAGTTCAGACAAATGACAAGAAGATAACAGTACAAAAAAGAAAACACAAAGAAACAAGCGATACAAAAAAGCAGGCATGCATGAGAATAGTTTAGGTGGGCTTGGGTGCTCTCTGCCAGACACCTGTTAGTGGGATGGCCACACCTATGTGCCTGTGATTAGTGGTACGTAGTGTCTACTCGGCCTGTGGGTCCACTTTTTGAATCGGAATACAAAAGCAATCTGATTTCTGCTGTAAAATATCTTTGCAGATCCTCTTAATTACAGTTCCCGGCTTTGCAGTTAATTACATCTTCATACTCTGGTATTTACATTCTGTGAATAAATTAGTGTTGAAGACCATCCCGTGGTTGCTCTTTTCAGCTATTCTTATCAGTTCAGATCCCATGCTGACCGCAGCTTCCATAAGAGACCTTGGTAAGTAGCCCTTTTCCTCTCTTTTCTTTTCCTAGACTAAAAACGCATTTCGCAACTAATCCCACCTTGGTGGTAAGATTTTCTGTTTGTGGTGGCTTTTCCACTCTGTGAAGCGGGGTGCTGCGGGGTTGGAAGTGGAAGACGAGCAAATATTCTGGACGTAATATTAAGGGTAGGAGGGAAATCAAATGGCACGCTCATTTTGCATCCAAAGTGAGCACTATAACCAGTTGTGGACTATGATAGGAATATTATGGTGACATGTGTCTTGCTCAGTTTTTTTATTCCTTTGAAGACAAGCCATTAAGATAATGCCATTTTTCAAAAAAAAAAAAATGTGTTTGGGATCATTATTACCATTAAATTCAAAAGCCTGACAACTCAATTACTAATAATTATCAATCACATACTGTATTCATTATCTACTATTTTAGGATAGATACATTTATATTTAGAGGTATAATACTAAATTAATTGAACCCAGAAAAGCAAAATAATCCATACCTTCATATAGGAAAAATAGTAACCGAATTTTCTCCTGTATTCACTTTTTCATGATGAGAACTAGAAAAATTCTTTTAAATTGAATATTAAAATGGAATGCCAGGCCTGGAAAAATGGCTTAGTGGTTAAGGGCTTGCCTGTGAAGCCTAAGGACCCCAGTTGGAGGTTTGATTCCCCAGGACCCCAAGTAAGCCAGATGCACAAGGTGGCACATGCAGCTGGAGTTCGTTTGCAGTGGCTGGAGGCGCTAGAGCGCCCATTCTCTATCTATGTGCCTCTCTCTCTCTTTCTTTCTTTCTTTCTTTCTTTCTTTCTTTCTTTCTTTCTTTCTCTGTCTGTCACTCTCAAATAAATAAATAAATAAATAAACAAACAAAAAAAATTTAAAAAAAAACGGAATGCCCACACAAGCCTTCAGACATATGTATATTAAGAGCACATATATTCTTTTCCACTTTATTTCCACTTTATGGCCACATAAAAGGGACACTTTTCTACTTGTAATAAGTATAAATACAGTAGGAGAGACAATCAAGTGTTAATATGTGAATGAAGGAGTGCTGAGACTTCAAGGCAAGGAGATGAAGATGAAAATGATGCCCAATTTAACTTTCTGCATTTATTTTGTGGTGTCAAGGACCGAATCCAGGATCCATGCTCCACCCCTGGGCTACACACCCCGGCAAGACTTAAAACAAAAACAATCTGCCTAGCTGGCAATAGGGATGCTCTTCTGTAATCCCAGCACCTGGGAAGCGGAGGCAGGAAGACCATGAGTTCAAGGCCAGCGAAAGCCTGTCTCCAAAACCAAAGTATAATAAGTCAGCATTCACCACCTACTGTGGATTCTTTTCTTCCTCTCCACACTTTTCCTCAAGTCCCTAATTTTTTGTGACTTTGTCCATCCGTCATGTTCCTACTCACTTAAGGGACTTTTATGGCACCTGAAGGCTGATTCTGTGTCTATTTTTTTTTATTATTTTTTTGGAGAGCGACACAGAGAGAGAGAGACAGAGAGAGAGAGAGACAGGGAGAGAGAGAGAGAGAGAGAGAGAGAGAGAGAGAGAGAGAGAGAGAGAGGAAGACAGAGATGGGCGCACCAGCAGTCTCTCAGCTGCTGTGAACGAAATCCAGATGTGTGCGCCCCCTTGTGGTCAAGTGTGGCATTGCACCCTTGAGTCACTTTGCATCTGGCTAAACGTGGGACCTGGAGATTGGAACCAGTGTTCTTAGGCTTAGGAGGCAGGCGCCTTAACCCCTAAGCCATCTCTCCAGCCCTCTGTGTCTATTTTTAACTGCATAATCTTGTAGACTAGTAGTCCCCTAATTTTCTAGCCTGTCTTTGTTGAATTTAAGTGATCTAACTGGTGTATTGTACAAAATTATTCTCATTAATTTTGACCATCTTACCATTACTTTTAGAAATGTGATTCTTCTTTCTTCGCACCTAAAAAAAAATGTTTTAAAAAGAGCCTGGCGTGGTGGCACTCGCCTTTAATCCCAGCACTTGGGAGGCAGAGGTACGAGGATAGCTATGAGTTTGAGGCCAGCCTGAGACTACATAGTGAATTCCAGATCAGCCTGGGCTTGAGCAAGACCCTATCTCAAAAAAACAAAAAACAAAAAACAAAAAAAAAGGATTTTCCTCTTAGCAACATTTTTGCCTGGGTTTGAGAAGAAAGGTTCTTAAATACGTACAAATTTATGTATACTTATAATTATATGCTAGCATATAAATATTTTTAAAGTACTATATATATATACATATATATATATATATTTTACAGCTTAGGACAGTCAGTAGAGTCCACCACAAGGGCATTCATATTATCTTGAGAGTTTTTTGTTCTTCGACTCTTATGCCTTCCTAATCTCTTATTCATGTTTAAATAGTCACTATTTATAAACTAGTCCTATTTGCTAAAAAGAAGCAATTGTATAATGGAAAATTTTGCTGAGTAATAAGCACCCATCCAAGAATGAGGGCTTAAAGAAACGAGTGTTTATTATTTCTCATGTGTGTGGCATTTGTGATAAGATCGAGCAGGTTTGGCCAAATCTTGGCCTGTTCCCTAACTAATCTATAGTCAGTGGGCAGATCAGCATCTGGGGCCTAGTGGTGCGGAATAGCCTCACGTGGGAAAGCCCGTGAGCTCCTCTCACCTATCTGCAGTAGGATAGCTAAGGAAATGCTGCCATGGTGGAGCCTTGGGTCCAGCCAACGGGAAACAGAAGTCTTGCTGCTGTCCTCAGTCTGGTAAGTCAATAGACTTCACTTTTTGTGCAGTCTTACAGCAATGAGCACGGATATCAAGACAGGGAAGAACAGAATCATGAAGGCAGTCGAGTTATCACAAGAACAGTCTGCCTTGCCTTTTCTTCTAATAGTATAGTGCAATTGTGGTCACAGTTACACTGTAGTAAAGGACTTTTACTGTGTAGTAAAACTCACCTCCAAATCACTGAAGACACTCAAAGCTATAATTATGCCAGCATTGCCATATTTAACAAGCAGAGGAAAAGGGTGACTGGTAGGTATCTCAACTTTGACTACCATAATAATCGAATGAAATTAGGACAGAAGTGGATCATGTCAAGGTGCTCTCCATCCGTGGAGTCTGAATTCTAAAAAACATTGAAAAGAATATATAGGAGAGTTAAGTAATTTTAACTCTAGTTAGATTACCTAGATAATTATCTTAATAATTTATTTAGAGTTCATGTAATAAAACCTTGGCCTATGAATTTACTTTTCCCTTCACTCATCATTTTTTGTACTGCCTTAAATACATCTGACTTTTAATAAATTCACTTATATAAACCAAGTCATTAATTTTTAAGATTAATAAATTTCATGATTTTATCAAGTCTTTAGAAAAAAGAATGGGGTCTCAAGTTAAATATTTGATTTACATAAACATAATGGACTGCTACTAATTTGATGCCAATTATAATAGTCTAGACTTAGTGGGTAAAGAGTTAAATTTCCAGGCTGGAAAAATGGCTTAGTGGTTAAGGCATTTGCCTGCGAAGCCAAAGGACCTATGTTTGATTTTCCAGGACCCACATAAGCCAGAAGCACAAGGGGCACATGCATCTGGAGTGTGTTTGCAGAGGCTAGAGGCCCTGGTGTGCCCATTCTCTCTCTGTCTCTCTTCTCTCTCTCTCTCTCTCTGTCTCTCTTCTCTGTCTCCCTTACTCTGTCTGCTTGCAAATAAATAAATAAAATTTTAAAAAAGAGTTAAATTTCCTGGAAGGGAGTTTTGGAACATAACTATAGTTTAAATATGTAGGAAATTATATGTCATTCATAGCAGTGAAAATCTACCTAATATAACTGATAGAATTTTATTCTTTCTATTGATGAAGTTTTCCTCACTTAAAGAAATCTCCCTTCTTCAACATATATAGGTCTTTCTAGAAGCCTCACAAACTTAATTAATGGAGAAAGTCTAATAACTTCTGTTATATCATTAAACATATACAGTAGTGTAATAAGCATTAATGCAAGAAGAAACTCTATTACGAATCATACTATAGGTAAGGATTTATTTCTTTAATTTCTTAAGAATTATTTTTCTGAAAGCTGATGTGAATTTTGTAATATCTTAGTATAAGCTGTGATTATAAATAAGTAGCAAATATTAGTGGGATGACCTCGCCTTTATAAAACACTGTCACATGCTACCTGCTTAACATTGGTTATGGCTCTGCTATGAGCATTGATTGGGGTTCCCATGAAGCTGTTTTAAAAGGAGAGTATTCCAGAAGCTTGGTCTGAATCGAAATGCTTCACGAGGATGAAGAGGGGTCTTGGTTGTTATTGATGCCGTTGTTTTCTTTTCTAGAAGGGCAGCCAGTAGTGCTTCCTGGAGTAGTCAGAAGAGGCACTTTTCCCTTCCCTTTGCCCCTAGACTGTCTGCCATGAGGCCACACAGAACGAGGTCACCTCTCAGAGAAAGTGGGCATTATGTGGCCATTGACAAGGCCCAGGGCAGAGCTTGTAAGCAGAACACTGCAAGGGACTCACTAACTCCCTCACCTTCTCCAGACAGCCTTGTGCCACACTCTTCCTTTATCATATGCACAGGCATGTATAAAATAAATGATGTACCTGCATTATAATGGATGGTTTATAAAGTATGTAGCTGTTTAATCATTACTCCAGACAGGGGAAACCTAATATTACCAACCCTCCCAGAAGCATATCATGACCTTTCTTAGTCAAAACCCCATCCATAGCTTCCTGCAGCAATTTTTTCTCAATGTGCAGTTTCTGAATCACTAGGTGGTAGGAGAGCAGTGCCCGCAAGCTCCCTTCAAAAGAATCCAGGAAATAAAATTAGTTTTGTAACAATACTAAAGAAGTTACTTAACTTTTACTCTATTGGCATTTACACTGTTGTGAAAGTAATGAATGTAATCTTACTAAGAAATTAACGGAGGCTGGAGAGATGGCTGAGTCATTAAGGCGATTTCCTGGGGACCCATGTAAGCCAGATGTACAAGGGGGTGCACACATCTGGAGTTCATTTGCAGCCACTGGGAGCTCTGTCACACCCTTTCTCTGTGTCTTCCTCCCTGCCTATTTCTCTCTCTCTAATAAATAAATAAAAAAGAAATTAACAGAATGCATTACTCCATGAGCAGGGTTATGAGAGTTTCTTCTCATTTTGTCCCATTCCACCAGCACATGTACCTCCTTGAAAATAGAATGGGCACGGTGGTTCATGTCTATAATGCCAGCATAATCACAAGTTTGAAGCTGATGTGGACTATGCAGTGATTTCCAGTCCAACCCGGGGTACAGACTGAAAAAAACCCTGTCTCAAAAAAAAAAAAAAAAAGTGTGTAAGAGGTGCTTCCAAACCCGGGAGTCCCATACAGACAGTGTGTCCAGGTGATGGGTCTATTGAAGTGAGATCCTTCGGCTACTCTGTCTTCTGAGAAATGACAGTTCCAATATACAAGAAGTGTGCTTCCTTTTCGAGCAGCCAGCAAGCCTGATTCCCTGTGTTCAGATTCATCTGATTTACCAGCTTGTGTCTAAACCCGGAGGTGAAGACTGTTCTCTCCTATGAAAACTCGGTCTGGAGAGCATGACCTCTGTCTCTTCTTCCTCCCAGTTGCTGATGCTGGGAACCTGCAGCTACCTTACTTGGATATAAGAAACCTTCGCTCTTCAGCCTTTGAGAATTGTGAGCTGCAAATTGGTGGAGCCATATCCAGTGTTGGTTCATCCAGGCCTCCGCAGCTTGGAAGGTCTGCAGTCAACCTGGAATCCCCATCTAGCTCAGACAGGCATAGCATTCTCCCATGCTTCAAATTTTCCATCCGTGCCGTGAGAGAAACCACACACAATCTCTGCCAACAGAATAGGAAAACAACCTCATCCGTCACTCAAAAGAGCTTTTGTTCCGCAACTGCCTGCAGATCAATCCTTCCCGAAAGACAAGGAAAGTGAGCAACAGCTTAAAAAAGTGAGCAGCTTAAAAACTCGAGTCATCTGTGGGCTAACTGGAAAATACAACGAAGTGAAATCGCGCATCATAATCAGGAAAACAAATGTCCATCTCTAAACCCGGTCCAATGTTCTACCTGGTGACACTGGAAATAGGACATACTGACCAGAGAATTTCTGGAATATATACCTGCAGTCTAATCAGGAAAAACGTTTTTGATACTGCAAAGGGGTAAAAAAGAAAATGGGTAAAAGAAGGCACTGATGGAAAAGTTCATTCATTAACCGATTCAGCAATTGTTTAGTGATGTTAAGTATGTGTAGTTACTATTCTAGGACCTAGCAGTTGAGCACCGAGCACAGTAGACTAAGCTTGTTCCCATGTTTACAGCTTGCCAGATAGTTTTGATGACAAGCGATGAAGTTGTAAGTAATAAACTCTACTGGAGGTCAAAGGATGACGTCTTTTTCCAGCCATTAAGACTTACTGTGAAAATTGTCCCTGATGGAAGAAAAACTTTGATAAGCTTTCAGAGTAAATATTTTAATCATATGCATCTACTTGAATAGTGTTACTCTTTTATTTTATTTTATTTATTTTTGAGAGAGGGGGAGAGGAAAAGGCAGAGAGAGAAAATAGGTGTGCCAGAGCCTCCTGCCACTGTGAACAAACTCCAGATGCATGCTCCCCCTTGTGTATCTGGCTTGTGTGGGTACTGGGGAATAGAACCAGGGTCCTTAGGCTTCACAGGCAAATGCCTTAACCGCTGAGGCCTTTCCCCAGTCCCTGAATAGTGTTACTCTTTGAAGATATCACATTTTCCATAGTAGGAAAAATTAACAAGAGTTATTGCACTCAGAGTTCTTATCTTAATGACATTGGATGATAGAGATTTAAGAACAATGGAAGCAATAATGAATTTGTTTTGATGCTGTTCCTGGCTGAACACATTTAGTCAGCAAACAGAATTTTGTGGAAGAAGTGGTGGAAAGATTGTAAGAGCCACAGGTTGTGACATCATGCCCTGAAGCATTCCCTATCCCCTCCCCCTAAAAATAAAATAACTAACTACTACCTCCACAACACATCACCCACAACCCCATAGGGAATACCTGCAACCCCACTGAAGTGGAATGGGGGCAGGGACGAGGGAAAACAGGGACCAACACATGATGTATCCATATTAAATATGTTGTTACTACAAATAATAATAAACCATGTGCTTCTGGCTACATGGGTCCTGGAGAAATGAACCTGGCTTCTTTGGCTTTGCAGATAAGTGCCTTAGCCATTAAGCCATCTCTCCAACCCTATAGCACATTTTTTATCTACCTATCAATGGACACTCAGGTTGATTTTATATCTTGGAAACAAATACTCAAATTTAAAAATGGGTAAAGGGGCGTGGTGGTGCACAGCTTTAATCCCAGCACTCAGGAGGCAGAGGTCGGAGGATCACCATGAGTTCTAGGCCACCTGGGACTACATAGTGAATTCCAGGTCAGCCTGGACTAGAGCGAGACCCTACCTCAAAAAAACAAAACAAGGGGCTAGGGAAATGGCTTAGCGGTTAAGGCATTTGCCTGTGAAGCCTAAGAACTCTGGTTTGATTCCCCAGGACCCACATAAGCCAGATGCACAAGGTGGTACATATGCCCTGGCGTGCACATTCTCTCTCTCTCTCTGTCTGTCTCTTTCTCTCTCTCTCTCAAATATATATATAAAAAAAAAAAAAAAAAAAAAAACCATGGCTGGAGAGATGACTTAGTGCTTAAGGAGTATGTCTACAAAACCAAAGGACCCAAGTTTGATTCTCCAGTACCTTTGTAGAGCCAGAAGCACAGGGGGGCACATGTCAAAGTCATTTCTAGTGCTAGTGCTCATTCTCTCTCTCTCTCTTAAATAAATACATGAGTAAATAAATAAATAAATCCAGGTAAAGGACTTGAACAGACACTTCTCAACCAAAAACATACAAATGTGCAATAGGTATGTGAAAATACATACAGCTGCTAATCATCAATCATGGAAATACAAATGAAATTCACAATGAGCTATCATCTCATACCTGTTGGAATGATTTATTAAAACAGAACAGATAACAAGTGTTGGTGAGTAATGTAGAGAAGACAAAGCTCTCATACGCTGTGGGCACAAATGTAAATGGATATGACCCTTAGGGAAAACCGTCTGCAGGATCCTTAAGAAATTATATATAGAATTAACGCATGCTCCCATAAGTTTGTTTCTGGGTGTATATCCACAGAAATTGAAATCAATATTTTGAAGGGACATATGCACTCCAGTTTTCATTGCAACAATGAGCTAATTATAAAGTAATAACAAAGGGGAAGTTAATCTAGAGTATTACTTACAATGAAAGGCAAGTAAGTTATATTAATTATTTTTTCATTTTCTCCCTTTTCTTGTAGCCTATGATGTCATGTATGCAATTTGGGCATATGGCATACAAAGTTTCTTATTTGGAATTTTAAGTGCAAAACTGATTCAACTGTGGGTGTCTACCATCTTTGGGGATAATAATCATATAAGTCTCATCTTTTCAGTCCTATACTTCATCTTTTATGTTTGTAAGTAAGGGGCATATACATAAAATTAAATAACAGAATTGTTCAAGTTAAAAAATTTAATTCCAGGATAATACATACCAGGAAAACTTGTAAAAAATATTTTTCAACAAGAATATTTTTTATTCAACTAATCTACTAAAATATACAAAATGTGGGGCTGGAGAGATGGCTTAGGGGTTAAGGCGCCTGCCTCCTAAGCCTAAGAACACTGGTTCCAATCTCCAGCCGTTCCAATCTCCAGGTCCCACGTTTAGCCAGATGCAGTGACTCAAGGGCGCAATGCCGCACTTGACCACAAGGGGGCGCACACACCTGAATTTCGTTCTCAACAGCTGAGACACTGCTGGCACGCCCATCTCTGTCTTCCTCTCTTTCTCTCTCTGTGTCTCTCTCCAAAAAAATAAAAAATAAAAATATACAAAATGTCGATATCTATATATAGGGAGAACAATGTTTCCATGTTTTAAGAAAGATATACTATTGTGAAACAAAGAAGAATTTAGCCAAGCCACAATTACATTAAGTACTTTATTATGTCTTTCCTAGAGAAAGAATTTCATGAACAATTGGACAAAAATAATCACGGCTACAAACAGATTTAAATACTAAATTATGTAATCAGTTTATAAGATACATAATGAGTCTTACTTCCCAAATCAGAGTGTATGTCATTCATAGGTACACTAGGTCCTCCATATCTGCAGGTCCCCCATCACAAAGCCATAGATGGTGTATGTGTTTGCATTGGTCATGTCCCAGCTTCTTTTCTTGTCATTACTTCCCAAATAAAACAGTATAACAGCTATTTACAAATCATCTGCACTGTGGAAGGTACTGGAAGTTATGTGGAGATTTTATGAGAAGTTATGCATGAGTTAAATCTAAATGCCACACTACTTTATATAAGTGACTTGAACAATCTCAATTAAAAGTGGGTGTAGCAGACAGCTTTAGGTTCGCTGAGATGAACTTCCAGACCAGGCACAGTTATGGAGGAAGTGATTTATTACAGCTTACAGATCCAAGGGAAGTTCCATAATGGCAGAAGAAGCTGGCCTGCCTTCACAGGACCAAACACAGAAAAGCCATAGACCAAAGCCACACAGCACAGCACACCTCAGGAACTCCAGCTACGCACACTTTGCATATCTTTACAATGAAATCTCAAACCCAACACTACACCTTAAGATACACCCAGTGACATTGCCTCCAGCCAAGTAAGTGGCTGCAGATGCAAACTATAAACTAATAAAATACTGAATATATTGGGGGGGCATCTATTCAAACTACCACAGTGGGTAAATCCCACTTTTCATCTCAGCACTTGGGATGCAGAGATAGGAGGATTGCTGTGAGTTTGAGGCCATCCTGACACAACATAGTGAATTCCAGGTCAGCCTGAGCTGGAGTGAGAACTTTCCTCAAAAAAAAAAAAAAAAAAAAAAAAAAAAGAAAGAAAGAAAGAAAGAAAGAAAGAAAGAAAGAAAGAAAAGGGAAAAGAAAAATGAACATGTTAGAATAGGTATTTTTTCCAGTGGAGAACTTTCCCTATCAAGTATGTATACAGTATTTAATACATTAATATAGCAATTAAAATATAGCTCTTGAAACACAAGAATACTAACTAAACTGAAGAGAGCAAAGGAGGAACAGAGCTGAGGCAAATATGTATCTCCATATTGCATGGCACATCAACAGTCAGCGGCAGTGGTATTCCCAGCGTAGAGCAACATTAGAACAAGGTTTGTTAAGCACCGAGCAAGGGAGCCTACAGCAGACCTGTTATTGCTGTGTAATCCCACTGTGGTTTCTTTTTAAATGTGAATACCCATCCATGATGGATATATATCATGGGAGTTCACTGAGCACTCTACCTCTTTTTAATTTTTTTTTTTAATTTGAGAGAGAAAGAGAGAGAGAGGAAGAGGCAGAGAGAGAGAGAGTGGGCGCACCAGCTGCCCTCTCAGCTGCTGTGAACGAACTCCAGACGCATGCGCCCCCTTGTGGGCAAGCATGGCATTGTGCACTTGGGTCACTTGTGTCTGGCTAAATGTGGGACCTGGAGAATCAGCGGGTGGGCATTCTTAGGCTTGGCAGGCAGGCGCCTTAACCACCAAGCCATCTGTCCAGCCCACTCTTTGCCTCTTAAAGATTTTCACCTAATTATGCTACTTTCCCAAGGGAAAGTCATCGCAGGGCTCATGAGCCCGTCCTCCCTGCTTACTTTTCACCATTTGTCTCCAGCAGACAGCAGTTCAGCAAGCGTCCTGCCAGAGTAAAGCATTCTCTGGGTTCTCATTCAGTATTTAAGTAGCTTACTAAAGTCTTTCTTTCTAAGTAAATCCAGTACTCTGCTTAAAAGAAATACCAGCCAAAAATCCCTTAAAATTATACCTGAAGTCCTGGCAATGGGATTATTAATGTTCATTCCTTCAAAAAGATTATAATCTCAGGGGCTGTAGAGATGGCTTAGCATTTACACGCTTGCCTGAGAAGCCTAAGGACCCTGGTTTGAGGCTCGACTCCCCAGGACCCACGTAAGACAGATGCACAAGATGGTGCATGCCTCTGGAGTTCATTTGCAGTGGCTGGAGGCCCTAGCGTACCTGTTTTCTCTCTTTCTCTGTCTGTTGCTTTCAAATAAGTAAATAAACAAAAATTTAAAAAATATTTTTAAAAATTTTTTAAATTTTATAACTCTACATATTACTGTATTATTTGAATGTTCACAGGGATGGTCAACTACTCTGATAGATAACAAAACACTTATGAGTCTTTTTTCTATAATTTTCAGTCTTCCATTCTAAATGAAACAAAAACAAAATTCTACTAGGGGTAGTGATCCTTGTTCCCATGAGAAAGCATGTCTGTCTTCTACTGTTTTTCGGGAAGCAAATATTGGACGTGGGACAGTCAGAGAAGACGTCCTCAGCCACACCTGTTCACCCCTTCATAGCGCCTCCGAAACAAGCAGCTCACCTCCATAAGAGAATATGAACTCTGTGAGCCGACAGCGCTCAGAGCCAAAGCAGCACAAGGCTCCTGTCACACACTTCCCTGCACACTTGGTGTGGGTCTGAGGGGAAAGGAACTATGGGTGGTGGCAATAATTTGTTGTCCTTTCTCGTGAAATCAAGTGGGGTGCCCTCTCTGCAAAGCCAAGATATTCGATATTTTCATCCCTGCTAGACTTATTGCTTCCGACCCAGTTAACACTATTTTCCCCCCTTTAAAAATAGGTGAGTTAACTGGAATGTCTGGAATATTTACTCTAGCCACCATGGGACTTCTTTTAAATTCTACAAGTTTTAAACCAGGAGTTGAAGCACTTCTTCTGGAGTGAGTAGTTAGCATATTTTCACTTTGTTTCATATGCTGAAAGCTATAAAATTACAATAACAACTACAGCTACATGGTACAGGGAAAATGCTAACATAGGAATGACTCCACTAAAAACCCGCTCTTATGTTCCTTATGCATCGCCCTTCAAATCTTGTCATTTATGGCCAAATGCAGAACCCTGCTTTGAGTTCACATTGATTCTGTTTGCCCTGCTAACTCATACTCTGTATTTGTGAAGATTTTGGCCCCTTAGTCTCAATCACTCTCTTCAATACTACTCTATCACTATATTTAGTGATACAAATGGATGCACAGCTGATCATTTTACTCTCCTGACATATGGTTTCTGAACCTTCTCCCCTCCTACATCCACCACCTCACCCCAGTCACCCTCTTACACAACCACTGCCCAATCTCCCTTTCAATGTCTGCATAAAATATGACATGTGTCAATGTCTTTCCAAGTTGGTAGAAATCTAGGATAATTGGGATAAATCCCACTATATACCACAACAACCGATAGCAGGTCCATTCTACTACCTGAGAGAGAAAGAGAGAAAGAAACAGAGAGAGAGAGAGCGGGAGAGAATGGGCACACCAGGGACTCCAGCCACTGCAAATGAACTCCATATATGCACACCTTGTGCATCTGACTTACGTGGGTACTGGGAAATTGAGCCTTGAACTGGGGTCCTTAGGCTTCATAGGCAAGCACTTAACCACTAAGCCATATCTCCAGCCTTCCCATCTTTCGTTCTTACACCCGTTAGTCCTCCATTTCTACAAACAACCCTGCAAACACATAGACAATTCATCAATCCTATCACCTGTTGCCTGCCCACTTACCTTATATGCTATTTCTCTGTATTCAGACCATTTGAAAACCACCGAATACCTTTTCATCGCCTTTCACCATGAACAGAGTTGTTTGAGTGGCAGAGCTGTGATTTGAGCTCCCACTGCCTCTGTGTTAGTTTCCTCCACCCTCATTCTTACCTCCCCCCGCTAACCACACTGATAACATTAGAATTGCCCATTCATGCCTAATGTGTTCTCCTGTTTAAACTTGCAACCATTCTTGGAATGTGCTTCTCTGGTATATTTGTATAAGTGGCTGTCTCACTTCTGTTTGTTTCTATTCGTGTATCACCTTGCAAGAAAGAAATTCCCAAAGTAAAAATGACTTCTGGGCCGGAGGGATGGCTTAGCAATTAAGGCATTTGCCTGCAAAACCAACGGACCCTGCTTCAATTCCCCAGGACCCATGTAAGCCAGATGCACAAGGTTGTGCATGCGTCTGGAGTTCATTTGCAGTGGCTGGAGGCCCTGGTGCACCCATTCTCTCTGTCTGTCTATCTCTCTCTCTTTCTCTGACTGTCTCAAATAAAAAAAATATATTTTAAAAAATGACTTCATTGTCAGTTTACATTTCACTCCTGTCAAATTAATGTCTCCTAAGTGCATTAGCCTCCTCACTAGGCTGTTGGCTGTGCAGCATTAGAGAATAAAAATAATTGCAATCTAATTGCAAATGCTCATGTGATACTGATGCTAAGAGAAGATTGTGATCAATTGTTAGCCTTAAGATATCTAGATTTATTAGAACAACTTATGATCACCAAGTGAAACAAACATATATATATATATATATATATATATATATATATATATATATATATATATATATAAAACCAAAATATCAAATATCTAATTCCTCATGTTAAATCACTCCCCATAAAGCTGGAAGGGAAAAAAGAGTTGTTCCCATTTGAGGAACACTAGCTAGATTTTAGGCAACAGCTTAATTCTGCCACTTTGTAAACCAGAGTGGCATTTTGGTATTCCTTTTAAAAGTCAGTGATTTTTAGCTGTTCCAAAAGAAACAGTGAGTCTCCCAATCATGTTCCCAAATTAGGTGAACCATGATATCTGATTATTTGAGTTGTCGTGTTGAGCCTAACTACACCCTAAATGTTTCTTTCAGACGCAATTGAAAAAAGAAAGACATAACTGACACAAACAAATGAACTTAAATTTCTTTAGAATTGTTTATTTGGGTTAGTGTTTTTTCTTCACCATTCCATTTTAGTACTTAAAGTGTGTGTTGATAAATGTCTCATTTGTCACTATTTTGTGGATAATATTATCTCATAGATAATAACTATAAAATACATATGTTAGATTAGCTATAAATAACTGTACTTTAATCTTCTTTCTGAAAACATACAGGTTCTGGAATTGTCTATCGTTTGTTGCCTTTCTTATGGTGTTCACTTTTGTAGGACTACTAATCCCTGCGCAAACATATTTATACATAACATTCTCCGATCTATATTATTCATTAAATATCTACTTCACACTGATTATTTTAAGGTAAGAATGGTATTTGACTTTTTTTATTTATAGGAAGGAAGTTAAATGTTTGAAGACCATCTTTTAAATTAATGAAATGATGCAATAACTCACATTGAACAGTTAACTCAAACCTTTCAAGAAACTATTGGCAAATTAATACTCAGTAGTTTTCTCAGTTTTTAATTGAATTTCAAAGCATTGCAAACACGACATAAATGTATGAAGATCAGCAAGAAGAAAAACACTTTAATGATCTATGAAGGTTACTAAGAGGCAACAACTGTTAATATTTGGCATTTTCCATTCAGCATTTCCAGTTTTCTGTAAGGTTTTATAAATTAGTTGTACCTTTTGAGTCTGTACTATTAGACCAGAATTTATATGAATTCAAAATTATAATTGGAAATAGCTTATTAAAAATAATAAGGAAGCTCTCTTTATAAATGCCTTTTTGGCTTCAATAATTTTTTGCACTTTAAATAATTTGTGAGACAGGAGAATCTGAAAAAGGAATGCCATACAGTAGGAAAACCCACCATGACCAGAGTCTCACAGCTGTCTGCCTCTCCATGTAGGAAAATTATGTGACTTAATATCAATGCTGCTAGTACAACGCCAATGGAAAGCAGTCCCAAATTATCAGATAAAATTTATATGAAATTTACAAATATCATGAGACTGAAAAGAAGAAATGGAAAACATCTGATCGATACCAGGCAAATTTAGCAAGATTAAAATCTGTGGGGAAAAAAAAGGAAAGCCATTTTCCTCTCGTTTCCTCTTGATTGGGTTCAGACTGCATCTACAAAATATCTTTTACTTTTCTGCTGCAGCTGAGGAAGTACCAATCAAATGTGATTCAGAATTGCTCTTCCACTCACCTGAAGGAAGGAGATGGAGAACGTTGCTAGTTTCTTGGCATACTCCTCTGTGGGGTGTGCTTTTAGCCTTCTTGTGGTGCCATGGCCATGGTGTGGGGGAAAAAAAACAACAGATTCATTTGTTTGATAGTTAATAATTTCACAGGCAATATATTGGAAGAGAATAGAATTAAAAACTCAGGAGAAATTTCCATGGCAAGAATAACTTTGGAAAACTTGTTTTGACTTTTAGACTTCTGATCTTTCTACTGATGAACCCCATTTTGTGTCGACTTGGCCACGGGTTCACCTGGCGCTCGGCGTTTATCATGGTCTGGAGTGAAATGAAAGGGACACCCAACATCAACATGGCCCTTCTCCTCGCCTACTCAGACCTTTCTCTGGGAACTGACCGGGAAAAGTCTCAAGTAAACAAACTTGATTTTCATAATGCAGTAATTGATGAAAGTGCTGTGTTGTGTTGTGTTCAAACTCTTGATCTTGGTGGGTGACATAGCCCCAGCTTCTGTGGGCTCCGTGGGAGGGATCTGGGATTTAGCAATGGTAGCAAGGCTTGGAAGATCTGGGAAGTTTCTTCCTCTTGCAGCTTAGTGATTTGAAGCCTCCCTTGCAGGCGTATAGTGGGTTCATGATGAAGATGAAAGGAATTAAAATTTGTACATTGATTTAAACAATACCTGTTGAAACACATGCATTCTGTTGTTTATTTTTATTTAGTCTTAATAGCTACTCCAGCAAGCAGAACTTGCTTGTGCTTGGCTCTATTGCCTTCTGTAGCTTTATAAGGTGACAGTGAATAGTATTAAGAAGCAAAATACTTTGTCAGGTAGTTATCTATAAATAATGACCTAACAGAACATAATACTGGCTTAACTCTCCCTCTACCATAGCTCTAGGGAAGAGATACAAAAAGCTTTGCATAGAGTTTTCTGTGTGGCAGGGTCATTGTGTGTGTATGATGAAATAATAATAAGTAAAAAAAAATTAAAAACTAAGCATTTTCACTGTCTGTAAAAACAAGTTTTGTTTGGTAAGATAGGATTTTCTATAGCCAAAGATGGTCTGGGACTCGCTGTGTAAGCAAAGCTGGCCTCCAACTTCTGCTGCCCCTTCCTCTTCCCCCCTAAGTGCTGGGGTTATAAATGTGGGCCACCACAGCCAGTGTACAACCAAATGATCTCATCTTAAAAGACTTCCTTTTCTTTTCAATCTCTTTTCCCTCTGCCTGAATAGTCAAAACCAATGTGGTCTGTGTGACGAACATTTCACACAGTTCTGGGTTCTGACATTTTCATCATCAGAAAGTTATCTAATTCCACCTCACCCCAGGGATCATGCCAAACAGGCAGCAACAGAGACAGTAGTTTACTAACAAATGTTCAACAAGCAAAATGTCACGGGGAAGGAGCCAGTCCTAATTTAGAGTGTTTACCAATTTCTGTTGTGTCGTCACTCCCTTCCACGGGACATCAGCGATCTTATAGAACTTCCTGAAAATTCGATGGTAGGCGCTCATGGCTTGACAAACTATCTATAATATCTTTTATATAAAAGGGCTATTATTATTTTGTTTGTTTGTTTGAGGTTGGGCTTCACTCTAGCTCACTCTGTCGCCCCAGGCTGGCTTTGAACTCACAGCGATTCTCCTACCTCTGCCTCCAGAGTGCTGAGATTAAATGCGCGTACCACCATGTCAGGCTTAAAAGTGTTATTATGATAAAAAAATACCGTACATGAAACAGTGAGGGAGTGATGTAATAAATTACCAATAAATACAACTTCCAGTGTGACAATACGTTAGTGATGCTTACCTGACATATAGTCCTGCTTTAAAATCAAACTTTACTATAAACCATTTAATAAAACACCACACTAGGGGCTGGAGAGGTGGCTTAGCAGTTAAAGTACTTGCCTGTGGGCTGGAGGGATGGCTTAGTGATTAAGGTGTTTGCCTGCAAAGCCAAAGGACCCAGGTTCAATTCCCCAGGACCCATGTTAGCCAGATACAAGGGGGTGCACGTGTCTGGAGTTCATTTGCAGTGGCTAGAGACCCTGGCATGCCCATTCTCCCTCTCTCACTCTCCCTCTTTCTCTGTCAGATAATTAAATAAATAATAAAATATTTAAAGCACTTGCCTGAAAAGCCAAAGGACCCAGGTTCAAATCCCCCAGGACCCATGTAAGCCAGATGAACAAGGTGGCGTATGGGTCTGGAGTTGGTTTGCAGTGGCTGGAGGCCCTGGCATGCCCATTCTCTCTCTCTCCCTCTCTCGGTCTAACTGCCTTGCTCTCTCTCTCTCTCTCTCTCAAATAAATAAATAAAAATAAAAGACATTAAAAAAATCACACTAATAATTACTTCCTGGAAAGGAACCAATACTCTCTGTGTAGCTAAACCCTACCGATAGCTTACTAATACACAGAGACATTTGGTAATAACTGTACCTTCAAAGACATGCTAACTTTTAAAAAATATTCTTTTGTTTTATTTTTATTTATTTATTTATTAACAACAGACTGAGAGAGAAAGAGGGAGAGAGAGAGAGAGAACAGGGCACTGGGGTTCTTAGGCTTCTCAGGCAAACGCTCAACCGCTAAGCCATCTCTCCAGCCCACAAAGACATGCTAACTTTTTGATCCTGTCTTTACTTTGCACAAGTTATATGACTCGGGTACATCACAATTTACAGATTTATGGCTGTAGTGAGAATGAAATAAGTCTGGATATTAAACTATGTGCTGACTATAAAAGTGTTAGCACTTATTATTAAACTCAGCTAGTGGTCCTGAAGCTGGAATGTACAATAGAATGCTTCAAGAACATTACAAATAAATGCCAATGCTGGAGGAATTCTGGCCCTTGCTATGGTAGAATTATCATGTGCTAAATAACTACTGGAACTAGTAAGTGAACTGAGTTAGACTATGAAATGTATATGAAGTATACAAAACAAAACTGCTTTTCTCTATATTCAAAAAAGTAATTAGCAATGTGAAATAAGGGATGGAAAGATGGCTTAGTAGTTAAGGCATTTGCCTGAAAAGCCAAAGGACCCAGGTTAGAGTCCTCAGGACCCACATAAGCCAGATGCACAAAGTGGTGCATGCATCTGGAGTTCATTTGCAGTGCCTGGAGGCCCTTGTGTGCCCATTCACTCACCCTCTCTCTGTCTGCCTTTCCCTCCCTCCCTCCCTCCTTCTATCTCTCTTGAATAAATAAAAGAGAAATATGAAATAATAGGGCAGAAGTTGTAGCTCAGTGATAAGATACATACTTGGCATTCATGAGCCCTGAGACCTGGGAGAAAGGGAGGAGGGAGATAAGGAGAGGGTGAGAGATAATGAGAGAGAGAGAGAGATGAAATAATAAGCACCCTAACAATGACGTGAGAAGCATGACATCTAAACAAAAGCAAGCACATGTCTATTATTTATCTATGGCAGTATAACCATCTCTGAGGGTCAGAAACCTGGTTCCAGATGAAGTGTTGTGGTCCCCCCTAAGGCCAGCCAAGGAGAGACGGTAGGGTCTCTGCTGAGTTGGGGGTGAGCAGCATGGAATCACGACACAGACTCCGGGAGTTGGGTGAAAGCGGGAAGCGAGCTGCCGCAAAACTCGTTTATTGAGGAAGTGCAGGTGGGTTTTAAGGGGCTTGGCTGGCCAATCATTATATGGGGTGGTCCCCCTTTTTGTGACCAATGACAGCCTGTCTCTGGACAGGTCATCTCGTAGCAGGTTTCTCGCGAGAATGGGACTGTAGCTGTTGTCAAGCCAGGCCTGCACAGAACGCTATGTTCACAGAAGCCACTTCCTGGTTTCTTCTGCCATGTGCATGCTACCAATCCAGTTTTCTCATAAATTTCGGTTTAAGTATAAATTAGAGTAACAGCAGTTAAAAGGCTTAGCTGGAGCTGGAGAATGTGCTTCCCAACTAACACACCTGCTTGATTTCCGGATTCAATTCTTCACATGCGGTTGGACAGAAGACTTCAGTTTCTTGCTAGCTCTTGGCCAGAAACCAAGACAAGGGTCCTTATCACTTGGGTCTGCCTGGGGATCCGTTTGCAATTTGCAATAAGGCAGCTGGCTTTCTCAGGATGAGGAAATAGCAAAGCTAGAAAAAGTAGGCTGGAGAGATGGCTTAGTGGTTAGGGTGCTTGACTGCGAAGCCTAAGGACCCATGTTTGACTCTCCAGATCTCAGGTAAGCCAGATGCACAAAGGTGAAGCAAATGCAAGGTCACACATGACCACTAGGTGGCACAAGTGTCTGGAGTTTGATTGCAGTGGCTGAGGCCCTGGCACACCAATTCTTTCTCCCTCTTTCTTAAAAAAAAAAAAAAAAAAAAAAAAAAAAAACACTAAATAAAGCAACCCCCAAGAGGGAAGCCACAATCATGATTCTGGTTTTGTTCTAACACATGGTGGAAATTACATGTATACAGAAAGAAACTGAACACTCAACATGTTAACATCATGACTCTCATCCAAACTCCTTGCCTGTCATAAGCATCTTTTAAACATAATATAGCCCAGCTCAATTTACACAGGTAAACATAAAATATAATCAATCTTTCTAATACTTACCTTATGTATTTTTTCATTTCTAGATATTATTTCATGGAGTGTCAGTATGCTTAATCACCTTGATTGTCCATAGGTTTATTTTGCCAGCAGCAGTTGCCAAACTAGGTGAGCCCTCCTGTTTACTACTCTTGAGAAAAACATTCCAAATTTGCCAAAAATGTCCTCATAAGAAAGGACCCAAGTCAGGGGTTTGAATTGAAGAGGAAGTTGAACCTCTATGGAAAAACATATTAATGGTTCAGGCCAATTAGCTTGTTTTTTAAAGACTGCTCATTTACATTCAACTAGCGTAACTGAGATAGATAGTAGTATAAGCTCATGCAATTATTCAGCAGACTTTTATTAAGAATTCAATATAAGATAGATAGTAGTATAAGAGAATGGCTTAGACATTTATTAAGTTAAGGGGGCTGGAGATGGCTTAGTGGTTAAGGTGCATGCCTGACCCTGGTTCTGGTTCGATTCTCCAGGACCCATGTAAGCCAGATGTACATGGTGGCGCATGCATCTGGAGTTCATCTGCAGTGGCTAGAGGCCTTGGCGTGCCCATTCTCTCTCTTTCTCTTTGTCTCTCCTCCCCCCTGGCTCTAATAAATAAATAAATAATTTAAAAAATAATCTCTTAGATGCTGGGCACAATTCTGATAGTACTCCAATCAGGTAAGCTTTCTGTTTTGTTTTTATTTATTTATTTATTTATTTTTTGAGGTAGGGTCTCACTCTGGCCCAGGCTGACCTGGAATTCACTATGTAGTCTCAGGGTGGCCTTGAACTCAAGGCAATCCTCCTACCTCTGCCTCCCGAGTACTGGGATTATAGGCGTGCGCCACCACACCAGGCTCAATCAGGTAAGCTTTCTGAGCTTATAAGAGCTCACAGTGGAGGGAAAAGAAGCAAACAGTACCCAAGTCCTAATCAGATTCGTATCCGCATCAAAATAAATAAGCCACACGTGAAATACAATGATAACAAGTGCTGATTTTCCAAGGGAGCCAGAAGCTACGTGTGCTTAAGGACAGAAATGGGGTTGAGAAAGCTGAACCTTGAGGAACAGCGCAGGTAATCGCACTATTGCACTTACAGTTCAAGTTCTAGTCCAAGTCCATGGGCAAAAGAGCTGCGGCCCCAGGACCATCAGGCAGAGAAAGTGAGTTCTCTCCCACTCTGCTTCCTCTTCTGTTCAAGCTGCCTGCACGCAGAAGGAGGCGAGCCCTCTGATTTACCGCCGCCCGACTGATACCTCATTCTCACCCAGAAATGCCTTCACAGGCATATTTAGAACATTTATTAATTAACCATCTAGGCACCCTGTCGTTGAGTCAAGATGACAAATCCATGAGCTGTCACAGCTCTGTTACTGTTTCTTTATCTGTAAAACTGGAGGAAAGGACTCACCATAAAAGCTGATCAAGATAACTAAAAACTTAGTAGGTATAAAATGCTGAGTTATGTTTCCCCAGAATACAGTAAACATTCCATAAATATTAGCTTTTGCCAGGATTGTTGTATGTCAACTTTTGTAAAAGAGTTATGGGGAAAAAATTTGTATTCTTATTATTAAACAATTTCAATCTTCAATGTTTAAAAATGTTTGTTGGTGATAAATAAAGAACAGAAAGGAAACGTTATGATTCATATGGAAATGATGTGTTATTATTGTCCTAAAATGTTCTGTTTGCCTTCAAGGTCTTCATGATGTCACATCAACAAAATATAAATCAGTTTATTATACATTTCAACACTTTCAAGAGCTGACCAAATCTATAGCGTTGACACTCAAATTCGACAAAGATCTTGCTAATGCTGACTGGAGCATAGTGGAGAAGGCAATTTTACTTCAAAATCCGTACGCAGTAAGCGCGCAGTGTCTTTCTATTCCTTAAAGTACAATTGACTGCCACTAAATATAAATCATGTCATGAACATTAATTCATAGTATTTAATCCTTTAAGTCACTGGCAGGTTTATTGCCAATTCCTTATGTTATATAATAGTAAGGAAGGCATGTTTGCCTTTTTATTTTATTTTTTATTATTATTATTTTTATTTTTTCATTTTTCAAGGGAGGGTCTCTCACTCTAGCCCAGGCTGACCTGGAATTCAATCTGTAGTGTCAGGGTGGCCTCAAACTCATGGCGATCCTCCTACCTCTGCCTCCCGAGTGCTGGGAATAAAGGCAAGCGCCACCATGCCGGGCAGGAGGGCATATTAAGGAATGTTGAGATTATTATGGAGCAAGGTCGCAGTCATAACCATTTGAGTATCTAAGAACTATAGATAGCTAAAAAGAGGGAGCAGCACATGAGAGCTGTGTTCAAAAAAATACCACAGAGAGCCTGGCGTGGTGGTGCATGCCTTTAATCCCAGCACTCGGGAGGCAGAGGTAGGAGGATCACTATGAGTTCGAGGCCACCCTGAGACTATATAGTGAATTCCAGAGCAGCCTGAACTACAGTGAGACCCTACTTCGAAAAATAAAAAAAAAAAAAAGAGAGAGCAAGCCTTAGAAATTGTCTACTGTTTGTTTTGTAAACAGATTAAGAATGGTAAATCTTGTGTTCATTTATTGACTCATTATTTATTTAGTTTCTTACATGTGCGAAGCACTTTGTTAGTTTGTTTTGGTTTTTTGACATAGGGTCTAGCCCAGGCTGACCTGGAATTCACTGTGTAGCCTCAGAGTGGCCTCGAACTCATGGTGATCCTCCTACCTCTGC